>CM052800.1:19663415-19784294 GCA_028533885.1 Nasua narica | reverse complement strand
TTCAGGATTGGTTCATAAAAGAAGTCAGGCCTGGTTAGAATCTTTAAATGAAAGTAATAGTTCACCAGGGAGATCCAGACAAAAACATGAAAACTGTAAAGTTTGTAGATATGAAAGAGTTTTGCTCATTAGGAAAAACTACATTTAAAGCATTCCTGGAAAATATATCTTAGTCTCAACTGGAGATTAGAGTTGCCCCAAATAGGACACCTGTTAAGTAAAGCCTTTTTTGCCAGAGGAAGGGACTTAGACTTTATTCTGTGGGTTGTGAGGTACATGAGGCAGGTCCATTTGCAGGGGAGAGTCACGCTGATTGTGTTTTAGGAAGATCACTGGTTTGAAAAACATGGGGGAAACCAGTGGGAGGGACACTAGCTAGAGACCCGTGGTGATAAGTCAAGCAAGAGATGATAAGGGACTAATGTGAGGCTATCATTAGAGGGCCATTGGAGGGAATTCTCCTGAATGATAGATATGAAAGTGTAGAATAGACAATATTGGAATGGGAGAAGTAGAGGAGGAAAGGGTTGTGATGGGGTTTCTGGCTGAGATTAGAAGCACAGAGAGAACAATAACATCAGTGACTTCAGTTTTCAGTTTTAGACATGTTTTGTTCATCAATATTCCATTCTTCTTGAGCTATTATCATCCTTTTCCAGACCCCAAAGAGACTGAAGCATGGTGGTTTAAGTCCAGGCTCTACCTTATAGAAGCTGGACTGCTTTGAGCAACCTGCTTAGTATCATTGTGCTTCAAATTATTCATCTATAAAATGGGACCAATTACAGTACTTATAGGTTTATTTATAATTTATTTCCAAGGTCTGGCATATTGTAAGCACTAAATGATGTTTATTGTTGTGATTTGTTGATATTATTATCATTATCATCATTATGGTTGGCTAGAGGCAGGGAGAAAATAGATCTGGTACAACTTACCATTCTAGTGTCTTACTTGCTATGAGTTTTCACTTTGTAATCATAGCTCCAAGATTAAACTCTATAAACTGTGTTTATATCTCTCCAAAATAAATTTATGTTAGTCCGTTTTCTCAAACTTCATCCATTTACATAAACTTTTTCCTGATATCCTAAAATAAATAAAGTTTCATCTACCTCTCTCCTCTGATCATTGTCTTTATGAAATCTATCCTAGAAGGTCAAAATAAAATAATACTTTTCTTAAAAGTTCATTCTGGGCTATCTACTCAAATATTTGCATGATGTTATGATCAATATTCACTTCTTAGTCTTATAAGGCACTCGTATTTCCATTTTATATTTCTATGTGTCATACATTGATGTACATATATAAACGTACACATATCATCCACCTGTTCTTAGTTCCTTTACAACAGATCTCAAGCTTTAGAATCTTTTTTTTTAAAAGCATTGAATGTACTGAGCATAATGTCTTTTTCATAATGGGGATTCAAAAAAATGTATTTAAAAAATAAAATGTATCAATTAATTCAAGGATTAGCCTCTCGATTCTAACTCGATTAAGTATATATTATTAGATTTTTAAACCAGTTTGAATTAAGTTTTTAGAAGTAAAGGAAGGAAGAGAATCAGGATCCAAATGAGATTTGTGTGTCTTCCAATCCTGTATTTTGTTTTTTCTACTTTGTTTCATGCACTGGGAAAAAGGGAAGATTATCTTCAGGATCATATTATGTTTGCCTCTGATTTTAATCATGGGGAACAAAGTATTCTAATCAATTAATACAAATCCTTTAAAAAGCCTTTTTATGGCATGTATGTAAAAGAGAAAAAAATAGAAAAATATGAAGTAAAAAAAAGAAAACAGATCAGAGTGGGGATAAAAAATAATCAGCAACTAGGAAAATTAAAGAAACAAAAAGAATGCTATAGACTATTTCAAAATAATTAATGTACAAAACAGTAAATCCCATACTTATCTTACTTTTATTTATGAATAGTTACTTAAGTATTATCAACACTGTATTCAATGATGTTTGGGGACCTTGTTCTTATTAACCTGGATAACCTTGACTTGTAGCAATATTTTCATGTTTTATGTAATGCCATTAGTAAGCAGAAGTAATTCTAATTCATAAAACTAGGCCAGGAAGCAATTGACCCAATCAAAGTATGGGATTCCCCTATGCAATTTTCTAATTAGAAGTTTTTCAATTTCTTTATAGTTCTGAATTCTAGAGATCTCTTGTATGATAAAAGTCTGCTTATTTTACAAAAGTAGTTTTCTTAGAGTTCCAGTTCATGTGACAACTTGCAAAATAAGGCTTCTCCAAGCTTAAATTTGGATCCTTTATTTGGTCGTACCAAAATGACTTTTTTTAAATTTTTGTTCCATATGATGTGCAGGGATGAGAATTAGTAAACACATTTATACAATACTGTGTTTTATATGTTCCCTTTCATCTCCTCTGATTTTTGTTTGTTTTTTGTTTTTGAGGATTTACAGTAAATTATTTCCTTCTCAATATATATGTCTACTGAGATATAAAATACTTATATTTGACTCCAGACATTAGTAATATTACCCTATTATTAAAAGCTACAAGTCTCAAAAAAAAAAAAAGAAAAAAAAAAAGCTACAAGTCTCAAGGGCATAAAAGCCCATGATTAAGGGGAAGGAGGTAAAGAGTGAAAGAAGGGGAAGGTGAGGAAGGAGAAGAATCATCTATAAGTTTAGAGAAATCATTGAAATATGTAAGATGTAAGATCAAACAGAAAAAGGAATGGGAGGTAAAGGCAGGGAATATCTGGGAAGGAATTCTAATGGCATTCTTCACATTGGCCTTGGGAAGACTTAGATGAATTGAAATTAGAGACTGAAATAATATTATAAGTGGCATAATTTCTCTTCTTGCTTTTCCACCTAGTGGCCATAACCACTCATGTCTATACTTCAAGATAATAATAACAACAACAAAATGAAATTCTTCGAGGAAAATTGGAAAATTTTTCCTTTTTCCTTCAGTTGAAAAATTTAAAAGGAAAATTACCAACTAAAAGGAGCTCACAGAATTCACTAAAGTGTATATATTTTATGGGAAATACAGTAAAAAGAATCTTTCATCCAGAGAGAAGTCTAGAAGCATCTGCACAGAAACTCTAGATATATGGAGGCTAAGTGGATAATTCTAATCAATTTTAAACCAGAGAAGCACCAGTCAAGCAGAAAAGTAGACAAATACTTTCTTACTCCGCCTTCCAGGTGAACTCTTTTCCAGAGTTCTCCATGACAGTTAGTGGCCACACAATACCTTAAGTAACCAAAACTGAAAATATGATATATATTCTGGTCTCCTTTCTCACCGCAATTTGATGTCACCAAGTTTTCATATATTTCCCTTCATTCAAAACACATTTGAGTATCTACTACTTGGCATGTGCTATTTTAGAAGCTCATGGCATTCCAGTGAATCAAAGCCTTTTAAATATTAAAAAAAAAAAAATTCCTGGGGTGCCTGGGTGGCTCAGTGGGTTAAAGCCTCTGCCTTCAGCTCAGGTCATGATCTCAGGGTCCTGGGATCGAGGCCCCACATTGGGCTCACTGCTCAGCAGGGAGCCTGCTTCCCTCTCTCTCTGAGCCCACTTCCCCTCTCTCTGCCTGCCTCTCTGCTTACTTGTGATCTCTCTGTCAAATAAATAAATAAAATCTTTAAAAAAAATTCCTCTCTTCTACAAACAAATGAATGGTATAGGCCAGTTGTTGGCAAACTATAGTCTTCAGGCCAAATCTAGCTCATTACCTTTTCTTTATGTGATCAGCAAATAAAGATGCTTTTTAATTTTTAATTATTAAAAAATAAAACAATAATATGTAAAAAATGAAAATGATATGAAATTTAAATGTTAGTTTCCATAAACAAAGTTTTATTAGAATCCAGAGATGCTCATTTGTTTATATTTTGTCTGCATTTTGAGCAACAAAGGTAGAGTTGAGTAGTTATAGGAGAGATCCTGTGACCCACAAAGCCTGAAACGTGCAGTATTTAGCTCTTTACAGAAAGTAAGTTTGCTGATCTCTTGTATGAGCCCTTCACATGCAGGTCTGTAACACTGACTACCCTTATCCTGATTTCCTTGCTTTTTAATATATTCTTCTCAAACGCATCTTCTGCAGAGTCAGCAGAATGATCTATCTAAAATGAAACTCTAGCCTTATCACTCTCTTAATGAAAAGCCTCCATTGACCCACCAGACTATAGGAAAGACTGCGCTTTATAAGTTGGCAGGTAGACTGTTCAGGATCCAGTAGATCTCCCCCAATAGACACCACACCTTTAGCCACACATGAGCAGTTATACCTTCCTGTTCAGAGGGGAAAAAAAAAGAACCACAACTAATCTGTGAAATTACCCATCCTAGTGTAAAAAGTGTGAAGAGCAGGAGAGATAAGACAACCTATAGAGTAAGGGGCCATCGCTGAGCAAGGGCCCCTGCGTCATAAGCAAGACCCCAGGCTTCTTTGATCAGAAGAGTAAGGTGTAGTAAAGCCAGTGGTAAGTTTCCTATTGGGGATGGCACTGTCAGTCATGGACATCCAGCAACATCCAACAACAAATAGGACTTTTTGTTAGAACTATGCTATTCTAGGCACTATGCTACGTATTAAGAATCAAACAGAAAATTGTGTAGGCACAGATAAATAAACAAGAATGGTCATTAGCCTGGGAAAACTCCCCTGATAATATATACTCTGGGTCCCACAGAAATGAAAGGGAGGGCCCCTCTCCTAGGTATGGAGTGTCCAGGAAGACATCCTGGAAGAAGTGACCACGAAGCAAATAGGTAGGATTTAATCACATAAGAAATATTGTCTCAAGCTGAAGAGTTTTTGCAAAGGCTAAGTAGCAGAATGAAGTCCAGAAAAACATTTTAAAATTTCCGTGACATTTCTCAGAAGTTTATGACTGTCATTTTAGGAGTGAATAATGGATTAATGAGGTAAACATTCCTTTTTTTTTTGTTCCAATGAGAAGAAAATCACCCCATGCCAATGCCTCATTTATTTTGTTATCATCCTGTATGTTTGCTATCATTTGCAATATTGTGCTTCCATAGTTTGCTTTTTGTGACATTTCATTTGTTTTACACAATTGTCTGAAACTTGTGGGTTGGTGGGGAAAGAATCATGTACCATCGAAGTTATTAAAAGTGAAAGACAGCTGCAATACCTGGTTGGGAAAGCCAATTTCTCTGTTTTTTTTGTTTTTTGTTTTTTGTTTTTTGTCATTCAGTCATTTTGGTGGATTAAACAAGAGAAATTTTGGGAAAAATCTGGGCATACCCAGTGGCACATAGTTATCATTCAAAACATACTGATTGTATATTAATTCAAAGTTTTTATTTTTTTATTATTATCATGAGGTTTCCACAATATGACAAACACTAGAAAGTATCTGCTACACCACGTATGACTTCACAAGCTTTGCAGTTTTTTGCAATGTGTTGGATTTGGGAAAGAAATATTTTATGAAATTGCATAATTTATAATAATCAATGTGGAATGTGATACATCAATTTAAATATCTTATTAAGATAAATATGAAATGCTGTTAAAATATGTTGGAAAAAGTATATTGGGGAAAATAAGGATTCAAGGTCAGAGGATACATATTTGAGAATCTGCTTTATCTCTTTATTGGCTTTTTTTCTTTACTTACTAACTTTAAAAAAAATGAAGTTTTTGTTCTCCATGTTATATAAAATCCTTATACATATTGATATATCATACAAAACAAATAAAGAGGTATAAAATCCTGAAGCCCAAATATTACACAAATAGAAGACATTTTTATGGTTCATTGGTTCATTACATAGGGCTATTTTCATGCTAGATATATTTTTAAAATATTTTATTTATTTATTTGACAGAGAGAAAGAGATCACAAGTAGGCAGAGAGGCAGGCAGAGGGAGAGGAGGAAGCAGGCTCCCTGCTGAGCAGAGAGCCCGATGTGGGGCTCGATCCCAGGACCCTGAGATCATGACCTGGGCCAAAGGCAGAGACTTTAACCCACTGAGCCACTCAGGCACCCCTATGCTAGATATTTTTAATGAAATTATCTAGCTCTATCTACTTCAACTATTTATTGTGGTTTGCTAAGATATATCAGTTCTCAACTACATTACCTATGGAAATTCTGGTCCAAAGATAGCATTATGAATTTTAAAAAGTGCCTTGAGGTCAGAAAATTGTTGAGTTTAAATCCTACCTCCACCATTTATCACCTATGCAAACTTGGGCCATCATTGTGTGACTCATATCCCTCTTCTAGAACATGGAAATACCAGCTAAATTGTAAGAATGCAGGACAAGTTAATACTTGCAATGCACAGACAGCAGTGATCAGCACATTTCTTGGTGTATAACCCATGCTCAAGAATGGCAGTACTGTTTGTAAATATTCTGTTCCTATACTTCTTCCTCTTCCTCATCATAACCATACACCTCCCTCAGTAAACGCCTGAAAAAAAATGCAGGGAAAAATCAGCAGAGAGAACTTTAAGCAAATTACTGCTTAAGGGATAGGTTAGAAGGCCACTTACAACAGAGGATCTGATGAAAATTTATCTTCTGTAGAATAAATCACAAACTTGAGACACTAATACTAAACTTACAAAACCCATACATCTGTAAGCAGCAAGCTGGGCTGGGAGACTGAAATCCTTTCTAGGACAGAATAATGAGTTCGCAGTAGAAGAGACTACTCAGATTCCATCTCCAGTATCAGAGAAGAAAGAATAAAATTTGTCCACTGCCCTGAGTTCTAACGCATAATTCAAAAGACATTTTAACAAATAGTTAAACTATATTATGTGTCAAACAGTCTTCTGTGATATGGCCTGAGGAACTACCAGAATATTCCTCCTTAGAATATTCCCCCTTAAAAACATTGTTGGTGAGTTCCAAACAATTGGCTTATACACAAATGTTAAATCTCAAATATTTGCTAATTGGAGACAAGATGATTTAATATTAACACATCAGAATAAATAGGCATTTTGAAAAGCTAGGCTTCTAAAATTGGCGTCTGTTTAAAATGTTTACCTAGCTCCTAATCCCAAAACGTGTTGTAGCTCAGTGCTCCAGCAGGCAAATGCTAAACTGCTGTGAAGGTGTGATATTATGGCATTTAGGCGAGTGCTTTATATTTAGGGTCATCACATAACATAAAGGACTCTCAGTCCATCCTATGCATAATTTTCTAAGTCTTGGAATTTTTTTTATTGCAGAGTATATTATGTATTTATAAATGTATGCATATATCTATGTCTTTATGTATATTACATATATGTATCCTTCATATACATATATAAACTCATATATAGGTGCTATAAAGGATACATGAAAACACACACACACGTGCGCACACACACACACATATTCTTTATTGCCTTGTCCAGTGTTCTGCACCAACTGGGAAGAGGAGGAAGAGAATGAGGTGAAGAAAGGAAGGAAAGAGAGGAAGAAGGAAGAAAAAGAACAACTAAAACCACACCACCAGCAGGAGCTGCATTTGAAAAATTGTATCAGTTTATTTCTTTTACAAGTTTCATTCTGTCAAGTAGGGATAAAGAGATAATATAAAGGACTTAGCATAGTGACTGACATATTACTGAGACATATAGCTTTGACATCTGCAAGGCTGAGTATAATACCAATGTGCATAAGTACATTAAAGTTTTCAGTGTGGAGATTTAATAATCAACTAAAATTTATTGAGCAGCTACTACATATTTTATTTTAAACTTTGATCAGCATAACATTCAGCATAAAATTAAGAAGAATTTTAAATAAAATCTTGATGATGGAGTAACTGCTTTAAATACATTGTATCCAGAAACTGGAACATTAACATCTCAAGTTTTATTATCAGGAACTACTCTATGCAAAAATGTAGTTTGTTCACTAAATTGTTATTTAAAAGACCATTTATTGATAAGAAGCAAATTGTCAATTAGTTAAGCAGCAGATATTTTTGAGAGTTACAATAAGAGATTACTAAAATCAATGACTGGGTAATAAAGCTTATATCTGAATGTGTTTATATCTGTTTATCGTTTTTGTTTTTTGTATTGCTTAATTTTCTAATAGCAAAATTAAACTACTTTAGATTGCTTAGAAAAGCAAATCTAGACATGCTTTTCTTTGAGTGGTTAGGTGACAGCCAATAGGAAAGTCTGCGTTAGAGAGCCAAGCATAGCTTTCTAGAAGAGAGTATTCAATGAGGGAGTGAAAACAGTGAGAACTTGTCAAAGGCAAGTGAAAAGAAGATGCTGTCATGGAATATGCATGTGTGGTGAGAGAAATCATATGTTCATCCACTTAACAGCTTTGTATCATGTCCCATTTACGTTCCAGATAAGCTGAAGACACTCAGATGTCCTTCATGCTCAGAAAACCAAAGGCATTCATTCCTTCTTTGTAAGACACAGCATTTATGTATATTACATAAGGGTAAATGTAGAGAGATGAAGAGGTCGAAAAGAAACAAAGTAATGGAGATAGGCAGAGGCTGAATTATAAAGCCTTAGTCTACCATGAGAAGACTACGTATTGTAGCTTTAAGGGCCATGGAAGAATCTGGAGCAATAAACAACGTGAGCACTTTTAAATTTTAGACAAACCACATGACAGCAGGGTGATAGTGATTGAAGGAGTCATACTGGAAGCAGAGATTCTCACACAAGAGTTATTCTTAAAGCTAATATTTTGACAGAATTCTTGCTGCCTACAGTTCTTCCTTTGTCTCCAGGTAGACATGGTCTGTATCGCTCACACATCTATGGGTGAATACAGAAGCCGTAAGACAGAAGTAAAGGTCACAGTCTCTGAAGCCTCGGGTTTTATGCCTCAACATCACTATTTATCTATCAGCTACTTATCTAATTTGTCCCTACTTTTCTTTTAGTTTTACATACAGGGTTAGAAAATGATGAAACAAAATGCATCTTTACCAACCCATATGTACCTTTCCTACTGTCTCTTGCACATAGGTCAATCCTAGTGACAGAGAATCTATCACACTCCTTCATACCACAAGAGCAGTATTGTCAGCCCTCCCCCCACATATGCACACACATGGCTTTGCAGCTAAAGCCTATAGCAAAAGGACACTGGTTTATGAAAGGACTCTAAGATACTTGAGGGAATTTTAGGCATTGCAGCACCACAGTCTAGCTGAGGCTTCAGCGTATAGTTTACTTGGTATTTCTTAAATCAAAAACACTGGTGATACTTCTCCAGTGTATTCCCTAGGTGTGCAGATTTAGTCAGAAGAAAGCTCTTCATGCAAGTGTGAGAAAGATACCAGGAAGCCCTTTTCTCTCCCTTGTCAAAAAAGAGAATGAATCTCAAGAGTGATCATCTAATTATTAAATATTTGATCTTTGAAAAGCAAGTTAATAGCATTATTTTATTATAAAAATAGGAATTGTTTAATAATAGAGAACACACAGAAAACAATGTTAGTGTTAAGAAAGCACAGTAATTATAGAAAAAAAATTGCAAAGCATCTCTTAATTTCAGGAAAACATATTCCTTCATCTATCTTAGAATATCACACGGCAAAGCTTTAAAAACCTTTGTTAACAACTTTATGAATATTAAAGAATACCATGAAAACTTTTTTTAAAAAATGATTTATTATTTAATGCTTATATTATTTTTATTATGTATTGTTGCCAAGCAAGCAACTTCCTAGTGGTCAAATAAGAATGTGAATGTTTTCATATTTTAGTTCTATAACATTCGTTCATCTATTATTAATACAACTCATAAATACTCTCACCCTCAAAAATAGCCTCAAACAATCTTATCTGGGCAGATTCAGACTTCATTTCTTCCCCAAGGGTTTCCAGTTTCTGGACTATAATTAGTTGTCATCTATTCTGACGGAGAAGATTCTATCAACCTTCTTCCATGTCTCAATAATGTTCTTGACAGATTTTATATCCCGAGGCAACCTAAACAGTTTACTAAGTGAGATCCACCAGTAAAGAAGGAAAAGGTGGAATAGGAAAAAAAAAATTCTTATTATTTTTAGCTAAAAGTTAATTAGTTATTTTTGTAGGATTATTTTTCTGAAAGCATTCATATTTGGCCAAATGTGTAACATGGCCCATGTCACCCTGTAAAATAATTTTAGCCACTTGTTTTAACACTATGATCGTAATTTGGATAAAAAAGAAAGAATTTTCTTGCTAATTAAGGGCACTCCATTAAAATTTTATGTTGTTAAATGATTTTTTCACATTTGACACTCACATATTCTATAAAATGTCTAAACTATCAGTTTTTTCCTAAAATAATTCATCGAGATAATAAAAGCCCCACCCCTGATAAAAAGGAATACTTGAAGCTACAGTTAACATGAAGAAGCTTGTCTTTCTATGACTTTCTCAAGAGGTATATGAAACTTTCTTCTTCAGTGAAAGTATTGGAAAGTGCTTGCAGAAGAAAGGCTGGAAACAATCATAGCATAACCAGACTCAGGCTTCATTATCAAAGTGATAACATGGGTAGAGAACATCTTGTCTTTGAAGGCAGATCTTGACTACATCATGGGGATAGCTGTGTTTCAACCTTCTTAATTGTACAAGGCGTGCATATAAGAATTACAATAAGAAATTGAACGCCAGCTGTGTTAAGCACTGTGCTCCTATTCTTAAGATAAAGCAGTGAATGACACAAGTTCTAGCTTTCAAGACTCAAATTTTTGAATCTGGAGTCCATAAGCAGATAACTAAATGGGACTTTGTAGCAGAGTAACATGAGTACTAAGATAAAGATTCCAATACACAGAAGAGGAGCATCCCATACAATTTGGAGGTAAGTTGGGGGTGGGTATTTAGCAAAGTCTTCATAGTAGAAGTGACATCTAAGCTGAGTTCTAAAATATAAATAATAGCTCTTCAAGGTAGAATTTAGGGGGCAGGTACAGACAAGTCTTAAATACGTCATTCTGATCATAAGATTATCTTCTTTAGATATTTTCATTGCTCTTAGCAGTTCTTCTCTCTATAAATCTAACATAGACTGTGTGTTCCACCTTTTCTGCACTCCTCGAAAGCATGTTTTTGGAGACCATAAGAGAAGTGGCTGGGTTTGAGTGGGAGTGCATACTAGTGAAGAGCGTGCACTGAGGTTGCTTCTGTTAGATTTCTGGTTCCAAAGCATCCTTTAAGGGTGGCTTTGAGCAAATTCCTTAATCTCTCTATGCTTCCCCATATAAAATACTGTCAAATCACAAGATTGCCATGAGTGGTGAATGAATTAAAAAATGTACTACATGCAAAAATATTCAGTGTTAGCTATGATGATGAAGATGATGAAGGAGACAAGGATGAGGATGATATTTTATCAGCCTAAAAATCCAAGGTAAATATCTAAATGTTGTCTCCATGGTAATATTTTAGACCAGATTCAAATAATTTAGATGAAATCAAGCTAAATTTCCTTTTAGACTGAGACAGGGTAGAATGAACTTTCCTCAAAGTAGCTCCCATTTTTCCTCAAAGTCTTACTTTAAGATAAATATAACAAACCAGATACCTCCAGTTTTCTTTAACTAGTTGGAAATCAAACATATTTAGGATTTCCATCTCTAGCTATAACACAGTTCCCATACCAGACTTTGGCACCCTTTGTAAACAAATATGAAAATAGAATATATGAGACCGTTATTTGTAAGCAATAGGCAAGAAAGAGTGCAAGATTATTTTATTTGATTTAGAAAAAAGAAACACGCCTATAAATGGGCCCTGCATTACCCTGAGTTCCTGTTGAGGAGATTTTTTTTTTTTAGACCACAGCACAAAGAGAAGGAACCCAAGCCAAAAGCTGCACTCTCAATGAATGAAGCAGCCAGAAATGAGAGTCCAGAGCTTCTGAGGTGGAATAATTTTGTAAGCCTAGATGGTAGAAAGGAAAACTGTACAGAAGACAGTCTTATGCCAGCATCTTATTCCCTCTGTTCCTTGTGGAAGGCAAGGCTCCGATGGCTCATGGTGAGATTCTGAGGCCTGGCAGAGAGCAACTGTTGAAGACTAATAACTGAATGAAGACACAAGAGGCTGCTCGGTTGAGGGAAACATTGCAGTATGGTTTAGCTGGAGTGCAGGTAACTGCACCAGACTCCTGCTGGGGATCTCAGGTGTGCAGGTAACATTCCAGAAAGGGCATCCCTCCAAATTAAGATGACTTACTAAGACTAAGCAAAGAAATTGAAACAGAGCTACCCAAATAAAGCCCAAAATAAAGGCTCATAATGACCAATCATTTATGCCAGAACAAAACACAATGCTTTAAAGGAAGAAACATAGTCCAGTTATCTTACAATATAGCAAACAGAATTACTAGACCCGAAAACACAGAAACGTATATTCTTCCACCAGAGGTATTAAAGAGCTAGTTATTTAGAAACAGACCTCAACAACAGCTGACACAGATGATGGAATTCACAGAAAAGGACTTTAAAACAAATAATATAATATAAATACGTAAAGGATTTGCAGGAAAAGAAGCACCATTGAGAGAACAAGTGTAGAAATTTGGCCAAAAAAAAAAAAAAAGAGGGAAATTATAACAGAGAAGTCTAAAGAATTCTCAGAAATGCACACACAAAATATCTGAAATGAAAAAGTCATAGGATGGATTTAAAAAGCAGAAGATCAGTGGGTTTGAATTCAGGTTAATAGACATTCAAACTGATCCAAACAGATAAAATGTTGGAAAACAAAAGAAAACAGAAACTCAATTATCTGAAGGATCAAATGCAGAATACATGCAGTTCGATTCCCCAAACAAAAAGAAGAGAAGGAAATTTTTGAAGAAATACTGGCCTTCAAATTTTCCAAGGTTAGTGGAAAAATAAGTAACCACAGAGTCAAGATACCCAGTTTGTATTTATCCAAAGGAAGATAAATATAGAGAACCACACATAGGCATATCATAGTCAAGCTTCTAAAAACCTAAAATAAATAGAATAAGCAAAGAATGTAAAAGAAAAAAAAAAACGAGATACAAGATATCAGTATTAAGAATTCCAGTAGACTTGTCAGAAATGGTGAATGCATGATGAAAATGACTGAACATCTTTAGCATGCTCTTAAAAAATGTTGTCAACCTAGAATTCTACATCCCCAGAAATTAACCTGCATAGAGAGACCTAAAGTTGACATAAAAGAAAAAAATCAGATAAACAGACCTGAAAGAATTGCTGAATTACTGAAGTATTACTATAAGAAATGATTAAGGAAGTTCTTCAAGCCGAAGGGATGTTGCCAGATAGACAGACATTCAGACACTCAGATATACTGGATAAATGGAAAGAATTGGAAATGGAAAATGTAATAATAAATGTAAAGATTATCTTTATTTTCTTAAGATCTTTAAATGGCAACTGACTAAAGCTAAGACAATAATTATCATATGTAATTATAACATGTTTAAATAAGATATATGATGACAAAGGCACAAAGGTTTGGAGGAGTAAATGGAATTATATAATTTTGTTTTAAATTTCATGTGAAATAGAACATATGAAATCTAACTAGAATAAAAGAAGTTAACAATACATTGTAATTCTTAAAACAAATTTGGAAAAATTATACCATCTAGTAACAATATGTACTATAGTAACCAAGAAAATATAGCTCCATATAAGGATAAGCAAAATAATATTAAAGGAATGGAATGGAGTCCAGAAATAGAATGCACATATATGATCAATCCATTTTCTTTTTGTTTTTAAGGATTTTATTTATTTGACAGAGAGAGAAATCATAAGTAGGCAGAGAGGCAGGCAGAGAGAGAGGGGGAAGCAGGAACCCTGTTGAGCAGAGAGCCGGATGCAGGGACCCTGAGATCATGAGCTGAGCCAAAAGCAGAGGCTTTAACCCACTGAGCCACCCAGGGGCCCCGATCAATCCATTTTCAACTAAGTTGTCAATGTAATGAAATGAGAAAAGGAGAATCAGAATAATCATACCCAAAACAAACAAAAAACTTTGATCTATACAACATCATACCAGAAAAGCAATGTGCAACAGATTATAGACCAAAATGTAAAAGCCAGTCTTTTAAAGGTCCCGTATGAAAAAAAAAGGAACAACTTTGGACTAGACAAAGACTTTTTCGATTGGACAAAAAAAGCTCTAATCATAGAAAACTGACCCTAGAGTCCATCAAACTGCCAGGACCTTTTGTGCAGTGTTCCCTCGTCTCTGATTCACCTGCTGTTTCATTGGAAAAATGGAACTGATTTGAGTCTCTTGCTTATGCTATCATGGTTAGTGATTAAAGCTTGAGTCTTACTTTTGGATTTGTCTTGTTGCTGTAATGGCTACTCTGATACATGAAAGTTCAGCTCTCTTTCCAGCTCAGCTGATCTCCTGACATACACAAGGACCAAAATTATACAGCAATAACAAGTAAACATTACTTGTGTAATGATTGAGACTCTTCTTAAATGAAAGCTCAACATCATTATTAATATGAAAACAGAATTGAAAGATGATCACACTTATCTTCAGAATAAAATGTGGTAAATATTGATGTGATACTTGGGTGTTCTTTTTTTTGTTTTGTTTTTGGCAGGGGAAGGGAGTGATCATTGTTTCATGAGTGGTGAAGGCCTTTATTTTATTGTAAGGCTTCTTTCTGATATATAAACTGAATATAAAGAGTAAAGATATCAATCAGTAATTGTATAGCATGAAGAAATATCACATGGTGGGCACATCACACAATTACCAGTCAGGCCAATATGTGGAAGAGTAGCATCACCCACGAACATGTAACCCTTTGCCTTCTTCCAAGTACCATCTTATTCTTGACAAAGTTAAGAATTGGGAGACATCTAACATTATAGATCAGATTTTCCCATTTTTTTAACTTTATATAATCCTTTGCCTCTTTTGCTTAACATCAAGTTTATGCTCTTTGCTTTCACCCTGTCATTTATTCAGTTCTTGCTTCTACATATATCATTCCAGACATATAAATATAGATATAGATATCATATTTATGGTATGGTTCTTAAAAAATGAAATAATGAAAACAGAAACTTCATGGATTAGTTTAATGGCAGAGTAAATATCACTGAAGAAAAAATTTGTGAACAGAGAGGTAAATGTTCAGTTATAGAATTTCCAATGATTCCTGTTTATACTCTTCAGTTCTTTCCAGAATATTTTGTCATTCCTTAACTTATTAATTAGGTCAATTTAAAGTCTGTGTCTGTAATTTCATTATCTGGATTTCCTGTGAGGCTGTATATATTTTCTGTTTTTGTCTCTTAATTAATGGACAAGATTTGTCTGTTTATATACTTGATTTTATGACTTAAGTACCAAAGATTACAAATAAAAAAATATATTTAAAGTTAAAAAAGCTTAAAGTGAAAAGCTTTAAAGTTCTGGATGAGCTTATATTCTTCCAGAGAGGATTTATTTTTGCTTCTGACAGCTAGCTAGGCTGAAGAACCAGCAATTCTATATAATCTTGATCTAATTAGGGGACAACAGGATTCAAAGATGAGCTTAAGTCCTAAGAACAAGTTAAATTTCATTTCACACTTATTTGTCGTGTGTAGTCATTATGAATCCCAATGGAATGCCTGGCATGTTTCTAGTCTCTCTCTCTTTGGGATTCACTGAACTCCAGTGAATTTTGTATCACTCTTACCTTTGGTTTTATTTGTCTACCAATAGATCTCAGTTTTTTAGTCTCTCAGATACTATTTTACAAATCAGCAACTGCCTCAAGGAGAAAACATAAGCATAGAGAGAACAAAGCCAAGTGGAACTTCTAGAATATAATATAATACCAAAAATGAAAAATTCACTGGAGACTAGACATAGCAGAAGAAAAGATCCAGCAAAAAATATCCTTCAAAAAATGTGTTTCTGGGTGCCTGGGTGGCGCAGTTGGTTAAGCAACTGCCTTCGGCTCAGGTCATGATCCCGGAGTCCCAGGATCGAGTCCCACGTCGGGCTCCCAGCTCCATGGGGAGTCCGCTTCTCACTCTGACCTTCTCCCTTCTCCCTTCTCACTCTCTCTCTTTCCTAATAAATAAATAAATAAATAAAATCTTTAAAAAAAAAAATGTGTTTCTGTGCCTGTAGTCCTATTCCCTTCTGTTTTCCCTGTGTCCAGTGATATCTAGATGCTAGGGGTTGTTCAACTGGCATCTCCTCAATGAGGATGACATGGATCAGAATATCTACTAAATCACCATAGACATGTTATTATAGAGAAATATAAACCTTTGATTTTCAAGTTCCCGAGATTTGGAGGTATTTTTTGTTTTATTTTGTCTTATTTTTGCTTTTGTTTTGCTATAGACTATGCTATAATATCCTGACTAATAAAGATGCTTTAATATTAGAAAGTTGATTAATATAATTTACTTCACATCATATCAGACTGAAAGTGAAAATAGAGTGGTTACATCAATATATGAAAAAACGTATTTTAGCTTTCATCTCACATTCATATTAAAAAAAATCTTAGCAAAGGAGGAATGGGAAGAAGTTTAATGTCTTGAAAAGTCCTGATAAAAACCTTAATATTTCAAATACAATTTTTTTATTTTAGAAAAGTTTTAGAGTTTTAGAAAATCTAGTTTTTAGAAAAATTATAAGGATGATACAGAGAGTAACACCCGGTTTCCCTGATTAAGTACAAACATATAAACAATTACTGAGCCAATCATGGTATTTTGCTGTGATGGTTTATTTTATGTGTCAATTTGACTGAGCTCAGAGATGCTCAGATAGCCTGTAAAACATTATTTCTGGGTGTGAGGATGTCTCTGGTAGGGATTAGCATTTGAATCAATAGAGTAACCCTAACCTGCTTCTTCAGCTTTTGGACTCAGACCAGTAATTTATAGCACCACCTTGTACTTTCCCCCAGTTCCTCAGGCAGTAAGTGTTAACTGAATTATACCTAAGGCTTTCCAGTTTCTCTAGCTGGCAGAGGGCAGATTATGAGACTTCTTAGCCTCAATAACCATGTGACCAATACCATTAATAAATATTTATATCCTATTGGTTCTGTTTCTCTGGAGAAACTTACTACAATCATTATTAACTAAAGTCCACTCTTAATTCAAGTTTTCTTCATCGTTATGTGTGACTTTTTCTATTTTAGATCCCATTCAGAATAGTGTGCTTCCTTTAGTCAACATGTCTTATTAAGCTCTTCTTGACTGTGACATTTTCTCTCTCTTTCTCTCTCTCTTTTTTCTTTTCTTTTTTTTTGTTTTTGATATTTATAAATGGCGATTTGGAAGAGTATTGGACAAATAGTTTGTAGAAGACCACTTCATTGGGCTCTGGCTCATGTTTTTCTCATAAAATCGGGTTTTATGTCTTGGGGATAAATACCATTGACATAAAATCCTATTTGCATCACAGCATATCAAGATTACATGGTACCAATGTGACTTATTGTTGATGCTAACTTTGATCATCTGGCTGAGAAAGTGTTTGTCAATTTTCTCCATTGTAAAGTTGGTTGACTTAATCCCGTACTCTACTTTGGTGAAGGAAGTCACTAGAATTAGAATAGCCCACATTTAAGGAGTGGGGCATTATGTTCCTCCTACTTAAGGGCAGAATATGTGTAACAAGTTATTTGTAATTCTTCTGTGTGGAAGATTAGTCTTTTCTCTCCCATTTATTTATTCAATCTTTTATTTACTCCATATGGATTCATGGATACTTATTTTATACTTTGGGTCATAATCCAATGCTTCATTATTTTGTTGCTCAAAATACTTCATCTTTGACCTTTGGGAGCTTTTTAAGTTGACTCCTGTGTTCCTTTGACCTATTCCCATTTTAGTGGGGGGTTTTGGATTTAGCACTTCCTTCCTTTCTGGAAATAAAAGGCAGTTCATGCCCTTCTTGTACATTTTAATGCCCTACTCCTAGAATTAGTCATTATTTCAAAGGGCTTTGATTCCATTTATTGGAGACTGATATCAGAAACAAAAATCTATGTATTAGATTTGCTTATTCCCATTGCAGCATAATTGATTCTAGTCCATACCAAGTGACAAAGTTAGAAAATAATATGTTCAACAAATAGTTTAATGATGAAGTATTATATATGTTCTCATTGAAGTCATAAATCATGCATGAATGGCCACAATTTTCATTTCAATATTATAAAAATGATCCTAGCCAGTACAGCAAGACTAGACAAAAAATTAAATATCTAATAAAGTTGAAAAAATACATATACTAAAGTTAGTAGTTCCACTTTTAAAAAAATATCTTACCCTGTGTGCAGAAGGATATGCACAAGGGTTTAGTAAAAACATTGACAGAAGCAAGAAATATCGAAACAATGTAAATATTCATTTTAAATATAGTAAATGCATTGTGGAATATCATGTCTCCTTTTATCTACTGCTAGTTCAAAGAAAGGAACTAGAGCCATATATATTCAAATCATATACATATAATATGAAAGACTGTTTTTCAGTAAAAACAGAAAATGGTTAGATTAAAAGAGTATCCATTTATACAGTTTGAACACATATAAACAGTGTATATTAATTATTGATATATACATATGCAGTAAAAATTATTAAATTTGGAAAGAATGAATAATACTTAAGATGAAAAGGACAGAGGTTTGTTTCAAGGTCATTATTGACCTCCACATTGTTTAATTCGTGATCATCTTTCAGTCATGATCCTTGACATGTCATCATTTACCAAAGCTAATATCTTCTTGATCTAGGAAGTGTTTTCTTCATTTGCCTTCTGGAAATCATATTGTCTGACTTTTTTCCTTTAACACTGGATATATTTTGTTTTATTGATTGATTGATTGATTGATTGTTTTTGGTCTCAATTTTTAAAATCCCAAGTATCACTAATGTCTTAAATTTCAAGTGCCCTAAGTATCATCCTCTTGAATCTTTTATCTTCCTTTTCTTGACAGTCATTTCTTTTGATTCACAATTTCAATTATCATCTATGTAATAAGACTCCCATATTTATACCTCCAGTTCAGACTTCCTCACTAGAGTACATAAACTCTATAGAACTCTACTTAAAACATCTCACACTTGAAGTGCTCACAATAGAACTGTGGAGGTTTTCTCTAGAGCCTGCTCCAGTCACACACCTTCTGCCCCATAATTGAACTGTATCATTTCAGTACATTAGAAACAACATCAACAATAAAACAAAAACTTGATTCATCTTTGAAATATTTCATTTATATTCCATATCTGGAATATCTCCTCATCTCCTCTACTCCAAGCTTTCTCTAAGGCACTATTTCTTTTCACCTGGGTTACTGTGATATTCTCCTAGCCCTACTTTCGTCCTACCCCCCACTGAGTCTCTTCAAAACAAAGTGGTGGAAGGGTGCCTTACAATCCATCAATGCATCGGCTCACTTTTCTATGGGGTGGCTCCTCATCTCATCTATAGTAAAGGCAATGGGTTCCCAAACCTAACGTGCTCAGCATAATCCAAACCATTCAAAACTGGGAACTCATCACAAGCACTGTCTTCATTTGCCTTCCTTGCTTTTTCTCAAATATGCCAGACATGTTCCTATCCTGGAATTATGTCTGCTATTTGTTCTCTGTGCTTGAAACACTGTGCCTAAATGTTATCTTCTCCTCAATTTTTATCTTGAGTTCTCAAAATTGAAAAAAAATAAAAAAATAAAAACAAAAACAAGAAAAAGAAAGAGGGTCACCTGAGTGGCTCAATCATTAAGCGTCTGCCTTTGGCTCAAGTCTTGATTCCAGAATCCTGGGGTCAAGCCCTGCATCAGGCTCCCTGCTCAGCGGGAAGCCTGCTTTTCCCTCTCCCACTCCTCCTGCTTGTGTTCCCTCTCTCGCTGTCTCTCTCTCTCTCTCTCTCAAATAAATAAATAATCTTAAAAAAAAAACAGAAAAAGAAAGACAGAAGGAAGAAAATCCCTACAGACTGCTTAAACTACTTATAATACTTAAATTTTCCCTAGCACGCTTCATCTGATACCATACTATGTAGTGAACATAAATTTATGTTTTCTTTCTTTTTCTTCCCATTAATAAATACACTCTAAAATTCATGGAGCTTCTTAGTTCTTATTACTACTGTGCCACTGTGTAGTGTTTTGCACACAGTAGGGGACTCAATAAGTATTTATTGAAATACATAATGAATAAATATTTATATATAAATTTATGTATTTATATTATTACCTGTCTATAATATACTAAATTTATGTAATTATATTATATATATTATATGTAATGAATATATATACATATACATATATAATGAGTATATATATATATATATATGTCAGAATCCAACATTATAATGGCAGGAAAATTTCTTATCAGATTTTTGATACTTTATTTATAGCTATTTATTTAAGACATAATAGAATAAAGGATAAATGAGCCACTGTGGTATTAATTACAGTCCTGACTGAACGTACTGTTATTCTCTGGAGAGTAAATTCTCTCAATTACAAAATAATAAAAGGATATAAGACATAATTATATACACATTCTGAAGTAAAAAACACAGGGATAATGGAAGCGACTTTTTTAGGTAATATTATTTATCATTTTTAATATACACTATTAAACTGATATGACTTTCAAAATGTAAAAAAGAAAATAACTAACCCCTGAACTCTATTTGTTGGGTAACATGGCTGGCCTCTAAAAGTCTTCTTTATTGTGAGAAGAGTGACTGGAAATATCTCAGCAAAGAAGTCTTGGGGGATTTTTCCACCAGAGATAGCTGAAACAACCTAGTTGGGCTAGAGATTGGACATGACTACTTCAAAGTCAGTGAACTGTGGGTGGCATGCCGAGAATAGAGACTTTTTTTTGAGAGAAGGTTAGAAAAGTTATTCCAAAGAGAGATGTACCTGTCATTGATTTCTTATACTCTAGTACAACGGAAATGAAAGAGTACAGTTTCTCTCTGGAAGATTAAAAACAGGAGTTTTCAAGCAGGCCCTTTTACCATTTCTATAATCCTTTGTGAGCAACTATAATTGTTATTGTATTTCTTTTGTTAAAGGGTATTCAGTGGAAAAAAATTTAATTAAAAGCATCGATGGTACAGTTATCTTTCCTTTTCCCCTCTTATCCTGGATAAGTTCTTAAAACCAAAAGACAAGATCTGGAAGTCACTTTACATAAACTAAACTAAATAAACAAATCTGTTCATCTTTTTTGTCCAAATCTTATAGTGACATGGTATCACACAATTTGTTAGGAGTGAATGAATCCCAAGTAGCTCGTCAAATTATAGGGGCTTATATAAAATTAAGCAACACCATCAATTTCAATTGCAATTTATTAACCAATTTATTATTTACAAATGCAATCATATACCTATCCACAAATTAAATCACAATCGAGAACAAAATATCACAGTTTACTGTATCCACTGAAACACTTATGACACTTTTATACATCTTTGTATAGTTGTATACAACTATATAAAATCAACATGGTTGATTTTAAGAAAAATTACTGGCTCTTAGAAATGTTTAAAAATAAAACTGACCTTCTCTGATTCTGTGTGTTTTGATTTTAAGTATTGCTTTTGGATGGATACATATTCTGATGGTCGTTCTACCCCTGTTATCTAATAAATCATGCAGATAATAAACTATACAACTCTGAGACACTTCTAATGTGGGTTTTGTTCATCAAATGGTCTACTTAGAGTGAAGTTTTATGATAAATGTTGAAGGTGGAAATATATACAAATAAAATTGGGCTTTTTCATTTGGTATAGTCATACTTAAAAACAAGTTCAATTTTCATCAAATTTTGAAACTATATTTTTGATACTGTAAATTGACCTGCAGTCCGTGTAGTGTATACAAAATTTGGGGACAGGTATCCAAAAGGAACCTCAAAGAGTAAGAGTAACCACTAAAAAAAATGGAAACTTTGTGACAATAAGAAGCTTCTGTCCCTGCAAATAGGAGAGACCTCCCATTCACGGTAGGTACTACGGAGAGGGGTATAAAAGTTAATTTTCTAAAGAACAAGTTCTCTTTTGTGACTGAGCTACTTCTCACATGGTCAAGTCTGTATAGGAAGCCATTGTGTGCGAGGCACAGACACTTAAATGATTGCATTCATGTTTCACAAGCAAAACGGAGAGTTTTATTCTAAATGAAACTCTAAAATGAGGTTAGAAAAGATAATGATTCCTAGATGGCTCAGTCAGTTAAGCACTTGCCTTCAGCTCAGGTCCTGATCCCAGGGTCCTGGGATTAAGCCCTGTGTTGGGCTCCCGGTTCAGGGGGAAGCCTGCTTCTCACTCTCCCTCTGCTCCTCCCCTGCTTGTACTCTCTCTGTCAAATAAATAAATAGAATCTTAAAGAGAAAAGGAAAACGTAAGCATGGCATAGCTGGCATCCCTTGCTTTAAGTTGCACAGTGCTGTTAAATCACTTGTTAACTAATAAGTAATTCACATCAATACAAATTTCATATTTCCATATTGTTTTCTTTAAATGATCCTATTTATCTCTTCTTCTCTTCATATTTCTAAAGGTCATCTTTCACAATACAATGATAAGAGAATGTGAAAAAAAAAAGTTCACTTCAGGTTTGGACATACTACTCCAAACTGTCACTTAAGTCAAACAAGGAGGGAGTGTTGGAGCAAATGCATCTTCCAGCTCAAAAACAAAAGAAAACCAATTAGGTGCTCAATAAATTGAAACAGATTTTAACAAAATCAGGATATTTCATTCCTGGTCTATAGTTTTCTAAGTCTACCAAAAGGAAACACTCCATACTGGGTGGCTTAAACAACATAAATTGATTTCTTCACAGTTCTGGAGGCTAGAAGTCTCTGATCTAGGTGTTGGCAAGTTCGATTTCTTCTGAAGACTCTTCTCATCGTGTAGATGGTGTCCTCACCTGATCTTCCCTCTGTACCTGTCAGTATCCACATATCAATATCTTATAAAGACACAAGTCATATCTGACTAGAGCTCACTCTAATGACCTCATTTTTACTTAATTATCTCTTTAAGATTCTATCTCCAAATATAGTCACATTCCAATGTACTGGTAGCTAAGGTCTTCAGCCTATGAATTTACACATTTCGATCTATAATATCTGGTCAAATCGTTTTGCTTTGAGTTGTATCCTGATTTTCAACTACATTTTGAGAGTTAAGTCTGAATGAAATGAAAATCTTCAATCAGATGAACGCATAACCACCATGCAAAAGTACAACTTTAGAAGGGATAAGTAAAGTGAATAGCCATGGAAAAATAAATGCCACACGTCTCTTCCATGCCACAGAATGGAGAGTACACTTGGTACTGGATGTAGAGAGTGACCAAGAGGGCTAGATCATAAAATTGGATAGAAATGTGTTTATCAATTTAAGAGCATCCTTTGAAAATACTAGATCGAAAGCTCTGGCAAGCGCTCCTGTCACCTTCCTAACACAATTGTTGCTGAAAGCTTCCAAAAAACAATGGGCATACTGAGCAAAACTGAAATGCCTAAATTCCCATGGAAGAACGTGGAAAGGGATTTAAAGGCTTGACAATATGGGCACGGTAGAAAAGATAAGCTGTCCACATCCAGAACATTCATCAGATGATTATGTTCCATGAGAAGGCCATAGCATTGCATTTACCAAGTCCATGAGAAACACACTGTTGAGAAGATATCATAAAAAGATTCAGTTGTAGTTCTTCTATAGTCAAGTATGAGAGTAAGATAAAATACTGTTGAAGAACTTGGCCTTCTGATGACTATGGAGATAGAATCCAAAAACAAGAATTGACAGCACTTAACCATGAGAAGCCAGGGGTCACAATTACTGCAATGGCCACCAAGTCCAGTATAGCCCTCCAAGTGGCCTGATATGTAGATTTAGGAAGACAATTAATAGGATACAACATCCTGAAGCACAAAAGAAATGGGCATAAAGTGATGTTAACACTTAGGTTGTGATAGCAGAAGGAATCAGTGGTGGATGTTTGGGAGGCAGAGACCAGTCACCTCAATAAAATTCATGACCTTATATAGAGTTTTCAAAACTCAAGGCAGTTTTCAGATCCAGAAACCAATGCACAGTTGCCATATATGTAGGGAGAAAATCTCCAAACATCATGTCAAGTAAAATGGTAATTGTTCCCTAGGTCTTACCCTAAGGGACTTGGGTCATTTACTCAAGGAAGGGCATGATCATTACATTTCACAGACCTCTGAACAGAGTATGAATTGAATTTTTTCCAAGAGCTCTAAAACATCATCATGCACCACAACCACCAGCCCAAAACACCCCATTCCCCAATTAGAAAGCATCCTGCCAAATCTAGTTAGAGCCTCGGAGATGACCATAGACTATTACAAGTTCATTCAAGTATCAGGATAAATTTTAACCATAGTGTCAGATGTTCAGATATAGTGTCCCTCCTCAAGGAGATTGGTAGGACCTCAGATACATGGTTTGTGGCAACTAACTGTTCAACCTTTTTTTTCCTACTTTATCCAAAAAAAGATTTTTACAAAAGAAGAAAAAACATTGTATTTACATAGAATAGACAATAGTATATATTTATATATTTTTCCCCAGAGAAATGATAACATTCATATCCTTCATCATATAATAGTTCAAAGGTACCAGTGTGGCATAAATAGAGTGTGATTAACTTAACCTTTCACTCATATGATGCAAGTTAGTGTATAAATAATGAGATGTGTGACAAATATAAAGCATAGATTTTATCATGTATATGCATTTCCTATTGGGTTAAATTATAGAGTAAAAATAAATTAATGGCTTAAAATATAAAGAAATAAGAAATATATTCAGAAAGAAATATATGCAAAAGCCTAATTTTTATAACTCAGAGTTTATTAATTTATGCCACTCAGGTCATTAAATATTGACATATCTATTATTAATCCTGGAATCTCACTTATTAAAAAATAATAATTAATTTAAATTGCATTGCCTCAAAGGATTTTAAGGATTAAATGAATTAACATATGTGCATCATTTAGAAAAGTATCTAGCATAGGAGAAGACTACAGAGCATTAGCTATCATTATTATTATTGCCCTAAAGTAAAGTGAACCTTTAAAAGAAATCTAAAATGAGTAGCTAAAGAAAATAAACTACTTAAATATTAATTTTATTGCAAAAAAGTCTATGTTTTATGTTCAAAAAAGCATACCTCTTATTTGATTTAATAATTTTTCATTTCCTAAAAATGAATTTTTGATTTGTAATAAATATTCCTCAGATTGTATATGTAACATTTTTCTACTAAGCGATTGATAATGTATATTTTAAACCATCTGCACCTCACTGTGAATGATTATCTCTCAAAACCGGGCATGACATCCATACCCAAAGTTAGCAGTAAACTTCAACTTCTTGGCTCCTACCCTGAAGTGTGGCTTTCCAGGGGAGGAGTTTAACCATATAATTTGTTATTCAAACTGGGCTTTAGTCACATATTGCTTCTTGAAATCCCTGAGACTAACTAGGATCTTACCAACCTCAGAATCAATAAGACACAGAAGCAGAAATAGACAGATATACATAATACGAGACTTTAACATGCTTGTCTTATTCTGGCAGATCAAAGAGGCAATCGATTAACTACACATTAAAATACAAACAACCTTAACTCAGAAACTAAACCAGTAATTACACACAAGCGTTAACTTGACTACAATGTAATAATGTTAAAAATTGATAACAATATCAAAAAATAAAAAGTGTCTTCCCCTAGGAAACAAAACCCAAAATTTTATTTAAAAATGTAATAGATCAAAGGTGAAATGTGAATTTAAATTGAAAGAATTGTTATAAATTTAGAATAAGATCATAATATATCAAACTCTTCAAAATATAACCAAAGCAGTGCTTAGAGAAAATTCATAGTATTAAATACCTTATCAAGAAAAATAACAAATGAAGTAGACAAATAACTGATATCAAGGAGATAATTAAAGATAAAATCCAAATTTATTGAGTTAGCAAAGAAAAAGTAGAAAAATAAGTTGTACTTTTAACAATCAGAAAAAAAATCACACCATTAAATAATTTGATTTTTAGGGTAGTCTGGGTGTCTCGGTTGGTTAAGCAGCTCCCTTCAGCTCAGCTCATGATCTCAGCATCCTGGGATCCCACATGGGGCTCCCTCCTCAGTGGATTTTACATTGTATCCAATGTAAAATGGATGCTGCTCCCCTCCTTCCCCACACCTGCCTGCATATGTGGACGTGCTCTCTCTCTCTCTCTCTCAAATAAATGAATAAACAAAAATCTTAAAAAAATAAAATGTTTAAAAATAATTTAATTTTTTAAACGTAGAAAATACAAATATCCAAATAAGAAACTAAAAGAAACTTTTTAAAAGATCCTTTGTATGCAAATTTATTTGAAAATCTGAACACTACACCAAAAGCTAATGATGTACTCTATATTGGCTAAATATAATAAATAAATAAACAAACAAATAAAGGAAAATCTGAATCAAATTGATAATTTTAGTGGAAAATAAAGTATATAATAGTGGTATATTGAAAGTATCTTAAGGCACAACCATAAGAGGAGTGATTGAATTTAGTGGAGTTAGAAAACAACTAATCTCCATATAAGAAGAAACAGGGATTAAGCAAAAAAGACTCCTCACAAAAGATTTCCAGGTCTCCTAGGAGATTCAAAAGGACTTTTAAACCTTTAAGAACTAGATTATTTTAAACAATTACCAAGAATAGAAAATTCAGGAAAACTTCTGAAATAGTTTTTAAAGAAGATAATAAAGTGATTCCAAGACCTGAAAAAGGTGACACAGTGTATTAAAATTAAAGACCACATTTCACTTATGAATAACAACGAAAAATTTAAATACAGATTTATTAAATGGAATTCACATACATTTTTACTTTGTATTGCAGCAAAACCTCTTTGGGGGAATTGGATGTGACAGAAGTGGTGTATTAGACGTAAGCTGCCAGACAGTTTCCGCACAGTAAGGAAAGGTGTATTATTAAACACCTTCTCTCACAGCTGTGGTAGGGGCAGGGGAAGAAGAAGTAAGTTTGCTGAAACACAAAGTATCAAAATGTCACATAGGGAAATAAATGATAAAACCACATGCGTGCCATTTCTGTCCTCCCCCCAAGGTTGTGGTAGCCCATCTCAAGGTGGGCACTCCATGACTGAAACTCCTTATGTTACTGCGCCCCTAATCAGAGGCAACTTACCACAATGACCTCAGCATGGTCACAGCAGAATAAGATTCGTATCAACGTGCTTACGCAAACACCATTATAAGGGCAAGAATGATAGGCTGCGCTAATTTCCTCACGGTTTCCTGCCATTATCCTAAGGTTGTGCCTTCCTTCAGTCCATGTACTTCTCCTAATCTCTGACTGGTCCCTGATTCTTACTAAGTGTGGAGCATAACTGCAATGATGGTTCCAGAAATAAAAGCTTTATGGACACAGTAGCCTTTCGATTTCCCTGAGAAATGGCTGGATTCCCTTGGCAGCATGAGCATATTTGGGTGGTGGGTATGCCATCTGCCAGGAGTCACTATCGCCACACAGACAATATAGAAACACCAATCAAGAAACACAATAGGGACGCCTGGGTGGCTCAGTTGGTTGAGCAACTGCCTTTGGCTCAGGTCATGATCCCAGCATCTTGGGATCGAGTCCCGCATTGGGCTCCTTGCTCGGCAGGGAGCCTGCTCCTCTCTCTGCCTCTGCCTGCCTCTCTGCCTGCTTGTGTTCTCTCTCTGTTAAATGAATAAATAAAATCTTTAAAAAAAAAAAAAGAAAAGAAAAAAGAAACACAATAGAGGGGCGTGTGCGTGTCTCAGTGGGAGTCTCAGAGGGTTAAAGCCTCTGCCTTCCGCTTAGGTCATGATCTCAGGGTCCTAGGATTGAGCCCCGCCTCAGGCTTTCTGCTCAGCAGGGAGCCTGCTTTCCCCTCTGTCTCTGCCTGCCTCTCTGCCTACTTGTGATCTCTCTCTCTGTCAAATAAGTAAATAAAATCTTAAAAAAAAAAAAAAGAAAAAGAAACAATAAAAATCCTTTTCCTTGAGCTATATAGAAGATGTTCAGAATTACTCTGACTCATTTGAATCCTAAATATATCTTAGGTCTTTAACCTTGAAAAATAAAGATGCATTTTTTGTAGTAACCACCTTGAAAACAAAATGTTTTGTAACTAGAAAATAGGTCTTCTTAACTACCTCTTCCAAATCATCATGATGCTGAAAAGTGACAACATTCTGTGGGACACGTTTTACACCTCTGATTGGGATACTACTATTTAAAAGTTCCACCCATTTTTATAAAATGAATAATGATAAACTAAATCATTCTGTCACTATTATGGCCAACAGTATATAAATAAAACTCTATCTGCCTCTCTGTCTACTTGGGATCTCTCTTTCTGTCAAATAAATAAAATCTTTAAAAAAAATTTAAGGGTATAGAGTTATCTAATGGGGTACACAGAGAGGAATACATTGGAGCCACAGGAAAAAATTGAAATGTGATTAGAGAGCTTCTGATGAACAAGCTTGGATTTTAGGGCTTGGGTATTTTTGCACAGGAAGAATACACTGTAGAAGACTTTTTGAGGGAAATTTTCAAAGTGTTAACAGGCTTGAAGCTATGATAGGTTGAAACGTAGGGAGCAGTGGGATGATGGAGGCTCTAGGTTTCCATAGTTATTTACAAACTTCTAAAGGCTTCCTCTTTGTCTTCTATCTTCTCATCTATGGACTTTACTGCCACCTTCCCTTCCTGGCAGAAGAAATTTCTCTCCCATTCTGTCCCCATGGGGACTGACCTTAAGTCCTCACCCATGATTCCCAAAATCACATCTTGCATGTATAGTCTTATAGAAAAATGGTGCATAAAATGGTCACAACATCATTTCCCTGGGAAAGTCTTCCAAATCATGCAGGGGCTTGCTGCTGTTTGAGTCAGCTGTGGTCTGCCAGCATGTCATGCTAGGCAGTGTAGAAATGCACACAGGGCTTTCCAGGAGAGCCCATCAAAGATGGGCAAAAGAAGTGAAGGGGTCAGACACTTACAATGTATGTATTGCATAGACTTGAAACACTTTGTGAATTCCCCCATGGCCTCTGAGCCTAGATTTTTACCTTTATGTGCTGGGAGATTTGTGACTTAATGCAAACTTGTTCCCTCTAAAAACACCACCCTATCTTGCATCTTTAGCATCAGTGGATGGAGGACTCTAGAAGCCCAAGCAGCTACAGTGGCCTGGTCATCCTCAGGCCTGGAAAGGAGCCTCTGTAGCCACAGACATTCCTGGCCCTGACACTGCAACTGAGCAGCCAGATCAAGACCCAGCAGCTGCCAGATGCCTTCAGCTTTAGCAGGTGGCTCTTGCCATCTTTCCACATGAGGATGCCCCACATTCCAAGACTCTATTAAAGGAGAAGGGATGGAGCTTGGTGGCACTCAGGGTTCTGGGAACAAGAGAGACCATGGAAACAGAATAGGCATCAAGGTTATAAACCAGATAAAAAGAACTGTCTCTGTTATTTATGCAGCATGGTGTTGTTTATTGATGGATTGATCGACTGACTGTTAGAGAAATATTTTAGTAATCACAATGAGGTTTCTTACAAGTTTTTTTCAATGCCTTCTTTAAGGATTGTCATAGTCAAGATTAACTCAATTTTTAATTTTTAATAAAATTAAGTGTGAATTTTAAAAAGTCAAGAAGCAAGCAACTTTTTAAAAAGGTACTTAATTAATATTGTTTAAAAATGCTAGAGTTGCTAGGGTGCTTGGGTGGCTCAGTTGTTAAGCATCTGCCTTCAGCTCAGGTCATGATCCCAGGGTCCTGGGATCAAGCCCTGCATCGGGCTCCTTGCTTGGCTGGAAGCCTGTTTCTCCCTCTTCTACTCCCCCTGCTTGTGTTCCTTCTCTCACTCTGTCTCTCTCTGTCAAATAAATAAAATCTTTTAAAAAATAAATAAATAAAAATGGTATAGTTGGATGGATGTTTGATTCATTAAAAAAATAGAAGGATTGAGTTGTAAAACCCCAAAAAATTATTTTGATCAGTGTAGCTATTGCCCTGAAATGTTAATTTATTCTTTCTGTTGCTAAAAGAAATAATAATTATGATAGCCAAAGTGTAGAATCTTTAAAGATGAAAGCATTGATTGTTATGGTAAGTCAAGTTTTTTCACCACTTGACTTAGCTATTCAAGAAACATGGCTTAGGGGCACCTGGGTGGCTCAGTGGGTTAAAGCCTCTACCTTCAGCTCAAGTCATGATTTCAGGGTCCTGCGATCTAGCCTCCGCATTGAGCTTTCTGCTCAGCAGGGAGCCTGCTTCCTCCTTTCTGTCTACCTGTCTCTCTGCCTACTTGCGATCTCTCTCTGTGTCAAATAAATAAATAAAATCTTAAAAAAAAGAAATATGGTCTATTAAAATGAATATCCTTCTTCCTATCCTGAAATCATTCCATTACTTTGCTTACCTGTACTTCTCCCTTACTTGTAGAAATATTAAACAAAATTAATTCCATTCCTGCAGTCACTAAGGCATCTAACAGTCAATGCCTGCACACCCGTGTTTGCTTACCTATTCCTCATTATCAGTGTGGGAGAAGGAACCTAGGAGAGCAGGAATCTGGACATGTTTTGACGATTACTTTCATGCTTATTTGAGAATTTACTTCCTTTCTGAACCCTAGGAATAATTTACAGATATTTCTTTCCTTGCTTCTTTTCAGGATAGCCCTTTCTTATATTGGAATCCATTTATACTTCACCAGAAGAAGCCATTCACTCTCTCCATCTAACACTCTGCCACCATATTCCAATGTGCCATATTTCAATGTGTCTTTGTCTGCCTTTGGGACATTGACATGCTTTTCTATTCAAGCTATCACCATCCAAGAATCTAATTTATTTTCCAGAATAGATAACTGTGATAATTGTTCACTGGTAAATAAAAGATTATGGTAAGAAATTGGTTTAATCTACAGCTGATTATAAGCTGTCAACCTATCTAAAGATGATGAAAATAAATATGGTTCTTGTATAAAGTTCAAAAAAAAGGGGGCGCCTGGTGGCTCAGTGGGTTAAGCCTCGGCCTTCTACTCAGGTCATGATTAAGGGTCCTGGGATCCAGCCCTGCATCTGGCTCTCTGCTTGGCGGGGAGCCTGCTTCCCCCTCTCCCTCTGCCTGCCTCCCTGCCTACTTGTGATTGCTCGCTCTGTGTCAAATAAATAAATAAAATCTAAAAAAAAAGAAAAAAGTATATTTTTGTAATTAGCATATAAATCAGATTTTTATCAAAATGTACGCAAATATTTGAAATGGAAAGAAACTATGCCGTGGGGCACCTGGGTGGTTAAGTGTGTTAAAGCCCCTGCCTTGCACTCAGGTCGTGATCTCAGGGTCCTGGGATCCAGCCCTGCATGGGGCTTTCTGCTCAGAAGGGAGCCTTCTTCCCCCGCCCCACCCCCGCCTTCTCTGCCTCTCCGCCTACTTGTGATCTCTTTCTCTGTCAAATAAACAAATAAAATCTTAAAAAAAAAAGAAACTATGCTTGCAGACTTTCCCATTATATATGAACCGACCCACAGATATGGAAATTTATTATTAGAAAGCTATGTGTATATTAGCATACATGGATATTAATATTAACATATATTTAGTTAAACAAATACATAAAGCCACATTTGCAACCTTATTGTAAGTGTATTTTGAAGATAATGCCTATTAGGACAAAATTCAATTTATTTGAAGTTGAAAGGGTTAGTTTTCATCAAATTCTTTTTTTTTAAGACTTTATTTATTTATTTATTAGAGAGAGAGCACAACCAGGGAGAGCAACAGACAGAGGGAGAGGGAGGAGAGGCCTCCGGGCTCAGCAGGGAGCACGATAATGGGGCTCAATTCCAGGATGTGAGATCATGACCTGAACTGAAGGCAGATACTTAACTAAATGAGCCACTCAAGCACTCCAGTTTTCATCAAATTCTATGATAAAAGAGAGATGATAACTAAAATTGTTAGATTAGAAAAATAAAATCATCTTCTAACCTCTTTAAATAAACACAAAACAATTATATGACACATATAAACACACATACATGTATATACTTGGAAAATTAAATTTCTTACATAATAAAAAAAATAGTTTTTCTTAAAGATAGATTTCTACATTTAAAAAATACCAAAATTTTTCTTTCACCTTCAGGACAGGATTTTAAGATCATAGCACTTGATAATTTCCCATGTCAACAGTAAAAGTGTGAGAAACAAAAAAGCAAAGAAAGACAAAGGAATCTCAGCCTAGGCCAAGTCTTTCCATCTGTCTAAGAAGAAAGTTGATAAGTCACATAATTAGGTGTTGTTTATTTCCTATTAAATAGGTGTTAAAGTTTCAATTAATCTTACATCAAACTGTAAGAACAGGAAAGTTTAACATAATAACACGATATAGTAATAATATAAGACTATAACGATAATATAAAATGGCTAATATACCTCAAAACATGTAAATTCCATGCTTGTTAATTTCTTTTCCTTATAATTCTTCTAGTAAGAAACTGAGTGGCATATAAAGTCCTTTAGGACACATGTGTCTAAAAACCATTTAGGACACATGTGTCTAAAAATCTTGTTACTTCAGAGGTTTCTGAAGTAACAAGGACCAGATTTACCCTACAGATTTAAACAAATAGAAAACCAGGCAAATTTAGAAAACAAAAAATGACAGATAGTGGCCATAGGCAGTGCAGAACTACATTCTTTGAAATGAGATAGATGGTCATCAGGCCAGGGAAACACTAACGTCCCCACGCCTGTGGTTTGGAGGGAGTTTGCGTGATGAGGCCCAGGGAGAGGAAACTCAAATAGAGCTGGGTGGTCTCACTGAATTAAAGAAACGTATGGGACTGAGGAGTTTAGGGCAGTTAGCATTGGTGGGGCAGCATACTAGAGATGAGGGCATTCCCCAGAAAGCTCCAAAGTGCCTCAGAGGATACCCCTGAATCTTTAGGAAAGACCTTTCTGAGGAACTGACCCTAGGAAAAAAAATAAAAATGATGAGAAGATGAAAACATTAATAAGATCAGGGAAAGAACAGTCAAAGCTTATGGACTAACAAGGGTGAAAACCTAACCCAGGAATAAACTTGGAATGTTTGAGGTAATAAATAAGTAAATAAGAAAACATAGCAAAAGCATTAAAGGAAAGAGTGAAAAGATAACAAGTAACCTAGAGTAGATGTCACAAGACTATCTAGGCCTTGATTTAAATGATCAATTTTGTTGTTAATATGTTATAATATTCATAATATGTTATAAGTCACTATAGGAACGTGATGTCAGCTCATTTGTCTCTGAGAATAATCACACTTGATGCTTAATACTGAATGTGTTATTGGGGAACAAAAATGAAAACTGTGAGACCAGTTAGAATTTGAAATAGTCCTGGTGAAACCTGATGATGGTGGTTGTAGAGACATCGATAAAAAGAATGAATATGATATCTGTGTTTGGAATATTTTTGACATTCATCTTCAGAATATATCTTCACAGTGAAATCAAAAATTTACCAATGGGTTAGATATAGTGTGTGAAGGAAAAAGAGGAGTTCAAGATAATTTATAGGTTTCTGATTGACACAGATGAGTAGACTTGTAGCATATACCAAGATAAAAAAGGTTTTTAGGGTGCTAGGATCTATCCCTCTTATGATGGCCAATTGCAGACACCAAGATAGATGTAGGTCATAGAAGATGTCTAGGTCAGGAGTGGTAATCCAGATGATAACAATGCCAAACATGTAGAAAAGGATGACATCACATAGGTTGAAAGCATAGAGTGAAAATAGAAGTGTGCTAAAGCAAGTTCCCTAGGATACACGGATCCTTAGAAAGAAGAAACGTGTAAAGAAGGAGTGGACAACAATAGCCAAACTATGGAAAGAACCTAGATATCCATCAAGAGATGAATGGATAAAGAAGATGTTATATAATGTCATTATATATATATATATAATATGTTATAATGTTATATAGTTGCATATATATATATATAATGTTATATAGTTGCATATATATATATATATATATATATATAATGTTATATAGTTGCATAGTATATATACTATGCAGCCATCAAAACCTCCCCAAAGTCTTGCCATTTGCAACAACATGGATGGAACTAGAGGGAATTATGTGAAGCGAAATTAGTCAGAGAAAGACAATTATCATATGATTTCTCTGATATGAAGAATTTGAGAGGCAAGGCGGGGATTTGTGGGGGGAAGGGAGGGAAAAATGAAACAAGATGGGACTGGAGAAGGAGAAAAACCATAAGAGACTCTTAATCTCAGGAAACAAACTGAAGGCTGCTGGGAGTGGGGGGAAGGGATGAGGTGGCTGGGTGATGGACATTGGGGAGGGTACGTGCTATAGTGATGATTCACAGACCTGTACCCCTGGTGCAAATAATACATTATATGTTAATTAAAAAAATAAAAGAAGGAGTGGACAGTGAGGTCATTGGAAATTCTAGAAATTGCCATTTCCCTGAAGCAAAGAACTGAAAGTAGTAACAAGGAAGAAGGGCTAGTATATCATAACTAAACTTATTGAGAGGTGAGGTAAAAGAAAATCCGAAAATTCATCACCAGTTTTGATGACTTTAACAAAAACAGCACAATGGTGAGGTAGAGCAAATACTCAAGGAGAACAAGATGATAAGAGAATGGGGATGAATAAATGGAAACAAATGTTCGAGTTTAGACTACTAAAGGTGACCCTGAAAGGTAGAAAATATGGGATAAAATTATTTTTTAAATGTTAGTTGTGGTGCCTGGGTGGCTCAATTGGTTAAGTGTCTGCCTTTGGTTCAAGTCATGATCCCAGGCTTCTGGGATCAAACCACTGGGATCAAGCTTTTCCCCACATGGTGTTCCTTGCTCAGTGGGGAGCTTGTTTCACTCTCTCCCTCTGCCACTCCCTTACGGTTGTGCTTTCTCTCTTATGGTTTCTCTCTCTCTCTCTCACTATTTCTCTCTTCAAATAAATAAAATCTTTAAAAAATAAAATAAAAAATAAGATAAAATGTAAGTTATGTTTTCCAGTAATTTTTTCACTGTTTTAACCTTCAGAGGCTTTTTCAATCATACTACTTCTAAATCTAATACCAGAAGTCCAAGTGTTTATTTGAAAAGAATAAAAAAGGTATGCTATATTTGCAGTGTTTAGAGACTTTGGGAACACTCTGTAGGAGATCTATGTTTGGATACTCTGTATTTTGAGCAGTTTCTCTTTAAAGCAGCTCAGGAAAATGGGGCAATATTTGTATGGAGTGTGGGAATCAAAGGACTTTCTTATTTTTATTGCCATCATTTTTGTATTTTATTCTTCTGATGGATAAAATTAATTCATATTTACAGGACCATGGGATTCATTCTTTAAAAAGAAATACTAGTAGTATAGAGAGAAGAGATATGGTTGCCTAAAGGTCATTAAGAAAGCACGAGGAGAGGGAATAAAAGGTAGATACTACAGAGAGGGAGTTAAATTTTTCTTGTAGAGATGGGGATATCTTCCATTTTAACGTTACTAGAGCATATTATTTTAGCTAGCACAAACTTAACTGGCTTGATGAAACTGATAGTGCATTGATAAAATATTTCTCCAGAAGAAATTATGAGTATGTAATCTTGGGGAGGGAGCAATTGATTTTACCAGGGAAGAATGGAAGTATTAATGGACACTGTTGAGGTAGTGTCTGAGATTTGTAACCACAAATTTGAAGTGAGTCCAGCCATCCCTGCTGTGTCATATTTCTCCCACAATACTCAACTGCATTGGTTCAGGAAAATGATAAAGTGGTCCTTGAGTAAAACCAGAATTATAAAGTAAGTGATTTGGAAAAGAGTTAGGTAAATAAGGGAACTCAAAGGACGATCAAAGAGTTGAAACATATGAATTTACATGGATTTGAAGGAAAGTGATCATACGCGTGAGCTAAAACGTAATTAGAAGTAAAAAAATGAAATGTAAATCTTGATAAGTCGAAGAATTCTTGGTGAAAGGAAACTATGATAAGTGAGCTAAGAGTGGAGGTAATGAACAGAGTGAAGTGTTTGAAAACGGATTTTTTCACGATAACAAGGTCTATTGGTGGCTGAAGTGGAACCAAAGCAAAGCAAAAGAAAGAAAAATAAAACAAACAAACAAATAAACAAAAAACAAGACAACATTGCTAGAGCTAAAGAGTAAAGGATAGGAGAGATCAGTGTTGTGTGTATCATTTGTTTGGATTCTGAAACAGCCAACAGCTAGAGTAGTGAGGAGGAAGACCATGAGTTAAGTGATGAAAAAAGTGGCCTGGACAGGAACAGTAATAGCAACAAAGAACCCCAAGTGGAATGCTCTGAGTGTATATATCTCACATGGCTTGAGCTTTTGAAGGAGGTAGAAGGGAGAGATCAGCATTAGTGGACAAGGAGGAGAGATTCACCATCTGTAAACCTCACATAAATAGAGAGTGGTAGAATAAACAGATTGCTTTTGAGAGGTCTTTGGGGGAAATCTGTGTCAATAGGAGACAGCCAGATGTCATTGAGAGCAAGAAGATAAGGAGAACCTTCAGGAAAAGAAGTTTTCTTTGAGCAGTGAATAAATGCTGGAAATTCAGGGTTAATATATTTATGTAGGGCTATGTAATTGACAAATAACCTCAAAGCTTATGCAATATGTTATATTCCATTGAAATAAAGCAGCCTCACTACTTATTAAAAATAAATACACTTATACATACATGATTTTTCTCAGTTACCTAGTCAGTTCAGATAATATAATTTCCAAAATGTGCTGGTGTTAAACAAGTTATTAATTAGTGCAATTATCTCATAACCTTAAGTGTTAGAAATTTATACTGTATGTGTCATAGATGCAAGTGGAATCCAGGCAATAAAACCAGAATGTTGTAACAGTAAGCAGTACACTTGTTCAGCATGTTGCTTTGAACGTGGTGATGCAGTACTTTAAATCTACCCATTTCCAAGCCAACAGTCCACTCTGCTTTCAGCAATCCACAGTCTCTTATTCACAATCTTAAACTCATTGTTCTAAATGAAAGTTGTTTTTACTCACATTCTTCAGTTCTGGTCTTCCCACCATCTATTAAGCCCTCTCTAGTCACACTTTCAAGCATCCACCTCCCCCAAAAGGTTCTTGCCAAAGTCTTTTGGCAAATATTCTTGCTGCCAAATATTTTTTTTCAGTTCTACTCCATATCCAATTTGAGCTCTTCACTGAGATCAGTTGACACAAATGACAACATAATTCTTGAATCACTTTCTTCCTTGAGTTCCAGGATGCCATTCTCTTTCACTTCAAGTTCAGTATCTGTGGCTTTTACACCTTAATATCTTTTACAAGTCCCTCCTTATCTCCATAAGTTCAATTATTGGACTTCCTTTCACTATTTTCACTCTTCATATGATCTAATCTAGTGTTCATCTTTACATAGCCTGATCTTCAGATTCCTATATCCAATAGCATTGCAACATCCTCACTTATGTATATAATAAGTAGCTTTCATTTTATATTTTCCCAAAAGTACATTTGATGCTTCACAAAATAAATACCTTTTGCCCTTTCCATTGTCTTCTTCATCTTTGCAATTGGCAATTCATTTTTTTCCCACTTCTCAGGCCAATGAATATTTCTTGTGCATCTCATCCTAGCCAACCTACCAATGATGCTTTATTGGCTGTATCTACAAATTTTATACACACACACACACACACAGAATCCCACCACATCATTTAGCGCTGCCTAGTCTCTAGCCATCATTATTTCTCATTAGCTTAGTGCAGACTTTTTTGTTTGTTTGCTTGTTTGTTTTTATCTTCTGGTTCCTACCTTTGCTCTGCTAAAATCTATTCTCTACTCATCAGTAAAAATATCCTTTAAAAATGAAAATGAAATCCTGACATTCACATGTTCATATGCACGCAATAGAAGCCAAATTCCTGCTGTGGCATATGTGATCTCTGCTAAATTTTTTACTTCATCTCTTATTCACACCACTCCTGGCTGACTGGCTGACTCATCTCATAAGCATTCTAAGTATGTTCCTGTCACAAGACCTTTGTACTCCTTCCCTTGCTCGAGATGCTCATTTCCTAATAAATGTGTGACTTGCTTCTTCACAGCCTGCAGATTTCTTCTCAGTTGTCTCCTTTTCTTAGACTCTTTCCTAATCAACCTTTATAAAATAGTATTCCAAAGTATTTTTGGTCCATTTTCAATTCTTAACTTGTAACACAGCACTATTGCCACCTGAATAAATTATTTGTTCATTTTTCCCCTTCAATTTAAAAAAAAAAAAAAGTTCTGTAAAGGAGAGAAACATTCTTGTTTTATTCAATGTTCCATTACTGGCTTGTTAATGCCTGTTAATATGTATTGAATAATAAATGAAAGGCTAAATATAGAACTTTATAAAATCATTAACTTACTGATGGTCATGAGATTTCCAAGGGATAAAAAAGTTAAATTATTTTCTTTTTTTTTTAAAGATTTTATTTATTATTTATTTGACAGAGAGAGAGAGATTTCATAATTAGGCAGAGAGACAAGCAGAGAGAGAGGGGGAAGCAGGCTCCCTGCTGAGCAGAGAGTCCAATGTGGGGCTTGATCCCAGGACCCTGAAGGCAGAGGCTTAACCCTCTGAGCCACCCAGGTGCACCAAAAGGTTAAATTATTTTCAAACAAATTATATCTATATCTATTTCCACCCAGGAGTAAATCCTGGACTATGGTTTCAAAGGACACTCTTTGGGAAGACCTGATAGCTGTCAGATGGATCTGCAGTCAAAACTGTGGTCTCAAAACAAACAAACAAACAAAAAAACAAAAAACAAACAAACAAAAAAAACTCCTGTGGTCTCTAGGAAAGTGCACCTAGTAAGCAACATTCTTGTCCTCTTTATTTTATTGTGGTAAGAACATATGTTAACATGTGAAATCTATCCTCTTCAACAAATTTGAAATGAGCAATACATTACATTGACTATAGCTACAATGCTGTATAATACATCCCTAGCATTTGTCTATAATACTTAACTAAAACTTTATGCCAATTTAATAACTCTCCATTTCTCCCTTCCCCCAGGCTTTGGTAACCACCATTTCAATCTTGGATTTTTATGAAATTGATTATTTTACTTTATTTTTTTTCAAGATTTTATTTATTTATTTGAGAGACAGAGAAAGTGAGAGAGAGCATGAGAGGAGAGTAGGTTAGAAGAAGAAGCAGACTCTCCATGGAGCTGGGAGCCCGATGTGGGACTCGATCTCGGAACTCAAGGATCATGACCTGAGCCGAAGGCAGTTGCTCAACCAACTGAGCCACCGGGTGCCCGAAATTGATTATTTTAGGAATATTTACTAACACGTGAATGGACAAAGAAAAAATATACACACACTCACACACACACACACACTCTCATACACACACAATGAAATACTAGTCAACTTTAAAAAAAGATGGTAAATTGGGTGGCTAGGTGGCTCAGTTGGTTAAAAGTCCAACTCTTGATTTTGGCTCAGGTTATGGTCTCGGGGTTTTGAGATCATGCCCTGCATTGTGGTCCATACTAGGCGTGCTAGGCCCATGGAGCCTGCTTAAGATTCTCTCTTTCCTTCTCTCTCTATCCTTCCCCCCACCTTTCTCTCCCGCTCAAAACATGGTAAGCAACATTCTCAGTGGGTTGCTTATTTGGTCATCTTTCTTTGAATATGACAAATATTGCATCAGCATTGGGGAATTTGGTGCAATGGGTTAGAAAATTCCAAATTGAACATAGTTTTTGATCCATATCACCAAAACTGAATGATCCCATAAGGGTTCTTCTATTTTCATTAAAGCAAAAACATTATCTACTTTGTTAATATAATTGTATTTCTACAGACTGAATAAATAGACTTCAGGATCAGAATTTATAAGATGTACTCATCAAAGTTCCTATTGCATCTTATGTTGTCTCACAGCAAGATAAGCAATTTGAATAAATACATTTTATTTCCATTGAGTTATTGCTATCATTATATAGTTACCCCCAGAATGACACAACTCCATTATAGCAGGCTTTGTATGACTAAGGGCTTCCATTAATGTAACCTCATAAATTTATAAAAAGCCAAAATGAGAGCTCTTGTTTTTCCAGTGTGTTTATCAAACAATGAGTTCATATTGTTGGCTCTAAAAAGCTTACTTTAAAGTAATTAAAAGCAGTACTTATGTCACCCAAGGGTAATTGCTTCTTATTTATTTATTGTTTTATAATTTACCTTCATTAGTTCAGAGTGACAGGGTCAGTTGTAGAACAGGAATCAGGTTATTAGCATGTTATGACCATTTGAACTCAAACAGTCAGTAGAGTGAAAATTTCAACAAATACTATACCAACTTGAATGTGATTCAGCAAGTGACATAGACCTCTAACAGGAAAGAAAAGCACACAACTGAATTTGATCAAATATATTTTTCTGTGCCGTTAAGTGGAAAAAAGCAAAACCAAAAACCACTGAGGTTAAAATTAATCCACAGATAGGCACCTAGGTGGCTCAGTCAGTTAAGCATCTGCATTTGGCTCAGGTCATGATCTCAGGGTCCTGGGATTGAACTCTGCATCAGGCTCTCTGTTCAGTGGGAAGTCTGTTTCTCCCTCTCATTCTCCCTTTGTGCTCTCTTTCTCTCTCTCTCACTCAAATAAATAAATAAAATTAAAAAAAAAATTGATCCACAGATACATGCATCATTATTTTTAAGTAACCCATCTCAATCATAGAGGTAAAGATGTTTCATTAGTCAAAGTAACTCATGCTCTTTTTTCAGTCATCTGTTATTATCCCCATGCCTAGCTAGAAAATCAAATGTAATCAAACATCATCTCTGTGTGCCTGTATTTGTATGTGTCTGCATTATCTCTTTAGAAATTAGTGCCTTGATCTCACATTTAAGCACAGATCCATCTTGAAGCTGAATAAATTCAATTAGTCTCCTCAATTACCTTCACGAACTTAATAATAAATGTGGATATATAGTTTTGTTGCAAGTCCAGATATTATTTTTCAAAACGTTTAACATATACATAGGTATGAATATAAAAATACACAAGAAAAGCTGACCATTGTTGCTTTATTGTACCTAAATACTAAGTGAACGGAACCATTATTTTATTCTTTAAATAAACATGAAAATAGGCACCTACTAAATTCTAGATAAGTAGGCAGATTGTGGATTTTTCAATAAGACCTATGTAAAATAAAATCTCTAGGTAGATTGCAGTGTTATATTAATAAAGTATTAAAAGTAAAATAATATTGTTATTAGCCATACTGCTGGTTTATTTCAATCTTGGTACCATGGTGAGCTCTACATGTATTAACTCACATACTCTATGAAGCAAGTTTTGACCCACATGATGAAACTGAACACCAGGGAAGTAAGGTAACTCCTCTGTGTCCCATGGCTAGTAGGTGTCAGAACTGGGAATTAAAATCACACCATTCTGATTCTAGATCCAAATGCCCTAACTACTGTATCTGCTGTGCCTCTAGTAAAAATTGACAAAGGGTACCTCTAAAAATGTGTCACAAATACCATGATTATTAATATAAGAGGGCCAGTTTAAAAAGCCACCTATGAGCACCAGGGTGGCTCAGTAGGTTAAGTGTCTGCCTTCATCTCAAGTCATGATGCCAGGGTCTTGGGATCTAGCTCTCTGCTCAGTGGAGAGTCAACTTCTCCCTCTCCCCCACCTTGCTTGTACTCTCTCTTGCTATCTCTTTCTTTCTCTCAAATAAATAAATAAAATTTTAAAAAAAAGTGGACAGGTCAAGGGATGTCAAATTTTCTGTATTGACCTGAATAAAGCAAGTCAAGAGAAAATTTATACAGCATAGAACCCAGATGCTGGGTCTTCGAAGATCAACCAATGTCTATATATCTTACCTAACAGATAAGCTCATTAGGAAGTGCAACTCAAGAAAAAACCTTCAGGTACAAATTAATTTGGAGTCATGAGAGAACTGCAGATATTTGAGTATGCTGTGATGGAGGTAAAGAAGGAAACAAGAGAAGTTTGAGAAGGAAGACAAAGCACAACATTAAAGTGTCTTATGTTCTCATGCTTCCAGAGATTTGTCATACATATACTAGATAATTTTAAGTATATCCAGAGCAGAATTTTAAAATATATGGTTATCTTAATACAACTAAAGAAAATTATGTATAAACTGTTACTGATGTTTTTTAATGCATATTTTGAGGCTGAAATAAGTACTTAAATTGAAACTGATTAATTGACTTAAAGAAAACTATTAAGTGTACCATAATGCATTGCCACCATAAAAACATAAAGTCTGAAAGATGATTTGGAAATTGCATCTGTGTACAAAATGAGGACTTTGACCTCTATCTTATGAATAGTTAAGAATAGTTGAAAGATTAAAAGCATTTCCATGTTATACTTTTCATCTTGAAACTATTCACTCAGCAGGACCTGCCTACGTCCAGGTTGGATGTGATTGCTGATGAAGCACTGGGACTTAGGCAAAGGACACATATCAGATGCCTGGGGTGATTTGGGGTTGGGTAAATGTGGGGCTACTGGTACCAGACAATGAAAGATAAGACTTAGAACAACAGTTGTTGGGTTTTATATTTTGGTTGGGGCAGGTTTAATTTCAGATTCAGATATATTCAGATCGAATGCCCAAGAACAGCTATGGATGGGCTGGATGTTAAGAGAGCGGCAAAGCACTTTGCCAGGTAAAATAACTTTCACCACGGGAATCATTGCACACACAAAACACAAGTCAAAATACTATAAATATATTTCATACTGTGAGAAACAGTGATCAGACCATAGTTCAGGATCCTTGGATTTAAATATCTAGGTCACACAATACAATAGACTCACTGTCTATGTTGAACCTATTCAGTCAGAATTTGTATGTCGTGGGTGGGTACTTAGTGCCCTCCCTAGTCTTCTTACTAGATTCTCCCTCCTTAAAATTTCCATATGGTATACACCATTATGATAAGAAAGAACAGAGACAATCATTGGATACCTCATTTGGGGAAGACAGGAGCCATTAAACTGCCAATCAACATTATCCAGATGTCTGCATCTGCTTACCTCATTCCTCACATTTTTTTCTCCTTCTAGCTAACTGCTTTCAATATGTAGTTTGCTAGCTCTCAGACTCTTGTCACAATCTCTTCTTAATTGCCCTAATTCACATCCTGCAACTTTGCAATGAAGAAAATGAATAAACTTGCAGTGAACTAACAGTTAAGAAGGAGTATGACATGGAACACACTCCTATTTTCCAGCTTTGTCATTATGCTCCATTTGGATCCAAAGCTCCCCTAAACACAAATTGTTTCTCTCACCTTCACAAAGAATGCTAGAACTTTCAGCTTGAAAGTTTTCTGCTTATATTTTTAATCAAGCAATTAGCTCAGTTATCAGGAAATTCTTAATTTAGACAATGGCTTAGGTTGAGGTGAACTCTGCTGCCTTGCAACTTCCAATGATAACTTCTCGTTCTCGTTCTATCCTCCTGTCTAGTAAAAATAGGTGTGTCCTCTTTTACACATGATAGTTCTTCATGCCATCAATAATGTGGCCAACAAAATTATGTCATTGTATTAGATAATCTCAATTACAATATACTCACCTAACATCAACATAGTATAAATTATTTTAAATATGTATGTGCATATTATGAAAATGATACAAACTTGCCTCAAGGTATACTTTTATCTACATGAAATCAAATTCTGCCTTACAATGTCAGTATTAAGTTATATAGTGCCTCTAAAAAATATATTTTAAGCAAGCAAATAATCATTTCTTGTGAGTAAAATGATGTTCTAATAATTAGAAGGAAATAACACATTTGTTTTGAGTGAAATTCAAATCTACCACTTATTAACAATGTGATTTTGAGAAAACCATTTAATTATCTTAAAATTGGTAGAGACAGCAGTTTTATTACATTATACCATTACTAACAGAAGAACATTTGTTGTTTACTGGTCTTGTGATGTTACACACATTTTTTTTTAAATCCTGCCTCATATATTCCTCAGATATATAGAGTGTTCCAGGAATACTCTAAGACATGAAATATATTGTTTGTTCCTTTAAGGAATCCACCTATTGTCATATCCCTTGCTATTATCACACATACAATGGGTAGAGGCTTTTTAAATGCAAAAATATGTGAGCATCTGATTTAACCCCTTAATAGTCTTCATTAGGATCACCATTAGATCCATGGTCATGGTATGGCAAACAAAACAAATGATGTTGGAAAAAGAGTATGGACTACTTGCTTATACTAGAACACCTCTTTTATATTTGCTTTGGTTTATGTGACCACTTTATTTCTAGAAAATAAAGTAATATTGAAAACTTGAAGTTATTAAATACATGACAGTTAAGGAAACTGTTCTATCTGAAAATATGTTACACTAGGCTGTCAATATCCTTCCTCTTACCACCCTTTCCACTCTAACAATTATTTTTCCAAGGAAAAGAGAGAAAGAAGAATTGGCCAGAAATGGAATATGGTTAAAGTAGGTAAACATGTGAAGTATATATTTTTAAAATTTGCCATAATATTACCCCTTCTTCTACTCCTTGACTTCATTTTTGACAAGTGGAAGGAGTCTTCTCCCCATTCTTTTATTGGAGCCTTTTCTAGGTATGGAGTCACAAATATAAATGCCTTAAGGGCAAAAGTCTGTATATTACTCCTGATGCTATTCCCAACTTCTTTTAATGATACTGCACCTATTAGGCTTGTAAAAATATTTTAAATGAATATGCTATTATTACATCATGATCTCATTCACTACTCATCATTCATTCATTCATTCATTCATCCATTCAGTGGGTTCTAATAATTGCCTACCATGGTCCAATGCACTGTTTAAGGATCCAATTTTGCTGCCCTTACCCTACAGACTACTGCCAGAAAGTTTTTTTTTTTTTAACATTTGAATCTCACCACGTCATCTTGCTTAAATCTCTCAATGATTTTCTTACACCCACATGATAAATTACAGAATTTCTGAAGTACAGAATATGCTACCCTTTATCATTTGAGTTCTGTTCTACCTTTACAGACATCTGTCTTGTCAACCCCACACTTGTTCTTACTCTATTTTTTAGAGCTACATCAATCTGTGTTTACCCAAATATACTGTACTCTCTCATATCTCTGTACATTTAAGTTTATATATATAGTAATATTTTTAAACCTTTCATCATATTTTACTCATGAAATAATATTCTAATTACCATTAAGAACTATTTACTGAGTTGTTTCTTTCCTTTCTTTTTCTTTCTTTCTTTCTTTCTTTCTTTCTTTCTTTCTTTCTTTCTTTCTTTCTTTCTTTCTTTCTTTCTTTCTTCTTTCTACCACACACTGTGTTTGACACTGTATAAAATGCAGTACTTAATCCCTGAAACAGTCACTCAAGGAAATCAAACCTATCCCTATTTTACAGATGAAAAACAGTGGCCCAGAGACGTCAGTTTATCCACTGTTTGAAACACCCCTAACTTAATAGAACCACTTCATTTCAAAGCAGATATTGGATCCATTCTGCCATACGTTCCTTCTTTTTTTATACAGTGCTGGATTTGGTTTGCTAATTACTATCTGGGATTTTTAAACCTTATTTTACTCTTAAATTGGTCTATAATCTCCTTTCTTACATTGTCTTTTCGTTTAGTATTAAAATAAATAAATAAGTAAAAAAAGTACACATATATATATATATTTTTTATAAATTTTATTTATTTATTTGACAGAGAGAGAGCACAAGCAGGCAGAGTAGCAGGTAGAGGGAAAGGGATAAGCAGTCTCCCCGCTGAGCAAGAAGCTTGATGTGGGACTCGATCCCAGGACCCTGGGATCATGACCTGAGATGAAGGCAGTTGCTTAACCAACTGAGCCACGCAGGCACCCCTACACACATATATATTAACTGAAATGGTCTTAACTATCCCCTCAGCTTAACTAAACTTGAGATAGATTTCTTCCTGACTATAGACCCTTGACCTTCTTTTTCTTTTTTTTTTTAAAGATTTTATTTATTTATTTGAGAGAGAGAGCGAGAGAGAGCATGAGAGGGGAGAAGGTCAGAGGGAGAAGCAGACTCCCTGTGGATCTGGGAGCCTGATGTGGGACTCGATCCCGGAACTCCAGGATCATGACCTGAGCCGAAGGCAGTCGCTCAACCAACTGAGCCACCCAGGCGCCTTTGACCTTCTTTTTCTTAGAACATTTCCTTTAGAAAACTTGCAACTGTAAATTCTTTCTCTGCTCCTTTGAAATGTAAAGGCTAGGAGAAGTCCTAGCCTTTTGCCTGTTTTATAATCCAGAATATTTTTCTCAAGAACCTAGAGGCCATCTCTTTGAAAGGTAATCATAATGGAAGACAGGGTCTTTATCTTTCATTCTCTATGGGAAGTCAGTAAGTCCTGATCGTCAAATAGAGATAGCCTAATTACATGGACCAACCTCCCCACTAACATTGCTAGTACTTGTCCCCTGGCTCACAGTTTTTAAACACTCTCCCACTTTTTGTTTCAGTAAACTCAAGTTCATTCTCTCTCCCCTATGACAATGAGCTTGAATGAAGTCTTTTCTGCCTCTTTAACCTTGTCTGGTGCAATTTTTCTTGACAATATATATACAGTGTTGCTGTTTTCACCTCTTCCTTTTTCTCTGTCCTTGTAGTTTTAGACCTTTTTAAAAAATCATTTCATTGTTGTATGAAGTGGGTCCAAGAAAGAAAAGTGTATATTCTATTTATCACCTGAAACTAAAAATATCCCTCTGTTAGATGTATTCAATTTCTTAAAAAAAAAAAAAAAGACTTCAGTTTCTTTATAGCAGGAAGAGTATTTATATTAGTTGGATATGGAATGTCTATTGGAGCTGCTATTAATAATTCTTTGAGGAAATAAGATTTTGAGCTTCCTTTCTTGATATGAATTCCATGAGCATCATTTTTGTCCTCTATTTTAATATGATTAAGAACCACCTCATGGCCAGACACACATTTGGGACTACACATATGTTGAATGAGTTAATTAATTTATAACTTCTCTCTAGATTATCTCCTCCATGAGGTCTCTTTTACAATTACTCCATGTACAGTTCCTCATGGGATTGGTCTAGTGCTGTGAATGGCACTTGTCCCTCAGATCTTATAGCTGGAACAGGTCCATTCTCCTCATATGATGACCCCCAGACTTGATAATGTGTTTCTTGAGAGCAGTTACATTGACTATCTTCTTTACCTGGTAAAGTATACCTTATTTGTGTCTATTCCCAGAGACAATCTGTGAGTAGTCTGTGTTGAAGGAACTACACAACTCTAAGTCCTAATATGGGAAGGTAACTTTAAATACATAAACAGTATTCTAATAAGTTTTAAATCAAGTATTTTAAAAAGTTCTTTTTTTTTTTTTTAAAGATTTTCTTTATTTGACAGAGATAGATACAGTGAGAGAGGGAACACAGCAGGGGGAGTGGGGAAGAGAGAAGCAGGCTTCCCGCTGAGCAGGGAGCCCAACACAGGGCTTGATCCCAGGACCCTGGGATCATAACCTGAGGGGAAGGGAGACACATTATGACTGAGCTACCCTGGCACCCCAAAATAATTTTTCTTATACATTTCACTATACCCCATTGTTTTTTCTCCATGTACAGACTCCATAGATTGAGGTTACTGAACATTAATATTGCCACAAATACTTGGAGACACTTTCTATATAAAAATTTAAGAAAATAAGCAATCATATAATGTAAAATTAACCTGCTGTGAGAATATAGTGTCCTTGGGAGTCCAAACTATTTTACCAGGAATTCTTGTTCTCACAGTAGTTTCTTTACAAGCTATCTATAATCCACCAAGATAATAGAATGACCTTTTAATATATATAAATAATTAGTGTCACTCTTCTTAACAACAATAACAACAAGACACACGCACACACACACACGCCCATAATCTCCCCTGTCTCATGAAATAATGTCCAAATTCTCTTACTTTGTGTTCAGGATTCTGTCTGGGGCTTTGGTGCCTGGTACGGGTCCTGGTCTGTGTTACGGATCCCAATCTATAACTACGGGTCACATGAAGGGAATCGTGAACCTCCAAGTGATTTGGCATTCTTCACATTGTCCTTCAAAATATGCATTTTGAATTACATTTCCTCAAATATTTCTTTCTTTTTTTGCCCTCAAGTATTTTCAATGGATATGTAATCTTTAAAAAGTTGAAGCCTTTCTTAATACCTTAGACCACACAATCCTCCCTCTGGAGAGTGAAAAGAATTCTAATCTATGGACACTTTTTTTATGATATTAAAATGCTGCATGTGGTTGACATTGTTTTCAGGGTCAGCAGAGTTAAGCTCAGTTAGAGAAGAAAGGGTTTTTCATTTTGATAATTTGAAAACACTCTTCTAAGGGAGAGAATGATGTCAGTGATACTGTTTCTTTTATGTTTAAAGGATAAAGAAAAGTCTTACTTTTATCAGACTCAGAAAGAAGTGACACTCTACTAAATATTTAAAGAGGATCTTATACACCTTAAAAAAGGTTTGAATGAATTCTTTGTGGAAATAGCATCTACAGAGAAAAGAGGAAATATATTAAACTTTAGCATTTATTGTAGTTTATTATAAAAATTTATATGAGACTATGAATATCATTTAATATACCATATAGTAGCATACATTTTAATACATTTAGAGAACATACTCTGAAACTCTATTCTAGTGAAGTATGACACAGCTCTGAGAATAAAACTGGCTCATTTTTACCCTAGCCCTGACTATTTTTTTTTTCTTCAGCAATGATTTAAATGGCTTTTAGGCACTCACTCAAGGCGTTTTATACATTACTCTGCCCATGATAAAAAATGGGTACTGATCTCCAAGTCTGACTTTATTTCATTGCTAAGCTCCTTACCAACTAGATTTGACATCACTGTATTTGTCTAAGCTCTTCAGTCTTTTAATTTAGGTGGGAAATACAATGCCACACTATTTCCGACTTTGGGAGATAATTATCTCTCTCTTTTCAGAGCCAACTTCTACAAAGGAGCTGAGGATTGTGTGTGATGGAAACTGATGACACAGTACTCCAGAGTCTATGAGAATGCTGAAAAGACAGATTCCTGCTCTATGCATTAGGGATGCATGCAGAAGGGAGGGCAGCCTGGTCAACATGGCTCAGAAAAGCACAGAGGATAAAAAGAGCCATTGTTTCTGCTTCCTGTTTCTTCTCAGATTTGTCTCAGTCAACCACCACATTTTTGGAGGAGGGAACTGTTTTGAGGCTCAGAAAGAGAAATCTTTATATAGTGGTGACCATGTTTTTTCCATTTAATTCAACTTTGCTTAATAAATAACCATGCAAAAAAACCCAAGTATAGATTTTAACAGGTGATTTGTAAGAGCCATTCTGTAAGACTAAACAGGGGCATAGAAGGAAATACAGTCTCTATAGATTTTGATATCATGACTTTGACATTTTGCTATTAATATAGAATCTCATAAGAAGCACCTGGGAAGCTCAGTTGGTTAAGCATCAGGCTCTTGATTTCAGCTCAGATCATGATTTCAGTGTCCTGAGACCAAGTCCCTGTAGTAGGCATGGAGACTGCTTCAGATTTTATCACCCTTTCTACTTCCCCCCATCATGTGCATGCTCTTCTCTCCCTCTCTCTCTTCCTTTCTCTCTCTCTCAAAAAAAAAATTCATAAATCCAAGATGCAAAATAGAGTGAGATTCCTGTGTTTGCTTTGCTTGCTTTTATACTTGGCATAAGTATGCTTGGTTTTTAAGCTCAGTGGCACATTTGGATCACATGAACAAGTTTAGAAATCCTAATATATAAGCCTTACCACATAGTAATTTAAATCAGTATCTCTAAGTGTGAACCAGAACTCAGTATTTTTTAAAAATTTCTCAGGTGATTCCAATGTGTAGTCAATCTTCATAATCATTGATATGAATATTCCTTTGGAAGGTAGAGCTAAAGATTACTTTAAATAAATATTATTTTATTAAAACATTAAGATGTACAGAAAAGATAGCTATTTTTTAAAGATTTTATTTATTTATTTGACAGAGGGAGAGAGATCACAAGTAGGCAGAGAGGCAGGCAGAGAGAGAGGAGGATGCAGGCTCCCTGCTGAGCAGAGATCCCGATGTGGGGCTCAGTCCCAGGACCCTGAGATCATGACCTGAGCCCAAAGCAGAGGCTTTAACCCACTGAGCCCCTCAGGTGCCCCAAAAGATATCTATTTTAATTTAAAAGTTGCTTGGATCAAATTTAACCACACCTCAAGTACACTTTGACAGATTTAATTTTCTTCAATTATAAAATGGATTGATACTACAAACCCTCCAGAGAATTTGCAAGGATTATAAGTAATGGGTAATGCCAACCATGTAATCAGTGAATAAATAGCTGCACATGAAATAGAAGTGATTTTGGTATATTCTCAGATAAAATTATATCTTCTAATGTACATTTCATCTCTATCTATACCTTTGGCCTTCTTTTATTTGGTCAAATAGTACATTTTATTCCAGAAATACTAGGTTTGGTCCAGAGAGAGGAATTTAACCCAATGTGGGCCAATGAGAGTTAGTACCCAAACTTTTGTTTAAACTGCTCAAACATAGGGATTTCCCTTCATGTTGGCATGGCAGTGCAGAGATGTAGGGCTGGTCTCTCATCAGCCATCTTGCTATCAAATAGATTCTAGTAATCAAGAGGAGAATAGAATTGGGGAAGTAGAAACACCAGGTCCTGGTGGATTTATGAAAGCCCCTTGATGAAGTGGTTCCTCAAGCTAAATAAATTCATGAACTACCTATATATATATATATTTTTTTTTTCCTCTTCTCCTTTCTTTCTTTTTTGTTCCCCCCTCCCTTTGGGTCAGTCCATAGCCTAGATTGCATTTTTCTGAAACTTACAAAAAAAAAAAAAAAGACTCTTAAATATATACACATTAAAAAATATCTTTTATGTTTTCTTACCCTTGTGTATCTTTATAATCTATGATCTGAAAATAGATAACTACTACCATTCACAAAATAAATCATTAATGTATGGCCTTCTTTCTTCATATACACTTTATTTCTACCACACAGAATAGCTTTCACTTATTTTTCTTCTTGAGAAATTTTCTTCTTTTACTTATTTTTCTTCTTTCAAAGTTCTCTGCAAAAACTTAGATCAGATGTTAAATCCTTATTCTTCCTGCAGTGGCCAGTAAGAATTATTTCCTTCTCCTTCTGAAGATTTGACTTACATTAGGTCATCTTACTGTATACCTGAAAGCAAGATCATGCTTTACTCATCCTTTAACTTCCACATTTAGTGCAATGGCTAGTATAGATTACAATCTCTATTAATATTATTGAATTAACTCAACTGACTTTCCCCAAGAAATAATAAATGGTTAATAAAATGGTCAGATTGGCTTCACGAGTACAATTCTAATACTCACAACAAAGGCAGCAATGTCTCAAATGTTTGACAATGCCTGAAAATTTGCATTTAATTCCAGGTGTGGTCCTTTTGGAGAAAGAAGTTAATAAAATGGTCAGATTGATTTCATGAGTACAATTCCAATATTCACAACAAAGGCAGCAATGTCTCAAATGTTTGACAATGCCTGAAAATTTGCATTTAATTCCAGGTGTGGTCCTTTTGGAGAAAGAGAAGAAATAATGGCTAATTAGGCAAATTAGAATATTCCTATTAAGAAATTGTCTGGCTGAACCATTGAAATTGGTGTATTTAAAGCAACTGAAGAAACTTGAGATATCTATTCTGATGGTTGTTTTTAACATTTGAAGAACAGTCCTATATTGAACTAGAGAAGAAAAATAAAGCCAGTAACAAAATTTATAAAGAAATTGGGAGCATGTGTAAGATATGTTGAACAACTAAAAAGATACACATTGAACAAATAGAAAGATATACTCATCATTTTCAGAGAGGGTGAAGTTCTTTGTCTTTTAAAAAGCTCTCAAAGAAAGAAGAGAGGTAGATGAGAGGATTTGTAGAAAACTTTGCACCTCTAAAATTTTTTGATTCAATGATGCATTAAGAATATCATTGACCTAGAAATTAAGAGACCAAGACGACACCCAAGTAGTGATGATCAGGTAGTTGTGTACACTCTTTGTTGTTTCATTTGCTGCTGAGTGGATAGAATCTAAATGATCTGGAATATTATTTACAGCTTAAGATTTCTATACTTTTGTCTTCATTTCTTTTCATCTACAGTACATCTTTGCTTGAATTTTCATTAATCTTAATTAATATATTAACTTGATGAGCAGTCTGGAACCAAATTAGAAAAAAAAAAAATATATATATATATATAACTGAAAATGTTTAACTGTATATATGAATGAAAGTGAACTATTAATATACAAAGTTTTAAATATCTACAATAAAAGTAAAAACTTTAATTTGCATACATTTATAGTGATTCCATAATTTGTAATTAGCAGAACATATGTCTAATATCAATCTAAGTTTATTAAATTATATTTTCCACCAGTTTGGGAGCATATGCTTTAAAAATTACATTCTTCACATCTGTACAAAAACAATCTAGATATCATTAACACTAATTGTGGGGTTTCTTTTAAAGATTTTATTTATTTATTTGACAGAGAGAGAGAGATCACAAGTAGGCAGAGAGGCAGGGAGAGAGAGAGGGGGAAGCAGGCTCCCCACTGAACAGAGAGCCTAATGCGGGGCTCTATCCTGGGACCCCGAGATCATGACCTGAGCCAACGGCAGAGGCTTTAACCCACTGAGCCACTCAGGTGACCCTAATTGTGGGGTTTGAAAGGAACAGGAAAACTATGCCATTAATTTTGCATTGATTTCATGAAGAAAAATATTAGAAATCTACAAAAAATCATGTAAGTTTTTAAATAAGAAATTGAGAAACAATACAGACATTTCAGATAGATAAAATAGTACATATCTAATCATGTGATCATTATGCAATTTTAAGTAAATAGTAAGTAAGAATTAGGTATGTATAGAATTAGAGAATTCTATAAATCCCAGACTAGAAAAGATTATATTAACATAAACATCTTTCTGGGAAAATATTTGCCTTAAAAACATACTTGCAGTAGTTCCTTGAGGAATTTTATACAAATGTAGGCAGAGGGAGTCAGTTATTGTTTTAAGCATTGTTATACAAGTTTCCCTGCTACAAATTGTTTAAGAATTACAATTGGATGTTTTGCTTTAGTTAACATTTTTTTTTTATAATGATCTAGAAGAAAGAGAACACGACTATGGCTTGCTAATGATTCTAATCTCTCCCACATGCTGAAATGTCAAGTCAATATAACTCTATTTCAAAATTTCACTCAGTGTGAGTGAGTGGGAAGGTAATAGGATAAAATCTAAAGTCATAACTTTTTTAGAAAATAATTGAAATCACATTACATGAGGATAAAATTTGGCAGAGCTAGTTTGACACTCCCCACTCTCCCACCTCCTACCATCACCAATAACAAAAAATTTTCAAACCTTTAAAAATAATTCCCTCAAGTTACTGGAGAAATATGGTGATTTGGCCGAAAAGGACAGTGTGATAATAGGTCTCACTTGGAACGATATGGGAAATAAACAGAATTGTAACAATAATAGTAAACATTGAACATCTACTTTGTGTCAGACTTGCAGGCATTCTATGAACATTAAATCTCATGAAAATTTTTAGAGTTCCCAGTTTCTATCTGCAGAAATCAAGACTTTTTCATAGTAAAAAGCAGCAGTTTTCATCTAGATACATTAGACAAATAGGACTAGAAACAGGGGCACTTAGGTGGTTCAGATGGTTGAGCATCTGCCTTCAGATGGTTGAGCATCTGCCTTCGGCCAAATGATCTCCAGGTCCTGGGATCAAACCCCATGTCATGTCTGGCTTCCAGCTTAGCCGGGAGTCTGTCTCTCCTCCTGACTCTCCCCCTGCTTCTCTCTCTCTCTCTGTCTCAAATGAATAAATAAAATCTTAAAAAAAAAAAGACTAGAAACATTTTTGGTTGTCATAACCAGGAATGTGGGGAAAAAGCACTACTGGTACACGGTGGGTAGAGACAGAGATGCTGCTAAACATCCAACAATGCATAATGCAGCCCCTAGCCCCACACCAAAAAAATTACCTGGCCCAAAATGATGTCAGTAGTGCCAACACTGAAAAACCCTGTGTAGGAAAGAAGCCTGAGAATTTGTCCTGCAACTCTTATGCTTTATATTTAGTTTCACTTCAAATAGGCAAAAGTTACAGTTATCAATAAAGGGAAACTGAGATTTTGACATAAAGCAAGCTGAAACAGAATTTTATTTTTTCTTATGACTTCAATAAAAATATATAAAATACTGAATTCAGTGATGAGTAAACTTGGAACCTACCTTCAAGGGTTTTGAAATCACTTAGAGTTGAGTAGGTGCAAAAAAAAAAAAAAAAAAAAAGATAGAGAAAAAGAAAAAAAGAAAAAAAAATAGAGTAGAAGGAAGTAAACCAATAAAATAAGTAAATACTTGGAGTTTCAAGTAGGAAGAAAACATATCTCGTTTAGAAAATAAAGAATAACTTTATAAAGAAAGCTAGATTTTTTTTTTAACTTGGCCTTAATGAATAGATAGAATTTTTATAGAAACAAAAGTGTCTATTTGGGCAACAGTTTGAGTTCTACCTCCTCTCCTTCCCCTTCAATACAGAAGTGATACAATGTGGACAATGTGTTATGTGGGGAGGAACACAAAGGAAGTGGACTGGTCTGATAAGAAAGAAATAAGGGAAATTTTCTAGGAGAGGTCAGTTCTGAATCAGGTGAATGTGGAAAAGTGTGTGAAGGACAAATAACTTCAGGCAAAGAAAAAAGCTCATGGAAATCAATGACAACCTGGAAGGAAGTGTTCTCTCTCTTTATAATGCCCTTTCTCCCTGTGAAGAAAACATCAGTATCTTTCAGATCTTTACTCTGAAATTCTTCCTTGAGAAAGCTTTCTTTAATTTCTATGATTCAATTAAATTCCTCTACCACCAGCATAAATATCACCATGTTCCTCTCTTTTATGCCATTTTTCACAGTACAATTTTATATTTATTTGCTTTTTTGATTAATAGCTATCTCCCCAGCAGACTGTGAGAACCATAAAGTCAGAAACCAGGTCCAGCTTCACTCACCCAGTACAGAGCACAAGTTTCCATAGAGCTGGTGTACAATGAGTATTTATGGGAAAAGTGAGATATGAAAAATAATGAAGTAAGAAACAAAATAATATTGTTGGACAGTTAGGTATAAGCTATAACAAGATGGACTTTGATTTGGAAGAGAATAATGATACCTATTAAGAAAAATTCTTACTTGTTTTGTTAAAATGTTGAATCTTATCCTAGAAGTACGTGGGTGGCTCTGTCAGTTAAGCATCTGCCTTTGGCTCAGGTGATGATCTCACGGTCCTGGGATCAAGGCCCCTCCCAGGGGCTCTCTGCCCAGTGGGGTGCCTGCTTCTCCTTCTCCCTCTTTCCCCCCACTACTCCTGTGCATGCTCTCTCTTTCTCTCTCAAATAAATGAATGAAATCTCTAACAAAAAATGCTGAACCTTATCCTATAAGCAATGGAAAGCTACTAGAATATTTTAAAAAATATTGGGGGTTCACAATCATACTTTTACTTTACATAGCGGATTTTAACAATATTTTAAAGGATGGATTTAGGCATGGGGATAATAATAAAGGATAGTTAATAATCACATGAATATTATAGTTGTTTAGAGGTGAAGCGATTAATCCCTTAGAAGAAATGTGCTATAATATGCCTCAGAAGGACTGTTTCAGAATTTCAGCTTATGCATGAAAGGTTAATAAGACCCAAAGCATGGAAGACTTTTCATATAGCAACTGATACCGTTCAAGATAAGTAGAAAATGACCATGTTCAATTATTTTTCCTGAATGTCTATCATGTTTCCAAAATGATCATGGTGCCATTGTGTATGGGCATAGGTCATTTGTGTATGTTATTAGTCCTCTGAGATACTCTTCTTTGGAGGTAATTTATGACAAATCCATCAATGCATTGTTGTGCTCTAAATAAAATATATTCTTCAAACATAAAGTCATATCCCGTCTTTATAGATGATGCTACAAGAAAAAGCTAACTACATGATGTATCTTCAAAGTCTTAGTACAATTTATCATGGTGGATTCGATTTTAAAATGGAACCATAAATTATATACGGCACTAAAAATTATAAGGCTTAATGATGAGCTTTACGGTAACTCTCATCTGAGACAAATGTTGCCATAAAAACCTAAATCAGCATTTAATGAATTGACAGCAGACTATGAGAGCAGTGCTAGTTGAGAGAGGCTTGAAAGACCTGTAGAGAGAACCCAGGTCAGAAGGTAAGAATCCACACCTCTTCTGTTCAAATCCCTAGGCATAGAAAGGCTATCAAATTCCATCTCCTGGAGGTATGTAAAAGACTTTGCTGCTGAGGGGATGGTCTTGATCTGTGCAGGAACTAGCCTTTCATTTGTTAATGCTCCAAATGAGACAAAGAATTAGTAGCTGAAGCATCTGTTCCCACACATGCTGAACAACGGATAAATCCTGTATTTAGTGTAGTTGCATACAAAGGAGAGAGTGATCCAGAATGTAAATCACCAAAAAAAAAAAAAAATGTTTCCTGGAGTGTTAATAACAGGTCAGTAATTACTCTGTAAAAGAAGGAGACAGAATTCTATGGAGGATCCGACCCACTCTGTTAGACACCCACACTGTTTTCTTTGGGGAAAGTAATTTAATTTCAGTGGGAAATTATGTTTTCTGGCTGCAATCTCTATTAAATATTTAATTAAAGTTAATGGAAAACCTCCTTTTAAAAAAGCAATCAAACAGTAGAACGCTAGACAATGTGTTTTACCTCCTTTTGGCTGTGACTGTTCTGAAAATAACAGATCAGTATTGTCCTCAATGTTAGGAAAAATCCAAATGGAAATATATTAACCATGTCATCTTCCAAAGCTGAGTTATATGGAGGAAGCGAAATAATCTATTTTTCAAATAATATAGAACATAACTCTTTATGACAATATTTTATGGGGAAATGGAGAAATTTCAGTAGTGGTTATTTATGTTATTATTCCCTTTTGGTGTTGCCCATCTAAAGGCATTAAGTATGCAAGGAAATTTTATCTGGTTCAGATGGCAAGATAAGTGAAAGGATTTCGTTCTAAAAAGTGCTCAGTGAGCCAAGATTCAAAGGATAATGAGTATCTAGTACCTCCTTGGATATTAAATTAAGACTTCTCTGTTCTCTTTGACAGTTCCGGGAGGAAATCTGCACTTACAGTCTCTGGATTTGTGGGTATATTTAGAAACTCACAAAGAGAGAGATTCAAAGGCCTGGATATGTCTTTACACCTCCCAAGCTGGGAGCAGCATGACAGCCGTGGTGACTTGTTTTGTTTTGTTTTTTTGTTGTTTTGTTTTGTCTTTAACTTTAAGAACCAATTACAAACAGGACTATGGACATTTTATTTATTTTTGAATAAGCAGTGCCCAGTACAGTGACTCTCATAGTACAAACTCAATAAAATGTTCGTGAATGAATAAATATATTTTAGCCAGGTTTTTAATATTAGAAATAGATGAGTTTTGGGATGCTTGGGTGGCTCAGTCAGTTAAGCCTCTGCCTTGGGCTCAGTTGTGATCCCAGAGCTCTGGGATGGAGCCCTACATCAGACTCTCCTCTGCTTCTCCTTCTCCCTCTCCCCCTACACCCATTTGTGCTTCCTCTCCTGCTCACTCTCTCTCTCTTTCTCTCTCAAATAAATAAATAAATAAAATCTTATTAAAAAAAGAAATAGATGGGTTTCAGACAATACTGTGATATGGGGGGAGTATATGTTTAAAGCAATACTTTCTCCATTGACTCTCTTAACTGATTTTCTTTCTCCTAAAATCAAAATAACACAGAGGAATGAGAGGGATAAATGCCACCTATAAAATAGGCAAAAGAGTCCACTAAAGTAACTGGAGGAAAAGAATAGCATAAATGTTATAAACAATCACTGTTATTTGATGTTAGTGTTTATAAGTTTAGTCCATGTAGTAGGGTAGAAACAGAGAAGGGAAAGCAATGCAGGAAAGTTGGGTGTGAATATTGTAGTGTTCAGCTTACCATCCTTTCTCCCAGTGAAATTACTCCTCTGTATTTTACTAGGCTAGAAATTGACCGGTCACATCCGAAAATTAGGAAGTGAACTTTTCTCTGAAAACTTGCAAACTCCCATTTTCTCTAGAATAAAGATAATTAGGTGGACTTCCTTGTCCCTCTTCTCTTAAATTGAACTTAACTCAAAACCTATTATGTTAGTAGAGTATTTAATTGAGAGAAGTATTTCCCAATCTAGTAAGAATGTGAAAACAAGACGTCAAGGACAAAAAGGAAGCTTTGTGGCAGGTGGAAGAGGAGGACAGAAATGAGATGAGAAGAAAATGGGCTAAAAGGTTAATGTGCCTCCAGACTAGAAGTTCAAATAAGAAAACACAGAAAGGAAAGTTTGAGAAAGAGCAGAAGAGAAAGTAAATAATAATAAAAATACGGGTTTAAGTACAGATTACTTTCAAAAAGACAAAATACTTGCATTTGTTTATATTTTTAAAAAGATCAACTGCAAAAGGAAACATTTTAGCAATATAAAAAATTATATTATGTGTTTTGAAAAAAATGAAAGTCGTTTATGACTTGGTGACATAGAATCAAATATCACTTTCTTTAAAATCATCAGGTATCATAAACACAGAAATTTTGACAGCATTTATTCTTATGGGGGGTATAAAGAGAATGGGAAGACCTACTTTAAATCCTAGTGATCCTTTTTATCTTAAGGAAGAGCACTGAAAGCAGGCAAACTTTGAGTCATCCCGTTTTTCTTAATTCATATATATCCATGTGATTCCTGTTGCTATACCTCCTCCAAACCATACCCCATTCCATTCATTTTTCTGTGTCTTCTTATATGAGAACAATCCTATGCCATCCCCTCATGAGGAGCTTTTAAAACTGGACTTTTACAAAAAAAACAAAACAAAACAAAACAAAAAACTGGACTTTTACATTCCTTCTCAATTCTACGCAATCTCATCTTCACATAGCTACAACCAGATCTTTAAAACTATAAAATAGATTAAATTAATTCTATATTTTGAAACAATTCTGTGATTTTCGATCATACCAAAAAGAGTCAAAACTCTTTCTTCTGATTTACAAAGCTTCATGGATTACAATGCTGTTTACAATCATCTGCTCTCTCCTCTATAAGATTACGCTATTCCTATCTTTATCTCGCTTACCCATAGGGGAGATACACATACCCATGTTGTTACTAAGCTTGGATATTAACACTTTATTGGGCAAAGCAGTCACAGGCTGCACACAGGCACCTAGGTACATAAGTGGGACAAGAACAAGATGTAGGATCTACTCCTGTCTTTTCCTCCATCCCAGCCCCTATTCACTCATATTATAGCCTAAAAACTAAATAATCTGTATCATATATTTGTGAGATCAGAGATAATAAATTAAAATGTTGGAGTCTACTCTAGAGAATGTACCACAGGACAGCAGTTTAGTGTTCTTTTCACTTTAATAGCAAATGTTAGAGACTTTGTCCTAGGGAAGGCTTCTGTACACAGCTAGTTACAATGGCGACATAGATGTTGTTGGTGGAGTGCACAGAGAGAGATGGAGAGAGGGTGGAGAGAGGGTAGAGAGAGAAGACAGCAAATTTAGGGGCATAGCATTTGTGTGTTGGGGAATTAGCTACCTGAGATTGCTGAAGCAGAAGAGAACAGAAATGTCAAAAAAAGACATAACACCTGGGGCACCTGGGTGGTGTAAGGGCATCTGACTCTTGGTTTTGGCTAAGGTCATGATCTCAGGGTCCTGGAATCGAGCCCCTTAGTAGGGCTCTGTGCTCAGCACAGAATTTGCTTAGGACTCTCTCCTTCTCACCCACTCTCACTCTCTCTCTCTAAAATAAGTAAATCTTAAAATCTTAAAAAAAAAAAAAGACATGGCATCTGACTTCAGAATTGAAGAGAGAAAACCTCTGATTAGTCTCCATAATTGTATGAATATGTATTCATTCATTCATTCATTCATTCACTCGTTCGTTCGTTCATTCATTCTGAGAGGGCTCAAATCACAGAATTCCTTCTTACAAGAAGGGACTAAATTGGGAGTAAACTGGGACTAAATTATTTTCCCATGAAATGAGCAATAATATAAACATTTAGACCTTACCTGTTTTAGTATATATTATTATTCTTACCAAAATCAACTTCACTTGATTTAGGTAAAAACAGGTGTTTACTAAACTTCCAGCAGCAAAATAATTTTATTTTGTGTGTGTGTAGTTTGGTAAAGTTTATATTAACATTTACTTTATCTAGCATTTAAAGTAAATGGGCTGCTGTGATTATCCAACACAACAGTCTGAAGTTTAAGGGACTCTTTTAAGTAAATCTGAATAAGAATGTTCATAAGTGCTTGTGAATTGAAGCTGCAAGTGGCTTAATCTAAATCACAGCATGGGTAATTGCAGTAAATCCTCTGCACATAGCCAACAATTCACCAGAGGCCAAATCTGTGACAATCTTGTTCTCTATCCTGGAATTGTGAATGAGGCTTCTAAAAAAGGCATTTTGCATCGGTGAGCTAAGAGTGGCTTTAATTTCTGATTACATTATCTCTAAATTAAAAATATTTGTTTCATCAAATAAAATATAGATCATTTTCTTTAACAATAATAAATTAATAGTAAAATGGACATTTCAAAAGACTTGAAGCATAGTCTGATTTAAGCTGTCATAAATGCTTAAGCAATATTCAGGCCTAAGTTTTGATGTGAGTGTTGAAATTTTTAATTTGGCTAGGTTAAATACATCATGAATTGAAGTTAGGAACTGAGGATTTAAGTCAGTGGAATTGCCATTTTATAACGTACTTGAAGTAAATACAGAAAGCAGTTTTATGATGTCAACACTGAGTTACAGACTAGTTTCATCACACAACAAATATGAATGTTATGAGCATCAATAAATTATTAAACAGATGTGTATTCTTGCATTTTGGATACACAGTAGGCAACCACTGTGTGCCAGATGCCATGTGGATAAGCAATTGGTGAATAAGAAGATAAATGAATTTTGGCTTATAATGTACTTTCCTCTACTTTAAGGGGATTGGACCCATTGCTGAAGATACGGATGAATTGTGACATGAACTAGATGGGAACTGTTTCAATCTGAAAGAAGAGGTTTACTGTAGAATGTATGTAATAAGATATGCCAAAAGGGATATAAGTTCCAGTTACCAAATGGTATTAAGACATCATTAATGAAAATTTAACCTAATCAGGTAAAGATGTTAAATATATCTATCACCCATGCCATATGCTAATTGTTCCTTCCAACTAATGTCAAGTTTCAATATATAAGGAATAGAGATTTTTTTTTGTGGCACATTATCATCAAGTATAACAATCTAGTGGTCAAAAATACGTATTTTTAGAGTTTGTACATGAACTATCTCTCTTCCTCAGCCAGTACTCATTTCACTTCAAACTCTATGTATTCCAACACTATATCATCAGTACTTGCTAGTGATGACTAGATGTTAATTAACATTACAACCTCAAGAAAGCCCATAACAAATAGTGCTATATCGACACATGATCTTTTGCTGCTCTTGCAGATTTACCCTCCTTTGGTTTGATTTTCTTAGATATTGTCAAACTTATTGCATTATCTTGGATTTATTTTCTTATTGTTAACTGTGGATTATATACTACTCTTCTCAGTTCTAGAAAGAGAATTGAATTTAATCCTTCAACCCCCTGTACCATGATTGTCACGTCTAGTAAGGCAGGAGTCTTCTGGTACTCCCAGATGCTCAAGTATAGAAACTAATATACCTAGTGAAGATGCCTGATTCCCACTCATTGTCGTTTACAGTGTTACTATCACACTGTTGGATTCCCCGGAGCACGGAGCACGGCATGAAATAATGCCAGTAAGGATTTGGCTTGTCAGGGAAAATCTTGGCATCTAATTTTTTGGCAAAATGTTATGGGCACTCAAGTATGTATAAAGATTGTATACAAACTCACTGCCTCTTTATAACCCATGCTCTATTTCTTCCATAGACATTTCCCAATATATTTTCTGTCTCTAAGTCTCTCTCTCTCTTTTTCTCGTTCTTTCCCTCTTTCCACTTCACTGATAATTCTTCACTACATCTAAGATATAACAGATAGAACTCTAAATATGGAGGTGTATCCCAGTGCTGAAAAGGTGGGTTTATAATCCAATATGTTACTGAAAAGTTTTCCTATCAATAAGTGGACTGCCTGAAGGAACAGAACCCACATACACTTCTCTCAGAATGAGAGTAGACAAAAAATAAGACAAAGAACTTTAAGCTTCTTCTACATCACTGTTAAGGTAGGTTCGTACACTGCAGAATCTTGTAAATTTCCCTGTTTGTTTTCCCTGCCAATGGATGCAAGCCAGGCTCTCTGTATAAGATCTTAGCAGGGGCAGGAATTCAGAAGAAAACTTATATTGACTTGAAATGTCAAGGCATAATTCTGTGGTTTGTAAGATGCTTTTAAAACTCTACTGTGGTATGTAATGTGCATCCCTGAGCTGCTTTTGAAACATATTCAAACATGGTAAACCTCTAGTAAATCTCACCTGCTCTCTCCATATTTCTTCATGAGTATCTGTCATTAAAGGTTCTAAAACACAGATCAGCTTATGCCTATGAAACATGAGATAGAGAAATAGGAGAGAGTGAATCAATAATTCAGCAAAGCATGCAATGCACTATACTTTAATTCTAGTCTGTGGAGGACATTTTATATCCTTTAAAGTTTTTGAGTTCTACGTATGCAAAGCTAATTCCTCTCTCCTTTCCATCCACATTCATTCTGAGATGATGAACTTGGAAGTGCAACCATACACTTCAACACAAGACACTATGAAGTAGAGAAATGTAGCTTTTAGCATGATCAGAAAGGGACTATAGACACCAAGAGTGGAAGTTGTATAAATTGTGAATAAATCCATTAGCCCTAACCATCATGTAGAACATGAAGACCAATAAACAAAATACAAATTATAAGACAGATACTAATTTTGTTATTATATTATATAAATATAAATATTATATTTATATTTCCTGTGGATGAAGAAAAACTCAAATGATTTAAGGATTTCTTTTTCTTAAACTACAGTTTTCTCTGAACATTCATGTAGTCCTGACAAAAGAAAAGCGAAAAACAAACCCAAGACAAAAAAAAAAAAAAAGACACATACATGGTCTCAGACACAGTGGGAATGAAACATAATAAACAGCTTTTTTTGTAAACTCTTTTCAAAGTAGTACATGACCATATAGTTATTGATATTCAATTTATATCATTTATTATCTGCAGCATAATGTGTTCCTTTTAGTCGATAGACATTTCTAAATGCATGAAACCATTTTGCTATTAGAGATGTTTTCAGATATTAAGGAAAAAGGCTTTGAATTTTTTGCATCTTTACAAAAATATAATATTCCAGCTGTCAGATTATTTTATCCCTACATTGGGAAGCTCTGTGGCTACTGTTAAAGAATATGCATTGTCAGATCCCGTGAAGCATTTTGGTCATGGCTTAATCAGTATTTATAACCTTGCAATGTGATGAACCATGAAGTGGTCATGTGATTATATTGTATGAAGCTTTCAGGGACTCAATCTTCAGAGATGCAAAAAATGCACAGTAAGAGACATAGGTGAGAATTAATCTATTCTGAAAAAAATGCAAAAGAGACAGTTGGGGTCAAACAAGTAAAAGATGAAGGGAGAAGTATAAGCATACAAGCTCACCTACTGTGAGAAGTCTGGCTGTTGAGATGCTTAATATTTTTTTCAAGTCACTTTCCAGTCATATTGCCATCTTTTAGGTAAATAAAGTAACATCAATGATTTTTTTAATCTGAGCTCCTGGTATTACTCTCCTACACCCAGCTCAATCTGCTCCTCTGGTAACCTTCACTATCTAAGTAAATGGAAATTCTTATCCTCCAAGTATTCTAGACCAAACCCTTAGAGCCATCCACGACTCTCTCCTTCTTTCACACTTTACATTCTATCAACTTGCAAATTCTCTAAGCTCTACTTTCAATATTATCAAAATGTATGCAGAAAGCAAGCAATTCTCATGATCTCCCCTGCTTCTGATCTTCCTCTGATCCAGGGCACCATCATCAGTCAATGGGATTATGGAGGTAGCCTCCCAAGTGGTCTCACTTCTTCCCCTCTAGCCCTCCATTCACTCTTCTCAATCTTGCTGTCTTACTGTCGTAACAGTTAGTCAGAATGATTCTGTTATAGCATGTGTAAGATCCTTCATTCAGCTACTGAAGACTGCCAATGGTTCCCCATTTTAGTGTGAGTGAAAACCAAAGTTTTCCCAACAAGCTGTGATATTCTAACTCTACCTCTCAACCTCCAGCCCCACTCTCTCTCTCAGAAACCAAGTCCTATTCCATTTCTGTTGTTGATTCCACTGCAGGCACATTAGTTCCCTTGAATAGCACTGATGATTCCTTCTTCCTGGAATATTATCTCCCCCCCACACACCAGTATCTACCTGGGTCACTACCTCTGCCTCTTCGGACTTTTGCTTACATGTTACCTTCTCAGTAAATTATTCCTTGACCACAGCGTTTAAGATTTTAATTCTGCTTCCACCCCAGAATTCCATACCACCATCTTTTCTGTTCATTTGTTTTATTTCTTTTAAGCTTAAATATTCTGTTATGGATAAAAATTGTCTTGACGATTTTCATGGACAGTCCAAGCAATATTTTAGTGGCAATATTTACTATAAATCAATCCTTTAACAAATAACCTCTCTTCCTTTTCAACATTATTCTTTCTGCTAAGTGCCTTAAATGTGGGGTGCTGGGTATCTCAGTCAGTTAAGGGTCTGCGTTTGGCTCAGATCATGATCCCAGAGTGCTGTAATTGGCCCCACATTGGACTCCCTGCTCAGTAGGGAGTCTGCTTCTCCCTCTCCGGCTTCCCCTTCCCCTGGCTCATGCTCTCTCACACTCGCTCTCTTTCTCAAATGAATAAATGAAATCTTTTTAAAAAATAAGTACCCTAAATGTTAAAATTTTGCCGTTGTTTTTTTATGTTTCTCCTCCATAAAACATAAGTTCCATGGTAGCAGGGATTTTTGTCTCTTTTATTAACTCCAATATGCCCAACATTTAGAGATGTGCTTGGAATCCATTATTGTTCTATAAAAAAGTTGAATAATGGCACTTTGGATACTATTATTTTAAGGCATGATAATAGGTTTATTTTGTTTGTTCTTTCACTTAGTATATTAGACTATTAGATGTCAGGCTTCATGAAATAAGGGAGACATGAACATGAGCACAGGGAAATTTCAGATTTCAAAAATTCCAGGTATTTTTCACTTGTTATTTCTGCTGAAAGTGTTTATATGGGTCACAACCTCTCTTTCTTCCTCTTCTATCCCCAAACCCTCTGAAGGAAAAATTTTTACTGTTGTATTTCATTGTTGTGGCCCTTTTACTCAAGATAAGGCCTGGATAGTCATAGACATTTAGTAAATATTTTAATATAGTTCAACAAGTCTTAGATATAGTATCTGTAAAATGAGGAGGCTGGTCTAAAATAAGATTCCTCAATTGACAATATCGTTATTTTGGGCTACACACTAGATACCAGTGGACCTATATCAGCCTTTCAGTCATGGTAACCCAAAATGTCTTCAACTGTCCACTGGAAACAAACTCATCTACAGTTGAAAATCACTGGTCTTAAAGATTCTAACATTTTTAAAATAGGACTTTGAACTTCTCATCAACTATTCTAATGGATCATCCAGGCTTTTTATTCTCTTTCCTGCTACCCTGATTTCAACTACCAAAGATTTGCTGTCATCCACATGCCAGAATAAAAAGATGAAACATCAGTGAGTTGCTCTACATTGCCCTGGTTTAAAGTTAATGAGGATAGCTCTAATGTTTCTGTACTCACTGCTCCTTTTAAATTATCTCTGCCATCACTCACTATTAAGGATATTGCTTTCTTATTATATGCGCAGAGGCGATATTTAAACTGCCAACCACATTGAGGTGAATTGGCCTGCAGGTTGAAACAGGAAACTGTAATACATATCAAAAAGCTAATGAAATAAACACTTCATTTTCTCTGATGTTATCCAGTTCTCAAGAGACTTTTGACTGGTAACTTATACCAGAGTCAAACAAACATGGAATTGTCAAACTATCACAGCAAGAATATCAAACATTTTGTATTTGTGCTTTCAAATTTGTGAAACAAAAATGAATTTAATGTCTTGTTTGTCAAGATATGTTGTACCCATTGAATGAATGCATATAGGGGGAAAATCTTTCTATCAACAACTTTTTCTTTTACAATGCTTCAAACAATTAATCAGCAAAAAACTGAAATTAGTTCTTCAGTGAAGTTCCCTCTCTGGAGGACACCAATCAAATGATTCTAGAGACATTTCAATTTAGTGTTCCTCAAGTTCCCATTAAGTCACAGGCAAATTGGAATGTTATTAGCTCAATATATGCTGGCTGGGGAAGACATAGCACATCTCTGGAGTCAATCATCAATTTGAAAGTATAGAAGTGAAAGATTTTCATCTTCATATACCTCTTTATTTTATTTCTGCCTCCCCATTACCCATATCATAAGCAGAACAATTATTAGTCAAAACTACAGAACTAAAGTCAGTCTAGACAGAGTGGAAATTTGTTATTTAGATTTGTACTTTTGTTCCTATATCTATCAGGATAGATTCACATATGCTACTACAGCAAACAACCTCCACAATTTTTTTAAAGATATTATTATTTTGAGAGAGAAAGAGAGAGGGAGAGAGAATGAGGGGGGAGAGGGGCAGAGGGACAGGGACAAGCAGACTCCCTGCTAAGCAGGGAACCCAACACAGGGTTACATCCCAGGGTCCTAAGGTCAGAACCTGAGTCCAAGTCAGATGCTCAACTGACTGAGCCACCCAAAAGTCCCCAAACTCCACGGTCTTAGTAGTTTAAAGCAACAAATACTTGGTTTTTTCGTGGTATATATTCATTTTGAGTAAGCAGGGGAGTCTTCATATTTTCTTCATTTGAGAGCCAAGGTGATGGAATCACTATCTGGAACACTGCTCACAGAGAGAACATGTCAAACTGTGGACTAACACTTAAAGACGACATTTCATTGGCCACAGCAAATTGCATGGTTGTGCCTCACTTGAAGTGAAGTGAGAGACAGCAAACCTTCCACGAGCATGCCCAGGAGGAGAAGAGTGAGAAATAAGGTTGACTTAGCAATAATGGCTATCTCAGGCCTCCTCGTCCAGAAATATTCTGCTCTATTGTCATTACTCCTATCATTCAAACATAACCCACATATGATTAATTTTTCTGCTTCCAAAATCTCTATGATGATAGAAAAAAAAAGTGTAATAGATTATGTAATTTCAACAGAGGAAGAACTGCATATGTAGACTTTAGACAATGTGTTTTATTAGTCTTTGTATCTCCAGCACCTTGAACAATGCCTGAAATGAAACGTAGAGGCACTCAATAATGCTTGTTGAAAAACGAAATGAATGAGAATTTTTTAAAAAAATTTATTTATGTATCAGTCATCGAGAGAGAGAGAGAGAGAGAGAGAGAGAGCACAAGTGATGAGCACCAGTGATGCATGGAAGTGTTGAATCATATTGTATACCTGAAACTAATATTACACTCTATGTTGACAAACTGAAATTTAAATAAAAACAACAAGGAAAAGTTCTTTACTTCTTCCTGAAGGAAAAACAAAATACTAAGAAAAATTAAAATTAAAGTTTCTTTTAAAAAAGAAAAATTAGAATTCACAGTCCAAAGTCCACTGGACTCAATGTCATCAAGCTGAGTCTGTCATTTATTTTTTCTTTTTTGATGTTGGATATGGAGTTTGAATATTAATCCATTTCTAAATTTCCGTTGATTTGTAGTAACCCCCTTTGAGGCACCATGGAAAGTGTTATTATATCTATATTGCAGATGGGGGAGTGGAAATTGTAGTGCATTAATTAATTTGTCCAAGGCCAGTTGGTTATTCTATGAGAACAGAAAGGAACAGTCAGTTTTCTCATCACTTTTTCCCACTATGCATGAAAGTTTTTCTGGGAGATAAAAAAGTGAGAACTACTACTAGTTTCCACATCTTGAAAGATCAAATCTAGAGATAAAGGAAAAAGGAAATTACATAGACTAAAATGAAAATTATGGTGATAATTTATCCTTAAAGAATTTCTTGGTTTTTCTATATACATGATTCCTAAGAATAGATTTTCATCAGTATTCCTGGTGCCCAAAGTATTGGCCTTAGATTTGCAAGACAAATAGTGAAGACATAAAAAATAAATATTGTGAGAAAAAAACATGATTATAATAAAGCTTTTTCCAACATGACTTTATATACATTAACTCAATTTTCAAATAATTTGATTTACCATTACCTACATATTTTTCTGACACCATAGACAGTACTGAAGTGTAGGAGTGACTTTAAATGATTTTTATATAAGTAAGAGAAATCTACACTGCCATCACAGAGTAATAAATAGTTTTAGAAATTCTGCTTCTGAGTTTTGATAATATTTGTAATGCTTGTCACTTCTAAGATCTATGGCTATCTTCCATTATACTAAATCAGCTTATAGATTATAGATATCAGGAAATATTTGTGGGAATTACGATTTTTACTTGAAATTCTATACCTGGTTTTGGTCCTCTACCAAAACTAATCTTGGGCTAATCATTTTCTCACTCCCTATCAAAAAGAAATTTTGGATATTCATTTAGAAAGTATATTTTGCTAGAATTCACTGTGAAATCAAGCAATTAAAATTATTTTTAAAACTTAAAATATGCATGTAATTTCATCACATTTTAGTTAACAGCTCAATCATTTTATTTCCCTATTTCTCTTTGTATTTCTTAATTTCTTATTGAATCTAGAACATCTTAGGCATGATCTGTATGGTAAGAGAGAAAAGATCTAAGAAAGATGTAACTATAGAATATTCAATAGTTTTGGTTGTAGTTTTCTATAAAATTTATTTCTCTTCAAAAAAAGATGTCTATAAAAGGAAGATTATATCTGTAATCTTTGGACATTTTTCCCCCTATTTTCTTGTGAAAATGAGGAAAATATTTGGTTGGCAGTTCGTGAGTGTAACAATCTGTTAGTATCCTTAAGCCTGACAGTGGAACTTGCAAATCAGAACTTTTTTTTTTCCTTTGCATGGCTGAAATCACTTAATTTCTCTACACTTAAATATTTTCTCTGGAAAATGGGAGAAATAATATTGACCTTAGTCACTGTTAACTAATAAAAATGATTGCCATGCTCTTAATAGATGTGAAGTGCTATGCAAATGCAAATGCTAAATGAGGCAATAAGTCTTATGGGATATTTTCTGCTCTGTTAAAATGCTTGGATGTACAGCTCCATAAAAATCAGTTCACATTACTACTAAAGATGCTCTATTAATGAAACCATGGTAAAGTGCATTGATTTTTGAATGAAAAGGTGGAGTACTCCTTCTATATAAAGCTAGCATATTTGAAAGACATTTGTAGCACAAGTCTATTTTAAAATGTATGCCAGATGAGTGACTGGTAAAATACTAAGCAGGTCATTTGAGCCGAAGACTAAATTGATTTTTTTTTAAGATAATGCTTTGTTTCTATACTGTAAAGCTGTCATTTCTAATTCTAATGTCACCTAATATCATTAATAAAAGTATCTGACAGATACACATCACTTAAGGGTCCTTGTAAAATTTACTTACCTAAAAATTGTGAGTTAGCACAAACAAAGGATTCTGAATGTGAACTTTGTGCTGTTAGTTTAATTGCCCTCTGTTAATGCAAAACAATTTAGAATAACCTGGTTATTTATAAATAAAATTAACATAATACTATCAATTTTAAGTGCCTAGTAAGGATCAATCACCTCGCAATGGCATCACCATGGGAGATAAATCACAATAATCGTTTTACAAATGAAAAAATAGAGGCTTAGGAAAGTATTTTTCCAAAGACACTGTATTATATGAGTGACTAAAATTTCATCCTATGTCTATATAATTTGAAAACATTGGAGATCCTGGGTGGCTCAGTCAGTTAAGCGGCCTACTCTTGATTTCGGCTCAGGTCATGATTTCAGGGTCATGAGATGGAGTCCCAAATGGGATTCTGTGCTCAACATGTAGTCTGTTGGGTTTCTCTTTCTCCCTCTCCCTCTGCCCCTCCCCCCGTTCATGTCCACGTGCTCTCTCTCTCTCTAAAATAAAATAAATAAAATATTTTTTAAAAAGCCTCTGGTGTTTTTCTTTTTCCACTTATAGGATGAATAAAGATAGTGAAAGCATGTATGGATATAAAGATAATGAAGCATATACCTTCACAGCAACATCTAGACTAGTGCTTGACCAAACAACCAAGTACCAAAGTCTGGTCAAATTGATACATAAAATTAATCGTCTCATACCTCTGTCATGCATGAGAAAATAGAGGAAGATTAAGTGGTTTTCACAATGTCATAGAGCTACTAAATGACAAAGCCAAGATTTAAAACCTGGCAGGTTGTTCCAGAGTCTGAATTTTTAAATATTCTTCCAGTTGATTCAGTCCTCCTGCCTTCTATTTGCCTTCCAAATCAATGGAAGATGAAAGGGATGAAAACGACATTTGGAGTTTCCACGTGATCCCTTGGGGAAGTGTTGATACATTGCCATTATCTAGTTGTATCAGATATGTTAATTATGAATGTTTAAGAAAAGTTGTCCATTATTAAAGATGATTAAAAGACACTTTTGATACTCACTTGTTGTAAATGCACAAATATGTAAAGGAATCAGAGTAGATAGCCAAGGTGCATCCCTACCAATTCTGAACGGTCTATGTCGTGAATTTGTGAGTGCCTTCTTCATACCCAGAAATTGCACAGGAGAAAGGACACATCAAATCCACAGTCACAGTAAACACAATCCTTCCTTGTTGATTAGTTCCTTCACTATAGTCCCTATCTATTGTGGCTTTGCATACTTGCTAGATTTTTTTTTTTTTTTTTTTTTTACTTAGAGACCAAAGATGTAACAATCAAGTAACAAGAAGGATATTTTTAAGTGGCTAAATAATGAAAAGCAATCTTATTATATACTTTATTACGTTAAATTAAATGGCAGTGCATGTTAATTACTTGGAATGATGACGGAAAATAAATGTTTGCCATTATTATTAGCGTATAATTGATTAATGTTAGCTATCATTTTTTTTAAAGATTTTTATTTATTTATTACAGAGCGAGAGGCTGAGAATGAGAGGGGAGAAGGTCAGAGGGAGAAGCAGAGTTCCCGCAGAGCCGGGAGTCCGATATGGGACTCGATCCCGGGACTCCGGGATCATGACCTGAGCCGAAGGCAGTTGCTTAACCAACTGAGCCACCCAGGCGCCCTGTTAGCTATCATTTTTAAAATTCATATAAATAATCAAAATATGTTGACTTTTGAATTTTAGTTGTTGTTTTATGTTTTCTAGTTTGGATGTTAACAAAAAGATAACTAAAAAGTAAGGCCTGGTTCCCAACAGTCTCAATTGAAGCTGAAAGCTGTATTTCTATAAAATATTATTTTACGTTTTGTTTTCAGAATATAGATGGTGGGGCACCTGGGTGGCTCAGTGGGTTAAGGCCTCTGCCTTTGGCTCAGGTCATGATCTTGGGGTCCTGGAATCGAACCCCCTTTGGGCTTTCTGCTCAGCAGGGATCCTGCTTCCCCCTTTCTCTCTGCCTGCTTCTCTGCCTACTCATGATCTTAAATAAATAAAATCTTTAAAAAAAGAATATAGATGGAAACTGACTATGAAATTCTTTTCTAAAGCTAGTTTGAAAACTGAAGTTGGAGGTTGTAGAAGAGAAACACTGAGAGAACATTTTGTGATGACACTGGAAGTTAGATTTTGTTCAAGAGGCTTAAAATGAACCCTATCCATCAGGAAGAGACTTTTGTTTACAAATTATTTGCAAATCTTGTTTCTGGATCCCAATTTAATGAAATTCAAATCTCATAGATTGATCTATTGACCTCATATCTATTAACTCTGACTCCAGAATTACCAGAGGAAAATTTACCTTCATTCCATTCAGGGATCGCATTTAACTCATTCCCTACTAAAGTTACTTGCCAACGTTGCATCTCTTAATTTTCAATGCTCTATGATCATTCTGTGAAGATATAAACCATATACAACCTTTACAAAAATAATCTTTTATTTTTTTAAGACATGTTGACTGCTTTATATTTCTGTACATTTCTCATGATCAAAGTGACTTGACTTTGTTCACAAATCTCTGGAACATATTTAACTGTAGACCTGTAGAAGAATGCATCAACTTCTCCTGTTATGAACAATGTAGAATGCAGGAAAAGGTGAGTTCTGGAAGAGGAAGAAGGTGGGAGCAGAAAAAAATGGCTGAGCTAGTAGAGTTTGAGATCACCCATCCAGTGCTTGGTCAATCTCAATGGATCTCTATAAGAATCAATTATGAACTTGCTTCAAATCCAGTTTTCTGGACTTCATTCCTAATAATTCAAATTCATTAGTTCTGATGAGGGCCCTGAAGTTTGAATTTTCAAATAGCTCAACGGTGAGTCAGGAACTAGATTAGTCAAAAACTGACTTAATAGTAGAGGCTCTTGGTTTTCCAAACTCTTCCCTTAGCTCAGGAGGCTCTTGTTTCATATTTAACAAGAAATAAAAACTACAAATATTCATTGTGTATCTCCTTCAATACCTCTATTAATTTTATGTATTTCTAACTCCTTTAGAGATTATTTATTAGGTTCTTTGACATTAAATATCCCATATTTTCATTTGCAATTTTTAAGATTTTTTATTTATTTGACACAGAGAGAGAGAGAGAGAGAGATCACAAGTAGGCAGAGAGGCGGGCAGAGAGAGAGGGGGAAGCAGGCTCCCTGCAGAGCAGAGAGCCCAATGCGGGGCTCGATCCCAGGACCCTGAGATCATGACCTGAGCCGAAGGCAGAGGCCTCAACCCACTGAGCCACCCAGGCGCCCCTTCCCATTTGCAATTTTATTCTCGTCCTACCAAAGTTGATTTGACCAAGCATGTCTCCTAATTAGCCTACCATTTCTGCACTATCAACTCTGCATTACTGTCATATGCAGAATTCTGACATCTTTTCTACCTTCTTATAACCGTGACCTTATTTGGGCCCTGTCATGGCCCTGGGAGCCCACTGTGGCTTCACATTCTTAGGTCACTGACATTTAGTACAGAACAGAGGCCATCAGTTAAAAACAGATGAAGACTAATGTGGGCTAACTTCAAGGTCTGGCTATATATGTCATGTTGCTTGCTCGTTGATGATCCTCTTTCTCACAAATCTGTAAGGACAATGTGCATCATGTGTGACTACGTAAGATAGGAAATTGGAAATTTCCATCTCCCAAGGCTGTGCATTTGCCCCTTCACCTGAGACGATGGGGCTTTTAGTGTCTTGGCATCCATTCATTCAACGCAGATGACATTTCTTTTTGTCATCTGTATTAATGGATGTACAATAACCTTATGGAAGTGTGAAAGGACATCTCAAAAGACACTCCAGCTTTGGCGCTATTTCTAGTACTTTCAGAAGATGACATGACTGATGAATCAGACCTAATGGAGCCATAGGCACTGTCAGTTACAAATATGTGGTGCATACACTGCTGCTAGTTCATATATCAGCAACATACTGCATTGTTTTCCCCTCAGACAATAACTTAATATTAACTTCAAAAATTTTTCCTAATGAAAGAAAATACGATTGATATTATCACAAAATTACAATCCAAAATTACTACCGATGTTTATATTTCAGAGATCCTGGATTTATTAATAGCCCTCAAAGACTGTTTGGGACTTAGATAACTATGTATATAAATTTCTGAGGGATCTCTGGGAAATTCAAGGCCAACCTAGATATTTGATTTACATAGATAGATAAGGAAGGAAGCTTTAAGAGTAGAAAATACCAAAACAGTTGATAATCACACAGAGTTGGCTTTAGACATCACATCTCAATTTGAGATATGACTCTATAGAAAATAACACCTCTCTTATGAGGTAATTTTAAGAGTTACATTTATGTGATAGGTAATATAAAATAATTATACCACAACTGACACATATATATTGTTAGGAAAACTTTAAGTGCCCAAAAGAAAAAACTAAAACCAAAATACATAGGGAAAAAATTAACTAAGCAAAATGCAAGTAATAAAGAATTCTATAAATAATCAAAAACAGAAATCAGAAATATAATATTGTTCTTAGAACTTAAAAAATATATGTATACTAGAGGTTCTTTAGCAAAATGAGTTTAGAACTCATACTTTTGTAAATTGGTGGTGTCATTTTGGAAATAGTATGAACCAGGACTATGTTTTTGTCATGATAATCTCAACCATCAAGAAATGCTATTTAGAAACATACTACTACATATATGAAACACTTATTTAAATAAAAGAACATTGCAAATAGAATGAGTATCTCATTTTAGGCATATAGGAAAATTAAATCACAAAGGAGTAAAAAAAATACAGCTTTATTCAATTTAAAAATATTAATTAAATAAAAACTGTATTTTTTTTATTTGTTTAAACAACTTCTAGAAGTTAAGCACCATACTAATGACAAAGTCAAAGATGTTCCTCAGGTTAAATGTAATGTTCTATTTTTGCAGCTTCTCAGGAAATTTCCAGTGGAAATAGACTTCCGGTTTCTGAATGTTTTCACAGTTTTCCCCATTTCTTCAAAGATGTGCCGTCTCATGCAAGCACCAATAATAAAATGGCCAGTTTAATGAATGAAGGCAAAATCTCTACTAAGAGAAGGGGCTCTCCCCAGCCTGGCCACAGTGCTGGCTGATGACTTTGGAGGTGGGATATCACCTATTCCTATGAAAAACTGAATACATTTCTTAGTATCTATCACTTTTGGATAAAGAAATGTTGGTGTCAGTTATTGTGGTTCATTTTGTAAAAGGCCATTTATTTGAAGTTCGTTTGGCTGTTTTTCTCACTATTTATTTCTCCTCTTAGTCTAGGAAGACTATATATTCCCTTACTTAATGAATTTACCAATGGCATTAAGGTTCTCTGTGGCCCGTTTGCATTACATTTTATTTTTTTTATTTTTATTTTTTAAAGATTTTTTATTTATTTATTAGAGAGCGAGAGACTGAGAATGAGAGGGGAGAAGGTCAGAGGGAGAAGCAGACTTCCCGCAGAGCCGGGAGTCTGATATGGGACTCGATCCCGGGACTCCGGGATCATGACCTGAGCTGAAGGCAGTTGCTTAACCAACTGAGCCACCCAGGCGCCCTGCATTACATTTTATATGTAAATGCTATTCCCTCAGAACTCTGGAAGCTAGAAGTGAGAAATCAAGATGTAAGTCAGCAGGGTTGATTCCTTCTGAAGGTTCTGAGGGAGAAGCTATTGTGTGCCCTCTCCTGTGGCTCAGTGACAGCTGGCAATCCTTGGTGTTCCTTGGCTTGTGGATATACCACTCCAATCTTTGCCTTGGTCTTCGCATAGCTTTCCCCCATGTCTCCCTCTCATCTTCCTCCTAGGTGTGTCTGTGACTTTACATGGCACTCTATTCACTTATAAGGACACCAGGCATACTGGATTAGGGACCACCTTATTTCAGCTATTTAACTCTACTAATTTCATCTGAAATGAACTCATTTCCAAATAAGGTCACATTTCGAGGTACTGGTGGTATATTAATATATAGTTTACTATATGGGCAGGGGTCACAATTCAACCAATTAGGAGAAGAAACCTCCCTAAATGGCTCCTCTGAAGAGTGAACGAGCTGAGCCTCTTGCCATTTCAACCTTAAGCCACACAGTTTTACCTACCACTGGACTACTATTCTAAAGACTAGAAAATTGCACTATTACTGTTGCTTTGTGGCATTTGTTGTACATAAAGACTATTTAAAACAATTGGGTCAACAAATGATTCTAATAGACCTAGGCTACAATTGTATTGCCTTTCATATTGATTTTATTTCTCATGTGGCCAAAGACATTGCATACAGAGCTAGAGAGAGGCTCCTAACGTTGTACAAGACCATCAATCACACATCAGACTGGCGTCTTCTCACACAGGTAAGGGAGGCTGTGATGCTCTAATCCCTGACTAATGCTCCTATTTTAAAAATCACCTGTAGCCATCCATTAACCAACATTTTGAGAGAAACAAGCCGGAGGAGACAGCTCTATCAATACTAAAGGGACTGCTTTTAAAAGTGACCTTGCTTATTGAATACTCAGCACTGTGAAAGAGTAGCATTTTATACATACACACTCGCTCACATACACATCCTCTGGAAAATGCTGTGCAGAGAAGAAAGCTCTAGAGAATGATAACACGACTGTTAGCAGAAATGAAACTTGTTAAAATGTGACCTAGACCAACCTGCCATCAAATCAGTGGAGCAAAATCCGCGGTGAGCCAACAGAAAGCATCACCTAGCATCGTACCACACATCACCCGGTTACATGCCTCTCTGTGTCTTCTTTATCATTCATGCTCAGAGTCCTATACATTTACAATCCTCTGGGGAGAAATTTGCAACCTGACTAAGAACTTAAAAATCTAGGATTTGAAAATAATATATACTGTATTTCCTTCACAAAAATGTGATCCACATTTAAAAGATAGGTAAAGGTAGAAAGAATTTCGTACTTCATCTTTTAATTTACTAATATTTAGTAAATATTTTCACGAAGTGAAAGTATGTTGTATTGGTGTTTGATAAAGTAATTTTGTAAATCCTCCATCAGTTTGTTGCCTGTACTCAGCTTTATTCTGCCTATATACAACTTGGTTAAACTATTTACAAGCAGGTGGATGTGGAATAATTTCATTTCATATGCACCGTGACTCTACATATGATCCAGCAATGGAATGCATGTAGTGTACATATTAATGTTCATATAATTCATGAAAATTTACAGGTACCAGCCTCACCATCAAATCAACTTAACCATTTTTTTTTTAAGATTTTATTTATTTATTTGACAGAGAGAGAGATCACAGGTAGGCAGAGAGGCAGGCAGAGGAGAGAGGGGGAAGCAGGTTCCCTGCTGAGCAGAGAAACCAATGAGGGGCTTGATCCCAGAACCCTGAGTTCGTGACCTGAGCTAAGGGCAGAGGCTTAAGCCACGGAGCCACCCAGGTGCCCCAACTTAATCATTGTCAAACAAGGGCATGTGAGGTACATCCACATAACCCAGTGTTTTTCTATTCACTTTATATCTATGTAAAGTTGTATTTATACCGATAAATACATTATATAGATAATTATTATAGATAACTATATTTAAATTTATATCTATTGAGTTGAAGTTACTATATATAGCTTATATATCTGTGTATAGATATACATATACATATATATATACATATATATATATATGTATGTATATACATAAAAGCAGGAGAGCCCTTTAGCTGCTAGGATTTTCTCGCTTCCAACAGAGCAGTTCCAAACTACCTCTTATTTGTTACAATTTCAAAGAAGATTATGTTTGGGAAAAAAAATCAGACTTTAAAGGAATTTTAAAATTACTACTATAGATAAGCATTCCTCAAGCATTTTGTTCTCAGGAACTATTTACATTGTTTAAAATTATTGAAGAACCCAAGGAGCTTTTATTCATATGTGTTATATTTATTGATTTTACCAGACTAGAATTAAAACTGATTTAAAATTAAAATTTTTTAATGATTTAAAATTCAAAAATAGGGGTGCCTGGGTGGCTCAATGGGTTAAAGCTTCTGCCTTCAGCACAGGTCATGATCTCAGGTTCCTGAGATCAAGCCCCACATTGGGCTCTCTGCTCAGTGGGGAGCCTGCTTCCCCCCCTCTCTCTGCCTGCCTCTCTGCCTACTTGTGATCTCTCTCTCTGTCAAATAAATAAAATCTTAAAATAAAATAAAATAAAATTCAAAATATATATTTGCTGATTCTTTATAAATAATAGTGGTAAGCCTACTAGGTGCTATGTAAATAGCATAAACACATTTTATGACATATAGCTATATTTTCCAAAGCAAAAACAGTAAAAAGAATGATACTATTCTACATGTTCATATATCTTCCTAATTCCTGGCTTCATAGAAGAAAGCTGGATTCTTATATCTTTGTCTGCATTCAATATGGAGGGATATGTTTGAGGTAAAGCATCTAAAGAAAATGGAGCCTCACATACATAAGATTTTGAAAACAGATGAACATTTTCATAGCAATCTAGATAATTGTGGATGTTCTTTTTTTAGGATTTTATTAATTTATTTATTTTTGAGAGCAAGAGAGAGTGAGCGAGCACACGAGTGGGAGGAGGGGCAGAAGGGAGAGAGAGAAAACGCCAAGCATACTCCACACTGAACATAAGCTGCTGCAGGGTTCAAGCCCGAGACCCCAAACCATGACCTGAGCCAAAACCAAGAGTTGGATGCTCAACCAAGAGAGCCATACAACCACCTCATGTTCTTCTTTGATATTCCACAAAAACTATCCAACAATATTTTTAAAGCCACTGTATAAAAAGGTAAACTGAGGCACGTTAAAAATGTTTAGAATTTATTTGAGCAAAATTTGATTCAAATCCAGCAGTATCCCATCTAACAGATAGAAGAGAGCTTTGTGGAGCTGTACATAACGACAGACTTTCATAGGCAGAAAGAAGGAAAGAGAAAGCTATGCTGGGGAAAAAAAAAAGGTTGGTTATTGCAAAGTTACTTCTCTTTAGGGGAGGCTGAGGTCTATCAAGCAGATTACCTAACCAGTGCTAATCAAGGTGGTTCCTGATTGGTTTAAGATTCCATATCTGGGAGAGCTGAAAGTAATTAAATCTTGGCTTGGTGACAGGTACTTAATATAATTGAATCCATTTTGGTCCTGCTATCTTGTTTTTTTTTTAAACTTGCTGTGTGGAATCTGAAACCACACACACACACACACACACACACACACTCATATCATGTGACATTAAAATCCGTTATTTGGAAATTAAAATGGATATTTTACCCATACGTGAATTTTAACATTGTTCATTTGTCACCGACTTATATAGATTTTCTAAAAAAAAAATAGGGCACATTTTATTATACAGTATAAAAATCATTCATATCACCATAGAACTCACCAGAAAATCTTTAAGTCTGGGAAGCTGTCAAGTTCAGACAGGCAAATACAAGTTTTCTATAATTTGAATTCTTGCTTAAAATCTTGAATTTTACCACTGGTAATGGTGAAATATTAAGAAATATATATATTATCTCTGCTCCCAGTTCCTGACACACAGCTCCTAAAACACTTGTATATAGAAGTGCTAGGAGAATCTTTTATTATAACATTTAGTTTTTACCCTGGTTCCCAGTACAAATCTCCTAAGACCCTTGTAATCACCTATGTGATTAGAGCACTAAGAATATCTTTTGTTCTAATACTTGGTCTTTGACATTGATGCTTGACGCAGAGCTCCTAAATCCCTTAGAATTTGCTGGGTGATAGGAGTGCCTTTTGTTCTAATGAGGCAACTCTGAGTGGGCTCCTGTATTGGAGCTAGTCAGTAGAAAGACCAAGCCATCATTAGAAGCTTATAAGGAATTTTTAGTCCCAACCCCATTTTCCAGAGAAAGAAGAGGAGCTAGAAATGGAGTTAATAATTGGTCATGCCCATGTGATGAAGCCTCCCTAAATCCCAGTAGTGTGGGGTTTGGAGAGGTTCCATATTGGTGAACACAACCACGTACCATGAGGTTGGCATACCCCAACTCCACAGGGACCCTCCCAGATCTTTCCCTATATACCTCTATACAAATAAATAGATATTTATTTGTATTATCATGTATTTTATTTGTATTATCTTGTCTTGTCCTTTATTGGTAAGTGTTTCCCTGAGTTCTGTGAGCTCTTCTAGCAAATGATAGAACCCAAGAAGGGGGCATCATGGGAACCTCTGATTTGTAGCCAAGTCAGACAGCGATTGTGGGTAACCAGGGGATCCACTACATGTGATTGGTACATGAAGTGGGGCTGTGTCATGAGACTAAGCCCCTACTATGTGGGATCTGATGGTGTCCCCAGGTAGGTACTGTCAGAGTTGGGTTAAATTGAAGGACACCCAGTTAGTGTCACAGAGAATTGCTTGGTGTGAAAGAATCCCACACAGGCCTGGCATCAAGAATTGTTTTTGAGTATGGCAGTCGTAGTGTCATTATAAAGGAGACACACAGGAAGACGTGAGCTTTTCCTATTCAGCAACAAATGCTGTCAGTTCTTTACCCGGAAGCCACAGACCCACTGTGTTGTTCATTTATGAGGTAATGTCTGCCAAATACCCAAAGCTGAATAGCCACATTGTGCTTATCCAGTTGAATTTTCCAAAAATGGTATTCTGTGAGAAAAGTGACTAGTGCAGCCTGCATTACAATCACCTAGCAATTTTCATTGAATAAGAAATGTACTTTGGTCAGTGACAGAAATGTTTTATCTGTATTTACCATTTCACCACCCAGAATACCTTAGGGGTTGAGGTTTTATAAAATAAGTTTTACTGCTTTTCATAAAGACAATTTTGAAGGGTAACTGGTCAGCATGTATGTGCGTATGTGTGTGTGATGTGCCTGCCAGGATGTGTTTCTTCCATGGAAGTGAACAGAGTGTTGACTAGCATAATTTAGTGCCGCTGCATTAACTTGTGCTAAGGAAACAGGAGGTAAAGCCTCCTAACTGCTTATGTGTCATCAAGGCAAATGTCAACACAGTGATGAAGGTAAATTACATCTTACTACTATGATGAAAAGAGTTTTGATGTCATCTTGCATACCCTTTGAAGGTGCCCCCCAGGGTCCCTAGAGGTTAATAAGCCATATTTGGAGAACTACTGCATAAACCAGTTTATCTTCTTAGAGAAGATACAAATGAAATCCACACCACCTGCTTGAACTTATACATTTACAATATTAAACTATATTTCATGTTAAGCCAAAATTATTCTTTGTAAAGTATAGCTCTGGCGTTTAAATATTTTACTTTGCTCCTGCTATTTCAGATAACTTTGGATTATTTCCTTCATTCAATATTTTCCAAATTATAATGTGAAAGGCACAAATTAATTTTTTTTCCTAGAAATTCTGTAATGTAGAATGTTTAGAAAGTCGTTACTTGATAAGATTCAGTTGCATACATTCTTCTTTGCCCATTATAATGGTCAGTATGTCTGGGCAACAATTTAAACTTTGGCTTTTCACTGTTTGCCTTGTTAACTGAGGAAATTTTCATTATGAGTTTAACCCACAGATCAGACACAAATTTCTTGACAGTTTGAATATTTATTTTAAAAATATGAAAAAATAATTTTAATAAAAAAACTGTGGTCATTTTATAACCTGAACTGTCAGAAGACTTAATTTCTTCCAAAGATTATTGAACTGAAATTTTACTTCATGATAATCTTAAACCTTAATGGATATTATTCTGGAAGCAATTACAAAGCAATCAATTTCTCTTTAACAGTGAATAAATTTGAAGTTAGTCTCAGAAAACTATTTTGAGATGATATTAGATTATGTTCAACAATATTTTTTTAAAATATCAAACATATATATACACATATATGCATATATATGCATGTATTATATGTATGTATATATGTACACACACATATACATGTGTGTGTACGTGGCATGGATCTATGTGTGTGTGTGCGTGCATATAATTATTTGCCACTAACCATTCTATTTCTATTCACCATTGGAATCTGTTTTTAATTTTGCATAAACTTTTTTCTGGAACCAATTCTTTATTTCTTTAGTCTTAGTTGTAGTAAAATGCAACATCACTGTACATTAGATCAGTATCTTTTGGTTGCTTCAATTCTAATTTTTGCACACCCATTACATAGAATTTGATAGTGCTATTTTGCAAATTACAATAGAAAGTGCATCATTTACTCATTCAATTATTTTTGTCAGGCACTGTTTTTGACATTTAGACTAGCAGAGTATAAAGACAGATATGCTACTTTTTTACTTATCTTCCATTCTACCAAGGGAGGAGGCAGAATATAAGGACTATGCAAGCAAATAAACGAAAATAATTAATTTCAGAAATGATAAGTAATCCTGAAGAAAATAAAACTGAAGCCTCAGGGGGCAGGGTTAATTATAAATGATTAGAGAAGACATCTTCGATGACACATTTAAACTGGAACTTGAATGTTGAAGAGTTGACTTTATAGAGACCAAGAAGGGAGAGCTTGAGACAGACTTTGGGATGTCTGATAAGATCAGAATAAAGAGGTGGTGATTATGTATGGCAACAATGAAGGCTGGTTTTTTTTAATATTTTATTTATTTATTTGACAGAGAGACACAGCAAACAGAGAGGGAACACAAGCAGGGGGAGTGAGAGAAGGAGAAGCAGGCTTCCTGCTGAGCAAGGAGCCCAATGCAGGGCTCAATCTCAGGACCCTGGGATCATGACCTTAGCCAAAGGCAGCTGCTTAATGGATGAGCCACCCAGGCCCCCCATGAAGGATGTTTTCACCTTGATATAACATGAAGTAAAATGGAAAGACCCAAATGCCACTGAATGAGGGTTTAGAGAATAATTCAGTTTTAAAGCTTGAGAAAATATACAGAATTCTTTCAAAGGTTTGCATATGAACTGGAGCAGAAAGCTATGGGGAAGAAGGAGACATCCGTTGAAAACTATAGGCACACCTTGGAGATATGGTGGATTCAGTTCCAGACCACCACAATAAAGTGAGTCAAATGAATTTTTTGGTTCACTAGTGCATTTGAAAGTTATGTTTACACTATACTGTGCTCTGTGAAGTATGCAGTAGCATTATGTCTAAAAAACAATGTATATACATTGATTTAATTATTTTATTTTTTAAAGATTTTATTTATTCATTTGAAAGAGAGAGAGAGGGAAACGCAAGCAGAGGGAGCTGCAGGAGAGAGCACAGCAGGCTTCCTGCTGGGGCTCCATCTGAGGCTGGATCCCAGGGACTGAGATCATGACCTGAGCTCATGGCAATCCCTGAATGGACTGAACCACCCACGTGCCCCATACCTTAATTTTAAAAATAGTTTGTTGCTGGGGCACCTGGGTGATTCAGTCAATTAAGCATCTGACTATTCCCACTCAGGTCATGATCTCAGGTCATGAGATTGAGCCCCGAGAAGGCTCTGCACTAGGCGTGGAGTTGGCTTAAGACTCTCTCTTTCCTTCTCCCTTTGCCCCTTGTCCCTGCACTATAAATACATCAATAAATAAATAAAACAACTTAACAAACAAATAAGTAATAAATTAATTTTGCAAAACCTTTTGTGGCTAAAAAATGCTAACCATCTTTCAGTAAGTTATAATGTTTTTGCTGCTGATGTTTCTGACTGGCTGTTTGAGCAGGGTGATTGCTAAAAGTTGGGGTGGCTGTGTAATTTCTTAAAATAAGACAACAATGAAGTTTGTCACATTGATTGATTCTTCCCTTCATGAATGATTTCTCTGTTGCATGCAGTGCTGTTTGGCAACATTTTACCCAGGGTCAAACTTTTTTCAAAATTGGAGTCAATCCTCTCACGACCTGCCCTGCTTCATCAAAAAAGTTTATATCGTATTCTAAATCCTCCATTGTCATGTCAACGATTTTCACAGCATCTTCACCAGGAGTAGATTCCATCTCAAGAAACCACTTCCTTGCTCATCTTTAAGAAGGGACTCTTCATTCCCTTGAGTTTTATCATGAGAGGGTAGTCATTCAGTCCCATCTTCAGCCTCCACTTCTCATTCTAGTTCTCTTGCTGTTTCTACCGCATTTGCAGTCACTTCCTCCACTGAAGCCTTGAACCCTTCAACGTTATCCATGAGGGTTGGAATCACCTTCTTCTACACTCCTGTTAATGGTGGTATTTTGACCTCTTGCAATGAATCACAAATATTCTCGATGCAGTTAGAAAAAGTTTAGATTATTGTGAGAATTGCCAAAATGTGACACAGACATGAAATGAGCAAAGGTTGGAAAAATCAGCTCTGGTAAACCTGCTCAATGTAGTTTGTCACAAAATTTCCACATATTAAAAAACACAGTATCTGTGAAGCACAATAAAACAAAGCACAATAAAACAAGATATGTCTTAGTTTCAGAGAATTATATTAAAGCCTGTATTATGCTCACAGGAATTGCAGCAGCCTGAAAAAGGGCTCCCCAAACACATACACGTCTGTGATGGTTAATTTTATGTGTCAATCTGACTGAGCCATGGGCTGTCAAGATATTTAGTTGTTATTCTGGGTGTGTCTGTGAGGGCGTTTCTGGTAAGATTAATATTTGAATCAGTAGACCTGAATAAAATGAATTGCACTCCCCAGTGGGGGACAGCCTCACCCAGTCTGCTGAGGACCCGCATAGAACACAATGTAGAGCCAGGAGAATTCCTTCTCTCTACTCGTCATTGAGTTGGGACATGGGTCATCCCCTGCCTTTAAATTTGGACTCAGACAGTGGCTGGAACTATAGCTTTGGCTATCCTCAGTCTCCAATTGGCCAACTTCAGGTTTTGGCACTTCTCAGACTCCATAACCATGTGAGCCGATTCCTTTTGTGTATATACGTGTATAGATAATATGCACACACACACACACACACACACACACACACACACAATATACATCCTATTAATTCTGTTTCTCTGGAGAACCCTTACTAATACAACACCCTAATCCCCTATAAATATGTTATTTAAATGACATAGGGGTTTTGTAGATGGATTAAATTGAGAATTTTAGGAGATTAGTCTGGATTATCTCAGTGGGTCCTATGTACTTGCAAGGGTCCTTATAAGAGGGAAGTAGGAATGTCAGTGTTATGCCTTTGAATGTTTGTGACTGGCCCCTCAAATTCATATATTAAATTCTAAAGCCCATTGTGGTTGTATTAGGAGGTGTGGTCTTTAGAAGGTGAGTAGGTCATAAGGGTGGAACCCTCATAAGTGGGATCGGTGCCCTTATAAAAGAGTCTCCAGATGACTCAGTTACTCCTTCCATCATGTGAGGTCACAGCAAGAAGACAGCTTCTATGAACTAGAAACAGGCTCTCATTTAATACCAAATCTGCCAGTACATTTATCTTGGACTTTCCAGATTCCAAAACTATAAGAAATAAATTTCTATTGTTTAAAAGCCACCACCTAGAGGTAACCTGGGTGGCTCTGTCGGTTAACTGTTCAACTCTTGATTTCGGCTCAGGTCATGATCTCAGGGTCCTAAGTTTGAACTCTGCTTTGGGCTCTGCATTAATCATGGAGCCTGCTTAAGATTATCACTCTTTCTCTGCATCCCCTAAATCATACACGCTCTCTCTCCCTCTCTAAATACACACACACACACACACACACATACACACAGCTACTGTAAATATATATAATATATATAAGTTCCAACTAAATATCCAATATCATTATATATATGTGTATATATATATATATATATATATATATATTTACAATAATATGTATAAGCTACCACCTAGTTTATGATATTTTTGTTCTAGCAGCCTGAACCAACTATGACAAAAATTGCCACTGAGAAGTGAAGTCTTGCTGTAACAAACACCTTAAAACATGTAAGTGGTTTTGGAACTGGGTAATGGGCTATACTGGAAGAGTTTAGGACACAAGCCTACTTTGCTGTGAAAGGAAAGTTGACAATGCAGAAGGAATAAGGGAGAGCTGTGAAGGCTTCAATCTTTTAGAGAATACATAAGTAATCCTGAACAGAATGCTGGTAGAAGAATGGACAGTGAAGGCAACAGATGAGGTTTCAGTTTTGTTTTTTTTTTTTTTTAAGATTTTATTTCATTTGAGAGAGAGACAGTGAGAGAGAGCATGAGAAGAGAAGAAGCAGACTCCCTGTGGAGCGGGGAGTCTGATGCTAGACTCGATCCCAGGACTCCGGGTTCACGACCTGAGCCGAAGGTAGTTGCTTAACCAACTGAGCCACCCACGCATCCTCAGATGAAGTTTCAGATGGAAATGGGAACTATGTTATTGGAAACTGGAGAAAAGGTCATCTTTGTTATAAAGTGGCCAAGAACTTGGCTGAATTGTGTTTATATCCACATGTGGTGCAGAAAGTAGAACTGTTGAGCAATGATATTGCATCGTTAGGTGAAGCTATTTCTAAGCAAAGTGTTTTAGATACAGCTTGGCTCCTCCTGACTATTTATACTAAAATATAAGAGAGAAATGACTTAAAGATGAATTATTAATCAAAATGGAAACAGGTCTTAAAGATTTAGAACACTTTCAGCCTTTTCATATTGTGAAGGATGAGAAAGCCTTGTTGGGGAAAGAACACCAAGGATTTAACCAAGAGACCATTTAAGGAGAAAATTAGCATGGATAAGCTCTCTCAACAGAATCTAAGAGCAATCCTCTAAGACAATGGAAGAGTGATCTTGGGGCAGAATGGTTTCAGAGGGGCCACCCAGGAGCACATTGCCTGGCTCCATATCTCAGATCTCATATCATGGACCTGACCTCTACCTGCACGGAGGTGCAGCACCCCTAAGCTGTCCTAGGTGTGACTCCAGTAGGTTCCTGTGCAGCACTGGCTACAGAGGTCACCCCTTCCAGATGGCACAAGAAGCAAACACTGGGGGCCTCTGCAGCTCTGTGTCTGATGGCACACACAGTGCAAGGATGGGGGCAGGTGTGTGGGTGCATGGCTGCCTTCATCTAGATTTTAAAGAATGGATTTACCACAGAGCCACGGGGTCAGAGTCACCTGTATGAGCCCAGCTGGGAGAGCAGTGGAGGCAGAACTCTTTCCTGGGAGAGCTGAAGGCATGTAATTCCAACTCAGAAGCAGAACTATAGCCCCAGTGCATCCACAGGACAGAGTATCAAGTCTAAAAAGTTTTTTCTCAAACCTCAAGGTTTAGTAAGATTTGCTCCATTAGGCTTTTGACTTACCTGGAACTCGACCTTCCTTTCTTCTCTCCAACTTCTGCCTCTTAGAATAGGAATGTCTATCCTCCGCCTGCCTCATCATTATATTTGGGAAGCACATAACAGTTTGGTTTCATGGTTAACAGCTAGAGGAGTTTGTGTCAGGATGGGTCATGACTGGAGTCTCACCCAAATCTGATTAAGATGTATTTATATGAGATTTTGGACTTCTACATTATAGTCGAGGCTGTAAAGAGTTAAGACTTTTGGAGTTATTGGGATAGAATGAATGAATTTTGTATGCAAGAAGGATTTGAATAAGGGGAGGGCAGGGCAGTGTCAAACTATGTGTTTAAGTTCTCCCCTGATTCATATATTAAACCCTAAGTCCAAATATGATGTTATTTGGAGTTAGGATCTTTGGGAGGTGATGAAGTCATCAGTGTAGTACTCTATGAATAAAAGTGACTATATAGAAGAGGCCCGAGAGAGATACCTCACACCTTCTATTGTGTAAGGACACAGGGAGAAGACAGCCATTTTATCAACTAGGAGGCTGGCATCTTTTTCTTGGACCTTCAAACCTCCAAAACTATAAGAAAAAAAAATGTCTGTTGTTTCTAAGCCACCCAATCTATAGTATTTTGTTATACCAATCTGAGCAGACATAGTCCGAGTCCGAGAAGAAAATGTGACGATGAAAACAGATCAGAGTCATGTGGCCAGGAGCCAAGGATTGTAGGCAATCTCCAGAAACAGAAAAAAGGCAGAAAAACAGACTCTTTCCTACAAACTCCAGATTTTATTTTGGTTTTATTTGATTATAGTCAAGTAAAATTGACTTTGGACTTTTGATCTCCAGAATTGTTAGATAGTAAATTTCTACTGTTTAAGACATTATATTTGTAAAAATTTGTACAGTAGCAATCGGAAGCTAACGCAACCATCATGCTACAGTAAAGGGGGGAAATTAATAATTCATAGTAGATTATAATCATATTAACGAAACATCTAAAAAGACAAGTATGTATGAGATCCTAAGTAAATTATAGAGATGTTCTTTGATAGAAATGAGGACATTTCATCCAATGTAAAGAGGAGAAAGCAGATTGATCTGTAGACAGATTTGATGGCATAAATATGACAGAATTTCAGTGGGAATGCAACATTTAATTTCATGAACTATAAATTAAGTGGAGAAAAGATCAAAAGATAATTGATGAGAGAAGAATAGACATGAGATAATCCTTTTACAACGTGGGACAGCTACATTCTAGGGTCACTGCCATAGACTGAGAGTAGGTTTGTCTTTCCCAAGGAAAATATAAATCATCACATTTAGTTTAAGATATCTCATTCAAAAAAAAAAAAGATATCTCATTCAATTTCCTAATTGCCTTTAATGTGTCCAATGTCATGTATATCAATTCATTGAATACAGCCAACATCATCGAACACCTGATATAAGTTATGTACTTTGCTCACTCCTGAAGTTACAAAGATTAATGATATTTGATTACTACTCTCGAGGTTTCACAGTCTGATGGGTGAGATGCCAAGTCAGATGGTGACTTCAAAAGGGAGATATGAATCTTGTGTCTAAGGACACCCGAGAGGAAAACAAAATCCAAGCAGAGTTTACTAACTTGGTGGACAGGAGTAGTTTTATAGAATAAATTCACATCTCCGCAGGGTCTAGAAGGATAAGAATAATAAACAGGGGAATAAGAAAGCCTGAGATGAAGTTTCCATATAATTATTATTCTTACAATGCTGTTCTAATATTTGTACTGAGGAATTGAGGTATACTGATCCTATAAATCATAATTACTATTTAATTTTTATGAGATATCATAACATCATGTTTTTCTAGACCCTGGATAGCATTTTATGTTTTAACATTAAGGACATAATTTGCTTCCTGATTACTCTAATTAACTAATTGAAATGACAGTTTCCCCTGAACTTTCTACAAAAAATTTGCAGCACTTTCTTTCATTTATTCACTTTACACTAACTTACAGAGTCTTCACTTTGTTCCACCAGAATAAAGAGAAAAATATGAGGAACTTTAAGGGTTTGAGTTATAATCTATTGTGTTTATAATTTATCCTTTTGATTTGTAACATTTTCTAATCTATGAAAAGGAACCCTACTTTATAATGAAATTGCCTAGGGTCAAAAATTCAAAACTAAAAATATTCACAATAAAGCACACAGAGCTGCAGCAATTAAAATGGCATAGTAATAAAGTATCACATTGTGATACCTTTCTTTAAAGTAAAAGGACCACACATTATACTACATCATTAATTTTACATGAAAAGATTCATACATCCTTTCTCTTTGCGATACGCCTGCAGTCAAACTTCTGCACAGGAGAAAATAATAATTTGGGCCTGAATAGATATAATTCATTCAGTAACAATTTCTTTTGTTGCTTTTGTTGAGGATTTTTTAACTGTGTTATTATTTTTTAATCGAAGAAAGAATACGTGTTTGGAACAATTCAAAGAGTAGATATTTGTAAATTAAGTGTCAATTGTCTTAGCTTTCCCCCTCCTTCCATCTCCTGCTACCTCCAGGCATATTTAGCAGTGTTAGCCATTTGGGTTTTGGGTTTCTTCTTTCAAACTATAGTCTTTTTTTCTTTTTCCCAAATGTGTTTATTTTATTTTTTCAGTGTTACAAGATTAATTGTTCATGCACCACACCCAATGCTCCATGCAATACGTGCCCTCCTCAATACCCACCACTATAGTATTTTTTAACCTCGGACAAAAATAACTATACCTGTAGATGATACAGATACAGATATAGCTAGACATAAACACACAAATATGGTTCATTTTTCCTTTTTTCCTTTATATATTTTATAAAACTGGAATTATCTGCTACTGAATCATGTGTTATAGACCTAATTCTAGGTCAATATGTGAAAAACAAATTTATTTAGCTGCTTCATTTTCTTTCTAACCACAGATGTAGCATAATTTATTTAACAATTCCATATTATTTGACATTCAAGTTGTTTCCAGTTAGATAACTTGCTCCAGTGAATATCCATGTATAAATACCCTAATCTGACAGTGTTTTTATTTGTTCATTGGTGAATTCAGTATCAAAATCTACCTTTAATAGATACTGACATAGTCTTTTCCCAAAATTTTATTCTAAAATACACTTCTACAACAATGCATAAATGTATTATATATATTTATAAGCAGCAAAAGTTATCAATCTTAAAATAGTTGCTAAGTTTTTTTTTAAGTCATTTTTTACTATTAACTTTTTGCTCTAAAAACCAGCAATTTTGACCAGTTTTCTAATATGATCAACTCTTTTCTTTTTTTGTGTGTGCTTCCAATTTGTAAAATATGTTTCTTTTTATTAAATCTATATTTTAATGAATTTTCAAATTTTTCTTTGTGTTTGTGAGTTTAATCCCTGGTTTATTATGTTTATATTTAATTTTGTTTAGTATAGAAATAATTTAACTTCTACAATAATATATGACCATTTTTACCTTGATTTTCCTTTTATTTAATTTTTTTATAATTCAAGAATATATCACTATTTTTCTTAATTTTCTATGTATATGTTAATTTTTATAACACTTACTATGAAAGATATCCGTGCACGCTAAAGTAAAAAATATTGATACAATGATCATGCTTGGAAGAAAGACCTACATTCAATAACTCTTAATATATTTTACTATATTTTCTCTACCCATCTATGTTGTATTTGTTGAGCTATTTAAAAGTCAGTTACAAAAAAAAAAGTCAGTTACAGAAATCTTGACTTTTTATCCAGAATACATGTATCTTATAAAAATAAGGAAATTTTTAGTAGTTCATTCAACCAGTTGTTCCATTTCACACCCCAAATCAACAAGTCTCTCCTGGGTCTCTAGGGTGGCTGAGTTCGTTAAGTGTCTGACTCAAGATTTCAGCTCAGGTCATGATATCAAGGTTGTAGGATCCAGCCCCCTTATCAGTGGAACATCTGCTGGTACCTAGTCCTCTGCTCCTCCCTAAGCTCTCATTTTCTCTCTCTCTTTAAAATAAGTAAATAAATAAATAAAACCTTAAAAATAAAAACCAAATCAAAAATTATTTCTTGATATATCTACTAACAATCTATGTTAAATTTTCCCCTTTTATCCTCAAAATATATGTTTGTTTGTTTTTTTCCCTAAATCAGGATCCAACTGTTACAGATGTGAAATTTCAATGCTTTTTAAAGAAAATGACCACCAGGAAAGGAAAAAGCCTACATATTGTTGCCCTCTGCAATTCTCAGACAAGCTATGGAGTATCTTCTGGCATTATTCAAATTTCTGTCTTTTCTGAAACATTTTAATCATTGGGTTTAGCATCCATCTCTCTATATATGTATCTTTTCCTCTGTCTCTTATACACACACACACACACACACACAAAGGACTCATTATTTTTTTTTATTATCAAGATTATTCTTCATTATAATCATGCTTTGTATTATGGCACTTCATTCTGCTGTGTTTTGTAGATATTGTGTTTTTTATGAAGTGAAGGCTTGTGGCAACCCAATGTTTAACAACTACCAGCACCATATGTCCAACAGCATTTGCTCACTTCATTTGTGTGTCACATACTGGTAATTTGCACAATATTTCAAACATTTTCATTATTATTGTATTACATTGCCAGAATCTCACGATAAAACTTGAACACATGAGGAGTTTCTTCTGACAGGTGGGCAAAAAAGTTATTTCTTGAAATGAAATCTACTCCTGGTGAAGATGCTATCAACTCAGGTGTTTCTATTTATTTAAGCTTTTATTATCAATTATAAAATATGATAGTAATAAATTACTAATAGTGTTGTTATTTAACGTACCAGAGTTAGCCCATGGGAAGCCTTTTAGGCTTGGCCTCTGTTTTTTGGTGACTCTTCCTGTTAGATTTGGAGTTCTTCCTTGCTTTTTGACACAAGATTTCCCATTAGCTAGTACTTTTCCTGGCTTAGGAAATAGACATTTCTCCAAGGAGCTCTGATTCTTTTCCGGTGAGGGATGATTTTTAGAAATTGATACATCCTTCCTTCTGATTCATGGATGCTATCTTATTTCTGTTGCTGATTATTTTTCTTTCACCATCAATTATGTAGGGGATATTTCCAATAACAGTGCTTCTCTTTTTTCTGGAGGTGAGATCTTTCCAACACCACCACCACTGGTATATTTACTTTTCAAGCCTCTTTCATATATTCAAGGGCCATGGGATTGACCCAAAGATATTAAAATTATTCTCAGTATTTCCCACCTTGACTGATATCTTTCTCTTCTTTTCCACACCATCCCAACCAGTTTCTCTGTCTTTGCTTTGGCAAGAGTTAACACAGTCTCAGAAGGTTATTAAGAAATGACTTGCTTAGAAATCTTTGTGTCTAACTTAGTTGTCACTTCAAGTTATAAGTGATTTTCCTTGGTCCCCTTGTCAATCGGTATTTTCTGTTTTGTTCTTTGATAATACTAGAGATATTCTATTTTATATGAGTAATTTATCCAATAGAAAATATATACATATTTAGTTTTTATATATAGTTGGTTACAAATATCCATTTCTATACTTCATTCCTTTACACTAATCTCATATATGTTATACCAACTGTTATAGTGGATCATGGCATAATTTTATATGTACTACTCAAGTTGCTTTTCACTTGTCTTCTCTTTAAAATATACTTGACAATTCTGGGATGCCTGGGTGGTTTAGTCAGTTAAGCATCCAATTTTTGATTTCCAGTCAGGTCATGAATTCAGAGCCATGAGATTAAACCACACTGAATGTAGAGACTGCTTAAGATTCTCTCTCTCTCAGACACCTGGGTGGCTCAGTTAGTTAAATGCCTGCCTTCAGCTTAGGTCATGATCCCAGGGTCCTGGGATTGAGCCCTGCATCAGGGACCCTGCTCAGCAAGGAGTCTACTTCTCTCTCTGCCACTCCCCCACCACTGCTAGGTTATCTCTCTCTCTTTGTCTCTCAAATGAATAAGTAAAATCTTAAAAAAAAAGATTCTCTCTCTCTCTTTGGACTTCCCCACCCAACTTGCTTGCTCTGTCTCCCTCTAAAAACAAAACAAAACAAAACAAAACAAAACAAAACAAAACAAAACAAAACAAAACAATACAACTTGGCAATTCTCAAGTGACTATCCTTTACCACATGCATTCTTAATTTATTTTATCCAGTTTTTATGAACAAATTCTTATTGGAAATACATTTAATGTATAGATTAATTTATGAAAGCCGAAGGATTTTGATATTTTGTCCATTCTAAAGAATTATACATTTCTCCTTAATTAAGTTTTGTGTTCTTCAGCAAAATTCATGTGATTCATGCAAGTAACTAACTTTTGTTTTTTAATTTACTTCTACATGCTTACAGTTGTTTATTTATAATAAATAGGATATTTTCCCCATTTCATTTATAAACAAATAAGGTGCTATAATAAAAAAGCTGTTCATTTGCATATATTTACTTACTTACCTATCTCTTAAGAGACAATCATTTCTCATTAAATATCTTGAATTTTCTTATTATGCAATTATGTGACTTTTTTATAATTCTTTTTTTTAAAGATTATTATTTATTTATTTGACAGAGAGAGAGAGAAATCACAAGTAGAGAGGCAGGCAGAGAGAGAGAGGGGGAAGCAGGCTCCCTGCTGAGCAGAGAGCCTGATGCGGGGCCTGATCCCAGGACCCTGAGATCATGACCCAAGCCTAAGGCAGAGGCTTTAACCCACTGAGCCACCCGGGTGCCCCTTACAATTTTTCTATTTAATTTTTTTATTGTTTCTTTTCTTTTCTTTTTGTCTTATTTTAAATAAGATTGGTGAGAAGACATTCACAGTCTGTTCCCCAAATCTGTAACAGTTTCAATATTTAATGTTTGTAACTTTCCTGTTTTACTGACTTCATACATTTAATTAGTAACTTCTATTCCTATTTTACTTAATTTTTAAAATATTATTCAATTTTTTAAAATTATTATTGAAGTTACTATCTGTAGTTTTTTTATTTTTTATTATTTTTTATTTTATTTTTTAAAAATATTTTATTTATTGATTTGAGAGACAGAGAAAGTGAGAGAGAGCATGAGAGGAGAGAAGGTTAGAGGAAGAAGCTGACTCCCTGTGGAGCTGGGATCCCGATATGGGACTCGATCCCGGAACTCAAGGATCATGACCTGAGCCGAAGGCAGTTGCTCAACCTACTGAGCCACCCAGGAGCCCTGTAGTTTTTTTTTTTTTTTTAATGAAATAATTCGAGACCCTTAACTTTCCTCCAAATGAAGTTTTAGTTCTATTTTATACTTTTGACATAATAGTCTCCTTTGTTAAATTTAAAACAGTTTGTGATTTTAGATTCCATTTACTTTTTTCCAAAGTAATTTTTTTTAAAAGTTTATTTATCTTTTTGAGAGAGAGTGAGTGTATACACAAACAAGTTGGGGAGGGGCAGAAGGAGAAGAAGAGAATCTCAAACTCCTTGCTGAGCACAGGATGGACTCAGGTTTTGATCCCATGACCCTGAGATCATGATCTGAGCTGAATCCAAGAGTTGGCTGCTGAACTGACTGAGCCACTCAGGCACCTTTCCAAGGTAATTTTTTAAGTGTTAACTTCAAGTACTTTCATATGCTTATGGTTGTGTAATGTAGTCTATAAAATCTATAAATCTATAAAATCTATAAAATATACTTCAAGACTATTGGTTGTTTGAAAATATTATCAAAGACCCTACTTCTTCAGATACATTTAATTTTCTTGAAATGTCAAATCTAAAGCATATTATTTAAACTCATCCTCTCTGATTCTGGTTTTAACAAGTTATCATATCATAAGGTGTTTACAAAATATAGAATGTATAGTAAGCTAATCCAACATCCTCTTACTTACCTAATATGTCACCCCCAAAGGTATAAATAAGTAAATGAATAAATAAAATTTAGGATTTAATAGTAACCAGAAATAAACCAACCATCTATAGTCTTTGAGGAGATTACTCATAGAGTACACACAACAAATATCAAACAAATCAAAATAAGATCAAGATCAAATTTTAGGGACACCTGGGTGTCTCAGTTAAGCCTTTAGGGATCAAGCCCCACGTTGGGCTCTCTGCTCGGTTGGAGCCTGCTTCTGTCTCTCTCTCTGCTTACACTGTTTGTGCTCTCTCTCTGTCAAATAAATAATTTTTTTAAAGATTTTATTTTATTTATTTCACAGAGGGAGAAAGATCACAAGTAGGCAGAGGCCCGCAGAGAGAGGGGGAAACAGGCTCACTGCTGAGCAGAGAGCCCGATACCGGGCTCGATCCCAGGACCCTGAGATCATGACCTGAGCCGAAGGCAGAGGCTTTAACCCGCTGAGCCACCCAGGCGCCCCAATAAACAATTTTTTTAAAAAAGATCGTCTTTATTAACTATAAATTGGATTGTGATAACATGCCTGATTTTATAAATTGACCCTGAACAAATAAATGATAATTTAATACATACATTTGCACATGTATACCAAGGTCATATACTTATTCTGGGTTCTCATGCATTTGTTATATGCAGAGTCTCACATATTATTCATGACATCCTTGGGTATGGTAAATTTTCAAACAACTCATTTCTCTAACAGTAATCTGAACTATACATCTAATGCTTTCCATAGAGATATAGATATAGATACATACACGTAGATGATATAGATGTATAAAAAGAAACAGAGAGATATAGTTTATAAATAAGTCATGGCACTCACTATGCAAACAGCTCTTGTGTTAGGGGAAACATTATTTTTTCCTTAAAGATTTCTGTAAATAAAAGGTCAATTATTGACTGTAACATGCATGAGTTATTGATAACAGTGTTAGAAATTCTTTTTTAAAGATTTTTTTTATTTGAGAGAGTGAGGGAAAAACAGAGTACAAGAGGGGGTGAAGGTAGGGGCAGAGAGAGAGGGAGAACTAGAAATTCTTTATATAGCTAGTGCATATTGTGAGAAAAAAATGACTCAAAATAGCATAATTATAATGTGCACATTTAATATTTTGTTCCTGTTACATTTATTTATATTTCAGAAACAACTCTCATTTCATCTATTTGCACAAAAATGTTACTTGTACTTGGTGAATATTTAGAAAATTTATAAATGTAAAAGAAAGAAAAAGAAAGCCTTCAAAAATCTTCAAATTTAATCATGAAAATCAAGTCATTTAATATGCACATATTCACACTCACAACCATTTTTTCCTTTAAAAAAGTATTAAATGATAAAAAAATAAAATTGATAGAGAAAAAATATGGTTTTAATTTTAAATTTGAGACACATTTCAACAATTTACTACTTATTTATGCTTCTCTCTATATGTATTGCATTTGTATTCCTTATCTTTTCCCTCTTGAAATATTTTTCTTTTCCTCAATGATATGTATCCATTCCTTTTTTAAAGAATTCTTAATCATTTGAGTTCATTGGGCATGTTATAAAAATCTATCTGGAACTGGTTTAACAATTAGTAAATTTATAATTTCACATAATTAGGCATACAGAGTATCATATATTCAGGGTTTGTTCATCACATCATATTTCTAGATTCTTTCCTTATTATGTTATCTTTGTCCTTTATTGTCACAAAAAGGCTTCCTGAAGTCTCTTGTTTGGTAGAAAAGAATGAGAGAGTGAGAGACATAGTTACATAGAGAGAAAAAAAGAGATAAAAAAATCTCCCCAAGCATTTAAGTTGTTTCCTTCCAAATGACTTGATCAATTCAGGTCAAGTACCCACTTCAGCGTATGCCTGGTACTTCCCTTTCACATATTTAGGAACATAAACTACAATTTGAAGGAAAAAGAAGTCATTTTTGGCAGAAAAATATTACGCAGTTTCATGTATTTAAAATTGTTTGCACTGTAGTTACATATAGGCAAATGATGATGCTAACAAGTACAAAACAAATTTAATGGAGCTATGGGTATAGCCAGAATTGTTTTAAATACAATTAAATAAAGCAAAATGGAAGAGTAAGGGAATAGGTCAGTTCAAATTATTGAAAGAAACTTTGCTAACATTGTTAGAGGACAAAGTGGTATGTAAAGTATAAATGGAGGATATTTCTGATCTGATCCATGAGCTAAAGAATTACATGGTTCTTGGGTTAAACATAAAATATCTTTTGCCCCATTATCTTTCTTTTGTTTTTTTGGTTTTTTTTTATCTTTCTTTTGAATAAGTCAAATGCTAAAAAGAGAACATCTGCCCCTACCTACAAAGCTGCCAAAATTGCATTCCTGAGATAATTTCCTTATGCAAAAATTTGCAGAATCTTTGCTGAAGATTAAGTTACTATAAAAAAAAAAAAAAACCTCTACCTATGTGAAAACTTTTTCTAATTGTGGAAACCAGTGAAAAATTAAACAAATCACCACATATGTAACTCAATATAGTAAAGATGTCAGTTCTTTCCAAATTGGTCTACATGTTTAATACAATTTCCATCAAAATACCAGCAAGTGCTCATGAAGACATAGATGAACTTATTCTAAAATTTATATGGAATGGCATAGGCCCTAGAATAGCTAACATAATATTGAGAAAGAAGAATAAAATGGGAGGAACCACTCTATAAGGTATTAAGTCCTATTACATAGCTAATTAGTCTTAAAAATAGGCTGGGTTTATTGAGTCTTTTCTAATTATTGATTATTTTCAAATAGAGATGTGAAGAGTCATAAATTTTCTGTTAGTAATGATTTAGCTGATATCATACAATTTGACATGTTGTGTTTTTATTTTCTCTTCAGTTCAAAATTTTTTCTAATTTCATCTTGAATTTGTCCATTGACATACAACTCAAAGTTGTGGTTAGCGAATTTTTAAATATTTGGGAATTTCCTAAGATCTGCTCTTATTGATTACAGCTTTGTGTTGTGATAAAGATTATATTTTGTGTTATTAAATCATTTAAAATCCATTGTGACTTTCATTGTGATTATTGTATATTTTATGCTGCTATATGCTCCATGTGCAACTGAAAATATGTGTTTTATTGGTGGTGAATTAAGTCTTTCATAAATGTTAATTGAGGTTCATTAGTAGTGTTCAACTTTTCTATGTCATTGCTAATTTTTTAAAAATTTTCCATCAGTTATTAAAATGGGATATTGACATCTCTTGCTGTGATTGCAGATTTATCTAATTTCATAATTCTATAAATTTCTTTTTCAAATATTTTGGAAATTCTTTTATTAGGTTCAAAACATTTAAGAATATTTTGTCCTCTGATTTGAGGTGTTTTTGTTTTTGTTTTTTAAATATGAGTTTGAGGGTTTTTTTAATCCCTTATAACAGGCTTCTGGAATCTACTTCATCTGATATTATTTTAACCATTTCACCTTTCTTTTGATCAGTGTTACCATACTAATTCTTTTTAAACGAATTATTTTTAACTATCTGTGCCTTTATATATGTTTGTTTCTTGTAGAAAACATAGAGTTGGGTCTTAATTTTTTTTAATTAATTTTGGCAATCTTGCTTTAAAATAATATAGGAACATTTATTTATTTACTTTTGAAGATTTTATTTATTTATTTGAGGGCAAGGGAGAGAGAATCTGAAGCAAATCCTACTCTGAGCACAGAGCCCTACCCAAGCCTTGATCTGACCTCTGGAAAACCAAGACCTGAGCTGAAACCAAGAGCCAGCCACCCAATTGACTCAGCCACCCAGATGCCGCTAGACTATTTGTATTTAATGTGATTCTCGGTGTGGTTGGACTTTAGTATACTGTCTTTCTATTTGTGTTCTACTTGTCACATGTGTTTTGTTGTTGCTATTTACATTGTCTTCTTTTTGGCTTAATTAGTATTTATGAGTTTATTTGATCTTCTCTGTTGGTTTATTAGTTGTCTCTTTATATTGTTCCTTTTACTGGTGGCCTTACAGTTCATAATATACATCTCTAACTTCATGAAGTGTACCTTCAAGTACATGTATACTAAATGTATAATAAAAAACCTGTAAGGTTTCCTCTTTTTTTGGGTTTGTTATATTGATTTTTGTGTTTTACCTCTACATATCTTAAGCCCTATAATACAAGATTATTATTTTGCTTTAGTAGGTAAATTTTTTAATACTAAATATGTAAGACAATGTTTTCTGTGCAGTAATTTATATACTCTTTTTCACTATGTCTTTTCCTTCTAGTGTCCTCCATTACTTTGTGAAGAACACAAATTACCATCTCTTATAATTTTCCTAAAAGATTTCCCATAACATTTTTCATGTTAGACTATAGTGATTATTTCAGTTTTTCTATATCTGAAAATGTTTTTATTTTCTCTGTGTCTTTGCAAGATATTTTTCCTGGTTATAGAATTCTGGGCTGACTGTTTTTTCTCTTTTAATTGTTTTACTGTTTACTAAAAAGTTGTGATCACCAAGACAGCATGGTAGTGGCACAAAAACAGACACATGGAGCAGTGGAACAGAGTAGAGAGCCCATGTATGGACCCACAACTCTATGGTCAAATAATCTTCAACAAAGCAAGAAAAAAATATCCAGTGTAAAAGAGACAGTTTCTTCAATAAATGGTGCTGGGAAAATTGGACAGTATATATAGAAGAATGGAAGTTGACAATTCTCTTACACCATACACAAATATAAACTCAAAATAGATAAAAGACCTCAACGTGAGGCAGGATTCTGTCAAAATCCTAGAGGAGAACATAGACAGTAACCTCTTTGACATCGGCCACAGAAACTTCTTTCAGGACATGTCTCCAAAGGCAAAGGAAACAAAAGCGAAAATGAACTTTTGAGATTTCATCAAGATAAAGAGCTTCTGCACAGCAAAGGAAACAATCAACAAAACAGACAACCCATGGAATGGGAGAAGATATTTTCAAATGACACTACAGACAAAGGTCTAATATCTAAGATCTATAAAGAACTCAAACTCAACACTCCAAAACAGATAATCACATCAAAAAATGGGCAAAAAAACATGAACACACACTTCTCCAAAGAAGACATACAAATGGCTAACAGACACATGAAAAAATCTTCATCATCATTAGCCATCAGGAAGACTCAAATCAAAACCACATTGAGATACCACCTTACACCAGTCAGAATGGCCAAAATCAACAAGACAATAAACAACAAATGTTGGAGAGGATGTGGAGAAAGGGAACCCTCTTCCACTGTTGGTGGGAATGCAAGTTGGTGCAGCCACTTTAGAAAACAGTGTGGAGATTCCTCAAGAAATTAAAAATAGAGCTACCCAATGACCCTACAATTGCACTACTGGATATTTACCCCAAAGATACACATGTAGTGCAAAGAAGGGCCACATGTATCCCAATGTTCATAGCAGAAATGGCCACAATTACCAAACTGTGGAAAGAGCCAAGATGCCCTTCAACAGATGAATGGATAAAGAAGATATGGTCCATATATACAATGGAATATTATGCCTCCATCAGAAAGGATGAATACCCAACATTTGTATCAACATGGACAGTGCTGGAAGAGATTATGCTGAGTGAAATAAGTCAAGCAGGGAAAGTCAGTTACCATATGGTTTCACTTACATGTGGAACATAAAGAAAAACATGGAGGACATTGGGAGAAGGAAAGGAAGGGTGAACTGGGGAGGGCGAGATGAACCATGAGAGACTGTGGACTCTGAGCAACAAACTGAGGGTTTTGGAGGGGAAGGGGGTAGGGGGGTGTTTGAGCCTGGTGGTGGGTATTGAGGAGGGCACATATTGCATGGAGCCCTGGGTGTGGTGCATGAACAATGAATCTTGGAACTCTGAAAAAATTAAATTAAATTTTTAAAATGACATATTAAAGGTTCAAAGCTTAATAAAATAAATTTTTAATGCTTCACAAAAAAAATAAAATAAATTGCTTGATTAGCATTATGACAAGAAATCTGTTGTCATCCTCATCTTTGTCCCTCTGTACATGGGGTGTATGTGTGTATGTGTGTGTGTTTGCACACGTGTGTGTTTACCCTCTATCAATGTTTAATATTTTCTCATATCTATGTAGTTTTTTTTCTTGTGCTAAGGGCCTGTTGAATTTATTAGATATATGAATTTATACTTTCAACCAAATTTGGAAAATATTCAGCCGTTATATCGTCATATATTTTTCCTTTCAATTTCTCCCTTCGAAACATCAATTAAATGTGTTAATACTCATGAAGTTTTTTCTCAGCTTGTTGATTATTTCTTCATTTTTTTAAGTCTCTTTACTCTGTATTTTGTTTTGAATACCTTCTATTGTTGTGTTTTCACATGCAATATATTTTTTTCATTTACAATGTATAAACTCCTAACCATCTCATCCAAGCATTGCATTTTTTTTTTTTTTAATCTCAGACATGGTTTTCCTTTCTAGAAGTTCAATTTGTTTTGTCATTTCTTCCATATCTCTACTTAATGTGTTTAATTGTGCTCTTCCTTATTGACATATGGTTACAGGTTTAACTATTTTAATATGCTTTTCTGCCATTTTATCATTTATTTAACTTCTGGATATATTTCTTTCTATTGATTGTCTTTTCTCCTTAATGTGGCATATATTTTTTTCTTCTATTTCATGTAGTAATTATTACTGGATCACAAGTACTGTGTATTTTACTATGTTGGATGCAGGATATTTTTATATTCCTATATGTTTTTTTAGTTTTACTCCATAATACTTTTAGTTAATTAAATTGAGTTAGAAAATGTCTGATCTCTTTGAGACTGGCTTTTAAATTTTGTTAACTATAACCAGAGTAGCCTTAAGTTTTAGGGCTGATTTTGTCATACTACCAAGATAATTAGCTTTTGACTATTCTACTCAATGGCCTATAAATTATGATATTTTCAACTCTGCCTAGTAAGAACATAATCTATATTCAGAACTATGCAATATCCAGGATTCTACCTTCTGTATTTTTTTGGTAGATTTTCCAAACCATTGGGTAGTTTTAACTGATCAGTGCTCAGTTAAAAACTTAGAGTGTATTCTCTACAAATCCAGAAGATATCTCCAGAACTATCTCCATGAAGTTTTTCTTTCTCTGACACTCTCCCTTATAAATTCTAGCTGCTTTCCCTTCTCTAGGCATCCATATTCAAATCCTAACTCAGGGACATCATCAGGCTTTAACTGAGTATTCCTCCCTCATCCATTGCCAGAAATCTCATTCCGGTTAGGAAGTTGTGGCAATTTTAGGGATCACTTCATGTCTTCTTCTTGTCTAAGTAATCATTGCGCTATACTGTTCTATATCTAAAACATTTTTGTATGTTTTACATGAAGTATTAGTGTTTTTTCAGAAAGGAAGTAAATTGGGTCCTTGTTACACCAATTTTCCTGGAAGCAGACTAGAGTCATATTGCAGTGTTGTATGAAGATCTAGAAGAAAAACGTACTAGATGGAAAAACTAACCAGTTAAAAAGTTTAGGGGCAGATATGAGATTTATGTGTTTGAGGAAGAAAAAAAATAGTGTGATTCAAGAATTTCAAGCCATGGGTGAGAAGAGAATGAGAAGAAATGAGATAGACAATGTTCCACAAATAAGGTATAAAAAATGTGGACCAGTGTGCAATTAAAATTAGGTTGTAGCTTTCCTATGAGTAAACTTTAGAGTATTTATGACTGTCTTAGATAAAGTATTTTTTTTTTAATTTTCTGGTTTATTATTTAATATACTTATATACCTTCTATTTGTGGTCTACTTGATAACATGAAATATATAACTGTAAATATACCATCAATTATTATGTTTAAGTTTTTGATAAAAAATATGGAAGTACAATAGAATTTGTTTTCATAGAGCACACATTTCTAGCAGTACTATGAAAGAAGTATCTTTGTGAAATTTTCATATATCCAAGAAACTTGACGAAAAAATTTTCAAAACTGATAACAATGTAAAATATTTGCATGACAATATCAATTGTATAGATTGAATTGGGTCCCCCACAAAAAATTTATAGGTTGAAGCCTTGCCCTCATTGTGGCCATAGTTGGAGATAAAGCCTGTAAGAAGCCAATTAAGACTAAATGAGTTCATACGGGTGCACTTACCAATAGAACCGGTTGCTTTATAAGAAGAGAAAAGACACCAGAAATGTGTGCATACAGAGAAAATGTCATGTGGGAGCACAATAATCTTGGGCTTACAGCTTTCAGAACTGTGAGAAATAAATTTCCATTTGTGAATGGAAAATCAAAATTACCAGTCTGTGGTATTTTGTTATGGCAACCCTAGAACAGTAATATAACAATAATGAGTTGTGAAGCTCAAATATTTTTGAAAATATCTTAATAAAAATATATATATGATCAACCTTGATAGTGGACTGAGTTATTTTACTATTATCTCTATAGAAAATGACAATACAAAATCTTTATAATATGAATATGAAGCCAAAATATAGGAAAAATGTATTATTAGATATATGAGGTAGTTATTTAATAAAATTTTTTTCTGGATTTTGTAATGTTTGCTATATTTGCAGAGCTTTTTACAATTTGTGCAATTTTTGCACTTTGCTCATATTCTAAATAAATTCTCACTTTCATAATTAAGCACACATTTGTCAATTTAATTTTTTTAAATTAGTTTCCTCCAAATTGTATATGCCCGAGATTTTACATAACCTGAATCTACCTCTGGTAAAAAGTTATGGCTTTAAAGCTAGAGTGACCTGAATCTGAATATGAATCTAAATTTTCAAGTGTTCACTGTCTATAACTTGACAAGTATTCCAAAGTTTTAGGACTTTCATAACAATAGCTACTGTATAGGATTGCTGGTTTAATTAAATGACATGACAAATATACAATACTTAGAAGAGTCTGTTCCTTCTCAATATATGGCAGGACCTAAAATATTATATATCCCAAATTTCAAAAGGATACTGGATCATTATATCTATATACCTATATCTATATAAATATATAGATCATTATATCTATAAAATAAACAATAAACATTTCTTAATATAGATTTTAATGACATTTTAATTTTTTTAAATAAAGTTAGGCCCAAAAGAATTTTGTTAAAAGAGAAAACATTAAGCATAAGGTTACTGGAATTTCCATAAATAGAAGCAAAGAAAAGGAAGGTACAAAACTGAAAAGTGAAGTCCAGAAATTGATCACTTAATTTTGTTCTAGGTTAGCTCAGTCTGAGACAAAAATGAGCCCTATCATCTCTGAAAACCTCAGTAAATGAGAATACGTGTTTCTCATATTGCATCTTCTCTGATCAAGGGTCCACCCAATACATGGAGTATTAGGTAAAGAACTATTTAAGTCAAATTCCCATTTATAGGATTATAGAAAAAAAAAACAAAAACACCAAACAAACAAAAAAAAAACTGATGCCTGTGTGTACACATACTTGTTTTGTTTCCTCATTTAAACACAAGGTCAGTTCAGATTTTTCTTTCCTATTTATGTGGAGACAGATCCACAGGTTATGTTTCTAGGATTTGGTGGTGAATCTCTAACAACTTTACCCAGGCAATTGCTGTCCCAAACTCTTTGCTATGATATTTTTCTCACTTTAACTCTATTTCTTTTACTTCTGTTTATGAAATTTTTCAGGTATCAACCGAGTACTTTTTGTATTTCAATCTTTTTGATACTTCTGTCCACTTTAATTTTTCTTCTTCATTGAGGTACACTCCCAGTTGACATCTTCTCTCATGCTCTAGAATATATTAAAAAAAAGTTTTAGATGAATTATAAAGTATGAAAGGTATAAAAGAAAGTGGCATAAAAAATACTTGAAAGCCAGAGGAGATAATAGAAGGAGACATTTTAAAATTAAATGCAAACAGTGGTTCAGAGAGTACAAACAAAAGCAGGTGGGAAGTGGACAATCTCCAACAAGCAAGACCAGAAGGGAAACTGAAAGGTCAACTCATGGGGTGTACAAGCAGGTTAACAAACATCCCTCTCTCCTTTGGCCAAAGAAGTAAATAGAAAATTCACAGGAGACTTGATCAGTAAGGGAACACTAAATAAAATTCCTACTTGGAAGCCAAAAAAACCCTCAAGGCTTCCATAAAAACATAATTTTAAGTCTAAAAATTGCATGAAGGCAACTGAGGCTGTATCCACTAAAAGTTTTGAAGAAATAAACATTTACCTAAGCTCTGGATGTAGTTAAGAAATCAGGCTTTCTGCCACAATAAATGTGTTTATTTATTTATTTATTTATTTATTTATTTATTTATTTATTGGTCTTTACTAGTTGTGTGACCTTTTGAAAATTAATCAAGGGCTCTGAGCCTTAGTTTTCCATTAGTCAGTAACTGAACATCTCTTATCTTACATCTCTTACATCATATAGATTAAATACATGAAAATTGCTGAGAACAGCGGAACAAACATAATAAAGTATTAGCAAATTATACATATTTAGGGGTTCCTGGGTGGCTCCGTCAGTTAAGTGAATGACTCTTGATCTTAGCTCAGGTGTTATGTCAGGATTATAAGTTCAAGGGGCATCTGGGTGGCTCAGTCAGTTAAGCGTCTACCTTCGGCTCAGATCATGATCCCGGAATCCTGGGATGGAGTCCCACATCTGGCTCCTTGCTCAGTGGGTTGTCTGCTTCTTCCTCTGCCTGCTACTCCCCCTGTTTGTGCTCTCTCTCTCTCTCACTCTCACTCTATCCCAAATAAATAAATAAAATCTTAAAAAAAACGGATTATGAGTTCAAATCCCAAATTGGGCTCCATGCTGGGCATGAAGTCTACTTAAAATTTAATTTTTTTAATTATATGTATTTAGCTTCCACAGAGGCTGGATTATCAAGTTGAGAGTCTGTTTTCACATTTGATAAATAAAAAGAAAACATGATCTGAACACAGGTTTTGTTTTTTGTTTAGAAGGTATACAGTTAGAGATGACCAATATATACTTTCTACACAAAGAGGATTCCTTTGGTTCTTAGATGGCTCATGATTTTCATCCCAAAAGTGAATTCAGGAGAAGAACAAATGCTGGGGAAGATCCAAGTCCATATTCATCTGGGTATGTGAGAATAAGGTAGGATTGGCCTTAAAGATCATTTTTGTCCTATGATACCTTACATTACATTCGGTGAAGCCTGATGAATGAAATGTACCTACTGTTTAATCAGGACCTTTAGCACTTATCAAACAGTCATAGCTCATCTTCCATCAAACCTTTTCCCAGAGCTGATACTAAACAGCAACATGCCAATATATCAGATTTATTTTCTCTCCTCTCTTCTGTACATTTGCTGTATAATAGCAAGAGACAGGACAGGAGAGTTTCTGATTTAGATCATCTTGAATAGGACAAAATATCTCTGAATAAAAGGGAGTCATCTCTGCTTCATTGAAACTTAGAGGTCATCACACTGACACTCAGCATCGTCTAGAAAGTCGTGCTCTATCCAGGTCACTGTCTGCAGAGAAGTTGTCTGCATAACCAGCTTTATCTAGTGGGTGTGTCAAGTTATTAACTTTTCTTTCATTAAAGACTTACTACATCTTTAACATCATTATTCTAGGCCATGAAGGAACATAAAACACATACATTGTATACTTTTTAACAGACTTAGATAACTTTGTAGAGGTAAAGATTATAGGAGTAGAATAAATGAAATTTATTTGAAGTCTGTAGTGAGTAGAGTTGTGAATTAAAAAAAAAAAAAACAGAATGGGAAAATCACATCTAGTAACAAATTAAGTCCTCTATACCAGTGGTTCTCAAATGTAAGTGTGCATCAGAATCACCTGTAAAGTGTGATAGGCTTCTAATTCTGATAATTCTGACATTTATGCCATATCTGAGCCTAGTTTTGATGTTTGCTCTGTCTGTTCAAACTGTATTTTTTTTTGCCATTTTGTATACCTTGTGATTTTTTTTTTTTTGACAGCTAGACATGCATTAGCTAAAAGGAACTTCTCTAAAAAGGCCTTAATGATATAGTAGAAAGGGATAGGGAGGAAGGAACTGATCCACAGCCCTGCGATTCAGGCTTAGTATTTTTAGTATGTCTGCATCTTTGCATTGTGAACTCTGCAAGTGCTCTCAGTTCCTCACCATCACTACCCTAGGTGGGACAGGATAGCTAGAGACAGTAGAATTGGGTATTGCCCTTCCCCCAGGTAGGTTAGTCTCTGAAAAAAACTCCCAGCAGGTTAAAAGGTTAAGCTCTGGTTAAAATACTTTTTCTTGTGACCAGACCTATAAAGAGGAACAAAATGCACAGGTGTTTTCAAAATGGTGACTTTTCCACTCTCCTTGACAGAAGCGTGAGAGGATCTTTCTGATATTCTCTCCAAGGACCTGGTCGAGTTCCTGGAGGTGTAGGGACTAGGTTCACCTGGAGTTTTGGATTCTTAGGCTTTTCCAGACTGTCTCCACCAATTCATCAATTACAGCTTTAGTTTTCCTACCCTGCCATTGGTACCCATAGAAGTTTTTGCTGCTGTGTTTCTGCGAAGGTAAATTTTGCATCTCCATATCTGCCTGTCTCTTTGCTCAAATTCAGGGTCAGCAGTTTGCCCTATTACATCACTTCTCTTAAGGATCTAAGAAGAACTGTGGATTTTTCAGTCTGTTCTGCTTTTCACTTGTTGTTATGATGGAGTGGTGACTTTCAAGCTCTTTATGTGCCAGATGCAAAATGGGAAGTCCCAAGTCAGCTTTTCAAAATGCAAACCTTATCATACCATTTCCCCTACTTAACACTTTTTTGTTTCTTGAGAATTAAATCCAAACTGTTTAAAATGACACGTTATGGGGTGCCTGGGTGGCTCAATCCATTGGGCATCAGACTCTTGATTTTGCCTCAGGTCATGATCTCAGGGTCCTGAGATTGAGTGTCCCTGTCGGGCTCTAAACTCAGCATGGAGTCTGCTTGTACTTTCTCTCCCTCTCTCCCTCTGCCCCTTTCCCTGTTGATTACTTCTCTCTTTCTCTATCTCTCTCTTTCCCCATCATAAACAAGGAAATGAACAAAGAAATAAATAAAATCATTTTTAAAAATAGTTAAAAGATGAAATGACATGTTATCACTGACTGTGTGTCCTGCATTTCTACATCTCTGTCTAATATCTTACACGCCAGCATCACAGAAAACATTTCCATGTACCTGACCTCACTCTGACTTTCTCACCCTTCTGCTTTCCTTTCAAGATTTTATTTATTTATTTGAGAGAGAGAGAGAGAGAAAGCAGGAGTACGGGTTAGGGGCAGAGGGAGAGGGAGAAGGAGAAGCAGACTACCCTCTGAGCAGGGAGCCCAACAGGGGGCTCTATCCCCCCACAGGGGCTCCATCACAGGACCAAAGATCATGACCAGACCCTAAGGCAAAAGTTTAACTGACTGAACCACCAAGGCACCTCTCACCCTTTTGTTTTCTTATTTTCCATTGGTTTAGCCCCGGTGGGTCAAATTGGAGTAGTGTGGAGTGAATACCAAACATCGTTAAATTCAGGATTATGTAGTGACACATGCAAAGAGAAATGGGAAAGACTATAAGATTAAAATATCATGATAGATAAAAAAAAGGGGAGAAAAACAGAAAAACGAATTGCATTTATTTTTAAAATAACTTAAATTTATTGAATATTCTGGTGGGAAGTTAATAAATATTAAGTCATTTTATTTACTTTGCAGGTGTGGAAACTGAATTTTGAAGAGCTTACACAGATTTAGCAAATATCCAAGTCTAATTAGAAATAAAATCAAGAACAGAATTCAGTTTTTTTGACTTTCTATCATACTTTCTTCCACATCACTGGCCCTCCACATGTTGTGCTAAAATAGCTTTCTATTTTTGGATGGTGTCATAATGACTAAAATAGACAATTAATGGATGACAACTCTTCCCTGCACAGCAGATCTCTCACTACCCCAGGGTTCTATTAAACATCCACCCTAGCCCTGCTTATCCTTCTAATGCCTACCTGAAATCTCTTCTAATCAGTGCCAAAGTATGCATTTTTCCCTTCCAAAACTGTGCATTTCTGGTATTATGGCACTTAAGTGTTTCTATCATGTATTATCTTTTAATTATTGTCTAATTACTGTAATATAAAAAATGGTATTACCAAATAGTTATAATTTAAGGTGCCATTTTGAGATAGAACACACTAATTTTGCAAATGCATACATCCAGCAGGATGATGTTAATCTAGGAGAACTATGGAGAATAGCTTCACTTGAGCTCATTAGTTAGAATGGGGCATTGCTTCTAAGATACCCTCGTTAACCGTTGTTTATAACCGATCTGAGCCTAAAGCAAAATAGAAAAATGGGAAATGAAGTATAATTCTGGATTTTAGCCTCTATATAATCCATTTGAGAAACCATCCAAATAAAACAACTATGAGTGATATGCAATTAGATAAAGATTAGATACAGTGAAAGACAAAGCCCTAATAAGTTTCCAATTAATGAAATAAGAACATGCAACTCTAATAAATGCAAAATAAGATCCAAGCCATACTATCCTATTTATGTAATATAGACTTTTAAGAAATACTATAAGTATACAGAGTCAAAGAAAATAGATTATTGACATTTAGAGTGGTCAGAGATGAAACTTATCTGGCTTTAGAGAGGTGGGTAAATTTTAATAGGATTTTATCAATCGTTTTTAACTTGAAGCCAGGAAAAAAATGGATTTCAGTTGTATCTAGGAAATATTTTGTCCAGAATAACTAATTTCTTTTCTTTCCAAGGATGATTAAATCCCAGAATAAGCAGCTAAAATTCTGCTGAAGCCTAACAAAAATAAGGATAAATTGTTTGGACTTAGGACTGTTGATGTTTTTACTTATCTGGAGAACATGAGTGAGACCAGACAAAGCAATCCCTCCTTACCCGTTAACTCTGGGAATAATTCCACGTATTGGTTAAATAAAGTTCTATTAAATGCATAACTACTTACATGTCAGCATGGAAGATATTACTTGGACTTTCTACTAAAGGAAGAATAGAGAGTGAAAACATGCGTACATCTAGAAAGTAAACCAGTATTTCTTTATAGTTCAGAAAGCATCTGCAAAGCATGCTGCAGTGAGTATAAAATTACAGGCAAGTCCCAACTCCACTGCTTACCAGCCAAAAAAAAATTTGTAAATTTATTTAAGCTTTTGGAGCTTGATTTTTTCACATGAAATTGGAAATAATGTTAGTAAATACTTGTACTTCTTCATAGATCATAGGAAGGCTCAATTTGTTAATGCTTGTAAATGTATTTTATAAATTATAGAAAAATTTATATATGTTAGCAAATTTTTATTCTTAAGTGAAAATCATTAATCCAGTAAAACTATTAATCCAAGATTAATACAGTTAATCTTAAAGTGCAACTTATATTGTTTTTAAGTTTGCTGTATACCCAGTGTCTTTTACTGTGCCAGACAGATAGTAGATACTAGACAAAGACATGTTAAATAAATTAGAAATATTATCTGACTATATTCCTGTAGAGAGCCTATGGGAAATAGTTTACATTAGTGATGAAATCTAAAGAATATAGCTCATGAAAGTCCATTAATGAGCTCCATTTCCATCAAAACAAGTTTTTTTTTTTTCCTGAAAGCCTTTTTTTCTGTTAGTATTTCAACTCCTTTTTATACTTAGTCACGTATGGGTTCTTACACTTGAAACAAATTACATCAATACATTAGAATTATATTTAATTAATATCAATTAGAATCTGCTTTTTTATTTCTACAAATATAAAAGAGTCAGGTTTTTTTTTATTTCTACAAATATAAAAGGAAAATATATGTTACATTTTTTATATCTTTTGAAGTTACTGCTTTGGCTTTAGAAATTTGGTTTTATCTGGTGTGTCTATTCCTCACCTATATATACTTTTATTCATCACTGTCACAGCTTAAGTCTCAATTTAGGATTCCAGGACAGTACTAGAGGATTTATTTTGTGATTGACCAAGGAGATACCAAAATTCACTACATATAAAACACATCATCCTATTTTATTAGACCATATAAAGGATCCAGGTGTGTGTTTGATTTTGTCAAGTCCTTCTTTTTTTTTTTTTTACTATCAATTTTCTGAGACAGAAAGTGGTACAGAAATATACCCTTAGAGATGGTTGTACAATGATAATGGTGTGAAAGGTAGTTGTTCAAGTAACACCAAAAGCTTGGCAACAGCAATGCGGTACCTTGCTTTTGTTGGATCTGTCATTAGCACTTAATCTATTCCTTTTTGGGAGGCTGCAAATAAAAGATATTACATAATTTATTTTACAATAATTTATTTTACATTCTGAGAATCACTTCTTTTTAATATACACATTCATATAATCTTTGTTTAAATCAATAGCCCGCCACAAAAAATGCAAATGAAATTGCCAAAGGAGATAAAATATGATATTTGCAATATCGTATTGTAATATTTAAAATGCAAAAGTATAAAAATTAATATCAAGAACAGCTATGCGGAGGGTGGTGGGTGGGGTATGAGTGGCTTTTGTTGGATGAAGAGAATTAAACAGTTAAGAAAAAGACAATGATGAAACAAAGATTTCTGAAAGCTCCCTCTCTGAAAATCCATTCATTCCCAAAAATGTATGTCATTTCTCTTCAACAAGTCTGCATTGCCATGTCTTCCCAAAGAGCTGAAATCCCAGCTGTAGAGGCTGAATCTGCCCAGCACGTGTCACTTGGCCATCATTGAAGTGTTGAATGAATTAGGCCATCCATATTTAGAATTATTATTCCTGGTACTCAGACATGATAATTTTTCTTTCCCAATGAGATAGTGTCTGGCCTTTTGACTCATCTCACGCGATTCCAAGTGAGACAGATGCAGGAGTTTCAATTTCCAAATGGTTAGACCTCCTAGATTTAAGGTGAATAATCTACTGTCATATTTATAGAAAGGGGGATCTTTAAGACAGTGGTAATGAACACTCCTTACAAAATCAAAGAAGGAAACCCTAAGTCACCTTTGTCATTCTCATTTGAATCACAAGGAAAATCTTTGGTTCCTACAGAAATGGAGAAAAATGCATCTACTTGAAATCTCAGATTCCAGCTTCACAAGCCTCTATGATGCAATGGTTTTTGCTCCAGAAAATCAGTTTTCAATATACCATCTATATGAATTACTACAGTGCAATCCTCAAACCTTTACATTTATAAATGTACCAATATGTTTATCCAGTGTAGAGTTGGCGGTTACATACATACACACACACACGTTTGTATACGTGTGTGTATGCAAATATAAACATCTAATGAAACATTATCAAAATTTTTTTATTACACATGGACATAAATGTAGGGTTATCCTTATAGAACTTGTAGCACAAAAAATACAAGTCTACTCTCCAAAGGGGAAAGAGACAATAAAAAGGAAACACACAAACAAAAAAAGAAATGGAAAGAAAAGATTCAGATTGTTATTTTCTCTCTCTTTCTTATGATAAAAATATTAAAAATATTCCACGAAGACCCTGACCATGTTACATTATTTCAGGGATGTGTGTGCACTTTTCTTTCCTCAGTTTTGAATCACCCTGAAAAATATTTCTTGAAGATAAGTCATAGTAAACACAAAAGGAAACACGTTGGTAGATGTGAATGTGTGTGTCTGCTTAGTCTGTTTAACTTAATTCATGTTTGGTTTTGTTACTGTAAGGACTTTGTTTTGTTGTTGGTGTTGTTGTTTTGTTTAGTTTAGTTTTGTTTTCTTTCTGCTGTTCGTTTGTTTGCCACCTTCCTCCAAACAGGAAGAAGTAAGCGACTGGCTCCTGGCAGGCGGTACAGGGACCTCATTTCCCAGGTCTTTCTCAGGACCTTTGGTGCTGAGCCTCATTATTCCACCTAGAAACCACAGACTGGCGGTGGGACTCACATCAGTTTGATACAGTGACCTTTCTCTTCTTAGTCCACCTTCAAATGGACACAGCTGTTGAGAGCCGAGAGGGACAATGATAACTCAGCCATTAGCAGAAAAATGGTAGCCATTCCAGCACAATACTCCAGCACAGTTCACTTTGCTGCAAATGAGCCATTCTTGGCTCATTCTGGGCTCATTTGGGAGGCTTCCTTTCCAGACATGAATACTCTGATACCCAAACGCAAGTGAAGCAAGGAGGGCCCACTGAAGCTTCTTTCTGGTGACCTAAGAGTATGGGAGGGGGTGTGAGGTCCTGTCCTAGGCTAGGCATGTTTCCAGATTAGCTCCATGTGCTTTGGCATACCTGATTTTTTTGCATGAATGCCCCAGAAAATTCAGCAGAAAGGCAGGTAAGGTGGTAACAGATACACTCCTTGAGAAAGGAACAAATGTAAAGGTCATTGCCTTCTTCCTTTTCTCTTATTTGCACATTTTCCTAGCAGCCATCCTCCGCCTCTTTTTGCTGCCTGTCCACGGCTCCGGGGCCCACATACAGGACATTTCTTCTCATATTAGATCCTTCCTAAAGTAGATCATAACCTCCACCGTAGGAAACCTTTTCTTTGTGCCCTCGCCTCCTTGCAGTTAGAGCCTGCTTGTACCTGGTACACTGCAGTGCTGGGCCATTATGAAAACAAGAAAACACTATTTTCTCTATTCTCTACCCAGAGACCGTCTCATTTGACTGGTATTTCAAAAGAAACCTTGTAAATGCAGCTGGGGAAATAAATGAACAAAACATAATGTGTAACCAGCCATTCTTTATGTATTGACTAAACATGTAATCAGTTCTTTGTTTTGCAAAGACAGTCACTGGTTTTGATTCTCAAAATTCCTCTACAAAAGAAACGAAAACATCAAACAGTTCCTCTGGTTTCACCAGTTGTATAATTAAGAAACCGCCAATATCCGTACACAATTAACGGTTTTCTTCTCACACCTTTTGCCTGGGTATTTAATCACAATATAGATTTGTACTGTTTAAAGAGTAGTTTTAGAAGCTGAAAGATCATTTAAAATATAATCATATTAGTAAATGATTTAATTTCAAAACGAGGGATAACATTTTTGCAATGTTATAGCAAGTAGCCTATGAAACTAAAAAAAAAAATTAAGGAAGTCATTCTTAGCAGAGCCAGAAATCAGCCTATTTTAGACACTTTTAATCTATCTCTTGGTAATTAGCAGCCAAGAGATCCTCATCACTATTATGATACCCATCCCAGTATGGGATTAATAAAATAGAAAGATAATAATAAAATTGGATGTAATATGAGCCTATCTGGTCCATATATATTCTCAGGTTCTCAGGTAGTGTGGCTTTCCATGACACAATGGTTGCTTTGAATGCAAAAAAAATTAAAAAAAAAGAGGGGTGGGGGGTGGGAAATATAGATATGCACATATGTATAATACATACATGATTGTTTAATTTATTAGTTTTGTCTTCAATGTAGTTTTAGAAAATACTTAAGACCGTTTGCAAAATGTAAAATGTAATAAAGTAACAAAAGTTACAAGTGGAAATAGACACATATAAACAAAATAGTACCAGAATTGAGACTCAGAAATGTATGTGTTAAAACTGACTAGTATACTAATCCCCCATGCTATTATGTCTGTTCTCCGCCAACAACAAAATAAATACATAGGCAAATATATATAGCCAGATTCAGTCTTTTCCTGTACTTGTTAGCTTCCCATACCTGTAAACCTCGAGTTGTTATTTATTTAAACAACAAAGTTTCAAAACTACTGATATTTTATCACATAAAATCCTACCTTTAGCCTAGTTGAAAGTTCCCTGGCTTTATACCATGAACAGCAATCATTTGCGTTGTCAGAATCCACTAACAATCTCATATATTCGCTGTGAAATACTATCTTTTATTTTTGTTTTGCTAATAAGGAAACAGAGTATTGAGATAATATGCTCATAGGAATTTGACAGTAAGCTTTCCAAGCTTCGTATGGATTGGTACAGATTTACAGGTTCGTTTCAAAATATGTAGTAATCAATGAGATGGTCTGTGACACTGCTCATAGGGGCAACAAGATTTGAAATTTAAAACCTAAAAAGATAAATAAACAAAAACAGTAATCACAAAAAAAACAGTAATCACAAATATATAATAAACTAGAGGAGTGTGGTTATCTAGGACACAGACTCTAGAATCATATAACCAGGGTTTATGGCTGAGCTCCATCAATTGTTCATCTTGTAAATAAATGTGTAGTATTATTTATAAAGATTGGAGAGTTTTTTTTTCTGGAGAAGGCTAATAAAGAATGTATAGTATTCACAGTAGTTTCCTTACAGTAGATATTATGATGAATTTCATAATAGTCTTTCATGTTTTTTATCCTCAATATAGGCTGATAGATTCTCATCTAAGTGTGGTACTTTTACTATAGTCAGTAATGTCTACAGAGAATGTTATTATGATATTCTTTTTAACTGGATTTTATGAGAAAATGATTAATCAAAACTTTATGGAGCAAATTATATTAAAAATATGTAAGCCTAAAACACAGATTCACAAAGTCTGATGGTAAAGAGATCAGCATATGCAAATTCATTATCTTGATATATAGGCTCCACCTTAATTTAATTAGCCAATATACCTTACTTGTCTATTCCATTCTTTTTGGTTAAAAAGAAAATAATATTCATTACTTCTGATTTCTATAATACTCTTCAACTGAAAACAATAAGGGTATCTTTTATGTACCTAGGTTGTTTTAGTGTCATAAATTTCTTTAAAAAAATTCACATTCCAAAAAAAAAAAAATTCACATTCCTTGTCTCATTTGAGACTTATAACATGTATGAGATATGGTTAGTTAGAGGAATCTATCTTAAAATCACTATGTCCCAAACAGAATTCACCATGCCTTCATTCTGCTCTTACTTCAATATTTTTTTTCGATATTTTTTGGTAGTATAACCATCATTCACTCAGTCAGCCCAACTAGAAACCTGGCATGCCCTCTGGATTCCTTTTTCTGTCTCATTCCCCAAATTCAATCAAAAAACAAGTTTGGCTGCTTCAATTCCTGTCTATACACATCTTTCTCTCATGTATGACTATATATAAAGAGAGCATGTGCATTACATTCTCTATCCAAATTACCACGGACCTAGTTTAGATAATCAAATCGTTATCTTAATTGTTAGTTAAATAACATCTTAATTGTTAGTCTTCAAAAATGTTGAACACAAAATTCATTTTTTAATTTACATTTTAATACTATAATTCATTTTCTAAAAGATGAACTTTAAATTCTATTTGAAATGAACAGTCCTCAATTATCTACTGTTAATCTCTCCAGTCACATTGTCCCATGAATTGTTATTTTATTCATTTTTTTCAACAAATATTAAGCAGCTAATATGTTTCAAGCATTGCTTTTGTATATAAAGTATTTGTCTACTGATCTAATAACTCTTATTACATTTATTGAATGAATGAATGAATGAATGTCTATGCAGAATTCTTAATATTTATATATCATGAACAGAGAAAAGTACTTGGATGAGAAATAGCATTTTCTGAAAAGTTTAGGCCTCCAAATGCCAAGAATGACCAGATCAAGTAGTTTTATGGTTGAGAATTGATCATTTGTGTCATGTCAAATGTTTCACAGTAAAGAAAAAGTAAGGTAATAGTATGATGAAGGGTGCCCCACCGGCCTTTTCTTCCTATATTTGTAGGTTTTGTTTCAATTAATACACATGCATATATTATATATTCTGAAGCAATAACATATTATATTATATATAATATAATATATATTATATTGTATACTGTATATTATGAATATTTTTATATTTTAAATATTTGTTATGAATTTTAAATATATATTTAAAGTAATTCACAATAAAGAAAGTAAAGTTATACAAACAAACAAATAAACATTTAATGAATAAAAAATAATGAAAAGGGAAAACAGACTTCACCTTTCTATAAAAAACAAGGGCATTTCAAAAATTAAAGAGGTCTGGTTTAAAATATAGTGAGTTTTTCTTTTTCCTTCTTTTTATCTTTTTGTTTTACTTTATTTTTTTAACAGAAACTAGATGGACTTTGCCTGGTATACTAAGAAGCTTACTAATTGGATGAGAGATAAAGGAATATATACTTACATCCTCTTCGAAGTATGTCATCTGCTGGTTTGTTTTTCAAACCCAACAAATGTATTCCATCTATGTGCCATGTTCCCAAAAGTAATACAGTGAGAATTGATTAGTAGAAAACAATCCCTTTCTTTAAAAATAGATTGATTTTCTGTACAAGAATAAGAATTCCACAATGCAGGATGCCTGGGTGGCTCAGTTGGTTGAGCGACTGCCTTTGTCTCAGGTCATGATCCCAGCGTCTTGGGATCGAGTCCTGCATCGGGCTCCTTGCTCTGCAGGGAGCCTGCTCCTCTCTCTGCCTCTGCCTGCCTCTCTGCCTGCTTGTGTTCTCTCTCTGTTAAATGAATAAATAAAATCTTAAAAAAAAAAAGAATTCCACAATGCAAAATAAAATATTCAAATTAAAAGGTCTTTAACATGTATCTGCAGTGTATATGTATTACAACTTTTCCTAAAAATAAGAATCCAACCAGTGTACATCTGGTCTCATCCAAAAATTTCTCTTTAGTCCAAAGCAGAATCATCAAAGTATTATTTTAGTAATAAAATATATTCAACTACCTTGAATGTCATTTAAAGATCTTCAACATCAATAAAAACATTTCATGTGATTTCATGGCGTATTCCATTTCATAAGAGTAGAAGCCATTTCTCTACTTAATAGTGTACTTAATTTTACATATCAACAAATGTCTTCTAAATTTTCAGTTATAGTCATATTATGTATTTTTCCATTCATTTATAATTTAGATTATGAAAATTAAGTGGATTTGTTTGCATCTCAGAGCAAATTAGCAGCAAAACAAATTACATGATCTGAGATTGTTTTTTTTAATTTTAATTAATGCCATCAAAGTACTTGATCCTGACATTTAAGTGCTTCAGCTCATTGATGATTCATTCAAAATATTAATAACAGGATAGTAAGTGCCAAAAGCCCAGAATGCAAGTAGAGATTAATGTTTGTTTGCAGGCAAGCATACATAAAAAGTCAATAATTAAATAAACTATTAGTGCAAAAGCTTATTCAGAATTTAAAATTTAAAAATTGATTTAATAAATAAAGTAATACAAAATCATAAAATAGCATGATTAGAACATATTTTTTAAATATTTAAAAAAAGGTAGATAGGCTACTTTTCTCTGAAACTGTTTGGATTTTAGATACTTACATTATTTAAATTTAATGTCTTCAAAATTCTATAAAGATAGTATTTCTCTGTACTGAGTAACTGGGCAGAAATAGTCCTTTAGTTAATCATGGGGTGAATTTATAGTTTACATATGTAAACACGGATTGAGCACCTGTTAGATGTTAGATCATGTACCCAGTACTGAAGAGACAATGAGATAAAGCCTAATCATTGGTGTTTGGTGAATTTGACCTTATGCAGAAGATAAGTATTATAAAAAGATTATTGCAATGCAATGTGGTAGAAGCTGTAAGAATTTGTACACAGGATGCTACAAAAGTGAAGAGGAGAAAAATTTGCTCTACATAAGGAACATTGACTCCCAAAAGGGTAAGCCTTCCTTTTATCAAGAATTTTAACACACACACACACACAAAAAGAATTTTAACACAATCTTGGGTTGAAAATGGTTGTGTGGTTTTATATCAGATTTCCACACATTTTCTATTACCCAATCAGTCAAAAACATAGGCAAAATTTTACTCTTTTTCTGTCAGTATAGATAAACTTTGCTGCCTTTGGTTTCTTTCCTCTGAAAAGAAATTCTCTTTAATCATAAATTTCCAAAGTGCCTGAGTGGCTCAGTCATTAAACATCTACCTTCAGCTCAAGTCATGACCCCAGAGTCCTGGAATCGAGACCCACATTGGACTCCCTGCTTCTCCCTCTTCCAACACCCCCTGCTTGTGTTCCCTTTCTCTCTGTGACTCTCTCTATCAAATAAATAAGTAAAATCTTTAAAAAAAAATCACAAATTTCCAGCATCTCATTTGTTCTCCTGGCATACTGACCACCAGTTTGGAAATTCCTTCTCCTCATAGAGGCCTCTTTACTACACTGAGTCATGAATAAATTATTCCTTTGTCTCCTGATATTTCTGTGTCCTTCATTCAAATTCTACACCATGCTCATTAATTCATAATTCATTTCTAATCATTCTGAGCAGGAAATTATTTTTTAACCCATTTCATCATTTTTGCCACTAAGATCTGCTCAGGTACTTCAGAAATTTATATTTTTGATACAGAAGATATCATTTCATTGGTGCCTAGTATACATTTCTGAATGAACAAAATGACAAAACAGCTTTAGGAATAATAGCTTATCACTAAATGGTGCTGGGAAAACTGGACAGCTATATGTAGAAGAACGAAACTTGACCATTCTCTTACACCATACATGAAGATAAACTCAAAATGGTTAAAAACCTCAATGTGAGGCAGGAATCTATCAAAACCCTAGAGAAGAACATAGGCACTAACCTCTATGACATTAGCCACAGCAACTTCTTTTAGGACATGTCTCCAAAGGCAAAGGAAACAAAAGCAAAAATGAACTTTTGGGACTTCATCAAGATAAAAAGCTTCTGCACAGGGAAGGAAACAGTCAACAAAACAAACAGGCAACCCACAGAATGGGAGAAGATATTCGCAAATGACACTACAGACAAAGGGCTGATATCTAAGATCTATAAAGAACTCTTCAAACTCAATACTCACAAAACAGATAATCACATCAAAAAAATGGGCAGAAGACATGAACAGACACTTCTCCAAAGAAGACATACAAATGGCTAACAGACACATGAAAAAATGTTCATTTTTAACCATCAGAGAGATTCAAATCAAAACCACAGTGAGATACCACCTCACACCGGTTAGAATGGCCAAAATCAACACGACAGTTAACAACAAATGCTGGAAAGGATGTGGAGAAAGGGGAACCCTCCTCCACTGTTGGTGGGAATGCAAGTTGGTGCAGCAACTTTGGAAAACAATATGGAGATTACTCAGTATTTAATCCAAAGAAGCAGATGCAGTACAAAGAAGGGCCACATGTACCCCAATGTTCATAGCAGCAATGGCCACAATTGCCAAACTGTGGAAAGAACCAAAATGTCCTTCAACAGATGAGTGGATAAGGAAGATGTGGTACATCTATACAATGGAATATTATGCCTCCATCAGAAAGGATGAATATCCAACTTTTGTATCAACATGGACAGGACTAGAAGAGATTATGCAGAGTGAAATAAGTCAAGTGGAGAGAGTCAATTATCTTACGGTCTCACTTACGTGTGGAGTATAACGAAAATCATGG
>CM052800.1:19511188-19663315 GCA_028533885.1 Nasua narica | reverse complement strand
TATGGTAGTAACTATAGTATCCATTGCTTTTTTCTTCCCCCCGTGACTTACGATGCTTTCCATTTTGATTTATGAAAATTTGACATCATTAATATATACTATCATTGTTATGATACTGTCAGTTGCCTTTTGTGAAATTTTGAATTAAAAATTTAGACTGTAATTATATATACAAACCTTTACTTTGTTAGAGCAGTTTTAAATTCACAATAAAATAATTGAAAGGAAGGTGCAGAGATTTCCCACATCCCCTTGCCTCCGTTCATGCATAGCCCACTCCTCTCACCAAAGTGATACCTTTATTATAATTGATAAACTACATTGATACATCATAATCCTCCAATTTCATAGTTTGCCTTAAAATCCCATTGCTCTTTCACCTATGCAATGATATTAATTTTCAAGTTCATGCAAAGCGAAACCATGCAGACTTAAAGAAACTCACATTGAAATTTGTCTTCATTTCAATTTGCCCTCCAGTTTTCTAAGTCTAAACACAAATGTTCAGTTCCCAAGTCTAAACACAAATGTTCAGAATGTACATGGAATTTAAAAAATAATGCTTATCATTTAGTTTATTTTAAGCACATAAAACAAGCATAAATATTATTGAAAGATTACTAAATCCTTAATTATCATTTTAAAAGATGTACTGATAATGAAATTTCCATTATTCAATATTTCATTAAAAGGTCTAATTAAAATGATTTACAAACTCTAATTAAAGTTCTAGGAAGACAAGCATCATGCAGTTCCTAACAACAATGAAGTAAAACGGAATGGGTAACATGAATCCGTGATGCAGAAATTATAAAGATCCATTTTAACTGACAGGCAGTATTAGTACTCTGCTCAAGCTGTCGCTTCAACAACAGAAATTAACTTTCACACAGTCCCAGGGGCTGGAAGTCCAAGATCAAGGTAGCAGCAGAGTTGGTGTCTGGTGAGACCTCTCTTCTTACATTGAAGTTGGTTACCTTGTTGCTGTGGGTATGTGGGATGAAGGAGAGAGAGATCCGTAGTTCCTCTTCCTTTCAGGATACCAGTACTATCTGATTAGGTGTCAACTCTTACGATCTCATTTAATCTTAATTACCTCTTTAAAGGTACTATCTCCAAGTATAGCCATCTTGGATGTAAAGATTCAACATATGAATTTTGGAAGGCTTTGATCTCATGCAATAGTCTTGAATATTAAGTTTTAGAAAGTTTTGCCTTATAATTTTAAATGCAAACAAAATATTTTACAGAGTGCAGTAGATAAAACCCATCTACATATTAATGTATTATATCCACCTTACCATTCTTAGTGTAATAGTCCAAGAAATGGTCCAAGAAAATAGTAGCAAGAAACCACTACTCTACTATTGTTCTTTAAAGGGTTGTAACTATGCCCCTATTTAGAGGAGCCAAGAAAAAAAAAATGACAGATTAGAGTGTGAATCAGGTTGGAATATCACTGGACCTCTTTAAACAATCTATATTCTTAATATGTCTATCTTGAAATAATATTTCAGTATAGTGTACCTTATGAATCACAAATCCCACTCTAAAAATATGAGCAACTATTATGGATAAGTAACTCATTTATTTGGTACTCTTTTTATTCAAGGATCTATATATCTTCCAATCAATACAAGTTCTATTGATTCTGGGTCTGAGATAAGCTACTTCTTTTTCCATTCTTTGCATAATATGCTTGATAATATGACCCCAAAATGGACTCTCCCCCTTTCACTCCCTTTCCTTTATAAGTCCTTTTTTCATGTATCAGTACTAATAAATTCCAGTCCCTTCTTGAGATTTGAGTAATAATGTCAGCTGGGCTTGCCGTGTACCTGTATTTAGCTAGCAGATCAGTTGACCACTATATAGTCTAGTATGCCCTCATTAACAGATCTGCTGGTTGAAAGGCTGCCAGATGGGGTCATGGGGACAACTGGGTCACCACATGCCTCTCATGATCCAGCAGGCTGTTTACATGGCAACACAAGGGTTTTAAGAGCAGCAGAAGGAAATCCTGATCAGTAAGCACTTGTTAAGACTCTCCTTGTATCATATCTGTTGCTTATGAGCAAATAAGAGGGTAAATCCTAAATCACTATAAGAAGATGTGGATTTAAAAAAAAAAAGTGTGAACAGCATAGAACATTATTGTAATCATATACACAGCAGGGAGGAGCTGGAATCACTTTGAAGCATTTTGCCTAAGTAGAAGGTACATATCTGGGAAAGCTTACAAACCAGATTGGGGTTAGATATAGAAACCAGATAGTAAAATATCAGATTAAGAAATGTAAGAATTATCAGTGGAGAGCTGCAAAATTAGAACAAGTCCAATCCACAAAATTGCTCTTACTTCTGACATCAACTACAAGTCAAGGGGTTCCTAACACCACCCTAAGTTTTACTAATTTGCTAGAATAACTCATAAAACTCACTGAAAGCTGTGATACTCATGGTTATGGTTTATTATAGCTAGGGGATATATATTTATATCCATCAAGGGAGGAACGAATACAGTAGAGTCTAGGAAAGTGCCAGTTATGGAACTTTCAGTTGTTCTCTCTCTGTGGAGCTATGAACAGTGTTACTTTTCCATTAAGGATGTGTGATTATATACACAGAGTATTGTCAATCAGGGAAGATCACCTGAGCTTTGATGTCCAGATACTTTCTGGGGCTCCACCAAGTAAGTATAGCTGACTTACCAGATGATCAGTCTCAGACTCTAGCCCCTTGGAGACTCTAGCCCCTATCTATCAAATAGATACCACATGACCCAAAGTCCCCATGCTCAATCATGCGATCAGATTATCAAAGTCCCCAGGAAGACAAAGACTCTCTACCAAACATGACACATGCTTCCCATTCATTCTATTTCTCTGGAGCACTCTGACAAATACAGTAACTGTAATAATTTTAAAGGGGATCACTCTGGAAATAAACAACAGGGAGATTAGTGTGTTTGATGGTAAGCAGAATAATGATACCCCAAAATATCCATGTCCTAATCTCCCAAACTTTTAAATATAGGAAAAGAGACTTTGCAGATATACTAGGGTTCAGGAGCTTTTAGATGAGGAGATTATTCTGGCTTATTTGGGTGAGCCCAATCTAGTCATATTAGATCACATTATTCCTCATTTAAAAGTGGAGGAGGATCAGAAAGATTCAAAGTGAGGGAGATCTGACCATTACTACTTTGAAAATGGAGGAAGAGGGCATGAGCCAAGGAATGTGGTGGCCTCTAGAAGTTGGGAACAAGCCTCAGTTTACAATCAGGAAGAAATTGGGACCTCAGACCTACAACTACAAGGAAATAATTCTGCTAACAGTACAATTGAGCAGAAAATAGATTCTTCTATAGAGCCCTCAGAAGGAGCATAGTAGTCCTGCTGACACATTTAGTTTAGCCTATTTAGACACATGGCCTCTTTACAACTACAGACACAAAGTTAAATTTAAAAAAAAAAAATGTGTTAAGTTGCTAAGTTTGTGGCAGGCTTTGAAAACCTAGTGAATGTATACTACCTTCATATTAGAATGTATACTACCTTCATATTAGAAGCTAAGTCTAAAATTAGATATTCATATTTTGGTATAATAAATAATATGTTCCGTCTTTGTCCCCTGTTCCTGGCGCAGAGCTCCTAAAACCCTTCGAATTTCCTGAGAGATCAGGAGTGTCTGTTATTCATAAGAAGTCACTTCTGAGTACATCTGAGTTTATGGTAACAAAGGCGACACAGGGTGGGATCTCTAGGTGGTTTCAAGATGGGGCTGGTCACCGAAAAGACCAAGTGATTAGGAGGTTAGAACATTCAGCCCCACCCTGACCTCTGGGAAGAGGAGGGGTTGGGCTACAAATTAAGCTCTATAAAAACTCTGAACAAGGAGACTTGGTGCTCTTTCAGATTGGTGTACGTTACCACTTGCTGGGAGGGTGGCACCTCCGTTCTGTGGCTTCTGGATCTCATCCTATGTACCTCTTCATCTGACTATTCTTTATAATATCCTTTGTAATAAGTTGTTCGATGTAAGTAAATGTTTCTCTTGAGTTTTGTGAGATACTCTAACAAATTAAATGCACCCAAGGAGGAGGTCATGGGAACCTCCTATTTATATATAACCAGTTGGTCAGAAGCACATGTGACAATCTGGGTGTGTGATTGGTGCTGAAATGGTAGGGGGGTGGCAATCTTGTTGGACCATGCCTTTAACTTGTGGGAGCTCATGCTGTCTCTAGGTAGGTAGTATCAGAATTGAGTAAGATTGTAGGACACCCAGTGTCTGCTGAGAATTGGAGAACTGCTTAGTGGTAATGAAAAACACAAAACCTAAGAATTGAAGTGATGAAAAACACAAAAGCTAAGAATCGAAGTTCATAGATGTTTCCAAGTGATATACCTGGAGATCTTCCAAAGCCTTCTAGTTCACATATACCAAATCAGCATATTAGTTTCCATATACCAAAGCTTAGAAAACATAGGTTGGTAGATATTGAATATAAAATTAATAGAGAAGAATAAAAAGAAGTTTCAATGTAGATGTTGGGTAGTTGTCTAGGCTCTTCCAGGGGAAAGACATCACTCTCCCTCACAAATCTCCATACACCCAGAGTGAATCTCACTCCAGGTTCTGCTCTAGAGACAAATCTTTTATTTTAAGGTCATAAAGCCATTCATTTGTCCTTGTGATTATTTCACAGATAGCACTAGCCTAAAATTAATGTAATCTCTCTGTGCATTTCTCCATTGAAAGGGATTGGTCCAACTTAAAACATTCATTTTTGTTGTCCAGGATTTGTAGTTGATGGTTGAAGTGAGATAAATATTTCTTTTGAATGGTTTGCCTTACAAATGTGTGGACTAGAATACTTCAAGTTATTTCACTGCCTCAGGAAAAGCCACCTGATTCTGAAAGCTTCATATGAAAACAAAACAAAACAGTAGCATCAGAGGGTAGAGCAAAATAGAATCAAAGCACAAGGCTAAATAAAGGAATACAAAAATAAAAACTCTAAAGTATGCATGATACTCTGAAATTACTTCCCTTTATTATTTAAACTAGCTTCACTTGGGTTTTCAATCATTTCTAGGAGAATTCCATATTTTAGGATTTGGAAATTTAAGATCAGTCCTCAATAGATGGACTTAAACATAATAAAGTTACAAATGCCATATTTATCATATAATGGTAGTCATAGAAATAATTAAGAAAATGACAAAAGAAGTTAATTCTAGTAACTAAAAGTCTACTCATGTGTATTGTTCTATACTTTCCTTAAAGCATCATCCATCCAGGAAATTTTCCCTGATTCTTAAGGGCAGGTTGGATCCTGGTCTTGTGCTTCCTTAGTGCTCTGCTTGTATTCATATTACATAATTTCAATTACATAATTTCATACAAATTGTTATCTTTTGCATTTAAATAGACTGAACTAGTTAGGATACCAAGCACCAATTAGTGTCTGACATATAGTAGGGGTTGAACTACCATGAAAAAATGAGTATGACTCACTTTCCACTTCCTGAATTAAGCTAATCAACCCTTGTATAGATCTTTTAGAAACAAATCTATAAGACATTTTGCCGGTCTCTGAAGCTTGCCTTGGCTCTCCGAGGTAGAGAGACTCTGAGAGATTTGTCTAGGACTCTCAAGGTGGCTGCTTCCACATTGAGCACTTTACCACTAATTCAAGATTCTTTTAATTCAGCCAGATTATTTATAGAGTGTCATTAAGAGACTTCAAAGGCCTCATTGCCCATCATATTTACATACACTTCGCACTTAGGAGAAAACCTCTACGTTCACTTTCAGTAATGTTTTGCTTATTCCAAGAGACCTAGAGCTATAGAGGTTTTACATTAAAAAAGATATCGAGGGTGCCTGGGTGGCTCAGTTGGTTGGGCGACTGCCTTGGGCTCAGGTCGTGATCCCGGAGTCCTGGGATCGAGTCCTACATCAGGCTCCCAGCTCCACAGGGAGTTTGCTTCTCCCTCTGACTTTCTCCCCACTCATGCTCTCTCTCTCTCTCTTTCTCTCTCTCCCTCTCAAATAAATAAATACAATCTTTAAAAAAAAAGAGAGAGCTTGGTAAGGAAGATATGTGTCAAGTAACCTGAATCTAGACATTGGAGTTTTTTTTTCCCTTAGTTTATTTGCAATTATTTCTTATTTTTATTATTTCAAACAAACAAACCAACTGACAAATGAAAAAATCCAGGTTATTAGTGAAAGAAAGGTCATTCAAACAGAGAAAGGGAGGATCATGCTTCAGACTTCTTTCAGTATAAAACATTAGCAATCCCAAGTTTGAGATTCAAATGTGATGTAATAGTTCTTTACAACCATACATTAAGGGTAAACAGCTTGTTAAAAATTACATAATCACAAAGGTCTATTCTGAGCTAAAAATGAAGATAGAGAAGACATGAGTAATATAGAGCTTGGATTTCAGAATCCTAAAATAGGAAAAGGAGATGGTTAGAATCTAGTTTACATTTAATAAAAATGTATAAGATAGCTTTATGATTTTTTTTCTAAAAGGAGCTTTCAGGTTGTGTGTGTGTACATACATATATATGTATATACATATTATATATCTATGTATATGTATTCCTAGTACTTTTATTTATTTTTAAAAAATATTTTGTTTGTTTATTTGACAGAGAGAGAGAGATCACAAGTAGGCAGAGAGGCAGGCAGAGAGAGAGGGGGAAGCAGACTCTCTGCTGAGCAGAGAGCCTGATGTGGGGCTCTATCCAGGGACACTGAGATCATGACCTGAGCCAAAGGCAGAGGCTTAGCCCACTGAGCCACCCAGGTGCCCCGATATTCCTAGTACTTTTAATTCCTCTTTGTATATTCCTGTTTAGTTTTTTATAACTTCATAGAACTGTTTTGTAATAAGAGAATGAATGATTGCATCCTATTTTGTTTATACTGGGAAATTTCATTTGCATGGAGTTTATTTACATATTTTATAAAATTCAATAACCTCTCTGGCTAATACATTAATGATTATTTCCATTATTTTAAAATATTTTTAGTTTTAATTTTTTTTCTTTCTTTTTCTTTCTTTTATTTTTTTCAGTGTTCCAAGATTCATTGTTTACGCACCACACCCAGTGCTCGATGCAATACATGCCCTCCTTAATACCCACCACTAGATTCACCCATCCCACTGCCCCCTCAAATTTAAAAGCAAAATAAGATACAATCAATGAGTTAAATGTTTTGAGTTCATGCATGAGAGAGAAACAGAGAACATCCCCAAACAAATTTGTTTAGCTCCATTTACCTTAGTTATGATTCTATGACTATTCTACTATTCACTACTTTCTTAACTAAATCTCTCCATGTTTAAACGAAGGCTTATGTTTTCCAGAAGCAGCTTTCTTTCTCCTTTCAGCCCTATAATGCCAAAGGGATGATATCCTATCATTTAAAAAATAAAACATGGCAATGATAATCCTAACAATCAGACACAAACATCTGACACAGAAAAAGGGTAAAATTTTAAGTGGCATGAAGTGAAATTAAATAATCCCAATGTACCTTTAGCAAGTTTCCACTAAAATTGCTATAATAAATGTTGAGCCAATAACTTTGGAACAAACACTTAAGAAAAAATTACTTTCATTTTTCTTTTCATTTTAACACCTTTAGTAAAGCCAGCTATTTGCTCATGACCAAATCTATGTTAACTAACTTGTGTTTGCTTTTAAGCAAGGTGTATAAGAAATTATTTTCTAGAAAAAAAAACATTTTCCAAATTAGAATCAATTACACCCATATTTTGGTTAATCAGCTTCTACTGTAAGTTATTTTGATGATTTAACTCTTGTTATCTGACCTGAGCAATCTGGGCAAAATATCTTCTAACTTGGCCAAACTTTAGACAGTCTTCTTTCTTCCCCACAGGTCGTTGGACCTTGACTCACCCTTGAATTTAAGAAAGTATTGGAATTAAAAACAACCCCTCTTCGATGGGCACTCCTGAAAATTGCCCACAGGGAAAAACATTACTAGATCAACTATGAGATCATGCCATCTGTTCATCCTACTTCCCACACATTTCTTTTTAGCTTACTTTCCTCCTTCCTATATAAACAAGAGTCTCTTCTGCTTAACCTTTGAGATAAGCACAGACATTTCCTTAGGAATGTCCTACCTATTACAACAGTCACTTTCTTCCTTTTGCAATAATCTATCTGAGTCAAATAACTTCTTACCTACATTCAGATCTGTTTTTTTTTTTTTTTTTTTTTTCAGATCTGTTTTTTATTTGACAGTCCCCAAGGTATTTGTTAGGCAATTCCATGCCACAATCCAGAAAATGATGCACTGGTATGTCAGAAAAATACATACTTCAATATATTTTTTTTTTTCAAGTTAACATGTGCCAGGTTCTTAACATAAACTGTTTCTATAGGACTATCTATAACTTTAAGATGTATACATCTTTATTAGCCTTTTTTTAAAAAAGATTTTATTTATTTATTTGTCAGAGAGAGAGTGAGAGACCACAGGCAGGCAGAGTGGCAGGCAGAAGCAGAGGGAGAAGCAGGCTCCCCACTGAGCAAGGAGCCCAATGCGGAGGAGGATTCTATCCCAGGACGCTGGGATCATGACCCAAACAGAAGGCAGCCACTTAACCCACTGAGTCACCGAGGCACCCAGCCTTTTTTTTTTTTTTTTAATAGATGAGAACACTGACAGATTTAGCACCTGGACAGATGGTTTTTCTAACACTGTAGCTCAGTCACTACATTATCCTTCCTCCTAACTTCCCCCATATAATCCCTTCATTGTCTTTCTCCAGTTGTGTTATCAGGAGACATGTATTGCCACACTTGTGATGGGATTCTTCTAAAATTGTTTTAATTTCGGATTTGAAAGTTGAACTTTTAATTCTGTTGTAAATGTTGGAGCATTTTATGTTACCTTACATACTCCATGTAAAACTCCAAAGTAGTATGCAGATTAAGCAAATCTATATGTATATTTATGCAAAATAAAATGCAAATGTGCCTACCTAGTGTTTTTGCAAACATCTGGTAACTTTAAGATAGAAATGATGGTATTAAGAGCCTGCTCATTTGCTGTGGCTTATCCGTGGGTACCATGCCAACTGAGAAACATTAACGTAATAATTCCAAATTTGGAGTTATTGTTGCAATTTTTTCTCCTAAAAAATTTTCTTAGGTTAAAAAATTCAGAAGAGTAAGTAAATAATATAACAATGTAGATACCAAGTGATTGTATTAGGATTACCAATATAATTTTTTTATGGTTCAGACCTTTTAAAACAAAAAAATAAAGCATTATAGGTAAAACAGGTTTGTTTGTGTTTTCTCTCATCAGTTCACCTCCCTTTTATCTGGACACATTGATTTTCAGGGATTTGTTCCTTCTTTTGTTTCAACAATTTTTTAAAATGTGCTTATGTTTACATAAGTAATACATGCCATTTCTTCGTATACTTTTAAAAATTGCATTTAAACTCTTACTGTAACCAGCTCTTTCCACTTACATTGTGTTTTGGTAATCTAGACACATTAAGACACATAAATTTGAGAATTTTGAATGTTGTGTGATACTATATGGTACACGTAAACTTAAAAATAATTACCAGGGTGCCTTGGTGACTCAGTCAGTTGAGTGTCTGGCTCTTGATTTTGGCTCAGGTCATAATCTCATGGTGGTGAGATGGAGCCCCACAATGGGCTCCAAATTCAGTGTGGAGTCAGCTTAAGATTCTTTTCCCCTCCCTCTGCCTCTAAGCCTTTGCTCATGTGCACGCACTCTTGCACTCTCTTTCTCAAAAAAAAAAAAAGAAAAAATTAAAAGAAAAAAAAAAAAACTATCATGAACACAACAGACATTTCCCCCAATAGTTTACTATGAAAATCATAGTAGCAGCAATGTAGCAATGAAAATCATTATGCTTATGTTCTGTTACAATTATGCAATACTTTCTCTAATATATTACAGTGCCTTCTTATCTATGGCTTTGCTTTCTATGGCTTCAGTTGCCCACGGTCACCCACAGTCTAGAATGAGATGACCTCCACTCGGACATGTCAGAAGGTCAATTGTAAGTTAATGCCATGTCACTAATGCCTACATCATTCATCGCATTTCATCTTGTAAGTAGGCATTTTGTCATTTTGCAATATCTCAAGAAGGGTGAGTATGTACACTAAGATATTTAGAGAGAAAGAGAAAGCAAGAGATCACATTCATATAACTTTTATTATATTGTTATAATTGTTCTATTTTATCCTTTAGTAATTTTTATCCTATTGCACCTAATTTATAGCTTATACTTTATCATAATTATGCACATATAAAAAAAACAATATATATAAGGTTTGTTACTATCAGCAGTTTCAAGTAACCACTGGGGCTCTTGGAATATATTCCCTATGGATAAAGGGGGAACTACTGCATTCTTAAAAGGGACTCTCTTAATGAGTTTAATTGTTAATGGTTTAATTGTGTCCCTCTAAAATTTGTATGTTTAATTCCTAACTCCTAATACCTCAGAATATGTACCTTATTTGGAGAAAGGGTCTTTAGAGAGAAATCAAATTAAGATGACATCACTAGGGCAGACCCTATTCTGACTGGTGTTTTTATAGAAAGGGGAAATTTGGACACAGATACATGCACACAAAGAAAGCATCATGCAAAGATGAAGACAGATAAGAATGATGCTTCTACAAGCCAAGGAACATCAGAAAATGCCAGCATACTACCTGAAGCTAGAGAAGAGACAAGGAATATATCCCCCTTCATGACCCTCCAGAAGAATCAACCTTGGCAACACCTTGGTCTCGCTCTAGCTTTTGGAACTGTGAATCAATACATTTCTGTTTTACTTCTATAAGTGAAATTATTTTTTTCAACTTAACTCACCAAAGAAATCACTAAGCCTAGAGGCTCTCGCCTGATAGGTATTCCTAAATGAAAGGATTGGTAATGAAGGGGTGTTTTCTGTCTGTCTTGCTCTTTGAGTATTCATATTCCAAAAAGTTAAGAGAGTCATTGTTCTTATCCCTTATCATGGTCACTGTCTTCTTTTCCTCTGAGTAAGGATTCTAGTGGTATCTTTCTTTCTTGTTCAACCCTTACAATAATAATCATGTTTTGTATTGTTACTGTATTAAAAACACTTTACATAAATTTAATTTCCAAAGTGCCCTATAATGTAGCTCCTCTTGCCTCTGTTTTGCAGCTGGGAAATTTGAGGCTCAGAATATACTAGTACATGCCCAAGATCATGTAACAAAAGAAGCGAATATGAACCCAACCCCATTTTTCTGTATTTCAAAGAGAATTCTCTTGACCATTACTCCATGAGCACTTAGTGCCTAAAGTAGGTATAGTAAGACCCCCACAAAGATGTCTATGTCTTACATACAAATGGCTAACAGACACATGAAAAAATGTTCATCATCATTAGCCATCAGGGAGACTCAAATCAAAACCACATTGAGATACCACCTTACACCAGTCAGAATGGCCAAAATCAACAAGACAATAAACAACAAATGTTGGAGAGGATGTGGAGAAAGGGGAACCCTCTTACACTGTTGGTGGGAATGCAAGTTGGTGCAACCACTTTGGAAAACAGTGTGGAGATTCCTCAAGAAATTAAAAATAGAGCTACCCTATGAGCCTGCAATTGCACTACTGGATATTTACCCCAAAGATACACATGTAGTGCAAAGAAGGGCCACATGTACCCCAATGTTCATAGCAGCAATGGCCACAATTGCTAAACTGGAAAGAAACAAGATGCCGTTCAACAGATGAATGGATAAAGAAGGTATGGTCCATATATACAATGGAATGTTATGCCTCCATCAGAAAAGATGAATACCCAACATTTGTATCAACATGGATGGGGCTGAAAGAGATTATGCTGAGTGAAATAAGTCAAGCAGAGAGACTCAGTTATCATATGGTTTCACTTACGTGTGGAGCATAAGGAAAAATATGGAGGACATTGGGAGAAGGAAAGAAAGGGTGAGTTGGAGAAATTGGAGGGGGAGATGAACCATGAGAGACTGTGGACTCTGAGTAACAAACTGAGGGTTTTGGAAGGGAGGGGGGTGGGGGGTTGGTTGAGCCTGGTGTTGGGTATTGAGGAGGGCACGTATTACGTGGAGCACTGGCTGTGGTGCATGAACAATGAATCTTGGAACACTGAAAAAATAAAATTAAATTAATTAAAAAAACAGATGTCTATGTTCTAATCCCCAGAACATGGGAATATTAGGTTACTTGGCACATGGGAAATTAAGGTATTAAGTTTACTTATCAACTGACCCTAAAATAGAGAGATTATTCTGTATTATTTTGGTGGGTCCACTTTAACCACAAGGGCCTTTAACATCCAGTATTGTTGGCTTTTGAAGATGGAGGCCATGAGGCAAGGAATGAGAATGTTCTCTGGAAACTGGAAAAGGCATGAAAACAGATTCTTCCATAGAGAAATCAGAAAAGAACATAGATAGCCCTGCTATCTTCCAGAACTATGAGACAATATATTTTTGTTGGTTAAGCCACTCAGTTCATTGTACTTTGTTTGTAACCATAGCAAATTAATGCATTCAATTAGTTACCGTCCATATATTTGTGAAAACTTTGAAACTGAGTATTATGATTCAAACAATTTTTTACAAAGTTAGGGAAAATGCCTTAATTGGGTAGTAATACATCTTACTTCTTGACCTCCTTCTACCTGTTGAAATAGATAATAGATAATAGATATAGTTAGAACAATAAAATAAAGTGAATTTTTTAAAGATTTTATTTATTTATTTGACACAGAAAAAGAGAGATCACAAGTAGTCAGAGAGGCAGGCAGAAAGAGGGGGAAGCAGGCTCCCTGCTGAGCAGAAATCCCAATGCGGGGCTCCGTCCCAGGACCCTGAGATCATGACCTGAGCTGAAGGCAGAGGCTTTACCCCACTGAGCCACCCAGGCGCCCCAAAATAAAATGATTTAAAAGAACACTGATTGGGTCATTTACAAGGCTCTGAACCAGCAAAACTGTCACAAGCAAAGCTCAGCTACTGTATTACTTCTCTTTTGCTGCCTTAGCAAATTACCACAAAGTCAGTGGGTTAAGCAACATCAGTTTAGTACCTTACAGTTCTACAGTCAGTGGACTTGACTTGCCTGTCCTGGTCTTAGTCCCTATCTTACAAGGTCTAAATGAAAGTGTTGGCTGGGCTTGCCTTCCTTTTTGATGGTTCTGAAGAATGATTTTCCAGGGTAATTCAATGAGCTGGCATACTTGTAAGAATGAGGTCCCTGTTTCTTTATTGGTTATCTGCTGGGAGCCTTTCTCAAGCTTCCTGGGAGGTCTCTTCATGTTCAAACCCAGTGATGATGGTTCTTTTCTTACTTCGAATCTTCTCTCTGTCTCCACTTTCTGCTGCATCTCTCTGACTCATCGCTTTTGCCTTCACCTCCCACTTTTTAAGAACCCATGTGATTACTTCAGGTCTACTTGGATAAATCAGAATAATCTCCCCATTTCAGTGTCAGTAACCTTAATAAGATCTGAATATGATATGTAACATATTCACAGGTCTCAGATATTAGAGTGTGATGATTTTTTGGTGGGGCAGCATCATTATTCCCAGTGCACCATCATAAATTTAGATCATAGTTAAGATACAGTATAACTCCATGTTTTACTTAACATGTGTGAATATTGAAACACATTGGCACCTCTGATAGAATTAATGTGTGTATTATCTAATGTTTATTTTTATCTTAAGTATCACTTGATTTTTTTTTTTTAGTAATTGTATAGGTCTTCAATTGTTAGATTATTTATTTAATAACATGTTTTTTTCATTTCTGTTAAATATTTAATTCCAATCTTAGTGAGGACTATATCAGTGTTTTAACATACTTTTGTAGGAAATTACAGTGTTCTATATCATAGTATACTTTAAGACTGAAATTCATAGAGAAGGCCCATTCTTCTTTGGCTTAAAAAGACTAATGTAGCTTTAAAATAGTAAAAGAAATTATATGAGCCTAGAGAGATAGGTTCCACAAGACTCCTGAGTCTTAGTGCTGAAATAAACACTGAGAAAGGGCTAATTGCCAACCAAAAGAAAGCAGACTCCTCCAGGGGCAGAGGGAACACACTTCCTAGCCAAAAACTGATGGAATCCACAGAGAAAAAAAGTGCCGTGGAGAAAATGGTATGCTTTTTTTTGGAAATAAACAATTGTTCTGTTTTGTCAGTTTGAATAAATGAATAGATTGAATCTGTTTAAACATAATGTGGTTCCAGTCGCCCAGACAATAGCATACGGAACATTTAATAATAAGATGATGTAAACAAGGAAAAGTGGTTCTCACTTGGCCATATGGTTTTATTTTCTGTGAAAATGCAATTTTTGCTCAGAGTTATGTTATTCCTTTTAGATTTCAAGATACTCTATTTCCTTTGCTAATGTTATTTAACACTTCAACAGAATATTTATAGTTGTAAAGGCATTCCAATGATTTTATTAGAACATTCTGATAATAAATGTATCAATGGAAGTGAAGAAGATATCAAGAAACTGAAAACCTGTGGGTGGGTTTATTCAGAAATTTCATGAACCTGAGTAACGTAAGTGAGGTGTAGCTAAATGAGTTAGATGATTATGGCAGATGCCTGAAAGTTGAACAAAGGAGACACACACCCTGCTAACTCATTCTCAGAGTCAAAAGATGTTCTTTCTCCCTCCCGTCCTCTACAATTGCTCCTATATGTGTCCGAAAGATAAACTAAAATGTAGAAAAGACTCATTATCAGTGATATGAGCAGTGGTTTTATAAGCTCCAATCTAAACTATATTTTGAAAAACTTTTTATTGGAATTTTTTTTATTCAGATATAATTGGCATATACCATTGTATAAATTTAAGGTATACAGTGTGTTGATTTGATACATTTCAACCTTCATTCTAGTAGTAATTAAGCCTACCTACAACTATACTACTCCTTGATATTTTTCACTTTCAAATGATACACATTTTTTTACTGAGGTAGTAAATTTACTCTATTTTACTAACTGTCTATGAAAGGACTTATTTTGAAAGAATCATTGACACGGGAGATTAAAAGGAAAAATGACTTGTTTTTAAAAAGATGAATAAAAAAATAAAAAATTAAAAAAAAAATAAAAAGATGAATAATCTTCGATCCTGGGGTGACATTAAATTCTCATTCAATAGATTATGAAAATGTGGGAAACAAACAAAAAGATGGTGGCTTAAACTATTTTTGTGACCATAAGCATTTCTATTATATGTAACATTTTAATACGGTAAACCTCTATCGTGCTAATGTGGAAAAAATCTACAAAATATGTTATTAATTTTTTTAAAAGTATGCAGATAATGCTACTAGTGTGAAGAAAAAAAGTTTATATGTTTGAATATAAGCTTTTACATGTAAGCAAATTTCTGAAACTTTATATAATAATTTGTATCAGTCAGGGTCCAAACAAGAAACTGATGGTATGTACAAATTAAGGTAATTTGAAGAAGGTTTATTTACATAGAAATTAATTACAAAGGTATAGAAGGGTATAGAAAACTAAAGAAAGATTCTTGACTAGTAGCTACAGAACTGTTACCACCAAGGCTGAAGGGATTAAGAAAAAGGAAAGCTTCCCAATGCCTGAAAGAGGAATAATCTTATAGGACAGCCTGTCTTTTAAGTGACAGACAGCCTAGGTTGGTCTCAATGGTAGGCAGCAAGATGAATAAGGACCTTGAGGTCACTCTCCTTTCTCTCTTCTCTAATGGGGATCTGGCAAACCCAACCCAACAAAACTTACCCTGAGATTCTGAGTGTACTGGTTATGTAGTTCACAAGGGTCAGCTTCTCAGGGCAAAAAAGAGGGAAGAGGAGGTAGAAAGCAGGTCTGGAGAAAGAAATGGAAGAAATCAATTACTCTACTCTGCTGCATTGGGCATCTTTGAGTGTAAATTCTTTTAATCTACATATGTAGTTATTGCTTATTTATTAAAATTACCCATAACAAGAGTTTAACAGTAAAATAATTAACAACATGTAGCATGTACATAACTTATTTTAGAATGATCTTCACAGTTTGTCTCACCTAAATGTAGTTATTCCATTATATTAAGTCTAATAGATAAAATATTTTAATTTTTTAAGGACATATACCATCAAAATAGTTTGACAATACTTTTGCAATTTCTCCAGGGAGAGCAAAGGAATCGATCATGTTAGGACAATCAAATTGGTTTACCAATCTTTTTGTATTATGTGGGCATGTTTCCCCTACAAGTAGTAAGTATGGTGGCTCCTGGATTGGTTTTCCCCATTTTATAGAAAATAAAAATACATCTTACATGCCAAACTGTCAAGCCAGAATCTGAATTCAATCTTGTTGATAACACTAGGATATTAAGAGATTTAAATGAGAGAAAGAAACTGGTTTTCAAATCCTACCTGTTACATAAATCGCATCTTTTTTGGCAAGTAATTTAACTTCCCTAACCTGATTTTTTAAATAATACTAAAATTAAAATATTTTCTCATAAGGATTGAAGTGAGACTAAAGTAGTACAGTTTGTGAGAAAATAATTAATGTAAATTAAGGCATATTGTTTCATGCATGAAGAGTTTAGGTTTCTGTCTGTCTGTCTCCTTCCCTTACACACACACACAAAGACTCACACATTCATGTGAATTCTCACAGGCTAACCCTAGAGTTGTTACCTGGTAGTTTCAAACTTCCATTCTAACTGGTTCTACTGGTCTTGCCCATGATGTAAAACCAGTGTAATGCTCTGTGAAGCATGGCAGGTTCATTTGATTTTGTTCATTGGATTGGCTACTAGAGAGATTTTAGCAAGTGCCACCAAAACAGTTTGGAAATTCAACTTTTTTATTCTTGTGAAATGTTAGAGACATCAATTTATCTTTCTCCTTGTAATTTTTCCTCTCCTTTCTTCTGCCCTGTGGGTAACAGGCTCTGAGCTGCCTTTTCTTAACTGAGGCATTTTTGGCAGTAAGAAAAAGCAGAAGTTGTCTGCATGACACTCTCCTTATTTGGCATTTGTTTCCTAAAACCAAAATCCACTGAAGCAATCAGACTAGGTTCCCCAGAGGAAAGAGACTGGAAAGCAACATGAACAGAAAGGGAAGATTTCTTTCAGGCAAAAAACAAAATCTGGAAACTAGAGAAAGCAAAATGGAGTATAGTTCTATGGCTAGCACAAGCAGTGGGGCTCCTTAATCTGATCTGTAGAAAATTCCCAGGAAAGTATCAAGAAATCTAAGTGGACAAAGTATCATAGTTCCCAGCCTCGGTAAAGATACATGCAACAGAGCAGAGAGGACTAAGGGAACCATGTGAAATGAATCTGCAGGCTTCTTGGAGAGAATAGTGCATTCTGATGATCAGGAATGAGAGGCAACTATTAGGATTTTTTTTGCTGCTGCCCATGGCCGAAGACGAATTTTCTACCTGTCAAATAGAAAGGAGATACATAGTTCAAATTGGACTGTTTTTAAAACAATTAGGTTAAAATTAAGATATTTCTTGCTTGTGGGAAGTGAGCCTTATTGCATACATTTGTATTAAATACAATCTGTATTTGTAGTTGCAGGACTTTAGAAAGTGAGAGAATACAGGTAGTAAAATGTTAGTATAGGCCATGAGCTTTACGCCCTGATGTTCTCTGCAGGGAAATAGCTAAAAGGGGACTCCAGGCTTTTGAGACATTGACCTGTATAGGTGCCAAAATAAGCCTACACTAAATTTTAGACATGTCACTCTGGTTTAATTATGTTGTTTTGGTTTTAATTGTGTATTTGTTCAAGTTAAATAAAGATCTCTCCTGAAAACCTGGGTGGCATAATGGGTTAAATGTCTGACTCTTGGTTTCAGTCATGAGATCCGGCCCCATGTTGGGCTCCATGCTCACTAGAGTCTGCTTGAGAATCTCTCTCCTCTCCCTCTGCTTCTCCAGCTTGTGTTCTCTTTCTCTCTCAAGTAAATAAATGTCTTTAAAAAAAAGTCTGAAAGGGAATGTTTCCTAAAAAAAGATCCCTCTTGACACTATTGGATGATTTTCTTCAAATGTACCATTATATTGTTCCAATGCATTTTTTCTAATGCAACTTTTTAAAAAAAGATTTTATTTATTTATTTGACAGAGAGGAGAGAGATCACAAGATCACAGGTAGGCAGAGAGGCAGGCAGAGAGAGAGGGGGAAGCCGACTCATTGCTGAGCAGAGAGCCCGACGCGGGGCTCGATCTGAGATCATGACCCGAACTGAAGGCAGAGGCCTTAACCCACTGAGCCACCCAGGTACCCCTCTAATGCAACTTTATTGAGGTACAATTGACATATAATACATTATACACTTTTGAAGGTATAATTGATAAGATTTGACATACAAATGAACCCACTATGGAAATCAGGATAATGAACATATTACTCACGAAAGTTTCCTCATTCCCCTTTGTCCTCCTCTTGTCCTCCTTGCACATTTACCACCCCACCAGACACCCTCTTTCCCAGGTAACAATTAATCTGCTTTTAGCCAAGATAGATTAGTTTGTATTTTCTATGATTTTACATAAATGTGGCTGTACAGTATGCACTCTTTTTGTTGGACTTCTTTCACTCACCATAATGATTTTGAAATTTATCCATTTTGCTGGGTGTAGCAGTAATTAAACCATTTATTAAAAATAGAGGTTATGAACATTTGTGTGCAAGTCTGTATGTACGCATAGGCTTTCCATACTCTTAGAAGCAGAATGGCTACATTTAAGAAACTCTAAAACTTTTCTTCAAAATGTAATATTTTATATTCCCACCAGATATATATTAGAGTTCCATATGCTGATACTCAGTCTCACCTCATTGAGTATGAGCCTCAATTTTAAAGTCAGTAATTTTAGAAGATAATGCAGAGAAATGCAGTAAGGAAATCATTTACTTGCTGCCCAGTTTTGACTGGGGTCTCAGAGGAAGGAAAAAAACAAAACAAAACAAAAATCACCTCTTCGTTTCCATAATATCCCCAAATCATGGACAACCCGAAAGGCATACCTGCCATCAGTATAATGATTTGTCCTTCTGATGGCTGTTGTGCTTAGGTAAGGCTTTGGAGCTCTGCTTTTTGGGAGACTGGCTTGAGAGTAGTTAGTTCTACTTTTAGTTGGGTCACATTAGGTAGAAAAAGCATCACCATCCACATTTCTACAGTATGACCCATCCACAAACAAAATGAGATTAGGATTAGTTTGGGGATGTCTTGTAGATAAGTCTGCAATGTCACAAAATGGGATATTATTGCCTCACTGTTGTGGGGCTGGACTTCCTCAGACAAGGGTGATAATACTGGAATTAAGGACATTACAACATTTAAGATGTAGGTTCGGTGGCAAAAGCAGAAAGAACTCTAAGATAAAGTTAGTCTACCTGCAGAGGAATGTTGAGTCAATTCAGAGTTAAGAAGGCTTTAAGCAGAGTAGTAGTTTGCAAATAAACATCATTTCCTAAGGTCAGATATGCTGGAGCTTTCACTGACTTAGCAGCTGCAGCCATAGAGCCTTAAGACAGCCGAAATACACATGAGCAACTGAACCAACTTGTATGCTATAATAGGCAATAAGCCTATGCTTATTACCATGTTCTTGTATGAGCAGTCCCAGGGCTAAATTATCCCTTTTGTGCATAAATGTAGTGAAAGATTTTGAATAGTTAGGTAAATAGTTGGGTAGAATTTAGGAACCCGTAGTCTGCAATAACCAGTCAAGCCTAGAAATCTACAAAGCTGTTATTTAGTTGTGGGTCTAGAAAATTCCTGGATTAGTTTAATTCTTTTGAAGATAGCTGAATTCCTTCAGTATTTCAATCATGACCCAGCTAGTGAACAGTGTCTAGAGATAATTGCAATTTTTTCTTAAAGACTTTGTGTCCTTTTTCAGCTAACTGTTGCAGCAAATAAACAGACTCTTGTATGGGTGCCTCTTTGGTAACTGAGCACAGCAAAAGGTCATCTACATATTGTACAAAAATTGATTTCCCAGGGAGCTGGAGGGCACTTAAATCTCAGCGAAGTACTTGAGGAAAATAAGAAAGGACCTCAATGAACCCCGGAGGCATAACTGTCCAGGTATGTTGTCAATTGTTCCAAGTAAAGGCAAACAAATATTGGCTGTTGGGGTCTACAGGGATACTAAAAAAAGGTTGAACAAAGGTCTACACCAGTGAACCATTTTGAGTTTGACGGAACTTGCGACAGAAGAGTGTTTGAGTTTAGAGCAATTGGAAAATAGGAATGACTATTTTGTGTTTGTTTAAGATTTTATTTATTTATTTGAGAGAGACAACATGAGCGGAGGAAAGGGAAGACGGAGAGAGAGAAGCAGACTCCCTGCTCAACAGGGAGCCCAATGCAGTGGTCAATCCCAGGACACCGAGATCATGACCTGAGCGGAAGCAGATGCTTAACTCAGGTGCCCCAGGAATGATTACTTTGTTAATAGCTCTCAGGTCCTGGACTGTTATGCCCAGATTTTGAGATCCCCAAAGACCACCAGGGAGTCAAGTCCAATGCAAAAGCAAAAGAGCCCTTTATTCAAGCCAGCTTGAGCTGTCTCCCACACTCACCAACGCAGCAGCATGATGTAGAGAAAAAGAGCGAGTTTCAAAAAGTGCAACAGTTTTAGACGGGCCAGTGGCCAACGAGGTTATAACACACACAGAAAGTTGCTTAGTAACTGTTTGAAGTAGCCTATCACCCTGGCCAGAATTGGTGCTCAGGTTCGGGCAAAAGGCGGGGTTTATATTCTTCCCGGGTCAGGGGTTCCACATTCCTATTGGCTAACCCAAACCAACCCACAGGCAGTCTGGGCCAATTAGCTCAAAGGAGGGCTGAGCCACACTCTGAACCTCCCAGAGGCAGGTCCTGTGGGGGAGAGGGGAGGACGGGGCACACACAAGAAGGCAAGTGTAAGCAAAAGGAGCCAGCCCTGCTCTGCTCCTTCAGGACAAAATTCCATCTCTATCCACTGAATTTCCTGACTGGCAAGATCTGAGTGTTGCAGGGGATAAGACTGGGAAAGATTGGCCCCCAGGCAATTAAGTCCACCATCACAGATATGAAGCCTTGTATGGCCTCAGGCTTTAGTGGACATGGAGGTAATTTAGAGAGAGGTTTATTTGCATCTTTCTGCATCTTTTTTTTTTCCCACTTTTCATGTTGGACTCCCTGCTCTATGGGGAGTCTAGTTGAAGATTCTCTTTCTCTCTCCCTCTGCCCCACCCCCATTCACACACCCTCTCTCTAAAATAAATAAATATTTAAAAAAAAATTCTTGAACTTTATTAGATACCCCCATTATGGAAACTTCCCTTTTATTCCAAGGTACATGTTGCTTTATGAGGATGAAATTTAAAGTAGAAAGTGTAGCTCTGTTATCAAATAAAATTTGGCAAATTTTCATTTTTGTTTCCCCTTGGTTATTTAAGGGCACTACCGGTAATAGTTTTCTGGAAGATGAATCCATCTAAAGTGTGAAAACCCCTCAGATTCCGATCAACTATCTTGGGACTAGTGTTTTGATGATGGACCCCTGGGGAGGGTGCAATATAGGAGGCCCAGGTATTGCTTTGGGTCTCTGGCCTTGGAGCTTTTGTAGCTGGTAAGCCCATACTTGGGCGGATTTTTATTTTCAATCTTGCTGCAGGGTTCTTTCAAAATGCTCAGCTAAATCATGAGTTTCATCAGGCTTGTAGCCTCCTATCTTTTTTTTTTTTTTCTGCCTTTTTATCAATCCACTAATCTTAGGAGATAATCCATTTGAAAAGAAGGCAGCTGGACCAAGCTGTGTGATCTTATTTATTGTATGGAACCCTGAACGCAATAGAATTCCAAATGGGATTTAAAGAATGGCATGGATTCATTTTTATGTGTCTGTTTGAATGTTTGAAAAATAGACCAATCAGGGTGGGCAGGGAAAACTCTAAGAATGGCTTGTCAAAGTTCAGCTGCTATTGTGCAAGCTTTTTCTGGTCTCTGAGATGTAGAAGACCAAGGATCTTGGATATCTTCCTCTGGGTTTTGTCATCTTGCTTCCTGTCTCCATTTTTGGGCTCCAGCAAGTCCTCCCAAGAAGTGTACAAGCTGATAAGGATCTGAAAGCCCAGAGTCATAGGCCCCATTATGACTCTAAGTTCTTCAAAAAATTTTCTGGTGTTCCGCCTTAGGTTTAGGAAATTCTTTAACTAGAACTCTTAATTCAATCTTTGACCAAGGGGTGAAGGATAACTGAATTTCATTTGTAACCTCAGGTAATTTTATTTTAAAAAGTAAATGTCTAATAGTCTCTTCAGAGTGGAAAGGCAGCTCAGACAAAGAATTAGTAAAACTTGAGTACTCAGGTGAAAAAGAATGGGGGGGGGGGCAGGCAGTAGGAGTCACATTAGTCCTATGATCTTTTGTTTTAGGTACCTCTTGTGTATTTAAATTTCCATTAGCCTTTTGTAATGAGCCTTTTAATGAAGCTATTTTGGAATCTTGAAGTCTTTTGGAAGTTTCTGCATACCAATTAAAGTAGGCATTCCATTCTGTTTATTCAACTTGGGATCCCTTGCTCTCAAGTGCATTTCTTAAATGAGTGATCTTGTTTAATTGGAATGTTCCCCAAGATGGCCATGACATCCTGAAGTTATTTTTAGTAAAATTTTGTCATTTTTCTAGATAATCTGCAGCTTCTGGGGCTACAGTTCTTAAACACAAAATAATAACCATGCCAGAAGGTGGTGAGCTAAACTCTTTGGATATAAAGCATCACATTTCTTTTAGCTTGGGCTGTGGGCTTCCCAGAGTCAAACTAAAACCTATCATGATCTATCACAGAAGTCTTCTTTCTTTAGGTGATGAGGGCTCTAACAACCTTTAATTGTTTGACCCAGTCAACCAATGTTTGTGGCTTTTTTGATTTCTGAGATTCCCATGAACAATTAGCCCTTATTTGATATACACTTGAGGCTTCCCACCAGACCCAGGCTAGCCCAAAGCAGAACCAACTGAATCCCAGATTCAGTCCGATTTTTAAGTTGGACCCCTAAGGACTCAGCTACAGCTGCATTTAGCTTTGGTTCTGTCACTAGGACCACATACCAAGGGACCAGGAGGAGTCTTACACACCAAACATGGGGTGATATTCATCCAGCTATGGACCCTGAAGTGTTACTCTGTCTTTTTCAAAAGAAACTTATTTCTTTGTTCGTTTAAACTAATTATGGCGTAAAGGATTTAACTAACGGACACCATATTGAACATGTACTATTTGTCAGATAATGTACTATTAAATGTCATACAAATTATACCAAGGTCTTTGAGATTTTAGGAAGAAAGGTTTGATTTCATTTTATTCTTCATCATTCCTTTGTTTACCTATGCATAACTCTAGGGTTTATTTGTACAAAATAGCACATACATTTGTGCGCATGCAACATTCATCGAAAGGAGGGATATTCTCTTACAAATTATTGGTTCATTTTTTTTATCTCAAATTAAGAAACTTGAACTAATCATAAAACTCATGGTACCTTATCATTGTTGATCCACTCAAGACCCCTCTCTTCTTTTGTTTGCTTTTTCCCCCCTCCCAGCTCCCTTCCTGGTCCCTTTGGCCTTCCTTCCCTCCTCCCTTCCTTACTTCCTTGTTTCATTGCCTAGACATTTCTCTTCCATTTCTCCTTAGAGACAAAAATTCTAATATGTTTATTAGGCATTTATGTTTGTGTTCTTTTAAAATGTGTATTGATTACATATGCAAGCAGTTTCTAAATTTACATAAGTAATGTGCTTTGTATCTCCCGGGTTTTTTTTGTTTTGGTTTTAGTTTAGTTCTATTCTGTTGTTGTTTTTGTTTAACTCAAAGTTGAATTTATAAGACCCAGCCCTCCTGTGTTATGTGTGTGTGTGTGTATGTTTATTCCTTGCTTTTACTGCTAGATGATGTGCATCCACTACATTTCTCCATCTGCTTTCCAGATGATAGCCACCCCGATTTCCTGTAATTCTTTACCACCACTCAGAATACTGACTGAACATCCTGATAAATGCCCCCTCTGGACCTGTGTAAGAAATTCTGCATTATGGATTCCCAGGAGCAGAATTGCTAGAACAAAATATGTGTGTAAGAGTAAAGTGTGTCCTGGCAGATGCTTGTCCAGAATAGATCCCACAGTCTACAGCGCCACCAGCAGCATGAGAGCTGCTATATCCTAATACCCATGCACAGACGTAGAATTGTCCAGCCTTTTAAAGTTTTGCCGGCGAAGTAAGTATAAGCTAATATGTTATTGTTACTTGCATTTGCATGCTTCTGACTTGTAATGACTGTGCATTTATTCATATGCTTACCAGCACTGCAGCATTTCTCTTCTGTACGTGATAGTTTATACGTTTTGCTCATTCGATCATTGGAATTGCAGTATCATTTTTTTTTAACATATAACATATTATTTTCTTCACCGGTACAGGTCTGTGAATCATCAATCTTACACAATCCATAGCACTCACCATAGTGAGTCCTGTATGAATCCACATAAACTCCCCAATGTCCATCACCCAACCACCCTATTCCTCTCCCCCAAACCCTCCAGCAACCCTCAGTTTGTTTCCTGAGATTAAGAGTCTCTTATGGTTTGTTTCCCTCCCCGGTCCGATCTTGTTTCATTCTTCTTGATTTATAGGACCTTCTTGTTTCCTTTTTGTATTTTGTTTTGTTTTTATTTGTGTGTGTGTGTGTTTTCAAGGGGGGTTTTATCCAACCATTGCCAATTTTGGATATGCATGTACCAACCCCCCTTCTAGCCTCCTTCTAATTTTGTCTATAGTGTTCTTCACTGACAGAAGTTAATTGTGTTGTAATGCAATTAATCCTTTTTAAAGAGTTTTTTGATGAGAAGTTTTGCATAAGAATTTTTTTTCCTTGGGGTAGAGATATTTTTCACATTTCCTTCTACTACCTTTATAGTTTTATTTTTCATATTTAGGTAACTCATCTAATAAGAGCTACCTGGTGTTACATAAAGATACATACAGCTTTAGTTTTCTTCATATTGTGAGCCAACTTTTACAGTTTGAACAGCGTGCCCTTGTCCTTTAAATTTGTAGTAACATATTTATGGCATTTTATGTCCACATACGTATGGTTCTGTCTCTAAGTCCTTTAATCAATTTTATCTATTTATCTGTTCTGCAACCAGATGGCTCTGTTTTTATTACTAGGGCTTTGCGATATGTCTTAGTTATTTATCACTGGTATAGAAAAAATACTATTAATTTTTATAGTTTGTCTTTATATAACTTAGGCTTCCTTATGTATTTTCCACCTTTATCCTTTTCTGAAATCATCTAGGAGTTCTTCAATCTGATATTCCATTCCACTATTTTTTTCTTTATTGTACCCTTACTAATATATCTCCATGTATTCTGTGTTTATTTCAACCAACATATCTTTCATATATAATATTTAAAATTGTTTTATTTTATTTTCTAGTATTTTCTTTTTAAAAATGATTGTCCTTCGCAATAATGCTGATTCAAATCTTCCTGCTGGTCAATTTCTTTTATGGTGTTTGTTCTCCACAGATATTGAGGTTTTGGCTTGTGGGCTCCACTTGCCTTCCAGTTAGCAGATACGGTCTGCTAACATGGGTTGAGTAGGATTCAGTCAGTTTTTTGTTTGTTTATTTGTTTGTTTTTAGTGATAATCTCAGCCAATTTGATCATTCCTATTTTTGGGAATCAATTCATCAGGAAAAGGAAAGTCTTATGGTCGGGGCTGAAGTAGTGATGCCCAGACCTAAGGGGTATGCAAAATTGACACCGGTTTTCATCAGCTCCAGGCTTCTCCCACGCACAGATGTGAGTAACCCTGCAGACCCTAGGATGGATGGTCTAGGCTCTTGCAGTTGGGTTTTGTTCTGAAGGAATATGATCACCGGAAGCCAAGACAGGAATGGAACCTAAAATGTTTTGTTCAAGTGCTCTTCCCTGCAGATGTCTTCTTTTCCGGATTGCAGCCATGCCCTAAATACCCTCGTCCAACATGACATTTGTCTTCCTGGGATTGTCTTCTGTTGTAACTTGGTAACTCATATTTTATTGTTATTGGTTGATTGATTAGTTCTTGGAGTCCATGTTTCCCTCCTGTTGTTAACTTCTCCAGAAATGTGTCCTGGGGAGGAAGTCTTAAACTGCTTTGCCTGAAACTTGAGATTTCTCCGTCACCCTTTTTCTTATGATGTTTGTGCCAATGAGCCGAGGCAGAAAAAAATAGTTTATTTCATCACATCCTCATAAGACTTTAATAAATTAGAATTCACTCTCACTTGGTTTTATTGAGTTTACTTTAAAATCATAAATAGTGCTTTTTTCTTCTTATTTTTAAGAAGTATTTCCTTTTTGGGTGTTCTCTCAGTACTCTGATAGACATGCAGAAACTAAGGTCCACCTTCAGTAACAATAAAAAGAATGATAATTCTAGTCAGTATATTGTTCTCAAGAGTTATCTAACTTAGACCTCATAGCAATCTATTAGTTCAGGTGTTATTTTCAACATTTTATTCAAGTGAAGACAATATTAGAGAAATAACTTTTCCTGAATTCCAGAGCATGATTCTGAACAAGCTCCGAATTGCTCCAGACTGTGAGCTTGTAGCCATTCCTGTCTGATTTTCTGATGCTAAGTAAATGCTGGCAAACTTCCACTGGTAAAACGTAAGAACATTAAAAAAAAAAAAAAGGAAAAAGGAAAGAAAGTTCATTTTCTCTACCTCAATTCGCCACATATCACTGTTTAAAACTTTTCTAAGTTCTTTCTCCCAACAGAATTAATCCACTTGGCCTCGTTAACTGTATCCTATCTCGTGCTACCTGCCAGGCCAACAGCAGAAGCATATGAAAACCCAGGTTTGTCCTACTAGTCCTGATGAAGATGAAGCCTTCAGACTAAGATCCAGGACCAATTAATTATATTACTAATGCCGGGTGTTCTTATACTTGTTTATAGAGTATCGCATGGTGATGGGAACTGCTGTTTTACCACTGAATGTCATATACATTATTCATAATGCATGGCAGTGAAACTGAATAATTAATATCTCGATATCTGTGATAATCCGCCCTCCCTTCCACATGCCAATATACAGTTTGGAAATTCTTTTTGATGCATGCCCGATGCATATCACACTGTGCAAGAGTTCTGCATTCTGAAAGATATATGCATGTGCTGTAAATCTGAAACATAGCTGTTGTGCCTTGTAACTCAGCAATTATTTTTTCCAGGGCTCCATAAATAAAAATGAGAAATTTACCTATATACATTTTTGAAAATTGGAGAGTGGATACAACTCTAGTAAACTATTCATTTTAAAAGAATGGCTATTGAACTCAATGCAATAGCTTCATCGATGTGCAGAAATTTACCCTCTTGACAATACAATTTAAAGCTGACTTGTTTTAGCAACAGACTGGTAAAAATTATAGGAAGAGATTTTTCAAAAAGAATAGAACTCCCAGTCCTTACATGACGCTCTGTATCTGGAAATTAATATTTTTAAAAAAACGGAATGTATGTGTGTGTGGGCTTTTTCCATCCTTAAGCAGATAATGGTAGCATATCATTGATTATTATATAAAAAATCTAATATTTAACTTAAAAGGTATTGTCTGCTTCCTTTTTACAGTATCACTTTCTACTATTCATTAATATTTCTGTCACCATCGATTAATATTCATTGCACATCTAAAGCATCTATGCCACTCTAGCAAGAGATCTGATCCCTCCAGAATAATGACTTTTAATCTAGAGTCAGATAAGCTACTATTGTATTCGTGAGGTCACCATTAATTACAGCAATGAAATAAATTATATATTTATAAGAAATAGTTGGCATTTCCTGAATTCCAACTATGTATAAGGCACAATCTAGCATACCCATTATTCTCATACCTAGTTGGGATTACAACTGAAGTTAAAAAGTCAGAGAACACAGAGGCATAGAGACGGACTAGAAATGGAAGCCCAAAATAGCACCCTTGTCAAAGTGACTTTAAATTAGGGTGACAGGCAAGAAATATAAAAATAGGCATATGGAAATAGCCAAGTTGATTAAAAATGGGTTTCTGAATTAGTGCCATTTGGAGGCTAATGTCAGATTCTGATTCTGTTCTGACATATTAGGAAATGTGTCATATTTCCACCCCAGGCCATTTAGATATCCTTTATCTAATGGTACCCAGTTTTCCCAGGGAGGCCTTTTTATTTCTCCTGAGAGCCTGAAAGTCTGCAGCACAAAGACCCAAGTCACCTCTTAATAGAAATTCATAACCAACATGACCAAGACATGATTATTTCAGTGTACGTATAGGAGAGCTCCCTGCTGTTCTTGGCATTGTGAGAATCATTCTTGCTCACTCTCCCTGAAGTTGTAGAGGGCTTTTTTTTTTTTTTTGGTTTTTTATTTTTTTTTATTTTTCTTTTCCATTAATAAGAGAACATTTCAATTCAGTTGGTGTTCCTTTAGTCACTGAGGTGGCATTACCACCAACTTTAGCACTTTGAAACGGTTACAGTCAAGTTTTAGATCACAATCCTCATACCATTACTAGGGGTAATGGTTTTCAAACAATACAACTGTAAGAGAGAGCCTGGGGATAGCCTGGGAAAGGAAAGGTGGGAAAGTAGTTCTATTGAAAGGTAAGAATCTCTTCTGACTGAAAAACCTCCTTTATGCATTGACTGAACCCTAAGTGGACCTTTCCTATTGACAAGCTAAAGGTATTTCTGAGAACAGGTAGTCAAGTAACAAAAACTCATTTCCTCCAAATTGAGGTGAATTGCTAAAGCTACCGCTTGAAAGAATGACCTCTTCAGAAGACAGGGCAGAAGAATTTAGCTATGTTTCTTCTCCGACTGTTAGCAGAACTGTTAGCTCTTCCTGGTGTCACTAGGAACAGCCCCTTAGAGCAAGAGCGGGAGAGGAGGTCCAATACGGTAGTGTGATTCTATAGAGAAGGCCATCCTCCCTTATAACATCATTAAATACAGGCTACTACTCTCTGGGTCATTCAGCTTTGTCATTCCCCAAATAATTTAGGTCTTTGTAAAGATATATAAATGGATACCAGCCCAAATTTCATTTAAAGTTTTGCCTTTAGCCTAAGTATAAAAATATAAAGTGTCAATGCTCTAAGTGATTTCCTCTGGGACTTTAATATATTTACCAAATGCTTGCACTATGCCATAGTCTGATGGACAGTGTCTCTTGGGTGACATTTCTTCCTGCTATTTTGCAGAGATTGGTTCAAAAACGTTTTTTTTTTTAAGTGACAGTTAAGCATATCAGTATTCCTTGATCCAACTCAAAGCAATGCTTAGAATTTTATTCACATTTTTCCCATTGTATGTCTATAGATTCTTAATATATTAATCATGGTTTTCCATTATCATTCAAGAGACATTGTCTCTGATATTCTTAAAAAGAAAAAATAATCACATAAAATCATATAATAAAAACAACAAGTTTCCCACCCAGAAATCCACAGACTAACATCACTATGTGTATTTTATCTTTGTGGATTTGCTTTGTTTTTCTATGAAGGGGTATGTCTTGATGAGCTTGATTATATTTTCTATATTTTATAATTGCTTCTATATTTTCCATATTTTATAATTACTTCTGAGACATCAGAGAAGACACACAAGTACTCTCAGACTGAGAGATGGGATAAATCTATTTCATCAAAATGTTTAGGGAAGATAAAAAAAAAAAATCAGTCACCAGAAAAATGTTGGCAAATCAATCAACAAATGCTAATCTTGTGTAAAGTATTTGGATATGGGCTGGCTATATTTAATAGTCTATACATAATCTGAACTATGATCCTTTCTAAGAGCCAAGCACTCCAAATAGAATTTTAAGATTATTCATAATTACCACTCTGGATTTTTAAATTATATTCTTGCTTTTATTTACTACATTAATTAGAGCTTAGTTATCATTCCCAAATTCTTGTGAAGTAACTTTCCCGTTCAGGTTATTCACTGAATCTGTATTAGTCACCAAATGATTGCATGTTAGTCATGCAGTGACACAGTGATTTTATGTTTTTTTTTTTTTGCTAAGATCCTTTCCAGGTTTAAAATTATAAGATGGACAAGGATAATCATCAGCAAAAGTAAACCAACAGTAATATTAGGTATGTTTGTTAATTCTAATCATTATGCTTCTGCACTGAAGGTCACATCAGTGACATTTAAAGTGGAAATGAAGGTTTAAGTTTGGAGTGAGAGCACATCAGTGTCAATGAAGACAGCCAGGGCTCCTGAGGAAAGTTTTCCTCAGAGTGGAAAGCAAATAAGGAAGTCAGTCTCACCCAAACCTTTTTCTTCCAGAGGTGAAGTGAGGCTTATGGTGGTGAGTACCATAAAGGTTTGATCTTGAGCTCTCTTGACATGATTTTTGAGACAAATTATCAGTAAAGTGGTATGGTCAGGAGAAAGGCATCAAGGAGAACAGGGAAGGCTAATTTAATTGCTTTTGTTCCTCAGTGACATAGCTTAAATTGAGCTTGCATTTCTGAGAGCACAGGGATATTTGCATGCTTCGATTTTTATAAATGGGAAATGAACTCAAAGCACTTGGCCTACAGATAATGTATCACTCTATATTTGAAGGACAAAAAATACAAAATGGAGTCAAGGGAATCTGAAAATTTTCCCTCTTTCTCTCATTTCTCTCATATTTCCTGATATGGGGGGGGGATGGTGATAATGTCAGTTTCAGTGTAAAATAAAATGTAATAAATGAAATACAAAGATAAAAAAATGTGGAGAGTCAAAATGCGTGTATTTAAATATATGTTCTTGAGGAAGAGCAATATCTCGTGGCCATAAAGGAAATCAGTTCACTTGATGTTTCGTTTATTAATATATTAAACAAAGATATATTAAAGATCCTTTGAAACTGGTTTGTACCAAGACAAATTCTGGCACAAAGTGTTCTGTAGAAGACGCTTTGTCTATATGACTGAATTTATGAAAAATCAGGGAAATACCAGAGTAATGATTTTAAGCTGTTTTAGAAAAATCAAAAAAATAAAAAAAAATGTAACATCTCCAATAATATTCAAGGATTGAAAAACTTGGGACTTTTTCCACTAAAAACCTGGTAATACCATGATTTCCTGGAAGTGGACATAATTAAAACACATTTAAAAAAGGCAATTTACACTCTTTGCTTGCAAATTCTCCTATACATTTAGATGTTACTAGAATTGATTTCTTCTTCATTTGATCTTGTTGTCACTGTCTTCTATCTATGATCATTGAGATTTTATTCATGTCCAACCTAATCTAAGTAATGAAAAGTTAATAAAATCTATTATCAATATAATGAAAACTATAACTTTGCTAAAGAGGTAAATAATTAAGCACTTGTGAAACTCTGAGTCATAATTCAGTGGAGTTTGTAAGCAATATAAATTCATAAAATTTGAACAAATGAAACACCAATAAATGTGAGCTATTGTTGCAACTTGAGGGGTGAACACTAAATAGCATTATTTTCATGCTCTAGTTGGAATCAATTAAGAGACACAGGGATCGGACCGATGGAGATCAAAAGAACACCAAGAATGCTGATAAAGGCTAAATTGGAGAAATTGTCTTTCAGTCTGTTAGCCTTGTGGGCTTGCTCAGATTACACACTGAAATTGAACTTGCCCACTCAATTGTGGAAAAGTTTCAAGTGTTGTGGAAAAGTACACTCCTCCATGGGGTCCTGACCCCGTAAAGCTTTCAGGAAAGTGATGCAGCTTGTTTCTTCTTCCAGTAGGTGTATCAGAGAGAGAAGGGGGCTGGGTCCTATTTGTTAATTCTCTGCTCTCAGCCTTACCCATGAGAAAAGTTCACCTTCCTTCCTTGGGCAAAAGTAAATCCAAGAAGAGAGAGAGGTCCACATTTTACTCTATTGGAGGTGTTACTATTATTATTTACTGATGTTTAAAAAATAATAGTAATAACAGTATCCTCTTGAGGTTTCTCTCTCTTTCTTTCTTTTTTTGGTTCTTTCTTTCTTTCAAGATTTATTTATTTGAGAGAGAGAAAGGGAGCACACGGGTAAGTTGAGGGAGGAGCAGCAGGAGAGAACCTCAAGCAGACTCTTCTGGGTGTGCAACCAATGCCGAGCTCGATCTCCCAACCCTGAGATCGTGACCTGAGCCGAAACTGAAAGTCCATGCCCCAACCCAACCAAGCCACCCAAGTGCCCACTTCTTGAGATTACTAAACATATCCATATTTAGAATGAGATAGATGAAGCATCTTCATGTTTTCAATTTCAATCAGGTGCTTTCAGTTTGACTATTAGAGCAAATAGTGATAGGACAATAGTTACTTCATATTACCTTCTGTGAGTATTCTATTAACTACAAAAAGATAATAATGAATGTTTTAGCCATTGTTATTAAAGGCATAACAACGAGGCATGTAACTTTAGATTCCTTTGTCTGCTCTGATAGGTATATACCAACAGAAAGGATGGGGATATGCAAAATAGACAGTACATTTAAAAGTCTTTTCTAGGGGTGCCTGGGTGGCTCAGTTGTTAAGCGTCTGCCTTCAGCTCAGGTCATGATCCCTGGGTCATGGGATCGAGCCCCATGTCGGGCAGGCTCCCTGCACGATGGGAAGCCTACTTGTCCCTTTCCCACTCCTCTTGGGGTGCCTGGGTGGCTCAGTGGTTAAAGCCTGTGCCTTCAGCTCAGGTCATGATCTCAGGGTCCTGGGATCAAGCCCCACATTGGGCTCTCTGCTCAGTGGAGAGCCTGCTTCCCCCTCTCTCTCTGCCTGCCTCTCTGCCTACTTGTGATTTCTCTCTCTCTCTGTCAAATAAATAAATAATCTTTTTTTTTTTTTTTTAAAGAAGTCTTTTCTACAGGCTGTTCTCACAGGCCTTTGCTTCTCTTCCACACTTAAGATGATGGAGTTCAGAAGGCAATGAGGAAAGCCTATGTCACTTCATTAGGAATAGCTGCAATAAAACTCCATTATTCATCAGGCGAGATTTTTGAATAGAGATAACAGGATCGTATTCTGTTAAAAACAATGCTGGCGTAGAATACTTACTTCAATATATATTTTTGAGTATTTTTTTTTTGAGTATTTTTGAGTAAAGGATGAGTCTCAAATGTGCAACCCCATTATAAAAAGTATAAAACAGAACACAAAGGTGAAGCATTTAAGATTTATTAAACTTGTCATATTAAATTGCAAAAGTATGACAGATATAGAAATCATCTTTTGTTTGTTTTTTTTAAAGATTTTATTTATTTATTTGAGATAGAGACAGTGAGAGAGAGCATGAGAGGGGAGAAGTTCAGAGGAAGAAGCAGACTCCCCGTGGAGCTGGGAGCCTGATGTGGGACTCGATCCCAGGACCCTGGGATCATGCCCTGAGCCGAAGGAAGTTGCTTAACCAACTGAGCACGCAGGCGCCCTAGAAATCATCTTTTATGTTGTTAGGTTCATTAAAGGTAAACAGATGTGATATATCCATATTGATTGGGTAAACTACCAATGAAAAGTAAATGCTCCATGCACAATATGTATGGAAGGTAATCATTAAGCTCAATGAAAATGGAACCACGTTAGTGAAAGTGATGCTATACATAGATTTTTGGGATGGCAAGATATTTGAGGCAACATTCTAGTTCTTATTGGATCAAATTATGAAGATACTGTTTCACTTCCCTGTAATAAATCACTGTTTTTATGTTCTTGATTATGTACTAAACCTTCTAGGATTTATACTAATGTGGATAAAGATTCAAAAAGAATCAAGTCTGTGAGCTAGAATTTTATGAGTTGTAATGAGACCAAAGGACACCACAGGGATGGGATGACACATCCATTCTTGTTTGTATCTATTTTATTTTGGGGGCTACTCAACAGAATCACTTATTCCAACACCAAATGACATTTTACAGCTTAATCTTTATCAGTAGATAAGATGATACTTTGTCCTCCAACTCTTTCTTTCTTTAAGATATTGATTTAGGGGCACCTGGGTGATTCAGTCAGTTAAGAGTCCAGCTGTTGATTTGCGCTCAGGTCATGATCTCAGGGTCATTGGATCAAGCCCTGAGTCAGTTCCATGCTCAGTGGGGAATCTAGTCTCCTTGAGATTTTCTTCCATCCTCTTGTTTGTCCCTCCTCTCCATTCTCTCTCTCTCAAATAAATAAATATATTTTTTAAAAGACATTAATTTTTAAAATCTGGGGAAGGAAGAGAAGTGTTATTTATTAGAATGTCTTAAAGACTCCAATTCTCTCTCTATATATATGTATATATATAGAGAGAGAGAAGGAAATGTATATATATATTTCTCTTTCTACATACCATTTTTGATATCTACCAGTATTCATCAACTCACATATACAGATACGTACTTACAAAAACATATTTTTCATAGATTAATAAAGTGATTCCAAAGCTTAAAAGTCTGTATACTTTGGATCATTCCTTATTTAGAAAAGGATTGAATGTTATATTTTTTTCTAATTAATAAAATAGGATCAAAATATAATATAATCCTAAACCCAAAATTAATGACAGGAGTAGAACGCAATTATTTTACAGTTTGGCTCAACTTAATCCTATGTAATACTGTGGCATGTTAAAACTACGGATTTGTTTTTGGCAAACATTTTTTATTGTTAATATTTTCATGACTTGGGCTTATTTTTTTAAAAAACTTATGTATTTGCTTTGCTAAATCTTTAAATTGCTAAGGTTTGGGGTGATACTGATACAAAAATTATAGATTATTATCTTTATTTCTAAGAAAATTGTTATTGTCTGCCTGTTGCAATTTCGACTAGTATTTAATCTAATTGTTTAGAAAGAAACATATTTATGTAGCTGTGTGTGCTTAGCTTTCAGATTGCTTGTTCACACATTTCTTTGGTGTCTCTCAGTATTAGCTCCCAGAATAACTTTGTAAGAAGAATGCAAAAAAATAGATCAAATATAACTTCCAGCCGTAACCCTCTCCTCATGTTCCACCTCTGGAAGAGAAATGTTATTCTTTCAATTTATAGAGGCTACTCTACTCTTGCCCCTTGCTCGATGTTCTACTTAACTTATTAATAACATCAGTTCAGACTTGCTGAGTGTTGATTTTTGAGTCAGCTGAACTCCATCCCACACCAGTGTCCAATAGTACCAGGTCCACATGCAAGAACAGTTTGAAATAAGCTTTAAAATGTCATTGAAATCTCTAGGACAATCCTGAGGTGAGGGACCACTACTCCTCTGTATCATTATTTGAAAAAAATGGTAAGATCTTCACTAAACAGTGAATAAACTGCTCAGGGAATTATCTACAGCTGGGTGTAGAACTCAGCTGCAGCAAAGAGTTTAATAAAAAGTGATCCCAAACTGGAGACACATGTTCAATACCCGAGGCTATCCCAACTCTTAATATGATCCTTAGTAGTTATTTAAATTTTTTCAGGTTACATTGGTTATTTCATTTAAAAAAGAGAGGTGAGGTGAACTATTTACAATAGCTATCATTTATTGAGTATTATGTCTAGATTTCTCTACATTATTTATATGTTATATCATTTAACCATTTAATAATTGTGTGAGAGACGTGTTAGTATTATTCCATTTTACATTTGAAGAAACTAAATCTTAGAGAAGCTAAAATATTCTCATGGGCGTATGCCTAGTAAGTGGTGAAGGCAGAATGCAAATTTAGGTCCGTCTGTCTGCAAAGTCTGTGCTATAGGGATAAGGCTCTAGTTTATAACATTCTATGATTATTGGTTATTTGAGTTGTGTGTGTTGTCTTCGGGAAGCAATAAGATGTTTTGGCACAAAGGTGACCTAGAATCTTTTGCAGTGCTTATATACTTTAAAACAAAAGAAGTATAGATACATATATATGTTTATAAACATTATGTATATTATGTATAAACATTATACATGTATACTGTATATTATGTATATAATGTTTATAAACATATATATGTATATATACATTATATATAATGTTTTTAAAATAAGCTATAAGCTAGATGTAGTTTAATCTGTACGTTCTCTTTTAGATTGGAAGCTCATTGTAGTCCTATTTCCAGAATAAATATAGAACAAGACTTAGTATATTACAGCGCCTGAATATAATTTGGAGCTAATTGAAAAAGGCAAGGAAATCATCCCTGATTAAATTTGCAAATGGCTGTCTGGAGAACCATTATAATTTATGAGGATTTGTTGCTCAGAGAGTAAATAATACCAGTGACAGCATTTCCTCAGAGAACAGAAGATCAAATCTGTCGCAAAGTAAGTGCCAATACTTCCTCTCAAAAACACAGTGGAAGAGACAGAGGTAATAAATGATGCTCCATTTACTGCAATGCTTATGACCCTCCAGGCTGCTTAAGAGCAGAGGGACAGCATTTAACCCTTTCAGTGTGCTTGAACTACATATTCCTGCTGCATCCAACAGCCCCACATTCTCAGAGCATAACTGAGTGAAAGAAGTTGTCTAGGCAAGTGAACCCCATAAAATCATACCTGGTATTTCTGGCATATACAGAAATGTTTAGACATTTCATGTAAAAATCTTTTTATTTATCTCATAATAATAACGATGATAAAAATCTCCATGGCATGCATTGCAGCAATACTGTGTTGGTGTCCTTTAGAAAAATGACAGGCACTCTGCAATTAGCATTTGTGAGTTTCTGATAATGCAAATTGCATGATGAAATTTAGAATTTGTGGTCCTATATTTCAGAGCTAACCCCAAAAATCCAAGGTGCAGTTTCTAGCAGATTTAATTCTACCTTCAGCTCTCCTGCAGCATATAAATTGAAAGCTAGGCAACTTGTCATTCAAATGAGTTATTAAAAATTGAGACCCTGGATCTCACCACTTTAGAATCTGGTAGTGTCAGCACATACTAAGAACAATTTATAGAACGTGGAGACCTACTGGTCAAATGTTAGCCATATATACTGAGGTTGTCGTTTTAATTAATACATGTCCTTTTTAAATAGGCATTTATTATATGAAATAAATTATTGTTCTGTTTGACCAGCAATATCTGGCCCTTATTGATATCTTATTACATTGCTTTAATAATCATTTGACATTTAGCATTTTGTAGCTAACAATGAAATGCAGTGATTCATATCTCTTGAATGGATGATAAAATCCTAGAGGGAAGTCATTATGTCCTACATTCACTTTATTAATTGATTAATTAAACTGACACGACGTTAGGATGTAGTAGGATTAGTAAATACCAAAAGATTGATGAGCCAAAGTTTACATTTAATAGGTACAGCAGTATATGTTTGTTAGCTGTATTTTTTCAGTGATTTGACATAAAAGAAATGATATATGTGAAACATGGAATAGTGTCTATAATAAAATAGATGATATAATATATATGGTTTCCTTTTATTCCTGTCTTTCGTTTTATTAGTTCTCATAAAAGTCTGCGTATGGGGACATGCACACACAATTTTCTTTCTCAGCCAAGATATTTGTTTTCATGCAGGTGCACTAGATACAACAAGATAGTGTCATTACAGGTAGTAATACAATAAACCTTGTGTCTACTAAATTCTATCTATAATAGCCAACTCTGAAACCCACATAAACAGGCTAAGAAAGTAAGAAAGAAGAATAATCTTGCATGGTGTCGGGAAAGGAGGATGACAGTCAATTCCCTTCTTGGGGGATAATGTAATACAGGTCCAGCTTCAGGAGGAAAAAAAAAAAAAGCATGCTGGCTTCTAATTTTGCATTTTACAACGATTTGTCCAAATTTTATTTGGTTGATTGCACTGAATTGTCTTGTTTTTGAAAAACAGCAACAGCTTAAATGGAAGCTCTCTGCAGGAAGAAAAAAAATGCGCTTCAGGGAAGAAGGGCAGAAAAAGAGGAGAAGGCATTATTAATACAGCTCGTTATATGATTATTCTCTTTACAGCTTGTTTCTTTAGAGCCCAGTGGCAGCTTCTTGAACTCACTTTGCGGGCCACAACACTTAATAGATTACCAAGTCATCAAAGCAGTCTCCATTACACAAAATTAGCAGGAAGGTACAAGGAAATAAGGTAACAAACAGACACGGATACAGAGGTCAGCAATACTTGGGAATTAATTCTGCTTCGCCGTATGCCATGTGCACAATAATTCAGAGTAAATGATAATATATTACACCCCTAGTCCTTAGAAAATAAAAGACTAGTCAGTGCTTGACTTACACGAGCAAAACAAGCTTACAGTGCATGAGTCTGTGTTGTTTGGCAAGTAGTCAATAAAACTGTACCTTATGACTTTCTCTCCTAAAGGTTCTAATCAAAACAATTTATTTCAGGCGTGTAAACCCTGCTTTTCAGACTGTAGCTATTGTCAGCATATGCAGAGGTTTCGGCAGCCGCTGATGCGATTTTTGGATTGAGAGTCTCAGAGCTCCCCCATCTGTCTCAGGAATGGTTGGATTTCGAACTCGATCAATACAGCATGTCAACTCTAGTGCGAGGATTTCCCCCCAACCTTTATCCTAGCAATTTCCCTGCATCCAAAGTTTGTCCAGTGTAAAAGCAATATCTGAGGATATTTTGCAAAAAGTAGCGGGTCTGATAGAGCTCGGAGAACATTAGCTGCCAGGACACTAATTGCTGGAGGCTGAACATTCAGACATTACAGCCCATTTGAAATCCTAAACCCCAGCCATCAAAAGAGAGTATCTTTTCAGGCTCGATGTTAACTTGCTTGCCTCTATGAGCATGGGGCGGTGAGTGAAGATGAGAAAGAGTTCTGTAAACAAAGCTACCTTTTGTTTCTGTGTGAGAGTAATCTGGCAGCTCTGGTTGGTTCTTTGAATGTATTTCTCATCAGCCATGGGAGAGAAGAATTGAATGTGATGTGTTTGTCTTAGTAAAAGGTATAACTAGATCCTGGAGGGAGACAAAGTGTTTTTGCTTTGTTTCTGCTCCAGTTCTCTACTGAGATTCAATTCTTTTCCTTGCAATGGACCCGCAGCCGCCGAGACTCACTGCTCAGAGCCCTGGTGAGTGGATTGTTGTGTATCACTGCCCCTTAGTGGTTGGCCAACAGCAAACCTTTTCACACCTACTGAACATTGCAGGTTTAGAGGTAAGTACAGCATGTAGGCCTTCCTCTCTGTTTCTTAGCTTAGGCAGCAGATATTTAATGTGCCTGCCTACCACTTTGCTTTCTAAGATGATGTTGTGTTTCTCCTGGTCAGTGGAATTGCAGAGGAAAGGGCAAGTACTCTGGGGTCAAACAGATCTGGAATAATATTTCCCTGCTGTGAGAGTGTAAGCAAGTTGCTTAACCATTTTCCCTCTCCAACATGGAATTGGCTACTACCTACCTAAACCAGTGTTGTGGGATTAACTGAGATGATGCAGGAGAACAACTAGCAAAGTAGCTGATAAGGGGCGTGGCCTCTGTGATGATCCACTGTGGGAAGCACGCGACCCACTATTTTGGGAGACTGAGACAATGCAAGTGTGTCATGGAAACAGAACTATGGTCCCTATGGAATTACAAGTGCAGCCTGCCTTGAGGGGTCACCCCAGGAAAACTAGAACTCAGAGGTTCCTGTATCTCATCCAGATTGTATGTTAATTTAATTGTTGTGGTTTGTGGTTAGATTATGGTGAGGCGAAGTAGGATTTTATTCAGTTCCCCGCATGTTTATCGGTAGCCTTCCTGCTCTGTACAGTCAATGTGCAAAGGAAAAAAGGGAGTATCAGTAGCTTCGAGGAGCAACTTCTAAACAGTGGAAGAGAAAGAGATATAAACTTGTCTGTATAAAAATTAGACTCTGCTAAACTAAGCATGTATATGGGGCGCCTGTTGGTTATATGGGGGCTCAGTTGGTTAAGCCTCTGACTTTGCCTCATGTCATGACCCCAGGGCCATGGGATCCAGCCCCACACCGGGCTCGCTGCTCAGTGGGGAGTCTGCTTCTCCCTCCCCTTCTGCTCCTTCTTCTACACATGCTCGATTCTCTCTTTCACACAGTAATAAAATCTTTAAAAAAATAAACATGTGTAGTAAGTGCTATGGGAATATAGAGGGAAAAGTCATTGGCAATCCGAGGGTAATTTTCACAGAGGTTATATTTGTAAAAGTACTTGACGTAGTAATTTTAGACTTGGATAAATAAGAGGAAAACCTTCAAAGTAGGGACAATAGCAAGGATAAGTACTTTACAAAAAAACTAGTATTGAAAGAATGATTTAAAAATCAAACATGGCACGGGCTTCTGGGTGTCTCAGTTGGCTGATTGTCTACCTTTGGCTCAGGTCATGATCCTGGAGTCCCAGTATCGAACCCTGCATGGACTCCCCACTCAAGGGGGAGTCTGCTTCTCCTTCCGACCCTCCCCTCCTGGCTCTTCCTCTCACTCTCACTCTCTCACAAATAAATAAATAAAATCTTTTAAAAAGCCAGCTGTGGCAAAAGCATAAGCCATGTGTTAGGAATAACAGCCAATAAAAGTGAGCAGGGTAGATTTTGAAAAGCCTTGAACTCTATGCTGAATGTTTCCATACTATATTCTATAGCAAGGAATCATGAGGGAACATGTTTTACATCTTAGGAAATTTTCTTTATTTTGGTTGAAGAAAGCAATATTTAAAATGGATTTCCAATAGCGTCTTTCATATCAAAGCCAAATATTTTGTAGTCATTTTCAAGGTCATCAATTATTATTTAACAATATTCACTTACCTGTTCTTTAAAATGTTGATATAATAAAAACAGCAGTAAAATCTAACTCGTATGGATTCTTTTCACCACCCAAATCTCCCATTGGCCTATCATTTGATTTTCCCATTGCTAATGATAGCTCTATGTGAATATTGTTCTCCCTTCCTTAAAAATCATATTCTGCCTAGACAAAACTGGTCACTGGAGACACCTTGAACATCTAACTGGGATCATTCTGCATGTAAAGTAAAACTTTGGCTATCTTATGAAGATGTAAAAATTATCAAGTAACATTGAGAGATGAATGACAAGTCCCAAAGAACCAGAGGACGATATGTCAGCTAAACCTACAAATACACTCAAATATCTGTCTTTTTCTGTTAACATCATTAGTACTACTCAGTTCTAAGACATCATCGTTTCTCCCTTGGACTACCTCATTGGCTGTAATCGTTATAAACATAAGCCAGCCTACTGAGCTTCCAGTTTAAAACTCCTTTTTGATTCCTAACATCATTAAAAATACAGTACATGTTCATGTCTCATAAGGTCTTTATAACATCTTTTTTAACATCTGCATACTCGTTGTGTCCCCATGCTACAGTGCTATGACTCAACTTTGCCACACAGGTTTTCTTGTTCTTCTAACAATTCCCCTCTTTTCCACCACAGGGTCTTTGTTTTCTCTGACCTTTTCTAGAACACTGATCTCATGTATATTTGAATTTACCCCTCATTGAGGTTTTTATTTAAAGAAATCTCTAGGGAGAATTGTTCTGTCCATAATCTCAGGTGGTTCCCTTCCCACTCTCATCAATCTCTATGTCCCATCACATCTTGCCATTTTATTTCCTTCTCAGCACCTGTTGCAATAATAAATTACGGAAATTCCTACGTATTTACCTTGTATAGTCTGTTCCACCGATGAGAGCAGTCCGTTTTATTTCCTTTTGCATCCTTAGTGCCCCCCCCCCACAGTTCAGGCAGCTGTATTTGTTAAACGTTTACTGAATGAATGAATGCCCTAACAAATGAATGAATGACTCACTAAAGCCCAAGTCAGGTGGGAAGAAAAATGAAATAGAAAGCCACTGAGATGCAAAAGCCAACAGAGAGAATAAGGGGAGGGGAGATAACTGACTAAGGAAAGCATGAAGAGCATACATATCAACAATGTAAGATAGGAAAAATGGAGACATAGCCTGTATCCACATAGCCATATTTACAATCCAGGGTCGGTTAATTCAGTATGCCAGTGGATGAGTAGGAGTACTTGGGATTTATCCTCCTCCCTATAACTGCATAGCCTCTGGGGAAACAGTCAGAAGAAGTGTGAAAAGTCCACATAAGCTACCTACACTCCCAGGTGGCTGAGGCAAGAGGCGAGACACACCCCTACAGCACAGAGGGTGCATAGGGAACGTAAATAGGACACTGCAGTATCTTCCCACGGGTCCAGCAGCAAAGTTAGGGCAGATGTAAGAGCAGGAATTATCTTTTTTTTTTTTTTTAAGATTTTATTTATTTATTTGACAGAGAGAGAGAGAGATAACAAGTAGGCAGAGAGGCAGACGGCTGGGGGCGGGGGGGAGAAGTAGGCTCCTTGCTGAGCAGAAAGCGCAATGTGGGGCTCGATTCCTTGATCCTGAGATAGTGACTTGAGCCAAAGGCAGAGGCTTAACCCATTGAGCCACCCAGGTGCCCCAAGAGAAGGAACTATCTTATAAGAAACCCTGCCTTTAGGATATATGGTTCTAATTTTCACAAGCTGGGTTTTGTTAATGGGACTCTGCTCCTTAACGGAGAAAGGAGAGAGGTTAGGTAACGAGGTGAAACTCAAAGTCCAAAGAATAAAAAAAAAAAATTAAAAATTAAAAAATAAAAAAAAGATTCTGTTCATGTTGCTACTATGAGAATTCGGTCAGGAGGATAATCCTGAAGCCAGTAAAATCAGAATAAAGAAACAAAGAGTTGGATCGTTGCTTTATGTATTCCTCTAAAACACAAAACCTAGAATCACATGGTTCAGGTAGGAAGATAGCAAATTCTTGCAATCTAGTCCAATTTGTTCTTTTTTCATTATTATTCCTGTGGCAAATGTTATTTTCTGCAAATGACTAAAAGAATAACATTAATAGTGACAAACTTCTGTACAGACACTCTCTTATTTGGCTGAGAAACCTATAGGAAGGGCTGCTAACTGGGAAAATGCGTTTGTGTGGCCCAGAATACTAATATAAATGCTGATCTACTGAATCTGTGAGAATCACACAGAATGAATAGTAACACGGGGTATTGGAGGTTTTATGCAGGAAAAAAAATGCCTGTGATTAGAGATAAGTTCATGGGGAATAAAAGAATGTGGATGCAGAATTACAGACTTAGTACAGGAAAATAGATTAAGGTTGAGAAAAACTAAGATAAAAGGAGATTTGGCAAGAGGCTGAAATGCTTTAAATCCATGCAAATAACTGACAAGGGGGAAAGTGAATATGCTGAAAGGATAAAACAATGTGTTTTAGAGCAAGACAAAGATCAGATACATGGACAAAACATTAAGAAACTGCCCATATCCTGATTTTTAAGTTATATAAGAGTACAAATTGACTTAAACATGTTCTGTATAATGTACAATAAAAACAATAACCAAGCAAATAATATTAATAGAGCAAGCAAGAAAAATTAGAGTGACCTTGGTTAGCAATATTATACTAAAGAATGGAAGAATTTCTGGTTTAAAAAAAAGAATTTATTATAAATCTTGAGTGGAGCCTGTAGGAGGAAAATTTTTATTTTTATTTATTTATTAATTTTTTAAGATTTTATTTATTTATTTGACAGAGAGAGAGAGAGAGGTCAGAAGTAGGCAGAAAGGCAGGCAGAGAGAGAGGGGGAAGCAGGCTCCCTGTTGAGCAGAGAGCTTGATGTGGGGCTCCATCCCAGGATCCTGAGACCATGACCCGAGCTGAAGGTGGAGGCTCTAACCCACTGAGCCACCCAGGAGCCCCCTGTAGGAGGAAAATTTTTATTTTATGCACAAGTATTGATTTTGCCATGTGTTTTTGGAAGGTGGCATTACAGACCAAGAGTAAATCCTTATGGGACACACTACGGGGAAACAGAGTGACAAACCTCAATGCTGAGAAGCAAAATGCCATCTCCAACACCACTACTCCAGAAACACCATAAACTTCGTATCTTGCATCCCAAGTGATTCAACAAGGAGGTTACTAATCTGAAGTTTCTATGGATGGGTTTTGGATATGGGGAGGTTGAAGATTTATGAATAACTTATAACCATAAACACACTGAAGAAGAACAGGGTCTATTGCTGTCATCATTTTTTTTCAAAGGAAGTCTCAACTCAAAAGTTTCAGAAGCACTGAGTGGTTATGAAATTATGATATAAAAGCTTAATCGAGGGGCGCCTGGGTGGTTCAGTGGTTTAAGCCTCTGCCTTCCACTCAGGTCATGATCTCAGGGTCCTGGGATCGAGCTGTGCATCAGGCTTTCTGCTCAGCAGGGAACCTGCTTCCTACCTCTCTCTCTGCCTGCCTCTCTGCCTACTTCTGATCTCTCTCTGCCAAATAAATAAATAAAATCTTATAAAAAATAAAAGCTTAATCTAATGTTTTTAAATCAGTACATTTATAGATTATTTACAGTGCATAACATGGAGATCACATATACGTGTGTGTATAATGTGCAAATATATAGTTATATATAATCTGTATGTAGTTTGTTTTTATATAACCTTTTGATCACCATTCATATATATATATATATATAATAACTTATGGAATTGAGAATTATTTGTGCATTATTTTAGTAACTTATACATGATGCAATAAAAGGTCATCAATAAAGTTACTCAATAGATAGACAACTATTTCCAAAAGCATATTGAAATACTTGTGTTTTCTTTCCTCTCTCATGCATCCCTAAATATAGATGATGGCTGTGCTTAATACAACCAGCGTAACTATTTTGCTCAAATTACAATTCAGCTAATTCTTCATTAATTAAGGTTAACATAGTTTTATCACTCATTCGATCATCATTTGAAGATTTTAAGATTAAATTATTAAATGTTTTATGTGCATTTTATGTTCCTACTTGGCTAGATGTTCTTTTTCTTGAGATGGCCAGAAATATTTTCATCTGGAAAAAGCTTGCCTCTCTAAGGGCATAAATCCCAGGCAGAAAAATGAAGGTCTTGATTCAGCTGTCTGTAAAACCATATAGCTAATTAAACTAAACACTATTCTATTGCTATGGCACAATAAATAATCATGGAACAAGGCTAAAATCCTAGAATAGAGAAGTTTCTGCACTTAGTGAAGTCAAAATGGGTTAAGTGGTCATAACATCAATTAAAAATTTGAAGCAGTGGAATCCAGTATTTCTTTTATCAATTATGTGAAGGATGGGTAGTAAGTTTAAACAACTACAACATAAATACATTTGTTCAGAAAAAAATGCCTCAGAATTCTGAAATCTGGAACAAATATTTTAAGATTGTGTCCTTGCCTGTTTCAGTTACAAAATAAATATCTTCATGTCCTCCACCTTGCAGAGAAAACTTAGAATTTTATGAGGGGTCTACTGTAGGTAAGAGGAAAAGATTCAGTTAATTTTCTGTTGCCAAATATGAATTTAGACAGACCTCTGAAGACTCTCCAAGTAAACATTTTCCCTATACAGCATCTCTGGATTTTTAAACTCCAAATTTTCTCTTAGGTACATGTCTCAATACAATGGTTTTCGGACAATGCTCAGGTAGGAAATACTTATATTTGCTTCCCCCAAAATGTATTTCCTCTAAAACTGCATTTATATCAAAATGATAGGAGAGAAAACTCTTGATTTACATTTTAGGTATAATTGGTAGAATGTTATACTTACATATAGAAAATTTGAAAAACTTGTGGATTCTCAGCAGTTGGGAAGTGTGTCTTGCAAATTGTAGGCATTCTATCAAAATATACCAGATATGCCTTTCTCTGCCATATTGTTCTCACCTGAGCATGATTTCACTGTGATTTTATATTTAGTCTTTATTTTGTCCATTACAGTACAATAAGTGCCAAAACAGTGGAGAAAATATTGAAGAAAACTACAAAATTTAGCAAAGCAGATGGGAAAAGTAGTTGTCAGGGAAAACATGGTCCTGCATATAAAATGACTACTTGCTAATAACCATAGTAATATTTTGGAGACCAAGTAGCAATGTTTTAAAGCAATTTCTATTTTTATCTGATAGTTTGATACTTTTTTTTCAGCATTGTACAAAGTGCATGTACCTTACCGAATATTTGAACACTTTAGATATGCATGTAGCACTTGGTAACATTTTTCTTTAACTAATGAAAAGTTGGATCCCTGTTAAGATTTTGGGACAGAAAATTTTTTGGTAAAGAATTATGTGGGTAATGACTGATTTGGGTCCTTCAAACATTGAATTGTCAAATAGACTCATGGATGCTTTTCTTTGGACTCTAGCATCATTTTTCTTAAGACAGATTTTAATCTCTTCCAGATTGCTCTTGTTGTGCCATGACCAAAAACAATACATCTTAGCGAGACAGAGATGACTTTCTCTCATTCTGTAGCTGCATGTAGTGCTATATAGTAAAGGGAGGTTGGACAGTGTAAGAAGGAAGATCTCTGAGCATGGAAGATAGTTTAGCACCATAGCCTCCTCTAATACTGACCTAAAGTCCATAACAATGGCTTATTTTACCTATGACACTTTGTAAGTTTGGGTAATTAACTTTGTAAATTTCCCATTCACACAGAAATTATGTCATACAGAAAGCAAGATTAGGTATCCTTGACCAAGCTCAGGTAAAATTTAAGGAATATACACATAAATTGTTGTTAAGAGGTGAACAATTTCACCTAAAACTACTTTAAACATATGATAGAATAAGTGGTAGAATTGATTAATAGTAAAATTACTAATTAATTAATAATAAAATTAATCATAAAATAGTAACAGTAAGTTCATAAAAAATTCATATGCCAGATTTGAAAACAAACCTTTGTTTTAGATGTCAAACAAATACAGAAATATATTTAATGTTATTGGGATTCCCTATTGTAAGGAAGTTTTTAGAGATGTCTACTTTTCAAAGTATATGTCTTTGGCATGCATAGTGACATAAAGAGGAAAGAATATTCTATTTCTTGATTATGCAAATAATGACATTATTTTCTTAAATTCTTTTCAGTAATGAGTCAAAATCAAGCTAATAAAGAAAAAATAGTCAAAATCTAACAAAATTTAAAAATATTAAGATATCATTATGTAATATGGATAATAATGGCTCTTACACTAGAATCTCCATCCCATGTTCTTCTACACACCTTTCTTTCCCTTCCTTCCTTCCTTCCTTCCTTCCTTCCTTTCTTCCATTCTTCCCTCTCTCTTTCTTTTCCTCTCTCTCTCAATTGTAATTCTATATCTTGGAAACAGAGATCCTTATCCCTAGCATTGAAAGTAAATTTTTATCTCTTCCCCTGCAACATTATGGCTATAGAAACAAAGCTCTTTTTTAATGTGATTATTAAAATAAAATTTGTTTCGGTATTTGAATTGTCATTGCTTTTGGTAAATGAGCTTTTATAAATGCTTTAAGGTTCTTCATGAGGAGTATTTTATTCCAAATAAGGAGAGACTAAGCTTTAATATCCACTTTATTTGTATGGCAATTTCTTTTTTTTTTTTATGATTTTTTTTTATTTATTTATTAGGAAAGAGAGAGAGTGAGAGAGAGCATGAGAAGGGAGAAGGTCAGAGTGAGAAGCGGACTCTCCATGGAGCTGGAAGCGTGATGTGCGACTCGATCTTTGGACTCCCGGATCATGACCTGAGCCGAAGGCAGTTGCTTAACCAACTGAGCCACCCAGGCGCCCTGTATGGCAATTTCTTTAAAAAAAAATTCCTACTATAAAATTACTAAGGTACTCAATAAATTATTAAGTATAGTTATACTAAATGGGTTAGCACATCTTATAGCACTCAAAGAGGATTATTATTATAATTTTCCTTTGTTTTCCTTAAGTTCTTGGACTTAGATCAATGGTTCTCAGAATTATTCAATGGGTCTAGGAGCTGGAAGTCACAGTGCAATTTGTGGACCACCATCAAAATACTGAGGTACTGAGTATATCTTTAAATTCCACATACACAATTTGTGGCATACCCCAATATCATTTTACATACATATAAGATCAATAAGATACAACAAGAGTCAATGTTCTAAGACAAATGTATTTGGAAGAAAACATATTTTTTTAAAAAATGTCTCCATTAGGCATTTTTCCTACAAATTGGGAAAAGACTCATTATTCAATTACAGCAGCAGAACACCTTGCTCCTGCTAATGGAACATACTCTCCATAATTATTTAAAAACTATCTTTCTACATTAACAGACTTTGAAAAAAGACCAGGAAGTAAAGAACATTACATGACTATAATCAACACAAAAATTAGCTGGATATTTAAATGTATAAAATTCACGGCACATTGCACAATTTATGATCTAAACAGGATTTTTTAAGCAAATAGAGCAACTTCCTTAAAAATATTCTGTAATATTAATAAAGTCTGCATATTTAGACATTCTTTGGGCAATAATTTACACCAAAAAATTGATACGATAAGCAGTGGTTGAATAATTTTGTTTTCTTTTTGTAAAAAGATAAAAGTCTTTTATCTTTTAATCTCTTAAATCTTTGAATCTTTTAAAATCTTTTTATCTTTTTATCTTTTAAAAGGTAAAAATCTAAGAAATATGCATGTACTAATTAAATAACTGAAATGCATTTTTATAGAAATACCTTTGTGGGGCACCTGGGTAGCTCAGTAAGTTAAGTATCTGCTTTCAGCTCAGGTCATGATCCAGGAGTGACACAATGGAGCCCTGCATTGGGCTCCCCACTGACACGGAGTCTGTTTCTCTCTCTGACCCTCCCCCTACTTGTTCTCTCTTTCTCAAATAAGTGAAATCTTTAAAAAAAAAAAAGAAAGAAAGAAAAATGCCTTTCTTATAATAGTGCAAAGTGCTCTTTTGTGAATTGATTAGTGGTACAGGGCATTTTCAGATCGTCACAGAGTATAGAAGAATATTCTGGAAAAAATCCATAGTCAATTCCCTCTTAGAAAAATTTAGTAAATTTAGAAGAATTTATTTAAAGTTGAGTTTTTCCTTTATTAGTAGTCTGTATCAGGCTGAACTTCTCAAGACGGTGATCAAATAATCAAGAAATGGAGTTCTTTTTCACATAGGTAGTAGAGAGATTAAATACACAAAAAGAAAATGAGAAGACTAGGGTATATACATACATATACATGTATATGTATGTATATATGTATATACTACATACATACATATATTATTCATTACATATATACTTTTTATTACATAATATTCTTTACTACTAAGAACTGGTTGATTTAAAAGTAACCACTGTAACTGGAATATTAAAAAGAAAGGATTACAGTTATTTGGTCTAAAAAAATAACTGAAAGTAAATAAGTTAAGTTTGCAAATGATGAAGTTGAACCTTAAAGAGGATGTGACGTATTCAAAATATGAGTGTGGAAAGAAAGCTAAGTGCCGGGTCTCTGCTACCATTTAATGCTTCTTCTAGTTTCCCAGATTGTAAACAAATGAGAATTACATATAAGACTTCAGTATTGAATAATGCCTCTTTCTTCTGCTCTTGGCATGTAAAGACCAGCAATGGAAATTTTTTTTACAATTCTATTGTTCAGAAAATCAGGACTAGAATTTTAAGCAGTCATTTATTTACTTGCAGAGAGTTATATACATACACGATCCTATAATGTGGGAATAGACATATCTCCAAAGAAGATTAACAATTTGGCTTATAAGAATATGAAAAGATGCTTATTGTAATTAATCATTATAGAAATGCAAGCCAAAACCACAGTAAGATATTACCTCGCACCTATTAGGATGGCTTCTATCCAAAGAAAATAAAGCAAAATAAAAAATAAAAACAGAAAATAACAAATTTTGTTGAGGATGTGGAGAAATTGAATCCCTAATACACTGTTGGAGGGAATGCAAAATGGTACAGCTTCTGTGGGAAACAGTATGATGATTTCTCAAAAGATTAAATAGAGAACTACTACATAATCCAGCAATTTCATATCCAGGTATATACCCAAAAGAATTGAAAGCAAGGTCTCAAAAAGATACTTGTATATCCATATTTATAGCAGCAGCCATTATTCACAATAACTAAAATGTGGAAGTAACCCATCAGTAAGAGAATGGTAAATAAAATGTAGCATATATAAACAATGGAATGTTACTCTGCCTTAAAAAGGAAAGGAATTCTGACCCATGCTACAAGATTCATGAACTTTGACACTGACGGATGCATCTGCCCCTTTGCATTCACACTCTACCCAGACCCTTTGTTCAGAATGAATGTGCCTTCATTTAGCATGATAATTTTACCAGAAGAAAATGCAGACTATTTCAAAATCTTCTCTCAATTAACTTCAAATTTTGTTCACTAAGAAAACATTTCCCAAGTACCTTATCCTCATTGTCTTCTTTAGGAAAACCTGGCATCTGAAGGAATGAGAGTTGTAATATGGAAACATTTACTCATGTTATTACATTTTCTTTATTCTTCAAAAATATTAGCTAATGTCATATGAGAGACATTTCCACACAATGTTTTTCAAAGTTAAGATATGATATATTCATAGGGATTAGAGAATTTTAAATGCAGTTTAACTCAAATAGTTTTAATTATGGCAGGTACCCATCTATGTTAAAACTGAGATAAAATTCCATTTGAATTTTGACCTTGTCAAAAAAGAGTTGCAATATAACCAAGTATAGATTACATAAATTCACTTGCAGACTAAAAGGGCTAAGAGAATATTTTTTCAATATATTCATATTTATAAGTCTAAACTATGTCACTGAAGAAAGCAATCAAAAGAGCTTAAACTTTGCAGGTTCAGGTGAAATTTCATTAAATTCTCTACATTCATTTATGACCTATTTTCATGTTTTTCAAGAGTGGGAAATACAGGCCACCCCCACAGTAGGTCTTGCTATCTGGATATCTGATTGCAGATCTTCAATGGGATACTAGCTAATATTCTGAGGTGTCAACAACAACAAAAAATGAAACTAAATTTGGATTGTTTAAGTAGGAAAGGGATTTACTAATAGGACATGGCAGGGTGTGATTTCAAAATAGCAGTATGAAGAGCTCTGTAAAACTGCTCCCCAGTAAAATAACCATAAATGCTGAAAATCATGAAAAAAAAGTCTTTAGAAATGGTCCTAAAGGCTTATAATAAATGAAGAAACCAAATCTTGGTAAGAATAGCAAGAGTCTGTGACAGTACAGTACATCTCACTCCCCCCACCACTTTCCTCCACCATAGAGCTCAGCATGAGTCTGGGCATGTCTTGCTAAGAAGATGGAGACTTTCTTCACCTCCAGTTCCCAACCAAGGGATATGGTGCCAACTTGAGAGTGGCAGCACACCAGTGTTTCCCATGGCCCTTCATCTCTGTGTAGTACAAGCTGAACTCCATGTGAGTGTTTCTGAGAAGTTAGGGGCTCCTGCAATGGAGGTTCTATGCCAAGCAGAGCAGGCCTAGAATCCTGAAACTGGAGGACACCCAGAAAACTCCTAAGGTGGCAGTTGCATTCTGAAAGAGGAAAGCAGAGAATATCAGAGACTGACACCCACCCTGAACACCCTACTGGTACAGAAGGGTATCACTTTGAAAGAAGTGGACCACCGCTGTTCCTAACTCAGAGATTCTGCTCATGCAAGAGAGATGGGGCCGAAGAACAGAGAATTCTCAAATTTTCTCCAAAAGAATTGACCTCATTCTCAACAGAGTGGGAGGAGTTCAAATCTAAGGTCAGTCTCAAAAACAGGAGAGGTTTTGGTGATAAGCAATTAAAAGAAATTTGGCAGCTCTATCAGTGTAGCAAACCAAGCTATAGGCTAGCTAGTTCACCAGGGAAAACAGGGGTCAAAAACAGCTGCGAAGAGCCCTCTTGGAGTCTGGACAAATCTCAAAGACTGTTCTGAAAATTAACTCTCAAATGTGGGAAGAACCCAAATGTCTATTAACTGATAAATAGAAAATAAGGTGTATGTTCTCAAAATAGCATATTATTTTGCAATAAAAAGGAACAAATTAACTTCAACATGGATGAACTTTGAAACATTATGCTAAGTGTAAGAAGCAAGTCACAAAATAGCATATATTATATGCTTCCAAGTACATGAAATATCCAGGATAAACAAATCTGTAGAGACAGAAAGTAGCTTTTGTGGATGCCTAAGGCTAGAGGTGTTAAAGTTGGGAGAAAGTGGAGGAGGTGATTGCTATTAGGTACAGGATTTCTTTTCGAGGTGATGAAAACTACTGTAAAATTGATGTGGTGGTTATTGCAAAATTATGGGAATATACTAAAAACCATTGAATTATATGCTTTAAGGCAGTGGACTGCATCGTCTGTGAATTATATTTCAATAAAGCTGTTATGTAAATATTATTTAAGTACACATTTGGTGGTTCGCCTTATCACTGGGATGACTAGAGAAATGAGCTCTGAAAAAGATCAGGAAGAGGAGACTGCCAGGCTACTGGAACCAAGCTGAAATGAATTCATAAATTTGAGGCTCTTCATACCTGCCTACTACAATCTGCCCTGCCACTACCAGTTCTCCTTGGATATTATATGCAAGGACTTATGTCATTGGTTCCACTATCCAAAGAGATTCTCCACTTCCCATGTTTATATCATTAGCTCCGGTTTCAAACCACTGAGTGAGTCATCTGATTGTTTAAGCTTACATTACATGCCTGCCCAAGCAGAATGTGTAAATACAAAGCCTTTTTCTCTGTTATTGGAAGTCATCTTTTCGTCCTTACCAGGTGACAGTTCCTCAAGCATAGGAAAAGGGCTCAGATGATGGGAGGATAAAGATGACAAATACACACAGATAAATGAATATAAAATATACTCCATAAGGATAGATTATCTTTATGTAAATAGAAATATATGCTAAATATGATAATAACTAACACATACACTTTTTACCATGTACAAGATGAGATACTATTCCCAGAGCCTTAGGTATTTTAACTTACTTATTCTTTGCATCGATTTTGTGTGAAATAGGTGCTTGTACTATTACTCATTGTTTTCCAGTGAGGAGATTAAGACCCAGAGAGATCATGTGAAAGTCCCATGATCACTTGGCTAGTGGCTAGTGGCTATGATTCGAAAACAGAGTGCCGCTGGAACCACTGCTACGTTGAACTCCCTCTGTCTGAATAACAAAGGTTTTTCGATTCAACTCAGCTCTCCTAGATGGATCATGGTCCATACTTAGAAATTTGTTTTTCTCCTAGTCATACTAACTGAAAATAGCCAGATCATATAGCATTCCGTTATTGTACTCCTTTAGGGGTTGTACTTGATGCTAGGGAAGGAGGAGGAAGCAAAAGGGAATACAATATAATTCCTCTTTTTAACAAGTTTACAATAGAAAGGCATTCCTGCTGAATGAGTATACAAAATAACTAAAAGGAAAGGTCTTTGCTTCTCAAGACATAGAAACGTTGCCTTCCAAAATAAATGTCATGCTTACTTCAATTTAAAAAATTTGAACCTAGACCCACTACCTCCTCTCCCTGGTCCTCCAATACAATGCCTGGAGCACCTCCGAGGGAACCCTCAGCTCCTGAAATTTCAGTTTGAAAATCCTAGATTTTGATAAATTCAGAGAGAAATATAAAAATAAAGATTTATAGGACTATCTAGGAAGAGAGAGAGTGTTAAGGGAAGTCCAAAAGCAATCTTTAAAGAGGATGGGCGTTTGAGATAAGCGTTGACAGATGCAGATGGGTGGTGGTGATGAATTAGAGGGAGCACTGTTATGACCACAGACTCACAAACAGTGTTCAGGGAAAAGTGAATGGGCTAGCTTTGTAGGAACATAGATTATATATACAAGTGTGCTGGAAAACAAATTTGGTCAGGTAAATTAACTCAGTGTTATGGACCATGAGTTGCCAATGTAAGGCTTTTATGTTAAGCTGAAAAGTAACAGGAAATCGTTAAGTTTGTCAATTAGAGAATGACTTGTTTTGTTTTGTTTTCACAAGAAGGGTTCAAGAGGTTTATTAGACAGCCCATGGCAAGATATAAAATGCTTAATGACCATAACAATCATATTTCATCAACCAGGTGCCACTTGGCGCTATGACACAATCCTGCAGGATATCCCTGGGCTCACATTTCCTAATGGGCTGCCAAGACATGAATACCCTTAAATCAAGACCCTAATGCAAAGGCATTCCTGAGACCACTCGGAAGCAGAGTGCTTAGAAAGCTTGCTTTCTTATCAATGTAGGAGGGACTGGGGAGGAAACTCTGTGGGACAATTTGAATTTCCAAACTTAGTAAAAGGGCAATAAATTTGCAAGCAGGGTCTCCTGGGTCTGGGGCAGAGCAAGGGGGACAAGAGAAGCAAAACAACTGGGACCTGACAGCAGCTTTCTCTCATCTACTGCTTTTGCTTGCCTCTCTCCCGGAGGGTCAGCAGACAACTGCGCCATTGGCCATGTTGAAATAAGCCAGCAAGTTGGCATCCTTTATGAAGATGCCCTCATAGGACTGCTTCTCTTTCCCTGCAGGCATGCCTGTGGCTTCAGAAACCTTCTCCATGATGACAGAGAACTGATCCGTGAGCAGGAGGGGGAAGAGTAGCACCTGCCCTTTCAGTTTCCATTCTGTCTACCCTGCATGTTAGGCACCTGGATTTTGAAGAACACTAGTCTTGTTTTTGTGTACAAACTCCTCCTCAGGTGTGAGGCTCTCTTCTCTGTCTTCAGGGTCTTGGAGGTGTGTCCACATTCTGTGGGAGGCAGGGATGGACAATGGGCTTTGGGACTGTGGCTGGGACCTGCCACATAGGTGAAGCAGGGAAAAGGCTGCTGGCACAATCATGGGGGAGGGCAAGGTGCCATGGTAAGGGGCTGATGAAGTCATGGTCACCACACTGATCATGGGTGAGTGGATGATAAGCAGGATAGGAGCGATAGCTGAGCCAGGGAGCAGTCAGACCATGAGAGCCAATGGAGCCCAGGGCATGATGATACTGCAGCCACAACTATAGCACAGATGGACCAAAGGCAGCATGACATGTGAAAATGAGGTGATGAGAGGGCCAAGCTGGGAATGTTAATGACTGGGGGTGCAAATGGTGACTGCTGGGGGATATCATTGGGCTTGCTGGGATCAGTGTTCTCTTTAGTATCATGCTCCAACACTGGGCCCTTAGATAGGCTCCTGGAAGTTGATATTGGACTGAGTGGCCTGCTGGGTCCCGGTCATGCTGCCTGAGTGACCAGTATCAATTAGAAATTGCTGAGAGTGGTGTGAACTATGTTTTATATTGTAGGATGTGATTATTTTCTATTATTATTTTAGAATATTATTTAATAGCATTTATTTATTTGTTCATTGGGCTTAGGATGGTTCCAAATAATGATCAAAAGGAGATTGGCTCTAAGACTGTCTCAGAATACTGCAAATGAGCTTTATTTAAATGGGAAAGAAAGGAACAATAAGTATTTGTTGGATGGGTGAATGGATGAGAAAAATTCATGAAAGAATGAATAAATGCATGATATAGTATGGAGGCAGAATCTATATAGTTAGATCGGTTTTCCTACCATGGGAGAAAATTAGATGTTGATATCAAGAACTTATTGGAAATGTTGTTAAAGATATGTAGGGTAAAAATTAACAGAAATCAGAAGGATGGAAAAGGCAGTAGCATTTTTGAAGTAGAAGTAATGTATTTGTGTGATCTATGTAGATAAATGTTCTATTGGGACAAATTTGAGGTAATGCCAAAGAGCTGAAATACAAATCTGAACTTTAAGAGAGATTTTTTTGGATTATAAATGTTGATAACACATGTGCAGAAAATACAAATTCAGCTGTATTTGTATCAGCTCAATAGATTCAAAATAGAGCCAGGCAAAATTAAATAAGAAAGAAGGTCTGAAGACAGGGCCATTTGGAATGAGTATTTCTAGATTGGGGATGACAGTATGAGAAAGACCAGAACAATAAGATAGAAGATAAGACTTACGTTTGTTATGAACCTGGAATCCAGAGAATGAGAATTTAAAAAGTTGATTTGCCAGTTGGAAAAAAAGCATTGAATATTCTAGAAATAAAGGGTTTCATGCAAAGAGTGATCAGTTTTACTAAATAAAGAACATCATTTGGACTGTTTGAAAAGTTTTGTCAAAGACCATTAGCAACATCATAAGGAAAGCAGAAGAATCCTGACTGAGTTTATGTTATGTCATATGGAATAAACCCAAAGGTTTGGAATTATTCTTTAGTTTTGAACAAAATTAACACTAACATTTTTAGTAAGATATGTTTATACAAATGTACAGTTTTCTGATGATATTCAAGAGCAATATTGAGGTGTTATTTCACACACATGAGAACTTCTAGTTACTTGAACACAAGAGATGTTGTTTGTCAATAATATCCCAAATATGACGGTGGCCAGTCACTATTATGTTGAGATGCTGACTCATTCTATTTATTCTTTTTTGTGTGAAGTAGCAATTATGTGATAAATATTTTCTATTTACATATTGTGCTTCTATACTATTTGTACCATGTTTAAGGATTATGAAAAAAAACAGCAACTAAAATCAAAAGAAGTCACTGTATAAACTTCAGGGCAAAAGGAAAGAAACATAAATCACACATACACACACATACACAGATAAGATTTCAAAAAACTTTTTATAGCCATTTTTAGGAGAATGTAGATAAAGTCAACCTTCTAAGTCTACTATGAGGATTGAGATAAGATACATAAGCATGATTTACATAGTATAAAACACTCAGGGACCATTGTTATGTTAATCTTAAAATTTGCATAAGGCAAGGAGTAGTGATCCAACACAGTAGATCATGAAATTGGAAACAATACTAACAATAACTTCAAATATAAAAGTACTGTGGTTACACTCATTTTGCCTTAGCTTGTACTCATGTTGATCTATGAAGAAAGAAAAATTAGATATTGTGTTTTTTTAATTTTTTCAACAGCAAAACTAATATTTATAAGTGGTCATTTTTAAACATCACAAACCTAGTGGTGGGTATTGAGGAGGGCATGTATTGCGTGGAGCAGTGGGTTTGGTGCATGAACAATTGATCTTGTAACACTGAAAAAATAAAAGTATTTGGGATAAATAAATAAATAAATAATAAGATAAAAATAAACATCACATATTTCCAAGATGGAAAATAACAAAAAAAAGCCAGATCCAGTGTCAGTGTTTTGTGTCCTTAAAGTAACTTTGCCAAGGTTATAAATCAAGTGGCAGAAATTATATTTTGATCTGTTGCTGTCCACTATCTACGATTTTTCTTGAAATCATGTCTATGACAGGATTCCTTCTGTCAAAATCAATATTTTTTCTCTAAACAAAATTATTAAAATTGACTTTAAGACATTTTATTTAATTCTGTAAAGATGTATTGATAGCTTCAGATGTTCAAGTTAGATGTCTAAGACACTGTGATAAATTAAAAATCAATCTGGTATCTCCACTTCTCTAATATCACAGGGGCTCATAAGTTAATAGATGAAGTAATTATTTCTAAATTGCTAGAAATATAAAGCAGGTATATATAAATAGTACAATAAATATTCAGACAAAGTGCTATAGGATTGAGGTAGATATAAATGAGAAATTTATTCTGATAAAAGTGATGTGGGAAGTGTGTCTTGAGTCAGGTAGTATTTGATAATAGTATTGAAGTGATATGAATGTGGACAGGATGATAAAGGGTAGAGGATGTGTAGGGCATTCTTCAATGATTTGACTCAAGTGAAGACTTCAGAGATTTGAGATTATACTCAGATAATTCACCTCTTGTCATCTATCCATAGAATTGTATAGGGTGTATTGAGCAAAAAGCACAGGGTAAGCCAAGAGAGAATTTTTTTTAATTCCAGTGTAGTTAATGTATGATATTATATTAGTTTCAGGTATACAGTATAGTAATTCAATAAATCCATTTACTACTCAATGCTCATCATTTAAGGCCATATCCCCCTAAATATGTCCAATCTCATCTGATCTCAAGGGCTAAGCAGGGCTAGGCCTGGTTAGTACTTGAATGGGTGAGAGAGGTGTTTTGATTAATAATTATAGACACTTGTATGGCGAGAAGACACATCAAATAAGCATGAGTACCCATTTGGAGAGAAGAAATTTAAGTTATATGGATATGGTATAAATCAATAACACCTAATTGTCAAAAAATATTACACTAATGAAAATGAACAGGTGATTGCCTTAAAATATAAACTACAAGAACTCCTTATCTCAGTGCCTTTTTCTTTTTGCTAAAAATGAAAGATTTTTATCTGACATCACTGAAGCCTCATTTTAATGGGCATCACTATAAAATACATAGTCTTTTCTTAACCATGAGGCAAAATTACATCTTTTTGAAAAATTGAGCATAAATCAGAAAATATTGCGTAGCCACATATTTGACAATCTAAGGACCTTGAAAGCATTTCAGGACCTTAGATAACTATGTCCCATGTCTTTTTTCTGATTTTTCTTTGAAGATGTATAGTCAGGGGTATATTCTATATTTTTGCAGATTTTATATACTTTATAAAATTGTAATCAATCTCATAGAATTGAATTGTAGTTTTCCAAAAAGGTGATGTGAAATTTAGAATTTAATGCTAAAGAATAGAAAAACAAAAATTGTACCTTTTCAATATTATAATATGCAGTCTTCATAAATAACAAATGACTTCCATAGTATTTGGATGTTCTATGTTGATATTTCCTGTCTGTTTCTGATTTTACTTAAAAACCAATGATGGGGGCGCCTGGGTGGCTCAATCAGTTAAGTATCTGCTTTTGGCTCAGGTCATGATCCCAGGGTCCTGGATTGAACCCTGCATCAAGCTTTCTGCTCAGTGGAAGCCTGCTTCTCCCTCTCACACTCCCCCTGTTTGTGTTCCCTCTCTCACTGTGTCTCTCTTTGTCAAATCAATCAATCAATCAATCAATAAATCAATAAATCTTAAAAATAATGATGGATTTTTTTCTTAAACTCCCTTGCATGGTCACATGTTTTCTAATTAATATGGTCGCTTCTTTGTCCAATAACTCTTTTGGTTTTGGTTCTCTTGGCCAACTATGTTGAACTCTCTCTCTGACAATCAAAACCCTGTATAATATGGTCTCAGTTTCCTTAATTAACTTTTGTCTCCCTCAAGTCTTTACCGTCTGCATGATTTCTAATTAGATTACTTCCCGTGCCATTTTTAGTATTGGTCAAACCTACTTGAGCATTTGGCCATGATGGATACCTATTCCTTTGGTCTCTACTATCTGAATTTTTCTAATTATTCAAGACCAAGTTCAGTGCCAGTAGGCCTTTTTAAAGATATTTACTAACTGACTACCATATGAAAGGAACAGTACACTTAAATATTATCTACAAGATATATAGTTGCCTTCAAGAATCTTCTAGTTAAATCAGAGTAAATCAAAAGACCAGTTCAGTGAGTTTGCTAATATTTAGATTTTTCTGACGAAGGCATGGAGGTGATGGCAAGACAAATCCATGTGTATAGGAAGGGCTCTATTGCAGCAGTTAGTAGGGCTATTCTCAGGCAGGATGTTGGACATGTGAGCACTGAGTGCCCTCCCCAACACTATCCCTAGTATTATAAATCTAGTGCTAACATCACTTCCTTGCACCCAACTCATCAGCATCCCTCCTGCACATTTGAGACTCAAGTGAGGACCATTACCAAGAGACTCATGTCATCAATGCCAAGGAAATATCTCATTGTGTAATAATACGGCCACCCATAAGACTAATTATTGCAGAAACTAAAAGACGCATGACCATACCAGATGGCCAGATCAGGCAGGATCTGTACATCCCCTATAGATTTATTCATTAATTATTTCTATCATAGTTGTTGAGGTCTGTTAAGCACTGGGCCCATAGACAATCTCTAGTTATGCCATATTCTGTGCCTCAAGCCTTCTGTCTTGATTCATGTACTGAACCACTGCATTATCAGATGCTGACAACCCTATAACATTCTAGACACCAACTTTGGCCATAGAATTAAGACTTTCAGAACCTCCTTGTTTTATTTCCTCTTTTCAGCTCTCAGGTATCTCACCCTCATCATTCCCTGAACAAAAATGTTCCACAATCCAGTTGCAGATTCAGATCTAAAGTCCCAAGGCTGGCTGCAGACTCAGTCTTAAAGTGTCTTCTTCTGTGTAAGATCAAGAACCAGAGCTTCCTAGTTCTAGACTTGTCACCTGGGTGATCTTGGGCAAGATAATCAATGTAACCAAGTCTCAGTTTATTCTTCTGTAAAGGAAAATGGTAATGCTTGCCAGCTCACATAATTTTATGAGAATACAATAAGTACCTGCTAACCATAATACAGAATAAATATTTTATTGCTAATAAAACTAATAATAAGATAAAAAATGTTTGTTGTTGTTGTTTTTTCTCTCAGTTATAATTTGGGTCATCATAGCTTAGATTTTACACAGTGCCTGGCAAAGTACATTAAGCATGTGGTTGATGCACAAGAAGAATGGTTTGATTCACTGGGAAATCAAATGAGAGTTAAAATTCTCCATCGTCTGTTACACAGACAGGACAAAGACCTGCCCAAACCTTATTTGTAAGCTCACAATAAAAACAGACAAGTCCCTCTCATTCTTTGACATGCAAACAAAAGCATACGTGTGTGTATGTGTGTATCTGTGTATGTGTGCATACAGGCACATATTACTAAAAAACTTACAGCAAAAATATAAAAGTTTCCACATTTTACTAGTTAGAATCTTCAGCAACAAACAACCCATCTGACCCCTAATTTGGCCACTGGGGAAGCATATTCTGAGATGGATATTTGCAAGCCAGAGGCTTATTAAGAAGTCCTTTGGGATCAACTCTCTGGGGACGTAAAGGAAGTCAGAAGGAGTAGAAAGTAATGTTGGATTGCAATAGCATTGTGAAGGATAATTTTGATGATTTTCCTTAGTCTTAGAGTTTTCAATGGCCCTTCCTAATTGTCCCACAGGAAAAGAGGACCAAACTTCACACCATGTAATCAACTATCATTGGATGCCTCTGGGACAAATCACTGAAATTGGGCTAGATCTCTTCAAGGCAGTTTTCCAAGAGGAACGTAGCTTAGAACCATCTGGACCCAACACTCCCCAAAAGCCAAGGAATCCTGTTTCAGTCATGAAAAGAGAAAAATAATATCTCTCAACAGTGACAAGTAAAGCCCAGCAATGAGGAAGGTATGAATATCTGTTTCACAGAGTGTCTTCTGGGAACAGCTCTTCTAGGATCTTAACATGGTCTGGAGGTTTCAGCTAATATTTATCATCTCTCTCATTTTCATGTAATAATTAAAGAGGGGCTATTCTGCTATAAATCATTTATTTTGATCATCTAAATTTACTAAGAGTATACATATCACAAACTCCCATGAAACCTCTTATAATAAGGATTCATCATAATTCATGGAACTACCATTTATTTCCAATGAAATTTTCTGGATATTTGAGAGACACTCCTGTGTCCTGAAAAATTTGCTGATTTTATTAATTTTCCCCAATTTTGCTAATTCCAATGGGCCATTTTTTCCTCACCAATTATTTTCTGATCCAAAACTATATCTCAGGTTGTATTATGCCTAGGTGAGGCATATATATGGCTGAGATCTGTTCAATGCAGCACTGATAGACAAAACGGCAATATATGTATTGTGCATACAAAACCCATTGTCTATAATTATTGGCTGCTCCACAAATAGAGTGCAAGATTAAATACAGGATACAGAGCCCTTGGATGGCTCAGTCAGTTAAGCTTCTGCCTTTGGCTCAGGTCATGATCTCAGGGTCCTGGGATTGAGCCCCACATTGGGCTCTCTGCTCAGCAGGGACCCTGCTTCCCCTCTCTCTCTGCTTACTTGTGATCTCTCTCTCTCTCTCTGTCAAATAAATAAATAAAATCTAAATACATACATAAATACAGGATTCACAGTTAAATTTCAATTTCAGGTAAACAACTAGTACTTCTTTAGTACAAATAGTGCATGTGACACATTTATACCAAAAGAAAGCTATTTATTTGAAATAAAAATTTAATTGGCATCCCATATTTTCATTTTCTAAATCCAGCAACCCTGTCCTCAAATGAATGACACTATGTCAGAAAGGTAAAATTTTACTTTCCCTTCACACCATCCACATCATGGTATCTCAGCTGCAAAGCTGTTGAGATTCTTGGCCAAATAATTCTTGGTTGGGAAGAGGGAGAACTATCCTATTCACTATAGAATAAGTAGCAGTATTCCTGGTCTCTACTCACTAGATTCCACTAGAATACACCCAGTTGTGATAATCCAAAAATGTCTACAGATGTTGCCTAGCTTCCTCTGGAAGCAAAACAGCCCCACTTAACTTTTATCCAGATACAAGGATTAACAATATAACTGATTTAATCATCAGGATAATTCAAGCCAAATCCTTCTCTTTTAGTTAGATAATTGCAGCAAACAAACAAACAGATGACACATGCGGAGATGTTTAAATTAGTTGCACTTTATTCAGAGTGTAACATAAGTTTCTAACTAATCTATCTGCTGATACATTTGATTGCTTGAGAGCAGACCATGAAAAAGCCTTCTGTTGTATGATCCTGTTTCAAAAGCTATTGACTCAATACTTATCACCAGAGCAGTTCTGGTTCAAAATGTTTAGTCTGACAGAAGATACTTATAGATACATGAGATGCATGCCCTTCACACTTCTATGTGTACATGTGGCCCTACTGAGATGCAAATTGACTCTTTCGTGACTCATTCATTTTGTTTTCAGCCATGCTAAAACTTCGTTGGTAAGCTAACATGCATTTTAAGATGATTGAAATAACAAGAATATCTGCTGAGGTCTGTTTTAATTCAGTGAGAAAAACAGCTGTGGAATAAAGATAACTGATAGAAACAAGGGATAAGATGGGGTTGGTTCCAATTCATGTTACTACCAAACAAGACTGTGTAAACTCCAGGGAAAAGGCTTCATCTGTTTCCTTCTTTGCTATATCTCCCAAACCTAGAACACTAGCTGGCTGATTGTGTTCAACAATATATCTACAATGAATGAATGAATGAATGAATGAATGAATGTCAACAACAGATGGAGCTGACATAGTCATATATGATATTATTGATTAGGCACGCTATCCAATCAGAGATTATAAATTGTTCAGCAACAACATTATCTTGCCTACAAGGTTGTTTTCATTAAAAGAAAAATAAAACTCTTAACATTAATATGCTTAATAAGTGATTAAGCTCTTATTAGAATTACTGTTATCATTCATTAAGACATAACACAGAAAAAAAAAAAGACATAACACAGGGCTCTAATTTCAGCCAGCCAAGCTATTTGCTAAGTGTTATTTTGTAACTCTTAGGATTAAGATGTATAAATAGATAAGACTAAAAGATCATATGCATTTATTCACTAATAACTAAACTCCATATGAAGATATGAGAGAGAGAGAGAGAAAGGGAAAGAAAGAAGTAACTTAAGAATGAAGTTATTTAGTTATTTGAGGAGAAAAATTATATACTTCATATTAAACATTGCAAAAAAAAATAGGACCAAATTTTGCCTTTCTGGGCATTCTGCTCACTATTTTCCTAACGCTGGTAGAATTTTTGGAGTGCCTAGCAATTTTGTAAAATACAGCAATTAGTTGTGCTTTATTCTTAAATATATTAAAGGCAGTAATTTCTCAAATACTAATGTTAATGAAGTTGATGAAGCCAGTTTTATCATTTTGCAAACATCTGGTGGGGCATGACTAATTGGAGAAAGAATAGTGATCAGAATTTCTGAAACATCTTCCTATTTTATGGAGAAGCAATTACCCTATAGAAATGTAAAACACATCTAAAGCACAATTATACTTTTATTATTCAAAATTCAATACAAATAGTCAAACATAAACAAAATAAATGTACATAAGTGGTTTACAAATCCTGTCTGCTCTTCTATTCCAGGCAATATGTATTTTCAATAGTGGAGGAGAGAAGGTCTTCATCAATGTCCAGGCACTAAATTTGTGTTTTTATTTTCAACCCAGCACTGCGAGATATTACCAATCTAGGAGAAAGGCACTACATTATGGAATTGGGCAAATTTGCTGCAGATGCCATCTTGTGATAAATAGACTATTAAACTTTATGAGCCTCAATTTTCTTATCTGTAAAATGGGAATAACATTGACTTCTAAGGTAAAATCTGATGATGCTTATAAACTAGTTTTAGTGCCATGTTTGGCACATGGTAATTGACAGTAAGCTATTGTTATGCAGCTTTCCAAACAATTTTAATACAGATATGAAAATAATCTTTTGGTTTTAACGCTTCTGCTGTTGTGTAAGCCTTTATGATTTGATATATAAAGAGGTTTCTTGTTTTTTTTAATTGTATGATAATGTAAATATAAACTTAGGAATATACAAGGGATTGATGTTGCTGTTTGTTGGACCATAAATCAATTCAAATCAGTATAGTTCAAGTTAATAGGAATTTATGGAGCAAGCATCAAATGCCAAAAATTATAATGAGGGCTATCTAAAGAAAGCAAAAATCCCTTGGACTCACAGTCTTGATGGTGAAACAATAGAAATCATTTTACTTTACTATGCAGAGCAATTTATCTCTTCTCTCTAGACCAAAAACCTAGACCAGGGGCTCTGCCTCAGCATACTCCAAAGGCACATTTGGGTGTGTTTATACATATGCTTGTGCTTTCTTTCATTTCTTTAATAATGGAAGCTGTCTTTCCAAAGATGAATGTGGTCTCCATTTCTACAACATCTGATGAACATATAGGCAGCTTGTAAAACAATTCTTTCTCATCCATATCCACAAATGCATTCATTTGATCAAAAAGCACTTGTTGAGCACCTATGTGATGTTCTGCTAACAATTGGAAAATATGAAGATAGGTAAAATAGACATGACTCCACCATTTTGAGAGTTCAGAATCTACCAGGTCTATGAATATACATTGTATAAGCATGCACATATATAAAATAAAGTTATGTATAATTTAAGTCATAATCATGCACAAGCCTTCCTTCTATGTTTATGCAAATTAATGTAAAGATTACTTTCCCTCTCACAACTTAAAATTTAAGGAAAAGGAAAGAGGAAAAAAATAAAATGTTTGCACACACTCAGGATATTTTTGTAACCTCATGAGAAAGCAATCATTCACTTGTGCAGAAAGTATTTTTGTGTAGCTTATGATTTCTAGGCATTTTGCTGAGTATTGGTTATAGAGATTCGAAAAAGACCCTGTCCTTGGTTCCCATTGATTTTACACGAGGGACACATGTATTAGTGAAGAAAATTAAACCTCTGAATTTGATCCCCCATGCTATCACCTACAACATGAATATTCTTATATAACCCTCAACTCTTGAGAGTCGCTGGTCCTTTTGAAGAGGAACCTAGACAACAAAAATAAATCAATGTAATAAAATGCTAGAGGTGTTACCGTAGAAAACTTTACAAAGTTCAGCAGGGCCATGTATTGGTTTGAATAATTTTACTTTGCAGAAGGAAGATGTTCAACATACCTGAAACAAATAACTGGGCCTTTGAAATAAAATTCAAAAGGTAAATAAAATATTCCGGCCTAGTATCTAGGCTATTCACAGTGAAGGAAGGAAAGGGGTTTAGGAAGCAGGAATTATGCTGTCTGAGGCAAAAAATAATACGAAAACTTGTGACACTTTCTAAGAACTACAAGTGGGCTAGCATGAGTAGAAAGCAGCTTCTAAGAGAGGGAAGAAACAAACATGAGCCAGGTTTCTCTCTCTCTCTCTCTCTCTCTCTCACACACACACACACACACACACACACAGAGTTATAGAATGGGTTGAAGAGTGTGGGCTTTTTCTCATGGCTGATATTGAATTGCTTGAAATTGGCAACAAAACAATTAAACTTGTGTTTTTGAAAGACTTCCATGGCAGCAAGGTGAGAGCTACATTAGAGGAATGTAAAATTGTAAATCGAAACTGCAGATGATGATTGAAACAGTCCTGACGAGTCTGACCATAGGAATATTAAATTTTCAAAAATCTAGCTAATTTTGTTCACAGACAAATGTAGTAATAAAAAAACAAATGTAGTAATAAAAGATAAATAAACTTTGTTCTTGGGCGCCTGGGTGGCTCAGTTGGTTAAGCGACTGCCTTCGGCTCAGGTCATGATCCCGGAGTCCCGGGATCGAGTCCCATATCGGACTCCCGGCTCTGCGGGAAGTCTGCTTCTCCCTCTGACCTTCTCACCTCTCAGTCTCTCTCTCTCTAATAATAAATAAATTAAAATAAATAAATAAATAAATAAACTTTGTTCTTTTAAATGGAAAAGTACACTAGATAGTCTCTGCACCAGATTTCACATTCGCTTGCTGAGGACTTCCATATAGAATCTGTAGAAACCAGTCCTCTGATTTCTGCCTTTGCCAATGTAAAGACAGAATATAAAAACCTTTGCCAAACATTCCTTTGAACCAAATTTTGCCTGTTAAACATCCAGCTGAAAAATGTCTTGTTATGCTATATTCTTATTCACAGCTTTCTAAACAAAAGGTCAAATATTTTATTTCTTAGTTGTCACATAACAGCTACAAAGAATTTTAAGTAACCGGCAACTTGTACATAAGAAGTTGAGACTTAAAGGTATCTGCTTATACAAAGGCTAATAAATATGTAAATTGTGTCTGAACGTGAATTTTGCTTACTTATCAAGATTCTTGGACTGTTAGTTTAATCCGCAGGGTAGTAGAATTCACTAGGCTATTTTTCTTACTTTATTAAAAGTGTTCCTGAGACAAATACTAATTCAGCATAAAGATAATGATTCCAACGAATAGGTCCATAAAAAAAAAAGGTTTGATGGAAGAGAAAAAATTTGTTAAATTTCTAGTGAATTTGGAAAACATAGAAAAAGTGTATTATTGCTTGGGCATGTGTAAGACTATTAATATATAGAGTCAGTGTTTAAAAGTGACCAAATATATTTAAGGGCATCTCTTCTGCTTCAGTGATTATTATAAATATTTAAAAACCATTTCTAGGGGCGCCTGGGTGGCTCAGACCTTAAGAGTCTGCCTTCGGCTCAGGTTATGATCCCAGCGTCCTGGGATTGAGCCCCACATCAGGCTCCCTGGTTGGCAGGAAGCCTGCTTTCCCTCTCCTAGTCCCCCTACTTGCGTTCCCTCTCTCACTGTCTCTCTCTGTCAAATAAATAAAATCTAAATAAATAAATAGATGAACAAACAAAAAAACATTTCTAATTTGGGATCAGCGTCTTGTAATTTGCCTATATCCATCCATAGGCCATTGATCACTTTCTCATAGAGTGCCTTTAAAGATTTACTTATTTTTAGAGAGGTGGGGAGGGGCAGAGGGAAAGAGAGAGAGAATCTCAGGCAGACTAACCATTGAGCACAGAGCTTAATGGTAGGACTCGATCTCACTACCCTGAGATCACAACCTGAGCCAAAAACTAAGAGTCAATCCTTTAACCTGCTGCACCGCCCAGGCACCCCTTTAAAAAGTGCCTTGAAATAGATATATGGAAACCTTACCTTTTAAAAAAGTGAAGAGAAACAGAAAAATATATATGTATAGGTTTACATGAGACAGTAAAATAAAAGTAATAGTAATTTTTTTCCCCAACCATTACTGTGGTCAGTTGTTAGTTAACTCAAAGAAATCCAGACAATCCTGCCCCTATCACTAAACATCTTATGGTTTTTGTTTGTTTGTGGTTTTTTGTTTTTTTCCTATTTCAGTGTCACTTCTTACTGTCTTTCAGTACCACCTCCTCCACCAACATTGGAACTCCTGCTTTTCCTTAGTCTCTAACCCTTTGTTGTTTTTTCTTTTTTCTTCTTACATTTTAAAACTACACAATTACAGTGACTAGCATTTGTCTTATAAATATATTCCCTGGCCCACATTACCACTCATCCACAGAATTCAAGAATTTTATTCAACTTTGGAATAGAATTATACAATTTAATCCAATTATGTAGTTGATGCCAGAATCTTATCCACACCAAAAACCGACTCAAGGAAATCTGGTTTTTTACCTTGACCTTCAATGACAGTGAACTCAGGGCTTCCCTCAAAACAACGAATTGTCCCTTCAAATATAACAGAAAGTTTGCTTCTGTAGCAATTACGTTGTTCTCCCTGAATCTCTTAAACTATCTTAGTCTTTTGGGCTGCCATAGCAAGATGCCACAACTCGGTCACTTCAACTGTGGGGAGTCACTGTGCCTGGATACATAAAAATCTGACTTATCTATGCCTCCCTGGATGAGACCAATTGAAAAGCAAAGGAGGAGTGCCTGGAACGCTGGGCCTCCTTTGAAGTTTTGGCTGAAAGTGGCCAGATTCTTATTGCCACTCAAGGTTCTCATCTAGAGAGTAAATGTTTAAATTTTAAAGAAAAACAGGCACCTGCAGCGGTCAAGCACTTCACGAACTCCTTGCTTTGCATACATGTAATGAGCACTGTTTGCTCCGATCCTGCACTGCCCCCTAGATTATTACTGTCTGATCACTAAAGCTACACATTCCTTTTTGTTTTGCTCTTGCACTTGGCGTACTGATCAAACTTACAATAAAAGCAGACACAGACCTTGGTTTGCGACTGTTTGCCACTAGAGTGTTTGGTCCCCTCACCCTCTCCTTTCTCCTATTTTGGTGTCTGGAGTGATCTTTTCATTTGCCGTCTCAGAGTTTGCTGGCCAAATCCGACTTTAAACAATTCATTCACACATTTCTTGAGGCTGGAAGTCCAAGATCAAGGTGCCAACAAAGTAGGTTTCATTCTCAGGCCTCTTCTCTTGGCTTATAGGTGACTTCCATCTCACTGGGTGCTCACATGACCTCTTCTTTGTGTGCATGGAATCAGAGAGAGGGAGCTAATCCCATTGGATCAGGGCCCCACCCTTATCACCTTATCTCTCTTCAATAATTGCAAATATAGCTACATTGGTGATTGGAATTTCAGCATATGAATATTCAGGGACACAAATATTCAGTCCATAACATATACCAGTTGGACCCCTTGACACTATATGAAAAAGTCTATGATCATTTGAAACATCTCATCAGATCTTTTTGGCTTTCATATATCTCTCAGTAGCTGTAATTGTTCTTCTAAGAACAGCTCCTTGGGACATTTCCTTCAGGATTAGTTATTGATTCACATGTTTCTTTTCCGTTTGAGGAACCATGTAAAGTTCTGAACACTGCTTTCCTGGTCTTCTCTCCCCCTACCCAAGAATAAGTAAGTATAGCGGAAAGCTGGCTAGCAAATTTTCCCCAGACAACATTTCATAAAAAAATAAAATTTTTCATGGAAAGTAATCTAAAAGAAGACTCCCCTTGTGCTGTATAAAAGATTAAGATGTATGTCTTTGGAATATTGATGAGAAAAGACTGAAAATCTTCACTCTGAGAAGCTGTTTTCTTCCATCCCAAGTTTGTAGCTGGCAGTCTGGCATCTTCGTTTACACCCCAGACATTAAACCTGGGCTATAAATATACCTAATGGGATTTTCAATAGTTTTGTTTATCTCCCTGAGGACAGAAGAAACCTGCTGCTTAGAAATGTCAGATCTTAAACCTTGTTTCTGTGAGTTGTTTTTATTTATGTTCCATCTTGTGTTTCTCTGACATACACACAAAAGTCAACTTCAAAGAGCTATTTGTCATATTTGAAATTCTTAAGTAGTAAAGTGTTAGTTTGAAGAACCTCCTGGAAAAGTGTAGACAGGCAGTACATCCAGCACATTAAACCCAGACTATGAATATCTAACATTTTTTACATCACAATTTTGTATTCCAAAAAACCAAACAAAACCTGGCATTATATAACATCACAAATATAACATAATGTTATATTATATAACGTTATAAAGTGTTTACTTTATTCATGTTCTACTGTGAAATGATTTCCTTTGTTTACCACTGTATTATTTTTAATAACTGCAGAAATTCTATGACACAGTTAGCTTATATTTTCATATGCAGAGGTTCTGAGTAATGAATGAGTACTGAATCACAAACAATACCAAACGTGTTTGTTCATGTATTATGAAAGCCAATTTTTTAAAAATTTAATCTGATGCCCCCATTTATATTTTTAGGTAGTAACAATCATTAATGTAATTGATTTATTCTCTAGGAGAGTTGTTTAGCTTGGACATAGAATCATAGAACAGCATAGTTGGAAGTACCTCAGAGTAAATCTTTAAATATCTAATTATATAGAAGCACCTTAGAAAAATGAAATCATGAAAAAAAATGAAATCATGAAGCTAATAAGTAGCAAAGCCCAGCAGCATTTCTATCTTTTATTTTTTATTTTTTAAAAGATTTTATTTATTTGACAGAGAGAGAGGTCACAAGTAATCAGAGAGGTAGGCAGAGAGAGGGGGGAAGCAGATTCCCCACTGAGCAGAGAGCCCAACGCAGGGCTCATTCCCAGGACCCTGAGATCATGACCTGAGCAGAAGGCAGAGGCTTTAACCCACTGAGCCACCTGGGCACTCTTTTAATACAGTAACCTGCCCTACGCCCTGGTCCAAAATTTCTAATTCCCATTATGCTAGTCTGTATGTCCTTTTTTCCCCATAATCACTTATTGCTTTCTAACAGACTACAATATTATTTATTTATTGTTTATTGTTATCATGGTCTCTTTCCCCTTAGGCAATGCAAATACAATAAAGAAACACTTTTAACATGCCTTATTTACAGATGTATTCCATTTCCCTAATATGTGTTCAATAAATAGTTAAAAAATAAATGAGCTAATAGTACCTAAAAATATCTAAACTTGTAGGTTGACTTTTTTTTTTTTTTTTTAATTCCACACTCATTTATTTGGTGCCTGCTTGTTCCAGATACCATCCTACACACTGGACTGAAGATAATAAAGAAAACCAAAATGACTCTTCAGTCATGGTACCTACAACATATTGAGACAACGAATATTATACAAGTAAATATAACAATAAGTAACTGAAGTTAATAATTAGTGAAATGAAGACAAATAGCAAGACAATTGAGACTAAGTTCAAAGTGCATGATAAAGTGAAGAGGTAATATCCAACCAAAAGGAAAATGCATGTCAAGCTACCTGGGATTCAAGTTATCAAGGTTAATCCTATATTTCTGTATTTAGCTTTCCACATAGGCAAAGTCTTGTATTTAAAACATTTAAATATGCTTTTAAACAAGTGATATAACAAATAGAATTGAAATGGTACCAGGAGATCAAATGATTGTGAAGAAAGTTTCTCTTCTCTATTTGCCGTCATCTCATGGATGTTTCTTTCTTATACGTGACCTACCTAGAAATTAACTAGGAGATTTACATATCACTCTAACTTCCATTAGTTACTTAATGTTTTAAATCACATCATGATATGATTTTCTTTTTTAATTCCCCGTTGTCTCATTTGCTTCATTCTCATTTAAATGTACTTATCCTCCTGTTAACCTAAGTAGCTAACTGCATACAACTAATAACTATGGCAAAGCCAGGCAAATACTTCAGATAGTGTTGCTTTTAGTATACTCCTGGGATAACCTTGGATTAGTTTTCCATTTAGTTAAGGAGTGAGAGAACTCATTAATTTCCTTTCCTAAAAAATATCTAACAATTGGAATATTGGATTCTGAACATGTTTGTACTAACAATCCTACATTTCTAAAATATTTTTATTTACTCTGAACATTTGAGGAAGATATGATAAACACTATAATGTTTTCGTATACATGCAGAACAGTTTCAGAAGTTAATTTTCTATTCCAAAGCCATACAGCTGGAATTAAACTCAGGTTTCTCAATTCTCCCTCCCCAAAACAACATTCTTTTAATGAAACTTTATGTCAACAGGCAATTTTATGATAGATGGGGAAAAAATAAAATGCAGTAATCATGAGTATCTCTGTGTGAAATTATGAAATATATATTATTTTGTCTATGAAGAAAAATTCAAGAATGGGAACAAACTAAGAAAAGAGTAAGATTTTTTTGTGATTACATCTATGTGCATCAGCAAGTTAGAATTAATGTTCTATATTACAAAAGAAAAACAACAGAAAAACCAAAACAAAAAAATATACAAATATAGAATAATGGTTTATGCCTCTGCACTGTCTTTCTTTCTAGATTTGATTTCACAGTGATAGAACTTCCTAAAGTTGAGATATCTGTTTGGCAATTATACAGATTTGTCAAATTTCTGAGTTATTCATTAAATAAAAACTCAAAGAAGTAAAATATAACATAATGCAAAATCTATGAATACATAAATAGAGACAAGAATTTTATCTGAATTCATGAAAAGATCATTATAATAAAAAATAATCCTCTTTCTAGCAAAATGTAAGAATACATTAGAAATAATTTCTCATATGCATTGGCTCAATACCAACATGTAAGATGTACCTGGATGGTTTTGATCAAATCTATTAACAACTCTGTGGGTCAGTTTTTTCAAATAAAAATACTGATCCAAGTTATTCCATATATCTTCAAATTCTAGAATCATATGGCCGTATAAAATAAGTTATAGGAAAATCTGAAAGGACTTGTAAATGCAATAAGACAAGAAAAGAAAAACAGCATACAGATTCAGAAGGAAGAAATCCTGTTTGCAGATGGCATGATCATCTATGTAGAAAATTCTAAAGAAGTGATAAAATACCTCCTAGAATAAGAAATTATAACAAGGTTACAGAATATAAGATTAATATGCAAAAGTCACTTGCTTTCTTATATACAACAATGAACAAGTGGAATTTGAAATTAAAAGCAAAATACCCTTTATATCAGCACCCCCCAAAATGAATAATCAGTACAAATCTAACAAAATGTGTAATATTTCTCTGATGAATGTAATTAAAGAAAAACTGCATAAATGGAGAGGAATTCTGTGTTTGTAGAAAGGAAGTTTCAATATGTTCAAAATGTCATTTTTTCCCAAATGGATCTGTTGGTTCAATTCAATCCTAATCAAAATCATAGCAAGTTACTTTGTGGATGTCAACAAAATGCTTTTAAATTTTATAGAGAGGCCAAAGACAGAATATCCAACACAATATTAATGGACAAGACCAAAGTTGGAGGACTGAAACTACCCAATTTCAAGACTTACTCAAAGCTATGATAATCAAGACAATGTGGTATTAATGAAAGAATAGACAAATAGATTGATAGAACAGAATATAAAGCACAGAAATATACATTAATAAATATAAATAAACCCCCCTAAAATAACTTAGACCAAAAGTGAAGCCAATACAGTGAAGTAAAGATATCTGTTCAACAAATGGTGCTGGAACAACTAGACATCTGCATGAAAAAAAAATTCTAGCCACAGACCTTAGATCCTATGCAAAAATTAGCTGAAAATGGATTATAGGGCTTAAATGTAAAAGGCAAGACTATAAAACTCCTAGAAGATAACAAAGGATAAGTACTAAATGGCCTTGGGTATGGAGATACCTTTTTAAATAAAACACCAAAGTACAATTTATGAAAGAAATGATTGATACACTGGACTTTCTTAAAATAAAATTTTCTACTTTGTGAAAAAAAAATAAGAAGAAAAGCATCACACTGGAAGAAAATATTTGCAAAAGACACTTCTGATTAAGGATTGCTATGAAAAACATACAAAGAACACTTAAAACTTAACAATAATAACCCAACTAAATAATGGGCCAAGGTCTTTAACAAATACCTCACCAGATATACAGATGGAAAATAAGCATAAGAAAAGATGCTTACAACATATACCAACCAGCAAATGCAAATTAAAACAATGAGATATTACTATACATTTATTAGAAAGGCCAAAATCCAGGTCCCAACAACACTAATTACTAGCAAGTGTGTAGAACAACAGGAACTCTCATTTATTGTGAGTGGGAATGCTAAATGGTATACCCACTTTGGAAGATAGTTTGGTGACTTCTTACAAAACTATCCATATTCTTACCATGCAATCCAGCAATTGTGCTCCTTGGTATTTACCCAAAGGTGCCCAAAACTTTTGTCTACATAAAACCCCGCACATGAGCATTTATAACTATTTGACATCTTGCTTGCTTCCAAGTTTTGACAATTATAAATTATTTTGTAGGTGAATGGATAAATAAACTGTGGTACAGTCAGACAATAGAATATTATTTATCACTAAAAAGAAATGAGTTATGGAAAAACCTGGAGAAAACCAACATGCATATTACTAAGTGAAAGTAGCCAATCTAGAGAACTATATACTGTATCATTTCAACTATATGGCATCTGGAGAAGGCAAAATTAGAGAGAGAGTAAAAAGTTCAGTCGTTGTCCAGAATTGAGGGTTAGGAAGGAGGAATAAATTGATGGAGCACAGAGGAAATTTAGGGCAATGAAACTTCTCTATATGACAATATAATGATGGATACAGGTTATTGTACATTTGGTACCAAATACATAGAATGCACAATAGCAGGAATGAACTATATAATACAAACTATTTTGAGTGATACATCAATGTAGGCTAATTAACTGTAACAAATTTACCACTCTGGTGAGGCAATTGATGATTAGGGAGGTTGTGAGTTGGGGCGGGGGTGCAGAGGTAGATGGGAAATCTCTATATCTTGTGCTCGTTTTTTTTTGTGAACCTAAAACTTCTTCAAAAAATAAAGTCAAGAAAAAACATACTACTGTGAACAATTTTAAGGTTTTATAAACTTTAATCACCCTCATACAATTAGGATCTTAGTATATTCCTAACATGTCTTAATAAAATTGTCCCTTTTACTGAACTCCACAAAATTTGTGTAATATTAATAATAATAATTGGATACCAATTGGGAAGGAAATGCTGCCATTTCAAATATGTGCACATATTTTATATATCTTATATGTGTCTGTCATTGGTGAAGTGGATATTTTTATATGTTAATTGTTTCTTTTAATTCTTCATGTCTTTTCAAGTGCTCTGAATTTACATGTCTGTTAATCTACTATGATATATGTCCTCTATTGATGAAATCATTTTGTATAGTAATACCATAAATTTTTCTTATGTGTCCTGGTTTTTCAACAGTCTTTTTTCTGGTTATTTTTGTTTATGACTTTTGTGCAGCTATATTTATATTTTGTAAGATGCCTATTTTTTATTTTAATAATTTTCTTAAACCCTTTACTTTTTATCTGTGTGTCCTTAAAGCTGAAGTGTCTCCTGTAGGCAGCAGCATATAGTTGGGTCTTGGTTTTTTGTTTTTGTTTTCTATACATTAAGCCACTCTGTCTATTAATTGGAGAATTATTCCATTTACATTTAAAATTATTAATAGGTATTATCAATTTGTTAATTGTTTTGTAATTAATTTGTTTTTTTCTTTTCTTGTGCTTTCCCTTCGTGATTTGATGATTTTGTATAGTGGTATACTTAGGTACCATTCTTTTATCTTTTGCGTATCTATAAGTTTTTTTTTTTAAGATTTTATTTGTTTATTTGACAGAAAGAGAGGTCACAAGTAGGCAGAGAGGCAGGGAGAGAGGGGGAAGCAGGATCCCCACTGAGCAGAAAGCCTGATGAGGGGCTCCATCCCAGGACCCTGAGATCATGACCTGAGCTGAAGGCAGAGGCTTTAACCCACTGAGCCACCCAGGTGCCCCTCTACTGTAAGTTTTTGCTTTGTAGTTACCATGAAGCTTACAGAAAACACCTCATAACAGTCTATTTTAACCTTATAACTTAACTTCAAACACATACTAAATGTCTACATTTTTGCTATTCTTTCCATCACATTTTGTTTTTTTATGTCACAATTTACATTTTTACCTTGTGTGTAACACCAAATTACAGTGTTTTTTATACTTTTGTCTCTGTACCTTCATACTTGATTTATAAGTAATTTATCCATCACCACTACAACATTAGAGTATTCTGAATTTACCTATATGTACTTATCGTTACCAGTGAGATTTATACTTTCATATACTTACCTGTTCTAACTATCATCCTTTTATTGTATCTTGAAGAAGTTCCTTTAACATTTCTTATAAGACTGGTCCAGTGATGATGAACTCCTTCAGCTTTTGCTTGAAAAACTCTTCATCTCTCCTTCAGTTTTGAAGAACAACTTTGTCAGGTAGGGTATTCTTGAGTGGCAGTTTTTTATGCTGTTTTTCAAAACTTTGAAGATATCCACTTCTTTCTGGCTTATAAGTCTCTGCTGAAAAATCTGTTGACAATCTTATGGGAGTTTTCTTGCATGTAACAAATTGTTTCTCTTGCTGCTTTTAAATTCTTTCCTTGTCTAACTTTTGACAATTTAATTATAATGTGTCTCAGTGTGATTCTCTTTAGAATCATCTTATTTGTAACTCTCTGGTCCTTCTGGATCTGGATGTGTATTTCTTTCTTCAGATTAGGAAACTTTTCAGCCACTATTTCTTTGAATAAGCTTTCTGCCCCTTGTCTCTCTCCTTTCCTTCTGGGATCCCTACAATGTGACTATTGGTCTGCTTGGTGCTGTCATGTCAGTCTCTTAAGCTATCTTAAGAGACTCTTTTCAACTTTTTTCTTTCTTTTTGCTCCTCTGATTGATTGGATGAATTCCACCACACCATCTCCAAATGTTTGTGATTGGTGATCTTTTCTTCTGTTCGATCTAATTGATATGGACAACCTCTATTGGATTTTTTAGTGCAGTTATTGTGTTCTTCAACTCTGTCATGTCTGTTTTACAGATTCTTGAATTTTCTTTTTCTTGAAACTCTCACTCTGTTCATTCGTTGTTTTCCTAACCTCAATAAGTACCTTTATGACCCTTATTTCGAACTCTTTACCAAGTAAATCACCAATCTCCATTTCATTAAAATCTTCTTCTTGGGTTTTATCTTGTTCTTTCACCTGGAATGTATTCCTCTATTTCTTTATTTTCCTTGACTCTCTTTGTTGTTTTCTATGTGTTAGACAGTGCAGCCTCTTCTGCCAGCCTTGGTGGAGCGGTCTTGCATTGAAGATGAACTTTATCTTTCATCTCAGCTGGATCTTTTAGCTGCTTCTCAAATCTTTGTGGTTGTTCAAGCCTCCTTCTTTGTTTCTGGCTCCCAGTAGTTGACAGTGTGTCAACACCCATTCCAATGTGAGTGTTTTCTCTTGCTCCCATTGTATAGAATTCAATCTGCTAGTTTCTGGATTTCTTTTAGAGGGAGTTGCTCCATGGGTAGCTAGAGATTCTGTGTCCATAGAAAGAAATGAGTTCAGGTCCCTCCCACCTCATCATCTTAGACTAGAAATTGCATGAAATTTGATCATTTTCTAAAAATTGTTGACCACTCCTATCTAGGAGTGGGTAGGAAGATGGATTTAAATTTATTTTAAACATCTCAGACTAGCTACAGCTGTCATACCTTTGTGTCAATGCTCTTTTATTCATTTATGTTTAGTGACAAACCTTAAATCTTCTTGATTTATAATAATAAGTGTTTATATTTTGCTTGTACAAATATTGGCTAAAGTCTTGCTTTGTCTTATTCATACTGGGATCTGAGCTGCAAAAGCAGCCCCTCTTTGGGCCATGCATTAATTATGGCCAATGGAAAAAAATGTGTGAATGCATAATGACTATTAAAAACATCCATGAGAAAGCCACATGCTGTTAAATTATATGAGAAAATTTTACATCAACAGGGTCGAGAAGTATAATCTAATAATAGAAGGAAGAGGTAAATATTTGAGCAAATTAGTTGGCACCATTACTGCCAATATAGAGAGAATATAGAAAAGTCATAAAGAATATATATATATATTTGTGGCTACTTCAATGCGGTGAAATACCAGGAAAAATCAGAGTGTCTCCCCAATAATTTAAAATACAAATAATAGTGAAAGAAAAAAAAAATAGAGTTTAATTCAGATACATTGTTTTCTGGACCAAGAAAGTTTCTAATCAAATTACATACTAGCATTCTCGTAAAAAGTATAGTACTGTTGATGGGGTATTTACATGGGTTCCCTTTGAGTAATTAAAATCTAAAAATGGATAACATAGAAGCTAAAACACCCATAATAATTTACTGGTATTGAAATGTTATATTTATATAAGATTATATTATATTTATATATATTTATTTATATTTATATATATAAATATTATATATTTAATTTCATTTTTTGCATGTTTTCTTCCTTTGTATTTTCCTGATATATGATAAAATATCCCTTTACGATAATTTTGACAATTGCGTTTCTCAGGCATTCTTAAATTTGCAATGTTAAACTTGCCCACAATCAAGTAGGTATGCCTACAGTATTGGCTTCTTGAGCCATCACAAATCAATTTGGAGCGAAACCTAAACTAAGGTCATGCAACAAACACTGACATTAATGAAGAAAAAACTGTGCATTAAATGCTTTCAAGCCATCAAGAGTTATGGAGTCTTACCTAGACAGTTAAGTCAAACCTAGTTGTCAGTTATGTCAGTTCACATATAGTTTATACTGTGATATTGCTTTATTTGATTATTAAATAATCTTTCTTATTACAGGAAGTCGAATGGACTATTAAGATGGTAGAAATAGCAGCACATTCAAGGCTGTTGTGCAATTATTTTTGTTTGTCTAGGCAGGCCCTTGATGTCAAACTCCATCATGACTGCATTTTTATATCACTCCTATTTTCATTTATACGGCATAACTCCTGAATGCACTCTCATCTCTTAAATGTCAGTCAGAGTTTTAGGAAGTATTCATTCAGTTCTACCAAAAGTAGTATTGTACCTGAGAACCACATCTAACATATTAGACCCCAAGATCACCAATCCTGTCCAACTTCTCTTTCAACACATCAAGTATTAAAACAAAGGATTAAATTAGAGGACATGATAAAAGTCATTAAATCTATCCCTGAAGCAAAACTCAAGTTGTGACAAGCTTATTTTGAAATGTTCCTTTAATATTCACTTAAACTATTTCATGGAATTTCTCTTTCTCTCTCATCTTTAATTTTTATTATTCAATTACTTCACAAATGAGGTTGCTAAAATCTTTATTAATACATAATAGATCATTAATATTTATGTTTCCAAATAAGATATTGACTTAAATTCTCATAACATTAAAAAGAAAGCAAATTAATAGTATTTGTAATTGATCAAAAAACTACTAAAAGTTTTCGATCACTTGCTTAGGAGCAGAGAGTATATTTAAAATTATATACAATATAGTTATATATTATAACGTTACAAATGGCACTGGCATAATAAAACAAATCTGTACATACAGGACATACTATCAGTAGAAAGTTTATAGATTGAAAATATAATAATTCTAAATTTTATATAAATAAGTTTCCAGATTTTTAAAGCTTAAAAATATTGAAGAATTTACGTATATTTTTGTATTTGTGTCCCCACTTGTTATTTTTTGGAGTCTATTATTGTGCACAAATACTACCTAGAATTCATCATGTGGTTTGGAGGGACATGGTATGACACAGCTGGCAGTGAACTTTTTAGTTAATATTCTTAGCCTTGTGCAACTCCGCTACCCAAAACATTTTGATTTTTAATTATTAAGTACTGCAAAGTATCAAAACTAATGATCAAAATTTCTCACTACCATTTAGTCTAAATTGTAAAAATTAAATTTGAAAATTAAAAGCTTACGTCATAATTTCATGTCAATGAGTTTTGGGGTTTGAGATGAAAAGTAACACTTAAATTTCATATTATAATATTCATGTATTAATTCTATGATGTTATTTTTCACCCCCACTCCTTACCAAATATAACACGACACATCATATATCATTTGAATAAGTCCCTTATTATAATAGCTGAATACCAAGACTATTTTCCTATTTCACTCAAAAACATCTTTTCAAAGTTTGTGAACTATTGCATTACTGGGATAGCATGGAGAGCCTGTAAAATGTGACTCTAATAGATGGTTATTAAAGAGAAGCAAATATTCACCTGTTTCCTGACCTGCATGGGAGAAATATGTTTATCACCCTGTGGATATTGTACTTGGCCTTATGACTTGCTTTGAGTGAATAAAATGTGAGTGACCATGGCATGTCTCTGGTGTGGGCTGTTACTCAGTATTGCTAAGCTCTTGGCCACTCTCACCTGCCAGAAAACAAGGACACTCCGGGAAGCAGTTACCTCTTCTGCCTGGGTGGGTAAATGGGGATGTATGAACAGACCTGAAACTAACCTATAGCCTGGAGCAGAGCTCTTGCAGCTGATCCGCAGGTCTGCGGGTGAGAACTGAATGTGTGTGGTTATAAGCTAGTAAGCTTATTTTGGCATTATTATTTAAGTAAAAGTTGATAAAAGAATATCCCAAGATAAAAACAACAAAATGAAACAAAATAGAATGAACGGAAAATCCTTGTATTTATCTCTTTATTGTCACAGAACGCTGATTACACTATAAAATTGTATTGAAAATTGTTATGACCTAAAAGTTTGTAATAAAGCAATGCGAAAACTAAAATGAGTTATTCGATTTAAAATATATTAGTTTTTTCCTCAGATTATTTGCCTGATGAAACTGTGTTTTATTTATTTAAAACACAGCTGTAAAAAGCACTGAATTCATTTATTTAATGTTCATTCAATAACTATTTATCAAGTGACTACTATAGTTCTGTTTCTGGTGGGTTCAAACAGGGAGAGAGACCTATAATGTGTAAATTTAAGGATTGCTGTTTTCCATTCGAAGAACCACATTTCTATCCATGTTCTCATTATTATTAGAGTTATTTGAAAATTGGGAGATAGATCCGACAGGCATTTAAATGAGGCCAGGGAGTAATTTTGTTATAGTCAATACTGAATTATTTTATAAGAGCAGTTGCATTATTAATAATGAAGATAATAAACACTGTGTGCTTTTTTGAATTATTTTATTTAGTATTTATAATTTGTTGTTACTATGTGCATTTTTAAAAGTAAGAAATTGAAGTTAAGTGATTTAATTTTCTCAAATACAAGATGTAGGACTGTGATTAAGGTGCAGTTTAAACAAATTTCCTTTGGTTCTCTAATTGTTCTGATTACTCACTGAACAATTATTTTCACCTGACTTGGTAGCAGGAAGTGAGCAATCCTGGGCAGTTAGCTCCGTGTCTGATGAATAACCAACCATGACAGTCGGTAACTTTCACAAGATCCCTTTACCTGCAGAAATACATCCTCATCTCTACATGGTAACATAGGACCCTCAAAATTCAAACTTAACCTTTACATTTGAAAAAACCATGGCTACAAGTTGAGCTATTTTCGCCCCACCCAAAGATCTGTGGTTTTTGAACTCATATTTTATCTTCCTCTTGTATAAACTGAGGAAATGCTAACATAACGTAATTGTCAAAAAGCGTCTTATAAACTTCTGCAGCTCTATGAGGCTTAGAAGGAATCATATTTTACTTTCTTATTTTATGAAAGTGAAGTACAATTCTCATGACTTTATATAGTGCTATTTTTTAATAAGTCTATCACAGAGTTGTGTTTTTCTTTCTTTTTTAAAGAAATATTTTATTTATTTATTTGACAAAGAGACAAGCAGAGAGGGAGCACAAGGAGGGGCAGAGGAAGAGGGAGAAGCAGGTTTCCCACGGAGCAGGGAGCCCGATGCAGGGCTTAATCCCAGGACCCAGGGATCATGACCTGAGCTGAAGGTAGTCGCTTAATGACTGAGCCACCCAGGCGCCCCTGTGTTTTTCTTTTTAACTTGTTCATTGAGCTGAGGAAAAGTGAAATGTTGTTTATATACTTCGAGGTTGTACTTTGGGTAGATTTAGCTACATTAATTCCAGTCCCATTTTGAGACATTCCTCTGAAAAACTTGGAGTTAAACAGGATAAAAATGGAAACCTGGTTCAACCTACAACCCACAGCAACATAACTTCATCTGATAAGTTGTCGTTAAACTTCAGCTTCTGGTAACTTGTATTCTCAATGATTTCTGATATTTAACTCTTCCTTATTTTGAACCAAAATCTGGTTCTTTGGAATATTTGCCGACTGATCATGGCTTTTCCAATCTGAGCCAAATCAAAGGTCATCCCTCTGTACAAAGGAACTTTAGTGATTCGAAATCACTTAGTACATTCCTAAGCTAAAGTCCTTTAAATTCCTTTACTGTCTCATTATAAGCCACTATTTCTTAAGTATTTTCCTTGCTGATTAACATGCTAGAGATTAAGTTTGTCAAAGTCTCCTGTAATATAAATTTCCCTTTACTAAAGAAGTAGTCAAATATAGGGAGACTACTATTTCAATATATCAAGAAATATATTTGAATAATGTAGTATGAGGTTGCAATACTTTGCAGTTGTATTGACACACTCTTCAATTATGTAAACATCACTTGAAAATCATCATTTAGCTTTTTTTAACCAATCATAGGAAACCCACCAAGTAAACTCTTTGACCCCAGAACTGAAAATATTAATGTAATAAATGCAAAAGTTAAAAGTGCAATTGTTGACAATGTAACTTTTCATGTTATCATTCTCTATCTCTCTCTCAGAGTCTGGGTAGCAAATTTTAAAACAGTACATTTAAAGAGGGATAGACCACAAAGCATGCAAGACTGTGCTCCTGACATCTTTTTCAGGATCATTGTGCGTACAGGATAACTACGCTGACATGAGGAGTGGGCTTCAAATTTTCACCACCAAAATGAAGATTTTCTTTTGATTTTTTTTTTTTAATCTGCGCTTAGTAACATGGCTAAGTCAAGCCTACACAGCTAGCTAGCCAGAGGACCACCAGAGCTATCCACCCAGCCATGTTTTTGGTATACTTTGGAACCACTGGGTGATAATTACTTGCTCTCATTTACGACAATGAATAGACCCTGTGGTTGGCTAGGATATTGAGATCAGTTTTGGTAATCCCATTTACCTCCTAATCAACTGAGATGGTGACATTTGGCCAGATATGAGGAGACAGAGCAGGAGGAATAGCGCAGGGCACATCGATGAACTCCGAACCTCCATGATTCCTCAAGTCTGATAGTCTGTCACACCTTCTGAGTCTCAGTCACCACAAACTATCTAGCCCCTCAAACCACAAATACAGAAGTTTTTCCTGTTCTCTTTTGAGGCAAGGTGCTATGAAGTAAAGAGTTATGTAGAGAATTAATAGCTACTTGTGACCTGTTATAGGTGATTTTCACATTACTGCAAACAAATTCATTTGCTTTTCCTATAAGCCCTTAATATTCTTGTGGCATCAGCTATTGGGGTACATGTTAATTCACCTTGAATTTGCCCTTGTCAGATGTTTGCCAACCTTTTCAGATGCCGAACCCTTATTTCTAAATCTTGTTACATCCTGAATTACCTGTAATTAAGGGAAAGGGGGTGGGTAGGCAGAATACAGAATTATTTTAGTATTTCTTTATGAATTTTTGGTTTGTTGCTAATATTTAATACTTCATGTTTTTCCTCAGCTTTGTCTTTTCTTAGCTATATGTTGTTTTTCATCTTTCTTCAGGGACTCTATTTTTCCTAAGGTTTAATCATTTTTATAGTTTTTAATATTGACTAAGAAGTAACACATAAACACAATAGTTCTTGTACTTAAGATTTGATAAAAATGCAGCTTTTGATGAACCATTATGCTACCAACTCAAATATTATTTCCCCAGAAAAACTAATATTTCAGAGACAATAGAAGGGATCAGTGAGAATGTGAAATATTAGCTAATGTGCCAGTATCGGTAGTCATAGAATCTCCTGACTGTAGGAGATATTGCTGATATTGTCTAAAGTGTATGTGGCCTATAACCACAATTGCTCTTGGTATTCTCTTTACTACACTTAGTGGTCCTTCAGTGCTTCTGGAAGTCTTAGGTTAGGGGAGTTTCATGATTCTTAACGAAGTCTATTTTCTCTGGATAGCTCCGTATGTTGGAATGTTTTTAGTACGATTTCTTTTTATTTCTTTGCAACTTCCTTTTATTACTCCTGACATACCGCTTGGTGTCACACAGGGGGAAAATCTAATTCTTCTTCCCATGATTACATGTAATTTTGCCACTGATCCTTCATATAACCTAACCTAAAAGTTTTCTTTTATTTGTACTTTAACCTTCAATGCAATATCTGTATTACTATTATATAACAAATAAAACAACATAGCTTAGGTTTAAGAGGACATATTCCGGACCTAATTCCCTGGGAGTTTCATTGTTTACAAGCTATGCGAATTTGGGCAAAATATTTAACCTGTCTGCTTCAATGTTCTTTCCTGCAAAATGAGAATAATAGGATAATTATAATAATATTTTCCTCATTGAATAGGCAGGAGAATTAAATGACTGTACCCAATAACTGCTAGGATATTTTATTTTAAAATGCACATAAAATATTTTAAAAATCGACTCATGCTGAGTCATACATAGTGTCTCCAACATTTTTTAAAACTGAAATCGTTAGACTATGATCTCTGACGCCAGAAGACTGGATTAAAAAATCAATAATAAATACATAGTTTGAAAATTCTTGGATAAATATTTGGAAACTATGCGATACATTTCTAAATAACCCAGGAGTCAGGTGGGTTACAATTATATTAAAGGCTTAGTTGTAATTGAAACTAGTAAGTGTTTGGGATGAAAGGTAATAAAAATATACTATAACTGTGGAAAGGCATTATGGGCATAAACACACAAAAATACTTGCCTTTAAACACACATATTTAAAGAGAAGAAAAACTAAAAGTCATTTTAAAATAAAATAAAATAAAATAAAAGTCCCAACATCCACTGGAAGAGGTTAATAAAATAAAAGCAAATTAATTTGAAAGAAAAAGGGAAAAATAATAATAAATGGCATAAATTAATAAACAGAAAAAAATAGAATCTCAGACAAAGGTTTTCTTTCTTGAAAAGATTAATAAAATAACCCTTATCAAAACTAAGAGAGGTAGTCGCTGTATAGGCAGAAGTAATTGTAGTGATTGGGCATGGGATGAAAACTGAGTAAACAAAGTAAGAATTTGGGGTGGAGTGAAGGATGTATCTTCCTCTGACCTACCCATTTTTCTTGAAAATCATTCCAGTATACACTGCTTTATATCTTACGCCCAAAAGAGCTAAGAGGATGGTGGCTACTCTTTTTTTACTCCCATTGGTAATGTAAAATGACTGCTTAATAACAATCATAGGCATCTACAATATGTGGATTTCTTTTTCTTTATCTTCAATTATTTCATCAATGGCTTACAATATTCTTACTGACTGACGTTAAGCACTTGAATAAACGTGTTTATGTTTCTCATGATATCATCCTATACTCAATTCTTCTTTCCATTCTCTTTCCCTCTCCTCTTCATTTTTCAGTTCCTTCTCCGCCCCCCCCTTCTTTTCTTCCTTATTCTTTCTCTACTTTGCTTCTTCTACAAATATTTATGGAGGATGTGGCATTTGACAAGGCCCTTGGGGACTTAAAACTGAATGAAAGGAACTCCCACCCTCAAGAAACTTACAGACTGGTCTTTTCTTTCTTTTTTAAGATTTTATTTATTTATATGACAGAGAGAGAGAGATATCACAAGTAGGCAGAGAGGCAGGCAGAGGGAGAGGGGAAGGAGGCTCCCCGGTGAGCAGAAAGCCTGATGCAGGGCTCCATCCCAGGACCCTGAGATCATGACCTGAGTCGACGGCAGAGGCTTTAACCCACTGAGCCACCCAGCTGCCCCCAGACTGGTCTTGATAGTCAAGTAGAAACAGCAGGAAGGAGGGAGTAAACATTGAATACTTCTTACAGCCTGTCTCAATAGTTATATTATCATAGGTAATCATCACAATGACCCTAGGAGATCCGTACTAAACGCACGTCCAGTTTTTTTGTTTTGTTTTGTTTTGTTTCTTAAAAGATTTTACTTATTTGACAGAGAGAGAGAGATCACAAGTAGGCAGAGAGGCAGGCAGAGAGAAAGGGGGAAGCAGGCTCCCTGATGCAGGACTTGATCCCAGGACCCTGAAATATGACCTGAGCAGAAGGCAGAGGCTTTAACCCACTGAGCCACCCAGGTGCCCCTAAACTCACTTCCAGTTTACAAATTAAAATAACTGTAGTGAAGAAAGATAAAAAACTTACCAAGATTACACTAAAAATGGATATTGTAATGAGGATTAAGCACTGATAGTCTATACATATTGTTATTCTATGAACACCTCCATATTTCCACAGTAAGTGGATTCAGAACAATGGGTAATCAATAGAATAATGGATAATCTTGTCATTTCTACTGAATTCCATCTCATTTCTACCAGAGCTCTCCCATAGCCACAGTATAAGGACACCTAACAACTTATCATTGAAAATGTTCTACCATCATAATTATACATTCTGAAAGAGTGCTGATATATCTGTGAAAGGTGAAATGAAATGAGGTCACTATGTCAATGGGGTTTTAAAGGTCAGCCAGGAGGCCATTAAGGAGGGAGAACTTAATACACATCCTCATCCAGAAAATCATCATCTTTTGAATTGGGCCAAACCACAAATATTCCAATGATTGAGCCCAAACACTTGCAACTTGCTACAGTAGGAGATTTTACTTAGTGATAACCCTAGTAACCACATGTATTTAGGCAAGAATAATTTTCTGCCATGAACACCAGTAGAATTTTTTTTTTTTTAGACAACATATACAAGCATTCTCTTGTCTATTAAACCCTTTGATTTTTGTTTTCTGAGGGGATGGCACAGTTTTGGGTTGCTGCCCAAATGTGTGTTCTCCAAATTACAATTCCAAGACTCCAAATAAATGCTTTTGTATATCTTGTAGCTTGGCTTCCTTTTTGACTGACTTATGTTCAGAAAACTAAGGTTTAAGTCACAGTTTTCCACTTACTAGTTTTGAAGATTTATCATTTCTCTTTTCTTTTTGGATCTCAGTTTTCCCATACCAAGAAAGAGAATTTGATTTTCCCAGAAATTTGTGAATTGTTTTTTTTCTAGTTTTCATCCTTAAGATTATTTGACATGTATGTAAAATATTTATATATTTATGAAAATTTAGAAGAATATTCTATAACTTTGGAAATATATATTGTAGAATGTCTTGCTATTTATTTCTTTCTCTGGGACACAGAAATCAAAATATAGTAGGAAAAGTTGCATGGTGAGTGGGAAAAGTTACAGAAACTAATGTGAAAATCTGACAGCAAAATTGAGAAGGTGTCTAAAGTGATGCTGAAATAAGTAATAACCATTGAAATGCAAGTAAATGACAGGCATAGTAGAACTGATTTTGAATTAGCTTTGGGAATATAAAACCAAAGACCCAGTATAACAGTATGATTAGGTGGTTTCAAATATATTAATGGATTTTTTTTAAAGAGTTTTGGTTAATAACTGTGTCAGTTAGCTTGTGTGTGTATCATTTTTGTTTGTTTGTTTTTGTTTGTTCTTTGGGTTTTTTGGTTTTTTTTTTATAGATAGTGCACATGAACAGATGGTTGGGCAAAGGGAGAGGGAAAGAGAGAATCAGGCATAGAGCCTGATGTGGGGCTTGATCTCACGACCTTGAGATCATGACCTGAACCAAAATCAAGAGTTGGATGCTCAACCAAACACCAATCCAATCACCCAGGCACCCCTTTTATGTGTATGCTAACAAAGCAAAGCAAACCAAAACTGAATGGGCTAAAACTACACACATTTATGCAATTTATTCTACAGGTGGATAATTTGGGCTGGGCTCAATTGGAATGTTCTACCGATCTGAGTCAGACTTAGCTGATTTTAGTTGCACTCACTTAGGCATTAATTTAGTTTTCAGCCTTTATGCTTACCAGACTTTCACATCTGTTACTGGTCTATCTTGGACTTCCTAAACTGCCATCAGTGACAGGGGTTGAGGAGTTCAGCTCCTGGCTAAAAATCTATGTGTGATTTTTCAGGTGCCACCATAGGCCATCTCAAAGGCTTCCCTGCCAAGCCTCAAGGGGAGAAGCTTCCCTTCTTACACTAGACTTCATGCACAGCCAGTGCATTGCCCCTCAAGGGGGATGCAGTCAAGGACACAGGCCCACCACGCTCTTATGCAGACCTGTGTTCCTAGCCCAGGAGTTTCCATTAGAGGGCTCTTTCACACAGGCTATGCACAGAGGTCTCTGCATCTTATACTGCATTCCAGTCCTCTTATACAGAGGACTGGAAGTGATTACTCTGAAGTTATATTTTCCACTTTGACTTGGTACTTAACGCTTTTCTAGATCTAGCTTGTCCCTTTTGCCCTTTTGCCCGTAGGCCCAGAAAAACTACAGGAATCTTTTGTTTGGGTCACCAGGAGTAAGATGATCCCAAACATCTCTGCTGTCTACCTGACCCTCTACCCTTACTCCTTTCCCTCAGTTAAATGAGAAGAGTCCATATTTTGTCCAGTTTAGCCTCTTCCTTATACTACTGCAGCGAGTGATTACAAGGTTGACTCTGACTATCATTTTGGCTTATTGTCTTCGTCTGCTAGTTCTGCACTTGACAGCTCAGTTTGGTTCTCTCCAGCTCAGCTGAATTTTAGGCAGGGATACCAAGAGGAAGAATGAAAATACAAAGCCTATTGACACCCAGGTTTGGAATTCACACACAATGTTGACTTTGCTGTCCAGGCAAGTCACAAGGACATCCTAAATTTAAGGAGAGGAGATATAAGATTTAAGAAGGAGAGAAATGGACTCCCCTTAATGGAGGAGCTTCAATAAATTGTGGACCTTTTTATACCTTATACGTCACTCCAGGGATTATGGTTTTGTGGTGTAGTTCAGGGGTATATTGTCTGCCCTATCCTCTCTGATATTTCTTGTTGATCAGTTGTGCCATGTTGAAGTATTATTCACCTATTAAAGTATATTATTCACCTATTAAAGTATATTAGTAACCAAAAGTGTAACCACAGTGTCGAATTAAAATACTGGGGCCAGAAGAGAAAAGTCATAGAATTTTCACAGTAAGAAGAAGTAGAAGTGGAGCGCCTGGGTGGCTCAGTCATTAAGTGTCTATCTTTGGCTCAGGTAATGATCCCAGGGTCCTGGGATGGAGCCCCACATCAGGCTCCCTGTTCAGCAGGAAGCCTGCTTATCTCTCTCCCACCTCCCCCGCTTGTGTTGCCTCTTTCACTGTGTCTCTCTCTGTCAAATAAATAAATAAAATCATTTAAAAAAAAGACAAGAAGTAAAAGTGAGAGTTCAAATGAATGGCTGAAAAACTGGGAGTGTTTAGTTCAAGAGGAAAATCTGAACTTTAAGATGATAGCTATGTATGAGGGAATAACCTTATTACAGATCATTCCAAAAGGAAGAACTATAACAAAAACTGGAAGATGAGGAATCAAGATCTAAATGAATCATATGGAAGACATTTGCAACAATTGCAACTTTTTAAAATAGATTGACTTGTAAAAAATGAAAAAAGATGTAGGACTATTAAATATCAGGGCTGTGAAAAAGAGAAAACTCTTAAGATCATCTGTAATGACAAAATTCTTTGGTTCATGTCCCTTCATTTTTTTAATCTACTTTACTCATTGAGCTTTTCTAACTGTATCAAAACTTAAGTTAAAATATAGAATATATTTTCTTTTTCCTCATATTTGTTGTTTTTAGAAGGAATAAATAAAAAACTGTGTATTTCATATATATGTTACTTAGAGATGAACCCATCAGCATATGTGTCTGTGTGTGTGCATGGCTTGTAGGTGTGTGCTTGTGGTTGTCTCGGGTTTGTGCCTATGTGTGTGTGTGTGTGTGTGTGTACATGTAGAGGGATGAGACAGTGGAAAGAACTGAAATGGAGTATTCTTCCTCATAGAGCACTGGCTTCTTTCCATTTTAAAAGGGTTACAACTTTGATGTTCATATCAAGCAATAGCTTCACCAGAGTAGCACTTGATTGCAGGATACGATATAGTATTTTTGTGCAGTTTTACAAATACTTTTACTCTCTCAGGAGCATATATTTACTTAACTCCAACCAAATTAAACTTTGAATTTCACATTTACTAGATGTGTAAATGTAAACACACTGTATTTCAGTATTTTCATTAGTAAAGTGGGTATAATAAGAGTAACACTCTTTTAAGATTTTTGTGAGTTTTTAATTTGACAAATTATGCAAAAAACCCCTAGTATTTTGGATAGTCCTCACAAAAAATAAATGTTTAGTACACATAACCTACTTATCACTATTGTCATCATGATCATAATTTTAATCATCATTAATTAAATTAGAAGGTTTCTAATGCAATAAGGCCAAGTGCAAACTTTAGAATCCACCACTCCATGTTTAAGTCCTAGTTCAGTCACTAAACAGCTGGTAACTACAGATAATTTAATTCATTTGTATCTCACTTTTTTCATCTATAACATGGGAATCGTGATATCAAATTTTATTGTTGTTTGAGAATTAATTAAGGTGACAGATATAAAATCCTAGAACAATACTAGAAACACAACAAATACTCCAAATGTAAAACTATTTACATTTATAACAATCGGATTTGGTTTTTATCAATATTATACTAGGGAAGGCGAATTCTTGAAACTATAAGAGACCGCATTCACGAGTTATGGGTTTTTGTGTGTTTTTTTGTGTTTTTTTTTTTTGAGAGAAGACATCTAAATATTCCTGTAATTTATAGATTTATTTGCTGACTTACACATTATATACAAAACATATAAAAATGCAAGTCCCCCATACAACATATGGGGGACTTGCAAAGAAATAAACTCAAAATCATCATAACAATTACATACTTTCATTGATTAGAGCATTTTAATCAGTAATTTTTCTGTTAAAAATTTGGTAATTTGATACTTGGGGCACCTGGGTGGCTCAGTCAGTTAAGCCTCTGCCTTCAGCTTAAATCATGATCTCAGGACCCTGGAATCAAGCCAGGAGTAGGCTCCCTGCTTAGCAAGGAGTCTGCTTCTTCCTCTCCATCTGCCCCTCCCCCAGTTCATGTGCTTGCTCTCTCTCTCTCTCTCTCTCTAATAAATAAATAAAATAAAATAAAAATTTGATTCTTGAGCTTAATTCTTTTATTCAATATTTATTAGTTTAAAATGTGTGTGAGACACAGAGCTATGGCAAGAATTTCTCTATTTTCTCACAGAGCATATATTCCAACAAACTAATCAAATATTAAAACCATTTTAAAGTACAAATTTTTGTAGTTAGTTCTAATTTTCCAGGGAATTTGATTAGTTAAAAAAAAAGTCCAAGAATACAATTTAGGCTCAAACTATGAAAGCCATCTAGAATATCTTTAGACTTTCTCATCTTAATTATCCCCTTGAGTCAATCACTTACAAAGCTATTCCACAATATAGTTTCAAATTCTGTCTTCACAACATTCATCTTTTATTGAGTGTCCTTCCCTAGTTTTCAGAAAAGAATCTTATTGTAATTGTTTACATTCTTCTTCTCTCTGGGTCATATTTTCTATGGGAGCAGTGGCCCATGGAATTAGTTTCATGGAATTACCAATTGTGGCATGGACTTCAGGAAAATAAATGGTTTCACTAAATGAAATTATAGAAATATGATTCATCCATGACTTAGGGCTCAAAATGTAATGATAATTTCTCCTGTTGAAAGAGTAAGTTCTACGTGGGAAATAAAACTTGTGTTGCGTTCACAAAATGGAGTCACATTCTCTGCTAAAAAAAAAAAAAAGTCATTGGTTATTCATTGAGCCAATTGGTTCAATATTTGCATGCAGTCTGATTACCTGAATTATACTCTTCACTTCTTTCCATAATAAGTTGGGTAGCTGTATTGGCAAATTTTAATTTCCCTAGTTCAAGGGACAGACATTTGATATGGAGAGAGCATCTATGGATGTTTAAAGAGCCAGCATGTTATTTCAAATACTTTCAGAATAGAAAAAAGAAAAGAAAAGAAAAAGAAAAAAATACTTCTTTAAGGTAACATTATTTTTTCCAAACCTTAGTGTAGAAATAATCTGATCTACATTATTAAAAATATTTATTGATTTTTCTTAGAGAAGCAACCTGACTAAAAATTTCATTCACAACATTTTAAAGCACAGGAGTTTATTTCACTTGCAACACGATGCCTGTGAGAGTTTTAAAGCTTCTTCCCAAAGGTTGTGGCAGAAAGCATGAAACCAAAACAAACATCCTGAGATTTTCTAAATGTTATCTATCATTCCCACTATTCATTATGAGCTCCACTATGACTCTTTCTCTTGACTTTATTTTTCAACCATCCTAAAAATGACTTGAGGATAAATATATTAATAATAGTAATAATACAATAAAATAAAAATTATCTTCTGCTGTTTTCATGAAGTAGAGTGTGTCCAGTTCTCTGGCCGTATCAATTTTGATATTTTTAATGGCATTTATTTCTTCTTTATTTTACCAAATGCACAGCCAAACAATACAGGCCATGTCAACAGTTTATCACTTGTCCTCTACCTAATGATTACATTGCTTGAATCAGAAAAAAAGTAAAATACATTAATGGCAGCACTAAAGGATTACACATTTCACTCAACCCATATAAACTGTGTATTTGTGGTATATAGCAACAAGATGACAAACTACAGATGATATCAAGTGTTCTGAATGGAATGAACTGAACCACTCTTAAGTCTATAAATACCTCTATTTCCTTTTCCTTTAGAATTTTTTTTTTACCTACTCCTAATCCCAGAACTTCCAAATTGGAACAATCATAAAACCAACCCATGTAATTTTTATTGGTTCTTGAATCTTCTTTGCAATGTTTCTGCCAACAGACTGATGATAAACTATATTCCAAGGGCAGTAATTTTTTTGTTTATCTGAATCCAAATGTATTTCATAGAGTCAAAACCTGTCTCTTTAATTTTATCCAGTAGCTGAGTTCATTTGTTCATATTTTGTTTTATATATTCATTAAAAATACAGCTGCTAATTACTAAGACCTGGGATCGTATTGGTGAGCAAGACAGACTGAGTTCTTGTTCCCCTGGAGATGTAAGTCTAGTGAGAAAGTATTGATCAAATAAATCACAAAGGAGTGAGAAATTATGATATTATGATTGTGATAAATGCTATGAAGAAAGAGTTTAGATGTGAGGGCCTTTAGAAGTGGAAGAGAAGTTGACATAGTGAATGAGAAAAGTCAGTGCAAAAAACAGCCTTTATGAAGTTCCTTGTGTGAGAGGTGACAGTAAATAGATTTGAGAGACATCTATGAGATAAAAGTATGCCTGTGGAGGGGTCATGAGGAGGAATCAAAGGTAACTTTGAAGTTTCTGTTTGGTGGCACAGAATGGAGAATATTGGTAACATCGCATGAATAGTAAATACCGAAAAATTGTAAAGAACAATAATAAAGATAAAATTAGAAGTCAATGCAATATGGAATTTAAAAGACACATGGGGCACCTGGGTGGCACAGTGGGTTGAACATGCAGCTCTTGGTTTCCTCTCAGGTCATGATCTCAAGGTCGTGGGATAGAGAAGTCTGCCCTTGTCCTCAGTGTGGAGTTGGCTTGGGATTGTCTCCTCCTTCTGCCCCTCCCCATAGTGCTCACGTACCTGTATGCGTGCTCTCTCTCCCAAAAAGTAAATAAATAAATCTAAAAAAAAAAAGCACAGGAAGGATTAACCAAGGCAAAGTTGCTTTTTTTTTTTTTTCTTTTTTTTGCAGGACTAAAAACAATGGACAAACCTCTGAAAACACTAACCAAGAAAAAAAAAGAATTCACAAGTCAGTTGCATTATGACTCAGAAGGAAATCATAACTACAGTTTAGCAGACATCATAAGTATAATAAAAGAATACTATCAATAACCTATGGCAATAAATATGATAAATTACATAAAATAAAAATAGTTACAAGAAAATTGAACTTGCTAGCATTTAATCTGACTTAAGATGAAATGGAAGGCCTAAATAATATTGCTATCTGTATTCAACATATTGAAGTCATATTTTAACATCTTTCTGCAAGGGAAACAGCAAGCCCTGGCTATAAAGAATATTTCTGCTAAATTTTCAAGGTAGATATCAATTTGATCTTTTTCAGAAAAAGAATGAACACTCTGCATCTTATTTTACGGAGTTAATATATAACCTCAATTACCAATACTGGACAAAGAAAGTGTGAGAAATCATAATTATAGGCCTCTTTGATTCATGAATATAGATGCATATATCCTACATAAATTCAGTAAAACTTGAAATAACACAAATAAGAAAAACACAAATTGGTGAGTTCCATCCTACAAAGTAAACTTCCTTCCTTTGTGAACAAAAGAAGGTTAAAACTTGAGGTGTCTGGGTGGCTCCATTGGTTAGGTGTCTGACTTCAGCTCAGGTCATGATCTCAGGGTCCTGGGATTGAGCCCCATTTTGAGCCTGTGTGGAGCCCCACATAAGCCCCACATAGGACTACACACACATTGGGAAGTTTGTTTCTCCCTATTCCTCTGTCCTTCCCCCCCATGCTCTCTCTCTTTCTCTCTCAAAAAAAAAAATAAGTAAAATCTGAAAAAAAAAAAAGAGAAAAAAAGAGAAAATTGAAACTGTATCTTAGCAAAGAAGAAGAGGAAAATGCTTAGGAAAATGGCTTACCAGACAAATGGCCCATAATTCTACTTTGAGGACCAGGGGTATAGAGATCAGGCCTTTCTGTTTTTAGAGTTTTCCCAGGTCAAGACATTTATTTAGGCCAAAGTAGCTTTAACAAACCAAGCTATTTCAGAAATGTTAGGTATTGTCCTGGGAGTCCAAGAGTTTGTTATTTTTCAATGACAGAAGTTACATATGTGTACACACATACACACACATTTAAACCTGAGAATAAAACAACTATCATGTGGTACCAGAGGATTTGGGACTGCATTGAAATGATGCAGGAAGATCCCTCTGTGATCCTCTGATCAGATATGCTTGTGTCATTTTCTTAATTTCATCGTATTAGCAAGTTGAATTTTGCAATGTAGCTTTAAAAATTCAAAATTTAACACTTACCATGCTGGGATTCTCTTATATAGGCAAAGATGTATAAATATTGTATTTTTAAACACCATTAAGTCCATTATGAAATTAAAGGGGGAAAATATAATCATCTCAATAGATACAGAAAAAGACTTTAATAAAATTTAATATGTATTCATAATTAGGAGAAACAAACAAGCAGTATTAGTGATCTAGGAACTCTGGAATGTAAGTTTCATGAAGACAGGGAATTTGCCTTATTCTCTTTATTGATGGATCTTAGGAACCTAGAACAGTTTCTCACACATAGAAGACAATAAATAAATTAACTTTTTATTGAACACATAAACTTTTAAATTTGATGAATAGTACCTATACAACTTAAAATATTAATTAACAACAACTTAAATAGGTCAATGTTAAAAGCATTTCTTTAAAACAGAATAATACCCTTTGACTCCACTTCTATTCAGCTTTAAAGCACTGAAGGCTTTACATGTTCCAATAAGAAAATAAAATTAAATAAATACAGAGGAAATTGAAAGGGGAAAATAAAACTGTCATTATTTGTCATCAGTGATTTTCTAAAAGGAAACACAAACAGATATGTGACCAATTTATCATATATAATTGAGAATATTAGAAGGGTCACTGAATATGACTTAAAAAGCCAATTTTATTTCTTAATGTGAGCAACAAATATATGAACAACTAATTTGTTAGAGGATATAATTTACAATAGGAATAAAGCTATATTTTATTTGGCAATACATTTAGCCAATGTACAAAAATTATTCATGATGAATAATGAAAACTGTATTAAGGGCATTAGAGAAGATCTCAGAAAATGGAGAGATATCCCATGTTCAGAAGACCTAATGTTATATAATATCACTTTTCCCAACTAATCATAGAATACCCTAAGTGATCAATAGAATATCTCCAATAAATATCCGCAAAGGGGTATTTGTGACATTTCACAAAGTGCCATACACTTTATTTTTTATTTTTTTTAAAGATTTTATTTATTTATTTGACAGAGAGAGAGAGAGAGAGAGATCACAAGTAGGCAGAGAGGCAGGCAGAGAGAGGGAGAAGCAGGCTCCCGCTGAGCAGAGAGCCTGATGTGGGGCTCGATCCCAGGACCCTGAGAACATGACCTGAGCCAAAAGCAGAGGGTTTAACCCACTGAGCCACCCAGGCACCCCCACTTTATTTTTTAAAAAGAATACAACTAAGGTAGATTGAGAAAGGACCAAAAAAGCAGAGATACACTACCAAATTATCAGGCTGACTCTTAAAGTAGCATAGCATGGGATTGGTATAAGGATAAAATAACTAACCAAGGGAAGGGAAATAAACCTACACACATGTGGAAATCAGATAGATGATAGGTGATATGTGCATCATCAGGAAAAAAACAACTATTTAATAAAGAGAGTTTGAACCAATAGTTAGTTATTCAGAGGGGAAGGAAATGGAATTAGTAGCTTATTATTACACATTGTAAATAGATTTTTCATATATTATTGGAGAGTTTCTGAGTTTCCTATTGTGCTCCATTGGTCTATATATTCTTTGGTCTTACACTATTATTTGGAATATTTTTATGCTTTGGTATTATGTCTTAATTCTTATTCAAATTCCTTGGCTTCTTTTCATCATTTTGTTACTCTGATTAGTCTGCAGTAGTGAAAAAAATCTTTCAAGACAGCATGTTTCTCTAGAATAGTGTTAAATTCTTAATTTTCAATTATTCAATTTTCAATTCTTATGCAACATGCAATAAGTAACATAACAGAAGAGTAATTAAGCTAAAGTTCATGAAGTCAGGGGATCTGAGAGTCTGTGAACTCCATGAAAATGGGTGAAAATTCTTTAACATGACTGTATTTTTTCAGGGAGACACAATATATTTTTAGTGTATATTTGACCTATTTACTTGGATGTTATTTTGTTCATTCTGCACCAGAATGTTTTAAGACAGATACCCTTTTTCCTGGGTCTTCCAACTGCTGTCACATCTCTTTTTTAAAGAAAATTTAACATTTTTATCCACCCTCATGTAAAACAGCTCCTCAGAAGGTTTATTGTCCCTGCTTCCAAACATGAAGAAGGAAATGGTGGCCTCAATGAAAGGTTGAGCATATCTTTGTCTAGGTTCATTTGTGTCTTTAACATATGGCTTCGTGGCTGTATATTTAATCTTTATTCCTCATGAGATTATTTGCATTTGCCTTACTAAGTGATTCCTGTTAAAATCAGTAATATACATCATTAAAAGGTGAAATATATATGTTAATAGCTCTTCTGTTACCTAATGATTTCTAAACAGGAAATAAGACCAATAAAGCTAATTATGAATATTCTCCGGTGATGCCTTTATTGAAGTTTATAAAGTTAGAGCTCTGACTCCATGTTTCATACGAAAAATAGATTTCAACAAAATTATCATAAAGTATTTTTGTGGCATGCTCATGGAAGCATAGAATTTTTTTAGAGATTCATAGATCTTTCAAATCTTATGGAATGAGAGTAAATACTATATTTAAACAAGCTGACATTTATTAATAAAAGTTTTTGAACTTTGAAAAGTTCACAATTTCGTATGTTTCTGAGATCAGTAGGTCTTTCTACAGTTACTGTATTTCCATAATGTGTCTAAGAGGCAAACAGATTTTTTTCTCTATTAATAATTTAAAAATAAACATGATAAACTTTTGAGTGTTGTTTTAATAAAATATTAGATGTTTGTGTCCAGGTTGCTTTAGACAGGTGTCAGGGGCAGAGTTCATAAAATTATCTGAGAGTTGGCAGGTAATTTCATAAGATGTGACATTCCCATTATATTTGAGAGTTAAACAGCACAATCAATTGGCAGCTCTGAAGACAATAATCTCTATAAAGACCAATTAGTATACATCTTAATGAAGAAAGAAATCCTTGATGATATTTTTTGGATCTTGTATCTTAAAACAGGATCCAAATTATGCCATCTTTTTAGTATGGTAATTTAACACAAAGCAAATCTATACATGGGAAAATATTCAAGGTCTATCCAAAAGGTTGTGACACACTAGATGCTGAAGCAAATTTGGATACTTACAACATGGATTGCTTTACCAAAGTAAGAAGATCAGTCTTTCATTTGGAATTGTGAAATAGAGCATAAGCCATTATTGCTCATCTCACCTTTTAAGTTTGTAACAAGTAAAATACATCATCTTAATTTTTTTCTAGGTTTTGAAGATGCACAGACATGAATACAAAATCTAAAGCTCTGGGCTGTGGTGCAACTTTCACTTGAATTAAAGACCACCAAGGGCAGCCTTACAGGAGTGAGATATGGAAAAATTCTATCTGTGAGGTAAACAGAAGTTTATCAATGACTCTGTCATACACTCATAAATTAAGAAGCTATTTAAGCAAAATTATCTCAGAATCATTCATTCTGCTTGCCCATTTTAAAGGTGAAGGAAGTTTTACCCTCTTTCCTCTCTGTATCCTCTTCTGCCCTTTAGACAATTACATGCAAAGTATGTTGCATTGAGACCTCCAAGACCACACACTCTGTTTTATCCTTTCACATACTTTGCGACATTTCACCCATTATAGGGAATTATTTCTTGAGCTTGCTGGCCCACACTGCAGATTTGGTCTTGCCAGTCATCATAATCTAAAAAACTAATTTTTTGTAGCCAAGTATATATAGATGGTAGATAGACGATAAATAGATAGATGGATAGGTAGTTGTAGATATGTACAGTTCTGTTTCTCTGGACAACTGTGACTAGTAGAATCTCTCTTAATTGTGGTGCAAAATAAATGTTCTTACATTTGCCATGATCTGGCAACATTTGAACTAGTCAGTAATCTTGAATTAGACAATTTAAACTTTACCATCATTCTGTCTTTGGACAATGCAAACTCATAAAATTTATTCCAACTATTACGTTGGATTTTTGTTGTTCAATTTATACGTATTATGCATTTATCTGAATATTATTTTTTCCTCTACAGTAGCCCTGCACCACCACCCTTACTGATCCGGAGGGGATATGTTCCAAGGCTCCCAGTAGATGCCTAGATCATAGATATTACTGAACCCTGCATATACTATATTTTCTCTCTCTATATATAACTATTATTATAAAGATTAATTTATAATTAGACAAAGTAAGAAATTAACAATAGCTAATAATAAAATGGAACAATTATAACAATATACTTTAACAAAAGATATGTAAATGTGGTCTCTCTCTCAAAATGTCTTAATGTACTATACCTGCAGTGATACGAGATGATAAAATGCCCGTGTGATGGGCTAGAGTGAGGTGACGGATGCAGGCACTGTGACATAGCAATAGGGCTACTATGGACCTTCTGACAATACTTCAGAAGGAGGATCATTTATTTCTAGACCACAGTTGACCATGGGTAACTGAAATCACAGAAAATGAAGCTGCAGATCAGGGGGACTACTAAAGTATGTGGGAATTACTTGCTAATGTCAAGTAATTCACCGACTATGGTAAAACAATAACAGTAATGAATTGAGAGTATGGAAGTTTTCACAGGCTAGGCTTTAAAATACTTTTTCAACTTAACATAAAATAAAGTCAGTTTATTGCAATTGTCCTTCACATTTTAATCTCTCAGTTTTTCATCTATCATAGCATTTTATGTTATTATAGCAGATTAAACCCACTGCTAGGCACTGGTCATGTTTAAAAATTTTTTATATTACTCAATGTGCAGAAAAGAGCTAAGGGAACCTGTTGTTTGACATAGGGTTGCTTAAAAAAAAAGAAAAACAATATGATTTCATGTAAACATTGAAACATTATGGGGCATGCCAAAAATGAAGTAAAATCATGGCATTCTACACTTAAGTTATTGAAAGTCTTATCTTCTATCCTGGGGATTTTTACCATACCCATTTTTTCTCATACACAAATTTGTCTGCCAAAAAAATCAGTAACATTCCGAGAATGGTTACACTTTAAAAATACTAACAATACTCAGTCTAACTTCCAACAAATAACTTCCTAGACAAAAATGGAGGCTGAAACTCAAGACATATTTGTTGAATATAACAATGGAAGTTACATTTTTGAACTTATAAGGCCATACATTAAGACATATTGCTCGTCACCTGCTCACTCCTTAACTCACAGCATAAATATAAGAAAATATCATACTTTAGTTAGGACCCATATCAAAACTCTTAATGTCTCTATAAATTCTGTACGTGAAATACTAGACTCATAAATAATAGGTTACAGAAAAACTAAAACAAAATAATATATATGTTAGCATGGTAAAATAAAAATATTAGAAGGAGAAATTAACAAGAAGAAAACATAGGTAGATATATAATCTCATAATATGGAAATAATTATTAATCATAGAAAGTTAAAATAAGAAAAAAATAAGAAAATTTGAGTATATATGTTACAAGTAATATATATCTTGAAAATATAAATAATTTAACAGTCAAATGGTAAACAAAACAATATGCTATCCACGTGACTTAGAAAATTAAATTCTTACTTCAATAATTAAAAAAAATAGGCAATGAGAAAATTAACACTTGGAACAACTCCATCCATGAAAATAATCTCAACAACTACAAATGGTTAAAAAAAGCATGAAAATATTCAACATGACTTATAATTAAAGAAATGCAAATGGGTAGTCTAATGTGCTGCTTGTGGGAATACAAATGTATGGAAACTTTCTAGAGGGCAACTTGGCAACATTTATCCTAATCATTAAAATATCCATACTCTTTGACCCAATTATTCCATTTTAGGAATACATCCTAAGGAAATAATCAGAGAAGTGAGCAATGAATTATGCATAAGAATGTTTATTGCAGCATTATTTGTGGTAGTAAAATTCTGAGACTAGGCCCACTGTCTAATATTAGAGGAATAATTTAGTAAATAACTACAAAGTATGAAAACCCAGTAATACAACACAATATTATGCATTCCTCAGAAGTTTTTACATACTAAAAATGGTATAAAATTCATGAAAATGAAAATATGTAATAGAAACTATCAAATACATATCTTAACTTTCTTTAATAATGTATGTACACACAGAGATATGTACGCACACATATTTTTGGAAAAAAAACCACTAAAATTTAATATTTTAATTAACATTTGCTGTGATTATGAATGATGCTTTTCTCTTTGCTCATTTCTGCATTTTATACAGATTGTGCATTAAATTTATATTAATTCTATTAGGAAAAACAATACATGTTAAAGAAATGTCTGTTTGCTTTCACTTTCTGAATATGTTAAGCAAAAATAATTATCATCCTGGGACTAGCGAAATACAAATATGATATTAATATAGTACAAAGTGGAATGAACTATTTTTATTGTTAGTGTATTGAAGAAAGTACAAATCACAAACTGGTTACTCATTTATGGATAATTACAGAAGGCAATGATTTTAGAAGAGTAGATGAAATTGCCAATACAATTGTAATAAGGTCAGCAAACTTAGAGTCAGGAAATTTATCTAATCATGTAACAATAAGATGGTCATGATTTTAATAACATACCTAAAGTGATATTTATATCCTATATTGAGTTGTATATTTAAAAATTACAACTGTTCAAGTATCCAAAAATATTTATCAGTATCTATTATATATATTTATGTTGTATATCAAATAATTGAAAAAAGATATATAAAGCTTGAATTCTCTAGTAGTGATGCACTAAAACCATATATTTTTAAGTTAATTTAAAATCACCACTTGGGAATTTAAACACCTATTATGAAACAATTATTGTTTCAAAAATAAAATTTTTAGTAAAATAATTAAAATGCAAGATTTAAAAGTTCAATATGGCAAAGAGAACAGTCTTACTCATATCGGTGCCATCAGAAAGCACATCCTTGAAAAAAAAAAACTTATGGGTCAATTAATCATATTTTTTTAAAAAATGGCATATTTTTTCAGAATAAGGGATTTAAACATATACATATGCTATGTTCAGTATGTGTTAGACTTTTCTTCCAGTAAACAGAGAAGACTATAGTACCATAAAGGAAGAGGTAGAGACTTGAAAGGTGTAGAGATAACTGGAACAAGACACTTGGGGAGAGACAGGTGCAAAAGGCTCTAAATTGAGAATGGATTGATGTGTTTTAGGGAATACAAAGAGGCAAATATGAGTAAAGACTCATGGAGGCTTTCTATTTAGCCTCATGGAGAAAGGAAACAATGGAAAGATAATTCAGAAAACTATTATTGAGCAGCTAGATGATTTGGGATCTTATATTTAAGAACTTTGGCTTTTTTTCTGAGATGGAAAACCATAGAAGTTATGTAGTTATTAGGCATAATTAAATTTCAGAAGACTGACTCTGTTGGGTGGACTACATAGACTACAATATGATCATCTATGTTTATTGTTTATCATCTATGTCATAAAGATCATACTATTATAATGTGGGCAAATATGGTTGCTTGGCCCAAGGTGTTACTTGTAGAAGAGCTGAAAATGGTCTGAGTGGGTCCATTTCAAAGGTAGATTCAATGGGTGTAACCGGTGGGTTCAAAGTAAAGTGTATGACTTATCATGATGAGGACTCAGTAATGTATAGAATTGTTGAATCACTATAGTATACACCATTATACACCTGAAACTAATTTAACACTGTCTGTTAACAATACTGGAAATTTAAAGAATAGTGAAGTGTATGAGAATAAAATGATAAAGCACATCTGGATTTGCCTGGAGCTACTACATATAAAGATGGAAAAGACTATGGGTGAAATGGATTCAATATGAAACAAATATTTTGTTCTATTCTTGAGAAGTGGACTGTAAGTCTCCTTCCCTTGAGTTTGGGCAAATCTCTGTGACTTGACCGAATGCTAAAGTGTGATGGAAGTGGTGTTTGGGAATTCTCAGCCTAGATAATAAGAAGTCTTGCAGCTCCCACCTGAAACTTTTGGGAACTTATCTTGGAGTTGCCAGTCATCATGTAAGATGTCCAACTACACAGAGACCTCTGGAATGTAAGGAAGCCATACAGAGAGAACATATGGAAAAAGAGAAGCCAAAGAGCCCATAGATGGCAACTATTCCAATTCAGGTGCCACAAATATATAAATGAAGAAGCCATCAAATGTTTCCTCCTCAGACACTATCTTTCTGAATGAACATGGAAGTTTTTGAGTGAAAATATCCAGCTGAGATTAGTCAACTCACAGTCATAAGTGAAACAAACAAACAAACAAATAAATAAATGTTATTTTAAGCCTTTAAGTGTTGGCACAGCTTGTTAGACAGCAATAGAGAACCGGAGCAGTGGGAGAAACTGGGTTAGAGGAAAATTAAAAATTTTATTTTTCACATGTTAAATACCAGATGGCTATTAATCTTCTGAGTGAAAATGTTTAGTAGACTGACAACTTTGGAATTCACAGATATTTGGATTTGATCACTAGCCCATGAAGGCATGATGTTTAAGGCCCTTATGGCAAATGTTGAATTATGACAGTAAATACTCCCTCTTATTTCTTATTTGATGTCAGAGTTTCTACATTTTCATTGTTAGGAATGATGTCTGCTATGGATTTCTGACAGGTAAGCTGTATTTATGAGGTTTCTTCCTCTCCATATTGACTAAGGGTTTTTATTTTACATTGTGAATGAATGTTGATATTTATCAATGCTTTTTCTGTATCTAGTGATAGGATCATATAGTTTTATTTACATGCTGAATTGTCTGTTGTCAACGAAGCATCACCAATGTGCCATTCTAAGATCTCTTCTGTCTCACAAAAGAGAGACTGGAAACTATTAAGTTCCAGAATCCTCTTCACCAAACTTTCTCTGAGTTAAAAGCTGATGATGATTTCATAGAAGATCTGGATGCCACAAGAGGAGAGACCATTATTCTGAGTAGGTATTTATGGACAAACACATGCTCATATGGTGAACAACTTTCAGATGAGATTCTTGAGTGTTACTTAATGCAACCTAAGTTAAATAAAAGATCTCCTTAACAGTTCTTTAGATTTGCTAGAATAGGTCATCAGTAAATTGGTGAAAACCACCTGATCCAATAGTATTGCTTGTGATTTTTGGTGGAGTAGTCTCTGACCTTAACTGTATAAGCCCTTCCAAAACTGTAGAAGTTTCCAATTTCCAATATTAGAACATTTTTCATTTGGAAAGCAGAAAGGCTTCTGTGTTCCATACAGAGTGCTAACTGATACGCTGATGGATTTTTATACAGCTAAACCATGTTTACATGCCTGAGATAAATCCTACTTTGTAATTGTAATAGAATCTTCACCAATTATTTCATTATCATTCTGCCCCTTTTGGACACCTGGATTAATTGCACTTCTGTGTGCTCTGATTAGGTGGGGCCATAGAACTCCTTCTAGTCAACACAGTTGAGCAGATGGGAAGTGTCACTTTCAGGCCAAGCATTAAATTGCTGGCACAAGACCTCAGATTGTTTTTCCTTCTGCTCCTACCATTGACAATGGTAGTGACTTGTCTCTCCATCTGAGATATAAAATAAGGATACAGAGCACAGCCTGTAGCAGATTCACCACAGATATATATGACATGATCAATAAACATCTGTTATTTTGTTAGCCATAATCATGAGGATAGTTTATTACTTCAGCATAACCAAGGCCATTCTGACTGGTACAGTAATTGATACCAGAATCAGGTTACTGCTCTCGTGCAAATACTAAAATATTTGGTATTAGTTTAAGGAACAGGAGGGAGACAGGAAACTGTTATCAGAGACTGGAAGGATGTTGAGGAAATTCTATATCAGTGAAATGTTTAATAAAATTGTCACCTTAATGAACTTATATTTTGAGGGAAGATGTTCCAGAACAGAATGTTGAAAGTATTTGACATTCATTGTAGGCTGTATGTGGGAAGTATTATCAGAAAGTGAGCTCAGAAAAGGATTAGTTGTTTTGAAACAAGCAACAAAAGAAGCATAGTTCATGAATTTAGGAATCTTTTGGATTGGAAAGGCAATTGTTTCTTTATCCCAAACAATAAAAGATAAAATGAAATAGGTCTTTCACATCAAAATCAAATTCTAATTGGTCTTTGAGCAAAGATTAAGTACAGAGTAGGGATTTTACAACCATTAGCAAAACCCTTTAATGAGCTTGACATCCATTAGATACTCCCGGTTAGACAAAACAGTTTAGAAAAGGCAGAGTAAAAATGCAGCTGCTCTCCAACCTAAGTGGCCCTAGTTACTTATGATTTGGTTAGGAGAAAACAGAAACCTGAAGGTAATGAAACAGAGAAACATATCAAATCTAAGAATGTCTGGAAAATAACTGTAGATATGGATGTTTGCACATCGAGTTGACAGGAATCAACTGGAACTGACAGGAATCAAATACATAGAAACCGACTAAGTTTATTAGCTCTATACCACTAAAGAAACCAAAACTATAAGCGTAAAATTTTTGTGAGAGTTGAGGATTTAAAACAGCCTACTGTATACAACTGAAAATTACCCTAGGGGTCCCAAATGTTGCTCTTATCGGATATTCTCTAAGTACGATAATGCATATGGAAAACTTCCTAAAAGACGAAGTAACAGGTTCAGGAGATCAATGGAATGGGTGCTTCTCTCAGGTAAGAGAATCAAGAAGTAACCAAGCATTCCCCTTCCTCATAGATGGGGCTTTTGTAACATCTGTTCAAAGTATTTAAGTTTCTGTAAACCAGTTTACTGTTCTTTGGTTTTCAAATAGCAACATGTATTTAGTTATTCCACTTTTGCGATTGAAAGTGATGCAGACATTCTCTACAGGAATATGGCTGCTGTCTAGTCAAATTAGTACAACTATGAGCTAAAAGTTCTGCTTGTGAGAACATAATTTTATTTTTTTAAGATTTTATTTATTTATTTGAGAGAGAGAGAGAGAGAGCACCAGCAGGGGGGAGAGGAGAAGCAGACTTCCCACTGAGCAGGGAGCCAGATGTGGGACTCAATCCCAGGACCCTGGGATCATAGCCTGAGCCAAAGGCAGATGCTTAACCCAGGCACCCAGGAACATAACTTTAATAAGTAAGTGTTTAACAGTGTTAATTGCAGCATTATTGCCCATCGGAAGGAAGTGGAGGCAACTTGATGGTGTCTAATTGGACATGGGCCGTGGTTAACTATAATTGTAAAAGAAGGGAGTAGGCTGTAAAATTTGATAGAATCATACCGTGGATTTTGTGCAACAGAAGGGAAAAATAGATATATATATTGAACTAAAAGGATAGATCTGAAACACGTTTTGATGAGTAATAAAAGTAAGCAATACATGAGACTTATAATATGAACAATTTATTTATACATAATATATCAACATGAACCAAATTACATATTAAAAACAACACAATTTAATTAAATACATTGCTTCTGAGGAAGGAGGGGGAAAAGAAAAGGGACATAATGAAGGAAATACATGAATAAAGAACAATGGTATTGTATGAATCAATGATTATAATGAACTATGAATTTGGGAGTATAATGACCTCAATCTTGGGTACCTGCATGTGCCAAACAAAACTCCATAAAATTTAAAAGTAAAGCCTTTGGTTTGAATAAAAGACACATAAGATTAAAAATCAATTAATTTCCAATCAATAAAAGGGGAATGAAATGAAAACCCCTGCAGGGGCGCCTGGGTGGCTCAGTGGGTTAAAGCCTCTGCCTTCAGCTCAGGTCATGATCTCAGGGTCCTGGGACAGAGCCCCACATTGGGCTCTCTGTTCAGCAGGGAGCCTGCTTCCCCCTCTCTCTCTGTCTGCCTACTTGTGATCTCTCTCTCTCTGTTAAATAAATAAATAAAATCTTAAAAAATAAAAGCCCTGCAAAGATAGGAGACAAGCCTCTTTATTTACTGGAGAAGAAAACATCATTTAGAACCATGAGGTCTGTTTTCAGTACTTTCTTTCACTAACTACTGGTTGAGTGAGCTTGGGCAAATGCTTTCATTTCATGATCACTGGCAAGTAACCTATACTATATATAGTTATTGTATGAAATTAAAATAAACTACTAAACACCAGGGATATGCCAAGCAACTTGCTACATTCTCTGCTATCAAGTTGTTAATGATCTAGTAGAGAAGACAAACAATAGGCACATTTATACTATGATGGAGTATGACAGTGCTACTGAAATACCCACTAAGGAACTAAACCAGTCTTCAACAGGAAATGGAAGCTGTCTAAAGAGAAGGGCACTAAGCTGAGATGGAGAGAATGAATACAAGTAATACATCGTGGATATAATGTGTGTGTATGTTATAGGAGAGAGGGAGAGACAGTGAAAGAGAGACCATGGGGAGAGTTAATTCAAAAAAGAAAACAAAACAGGAATGCTCTGCAAGTAGAAATGTGACATTAAGAGATGCCTGGGTGGCTCAGTAAGTTAAGTGTCAGATTCTTGATTTCAGCTCAGGTCATGATCTCAAGAGTTGTGAGACTGAGTTCCACATTGGACTTCATAGTCAGCACAGAGTCTGCTTGTGATTCTTTTTCTCCCTCTCATTCTGTCCTTCCATCCACTAGCACTCTCTCTCTCTCAAAAATTAAAATTAAAAAAAGAAATGTGACATTAAAATTTCTGTGGCTATTATTAACATTATTAATATCAACAACAAAGACAGCAAGAATTAGGAATTAGTAGCAAGACCAAGGAGGATTTGTACGCCTTCTATTCCTGAAAGACCACATTCTCTATTCTCTCTTGGATAATAATAGATTATAGATATAGATAATCTATTATAATAGATAATAATTTTTTTGTTTAATCCACAACTCAGTTTCCATGTCTACCAAATTGTCACGATATGTCACTCAATCAAAAAAAAATGAGTTTTTTGAGTTGTTTAAGTTGGAATGAGTAACCCTTGAAAACAAAACAAAACATATAACTTGCAGAGTTCTTCTAACAATCAAAGTATGGTGCGTTTGTGTGTTCACAGACACCCGTAAGTGTACACGTGTGTTTATTTTTCTCTCTTATCCTAAGAGACAATCTATAAGTTGGAAATTATGTAGTTCAACATATTTTTTACATTCCAATTCTCTGGAAGTTTCTCATTGGAGAAATTCAAATTTACAGACGCATACATTGCACTGAACATCAAACTGTCATATAATTTCTCATTTCTGTCATCACAGCTGCTACTATAAAACTAGAGACATCTGGGGTGCCTGGGTGGCTCAGTGGGTTAAAGCCTCTGCCTTCAGCTCAGGTCATGATCTCAGGGTCCTGAGATCGAGACCCGTATTGGGCTCTCTGCCGAGCAGAGAGCCTGCTTACTCCTCTGTCTCTGCCTGCCTCTCTGCCTACTTGTGATCTCTTTCTGTCAAATAAGTAAATAAAATATTTAAAAAAAGAGACATCAATGGCAAAAGATGTTCTACTTTTTATAAATTTTAGAGTAGCATTCATTTTGTGCTTATGGTGCTTTATATATAAAGCATGTAAGAAATTATCTTGTGCAATAGCACATAATGAAATAAGAAAATGCCACATGTGGAGCGTTTTATTATAATTGGTACTATAATACAGATTAATATGTGTCACATGAAATTTAAAATTCCAGAAGTAAAGTATATGAAGTGGCATATTGTTTTAATAAACTATTGATTAAAAATGGTCTTCAAAATGACACGTTTTAAGAACAAAACTACTTTAAGAAACTTAAATTATGCATCTCTAGCCTATACAGAGTATATCTGAGTTTTTAAAAACTACCTAACCCTGAACTTTAATTTGCTTCATTTCACCTTTGTTTTTATGCATAGGATATCAAAACCAAATGCAGAACCATTCTCTACCTCTTTCTCTCCACCACTTTTCTACTCTTTCTAAGCAAATCCAACCCTTATATATTTTCACTTCTAAATGCAGAAGATGGTAGACTCACTAAAAGGCAGAGACAGTCAGCATGAGTTTTAGGCACTTAGAATGGTTTGAGAAGGGTATTACTGAACCCTCATGAGCAGATATACCTGTTCTATTTTCAGCTCTTGTATAAAATCCCTCATGCTCCTTCTCTGTATCCTGTCCGACATTTCAGTCACTGTGATTAGAACTCCAGTGCTTCTAAACTTCTCAAAACGTCTTTCTCACAGCATGTCCATCAAAATCACTTGAGATGCTTATTAAAAATTCAAATTACCAGGACCCACCCTAGCTTTACTGCGTCAAAAATCTCTGGTGATTGGATAAAAGAATCTGATATTTAATAAGCTCCCAGATGATTATTATGTATGCAAAAGTTTGGGGGAAACGCTGTTCTGAAGGTATGCAATCATATCCCATTCTGCTTCATCTCTTCCTTCCTCTCAACCTACCCTTTGAATACATGTCTCAGGAAATAATCTACCGTGTGTGCAAGTGCTATTTAATTAGTAAGCAAATTTTCATCTTGAAGAATCTATAGGTGGGTGAATTTGTAAGGAGGTAAGTGTGGTATAGAGCAGTGTTTCATTTTTAATTTAGTTATTTTAATTAAAATCATTGAAATGTTTAAATGAAAATGAGATATTTAGAGGCCAGTGATGTATTATATGGGGACTAACATGACACAATAAATAGACAAACAAACAAACAAATAAATGAGATGGAATTAATAGACAAAACCTTTTCAAAGTCTCTGTGCTGGTTTTGCAAAGTTGGCACTAATACAGTAATTTGCCACAGGCTGCCCAGGCAGTACACATCAGAGCTATGTAGCATATAGTATGTATCTAGCTTCAAGGCCATCGTTCCATGGCATGTTATTACCAATCTTCTGTAGTTTACTTACTCTATTCAATATGAATGGTACAAAAATAAGTGTGAGGTGTTTTGCTTTTAGTATGGCAGCATGAAGAGTTCCCTGGAAATGCTCCATACCCAAACAAGCACAACTAATGCAAGTTATTTAAAAAAATCATTTAAAGACTGGAATTTGTGCTAAAAGCATACAGTAAAGGAATAATTTATTTAAGAAAATCTAAAGCATGGTTAGAATACTATGATTTTTTGGCATTTGACCAATGATCTATTTCTTCCCCTTCTGCCTCCAGTTCAACGTGAATTGAGTTCTACTCTGGAACAATATAGACAAGAAAACTGAACTTTATCTCTCCTCAGCTCACAATCAAGGATTATATTCTCTCACCATCAGCCTTTCTCATCCTCTCAAACTCTGAATGGAACAAACTGACTTTCCTTTTTTTTTTTTTTTAAAGATTTTATTTATTTGACAGAGATAGACACAGCGAGAGAGGGAACACAAGCAGGAGGAGTTAGAGAGAGAGAAGCAGGCTTCCCACCAAGCAGGGAGCCCAATGTGGGGCTCGATGCGGGGCTCAATCCCAGGACCGTGGGATCATGACCTGAGCCGAAGGCAGACATTTAACAACTGGGCCACCCAGGTGCCCCACAAACTGACTTTCTGAATACAGTAGAGATCAGAGGCTCCCTTCCTATGCCCACTCCCACACACATCAGATTGGAGGCTCTACCACAGTCATGGCAGGCTGAGAATACCTGATCCCTCACCCCAGCTCTCTCCTAGGGTAGATGTTCCGTACTAAGTGAGGCTCAGAAACGCAGAGGCTCCCACCCAACACAATGCCCAGAGAAGTAACTCAGAGATTTTTTTCAGGGGGAGAGGCAGCCCATAACAAGAGAAATCTCAATCTCTCTTGGCCAAGGCAGGAGGAGGAAGAGGAATCCTTGTAAAATGGACCCAGAGCATTTTTCATAACAAAGACTTACTCTACAGAGGAAAACATTTTGTAACAGCCTTATCCCAATATAGAAAATAACTTCCTCCAACCATATACCCTTCTGTCTTATCTGATGGAGGGACATAGTAATAAGTGGTGTAAATATCAAGGACATAAATTTAGAATGGTGAAATTAGGTATGAATAGAGGGGACAGGGAGAAAAGACTACAGTGTCAGTGAAAGACTTGCGAAAGTAACAACCCTGAGACACAGGGCCACTAATGTTTGATGTTTAATAAAACTATTTATAGAACGCTCCGTCTCCCATGCCTTATCACTATACCAGCAGGGCTCCAGGATGTTGTGAGTTTTAACTGAAAGAGCTACAACTCCATAAGAAGCAGGTAGTGATACCCAAAGACAAGGGTCAAAACACTAGAAGAATTTGAAGCCTCTTACACCTATAGTTATGACCAACATTAAATATTCCAGTTCACAGTCAAAGCAACATTAATCCTCACACTTAAAGGTCTATCTACTTCAGTTCCTATTACTAATACAACATCTGTCTTTTATCAAAAAATTGTAGGACATGACAAAAGGCAAAGGAAAAAAAGAGTCTGAAGAGACATAGAAATCATCAAAACCAGAATGAGATATTTTAAAATGTTGTAATGATCACATGGACATTTTAAAACAACTAAGATTGAAATGTTAAGTGATCAAATGGTAAAAGTAAGCAGCATGCAACAGCAGATGGGCAATGTACACAGAAAGAAGAAAACTCTGAAAAAAATTAAAAGGAAATGCTAGCTATTAAAAAAAACACTCTGAAAAGAGATGAAGATTGCCTTTGATTATTGGACTGAACATGGTTGAGGGAAGAATTAGTGATTTCTAACATAAATCAATAGAATATTTTAAACCAAAAAGAAAAAAGAAAAGAAAAAAGAAAAAAAAACCCAAGAACTATGGGACAATTTCAACAGTTTTAGAATACATCATTGGAATACCAGACAGAGACAACACTGAGAATAGAGCAGAAGAAATATTTGAAGCGATAGTGACTGAAAATAGTCTAAAACTAATGACAGATCCCAAACCACAGATCAAGGAAGCTTAGAGAATGTCAACAAAAATAAATACCCCAAGCAACAACAAAACAAATTAGGCATATCCTATTCAAACTGCAGATAACCAAAGACACGGAGAAAATTAGGAAACAAGCTAGGGTGTCAGGACATCTTACCTATAAGGGAACAAGGATAAAAATTATATTGGAGTCCTTATCAAAAACCATGAAAATCGAATGTAGTGAAGTATTTAGAGTGATAAAAGAATGTCACCAAACTAGAGTTCTATATCCACCAAAATTAACTTATTAACTTTTAAATGTAAAGGAGAAATAAAGACTTTCTTAGATGAAGAACAGCTAAAGAAGTTCATCACTGGAAAATCTGTTTGGCAAGAAATGTTAAAAGCAATTCATCAGGGAGAAGGAAAGTGATCCAGGTCACAAATCTGGATTTGCATAAAGAAAGAACATCAGAGAAGGAATTGAAGGAAACCACAATATGTCACCTCAAAATATGCCTTTTTTGACATAAAAATTATTTTGAGCTCAAAGCAATTAAGAAGAAACAAACATAAGAAAAGCTCTCTCTACCCTTCCCTTTTCTGCCTAAAGGCAGGATATGAAATCTCCTTTTACTGAAGACACACTCTCAAGTGCCTAGAAGAATCTGCAAACATCTCGTTCTGTTAGTTTCCTGCCTTATGGTTACCTTCCCATAATTTGCTGCCTTTGGAAGCCTAAAGCTATACTTTCTCTACAAATTTCTTGTTCTTTGTTGAAGATTCTAAATAAACCAAAATTCCAAGTCACTACTTTGAGTTAGATTAGTTATAAATGTATACTGCAAACTTCAGAGCAATCACTAATTTTGTTTTTCAAAACATAATTTCTATGAGAGGAAATAAATTAGAGTCCCATAAAATCTTCATTTAAATCTAGAGAAGGAAAAAAGAACTTAAAAACAAAACAAAACCCACGAAGAATAGCTCTATTTTTAATGTACTGAGGAACCTCCATACTGTTTTCCAGAGTGGCTATACCAACTTCCATTCTCACCAACAGTGAAAGAGGGTTCCCCTTTCTCCACATCTTCGCCAACATTTGTTGTTCCCTGTCTTGTTAATTTTAGCCATTCTGCCTGATGTAAGGAAGAAATCAGAGAGGGAGACAAACCATGTAAGACTTGACTCCAGGAAACAAACTAAAGATTGTGGAAAGAGAAGGGGAAATAGGGTAAATGAGGAAGGGGCATTAAGGAGGGCACATGATTTGATGAGCACTGGGTATTATACTGAACTGAGAAATCATTGAACATTGTATCAAAAGCCAATGACGTACTATACCTTGGCTAATTGAATTTAAATTAAGAAAAAGAACTAAGAGTAAGTGCAATGAATAGAAAAAAAATAAACATCGATATTAACCCAACTATATCAACAATCATTACAAATGTGAATGGCCTACATCAATCAAAAGGCAGATATTGTTAGAACAGATAAAAAGAAAAGGTCCAAACTATACGATGTCTATAAGAAACCCACTTTAATTATAAAGATTTAGATAGGCTAAATGGAATGGAATGTAAAAGAATGCACAATGCATTTAATAAAAAGAAAGCTGGTGTAACTATTAATTTCAGACAAAGCAGACCTTAGAATAAGGAAGATTATCAGAGGTAATTAGTGGTGCTACAAAATGTTAAAGGGACAGAAGTAAAGAAATAATAAAAATCAGAGCAGAAATCAGTGAAATTGAAATATAGTGGAATTGAATAAAATCTAAAGCTGGTTCTTTAAAAAGATCCATAAAATTTATAAACATCTAGTAACCAGGCTAATCCAGAATTTTTTTAAAAAAGATACACAAATTAGAAATATTAAAAGTGAAAAGAGTAGCCAATAGACATTAAATCAATCCTATAGACATTAAAATATTAGTAATACTATCACCAAATCTATGCCCACAAGATTTCATAATTTTCTGAAATGTAGCAATTCCTTGAAAGATACAAACTACCAAGACTCACACAAAGTTCAATGGCTAACATATTAAAAGAATTCAATGTCTATTAAAGAAACTGAGTCATAATTAACAGGATTAATTAATCTTCTCCAAAAGAGAAGTCACCAGGCCAATTAAAAAGTCTGCAAAAGATCTGAACAAATACCTCACCAAAGAAGATATACAGATGGCAAATAAGTACATGAAAGGATACTCAACATCATTTGTCTTTAGAAAAAATGTAAATTGAGACAACTATGAGATACCAATCCACACCAATCAGAATGAGCATAATCCAAAGCTAACAATAGAAATTGCTGGAAGTGATGGAGAGCAACCAGAGCTCACATTCATTGTGGATAGGAATAAAAAAATAAAAATTAAAAAATGTTAGAATGTAATTTAGTAGTTTCTTAAAATACTAAACAGTTTGAGCTAGCATGTGTGCTGCTAGATATTTGCCCAATGATTTGAAAGTCTATGTCCACACTGAAACCTATAGGCAACATTTATCATACTTATTCATAATTTCAAAAACTGGAAAATTTCAAGGTGTCTTTCAATCAGTGAATGAATAAACAACTGTTGGTACATCCATACAATAGAATACTATTTTTTTAAAGACTTATTTATTTACTTGAGAGAGAGAGTGAGAAAGAGTGTCCGCGAGTTGGGGGGAAGGGCAGAAAGAGAAGGAGAAAATTCCTCATGCAGAGTCCCTACTGAGTGCAGAGCCCAATGTGGGGCTGGATCCCAGAACCCTGAGATCATGACCTGAGCTGAAATCAAGAGTGGTCGTTTAGCCCACTGAACCACACAGGTGTCCCTATAACAGAATACTATTCAGTGGTAAAAGCATAGTGTTAACTGAAATAATGCACAAAACAATATATACAATATGATTACATTGACATGAACTTCAAAAATAGGGAAAAGTATACTATGGTGTCAGAAGCAAGTGTTTGTCTTTAGAGAGGAGACAAGTTGCTTAGACTGCATAAGACATAAGGGGTCATAATTTTGTCTTAGGGTGTGCTTCCATGAATGTGTTCATTTTGCAATTAATCTAGCCTCATACTTATAATTTTCTAATTTTTGTATGCAAATTTTACCCCTAAAGAAGTTAAAAGGTTTTTTGTTTACTGACTTTACATCCTTGGGCAATGTGCTTAGCCTCTGTGAGTCTAGATTTGTTTAATATATAAAATCGCTATGATAACATAAAGTTGTTTTGAGGATTAATTAAATATGAAGTATTTGACACAAACTTTAGCAAATACAAAAATGCTAAAAAATCAGAGCTACAGCTGAAAACTGAAAAGGTTATTGTAACTGTAAACATTTCTTAAAAACATTATTTTTCAGTGAATCTAATGGTTTAGATTTAAACGGAATAGGTGTTACTTAAATGACAATTCTGTAGTCAAAAAAGAAACATTTATTCCACAAATATTTTGTAGGGATATACTATATCAACAGAATTATTCTGTGTACTTGGGAAACATTAGTTACCAGAGCCATCAACAGTCCCAATCTCTTTAGAGCTTAAATTCACATAAGAAATAGATACATGGCATCTTATAAGGTAAAAAAAAATAATTACTATAATAAAAACATGATAAGATAGGGTACACCCATTTCTCAAAAGTGAAAATGAGCTGTGATTCTAATAGGACAGGGAAGCATTATGTTAAAAAGAGGGAGATTTTTCCAAAATTTTGAATGAGGTAAGAAATAACAGGAGAAAACAATTTAGTCCAAGAGGACAACTGAAAAAGCCTGAAACTCATAGGATATAGGGATGGATTGCATGTGTTGTCGGGAACAAACCATGAGTCTGAAGGTTTTGGCCTGAGAAATGGCAAGAATGCAGTTGCTATTAATTGAATTGGAAAAGGGTGGGGAAAAGCTTTTCCATCCTTAACAGTGCTCAAATTCAAACAAAATTTTAAGGTTATGGTGGGAACTACTTTGCTTACCAATTCCTTATTTTGTCATTTCACTTCTGATGAAGGATTAGATTTACACTTTCACCTGAATGCTAATATTTTAAAGAAAAGTAAGGAAGTGGGTATGGAAAGGATGGTCATGCCGTCTCCACCTTCATCAGGTAAACTCTTGTTCCTAAATTTGTATCATGGCACCCATGAAAAATTAGGTCTTGCTTTTCCCAATCTAAGAATACTTTATTTTATCTAGACAAAGGACTACACCTCAAGTACCTTGTCAAGTGTGTACATGTAAGTAGGCAGCAGTTGGGGGGAGCACTGCTGACTCTGGGGTGGGGGCAGAGAAAGGGCTTATATATTATACCAGTTTCTCTTCTTTCTCTTTTTCTTTCTTTCTTTCTTTCTTTCTTTCTTTCTTTCTTTCTTTCTTTCTTTCTTTCTTTCTTTCTTCTTCTTTCTTCTTTTCTTTCTTCTTTTTCTCCTTCCTTCCTTCTTTTTTTTTAATATTTTATTTATTTATTTGAGAGAGTGAGAAAACATGAGAGAGGGGAGGGTCAGAGGGAGAAGCATTATGTGGAACCTGATGTGGGGCTCAATCCCAGGACTCCGGGATCATGACCTGAGCCACAGGCAGATGCTTAACGACTGAGCCACCCAGGTGCCCCTCTTTCTTTCTTTTCTTTCTTTCTTTCTTTCTTTCTTTCTTTCTTTCTTTCTTTCTTTCTTTCTTTCTTTCTTTCTTTTTCTTTCTTTCTTTCTTCTTTCTTATTTCTTTCTTTTTCTCTTTCTTTCTTTCTTTCTTTCTTTCTTGTTTTTGTGTAGCTTATATTTTGAAATAGTTTCAAACGTACAATAAACTTGTTAGAATTATACCAGGATGTCTTATATCCCTTTATATGCCTTTTTCAGATTCAACAATTGTTAGATTTAGGACTATTCACTTTACCATAACTTCCGTATTTTAATTTCATACATATATAAATGGTATTATTTTTCCAAACCATAATAAGTTGGAAGCAATGCACCTCCTTAACCCTAAATAATGTGTATTTCTTTTTTTTAAGATTTTATTTATTTGAGAGAGAGAGAGAGAGAGAGAGAAGAAGAAGAAGAAGAAGAAGAAGAAGAAGAAGAAGAAGAAGAAGAAGAAGAAGAAGAAGAAGAAGGTGGTCAGAAGTAGAAGCAGACTCCCCGTGGAGCTGGGAGCCCTATGTGGGACTTGATCCCGGGACTCTGGGATCATGACCTGAGTGAGTCAAAGGCAGTCGCCCAACCAACTGAGTCACCCAGGCGCCCAATAATGTGTATTTCTTAAGAAAAAGAACACATTCTTAGTAAACCACAATTCAGTTCAAAAAATTAGGAAATTATCTCATCCACAGATGATATTCAGATTTAATTCATTTTCATAATAATGTCCTTCATAGCGATTTATGTTCCTTTTCCAGGAGCAAATACAGATCAAAAAATGCATTCAGTTGTCACACCTCTTTAGTGGCAGTCTCTCTTTACATTTATTGACTAACCTTTCTAAAGAGGACAAGTTATTTTGTAGAATGTCTGCCAACTTATTTCTTTCTGATGCTTCTTCTTGATTAGATTCATTGGCGTGAAGGTTTTTCTTTTACTGAGCATCTTATTTGACCCATGATTTTTTTTTGTCCCAAATTTGGTGATGCTAGGTTTGATGTCATGGTTCACGTGGTATTCCATATGTTTCTCAGTGCTGGTATTGCTAATTTTTCTTTTCTGCCTTGAAACTAGTAAGTAACCTGTGGGGAGATAGTCTGAAATTAGGTAAGCCTCCTGTACCTGGTCAAACATGTACCATTTAGCTTTAGTATCCTTTGGTGATTTACCACTCTCGGTATTATTGTCATTATACTGTAAGGGATAGTTATTTATTCATTTATTTATTTATATTGTATACATATCCCATACAGTATATATTCATATACTATAATTTATTATATATTTATTCATATCATATACATATCCCATACAGTATATATTCATATACTGTAAGGGATAGTTATTTATTCATATATTATTTATATTTATTTATATGATATATATATCAGCATGAACTCATGGATTATTTTATTTAATAGTTCTTAATCCAATCCTTTTATTTTTACTTTGAGACTCAAATAGTCCCAAATATAGCTGTAGGGAGTTCTGTCAAACTGGCTGGTATCATGTTGACGTATTTTCATGATTCTTTGGGTTCCCCTTGTGTTTTGCAATAGTATGTTCTGGGTTCATATTGCTTTTTCCAGTTCTAGAAATAATTATCTCTTCTCCAAAAAGCCCTCCATCCTTTTAATGTGGGAAAAAAGCAAAATCTGAATTTTTTTCCTCTTGTTCTTTTTACTGTCTCCTCCCACTCCCATATTTATATATAAAAGGATATGTATTGACACTTCCAATTCCAAGATAACACCACATAGTACATACCAATTTTCCTTTCCCAGTTTTGAAACTCTGCCTTAATAGTGATAAACCTGATCCCATTGTCTTCAATATATTAATCAGCCTACTATTTCTTTATTTCTTTTACAAAATAAAATTTGTGTATAGATATTCATAAACTGAGACAATGATTTAATGTATTTTAAGTGAATATACCCATTCAATGAATATCATATAACCAGCTCTCTCAAACCTAAAGGCCACCTTATATGACTCAGCAGTTGGTCACAACTCTCTATCTACCTCAACTGAGAAGCAACCACAATTTAGATTTTATTTCACTATAGATTAGTTTTGCCTACTTTAAAATTTCCTATAAGAGAAATCATGTCATATGTACTCTTTGTTTCTAGTTGATTTTATTCATCAAAATATCTTTGAGATTTATACAGTTGTTAAAGAATCTGGGTTTTTTTTAGCTAAACAATATTCCACTGTATGAATATAGAGTGTGCATCTATTTCCTTGTTGATAGAATTTTGTGTTATTTCCAGTTTTGAGATATTAAAAATAAATCTCCTCTAAAGAATCCATCTTATTTTGGTGGGCATACATTTTTTTTTTCTTGCTTATGTCCTGAAAGCTATAACTGCTAGGTCAAATGGAAGCTGTATGTTCAACTTTATAGTAAACTGCTAAATATTTTACAGCAGAGTTGTGCTCTTTACATTACATCCAACAATCTGAGAATTCAGGTTTTTCAGCATCCATGCCAATACATGGAATTGAGAGTATTTTTAAAAATTTGGTCATTAGTAGTGTGCCTATCTGGCTCGGTCAGTAGAGCATGTGCCTCTTGATCTCAGAGTCATGAGTTTGAGTCCCATGTTGGGTGAAGAGAGCACTTAAAAAAAAATTGTCATGAAAGGGAAAATATAGTTTTGTCCCTTTGTAATTATAATTTGTATTTCCCTGTTAACTAATAATGTTAAACACATTTTCATAAACTTTTTGTTCATTTAAATATTTCCCTTTTAGATATGATCATTTAAGCCTTTTGCCCATTTATTTATTGGACTGTTTGAACTTTAACTCTTGAGTTGTAGAGTTTTAAAATATATTCTGGATATGTCTGTTATCAGATGATGTATATTTACCATCTGTGGCTTGCCTACTAATTCTTTTAATAGTGTCTTTTGGTGATCAGAAGTTTCTAATATTGAAACATACTGTATAATGTATTCGTGGTAATTGTTTTATTCTAAGAGTTCACTTATCCTCAGGTAAACATTGAGCCATTAGCTGTAATTTAAACTTTATAGTTTCAACTTTTATATTTAGGTCCTGATTCATTTTGAGTTAGGTTTCTGTGTGATGTTAAATATAAATCAAGATTGATTGACTTTTTTTCCATATGAATATCCACTTTTTCCACCACCTATGGTTGAAAAGTCTTTGCATTTCCCACTGAATTGCTTTGGAACTTTTATTGAAAAATCAATTGAACTTATTAGTGTTAGTTTACATCTAGATGCTCTATTCTGTTCCATTGATCTGTTTGTCTATATTTATTCCACTACCTCTGTGTCTGTAGCTTTATTGTGAGCTGTGAAATCTGGTGGTGTACATCTTCCAATCATGTACTATTTTGTTTCAAAATTGTTTAGACCACTTTAAATATTTTGTGTTTATTAATTTAGAATTATTTCATCACTTCTACCAAAAGCCTGATGAGATTTTGATTTAGGTTTTGGTGACTGCATAGACCAATTTGAGAGAGTTCTCATTTTAACAACATTGAGTGTTCTAGTTTTTCTGGGTGACCATATTCCTTCACTTATTAGATCTTTTTATTTTAGTCTCAGAAATGTTTTGTAGCTTGCAGAATAGATCTCTTTCACTGTTAAATTTTTTCCAAGTATTTCAGGTTTGTTGACACTATTGAAAATGAACATTTTAATTTCATTTCCTCATTGTTTATAGTCAGTGTATAGAGATACTATCGATTTTTTATATAGAACCCATGTCCTGAGAGCTTGCTATATGTGTTTCTCAGAACTAGTAGAATTTGTGTTTGTTTTGTAAGATTCCATAGGGTTTTTCAACATTAAAAAGAATCTTGTCTAAGAATATTGGCAGTTTGAGTTATTTCCAATCTCTGTATCTTTTTTTTTTCTTTCTTTCTTGCACTACATAGGACATCCAGTACAAGGCGGAAAGAAGTTTTGAAGGGTGGCATCTGTGCATTTTTCTGTCTAGAGAGAATGTGTTCAGTCTTTTGTAATTAGATATAATGTTATTTGTAGGATCCATCAGAGATGATCTTTATTAGATTGAGGAGGTATCAATATATATTTGTACTTAGCTTATAAGTTTTATCACAAGTGGATGATCATTAAGTTGTGTTGTTTGCATGATTTACTCCTTTATTCTGTTAATATAATTAATTTAGCTGGTTTTATTTTTTTATTTTTTTAAAGATTTTATTTATTTATTTGACAGAGAGAGAGAGAGAGAGATCACAAGTAGGCAGAGAGGCAGGCAGAGAGAGGAAGAAGCAGGCTCACCACTGAGCAGGGAGCCCAATGTGGGGGCTCGATCCTAGGACCCTGAGATCATGACCTGAACTGAAGGCAGAGGCTTTAACCCACTGAGCCACTCAGGTGCCCAATTTAGCTGGTTTTAAATGATATATCAGATTTGAATTTCTGAGATATATTACTCAATTAAATCCATGATGTCTATATCTATGATGAATATTAGTTTATAATTTTCTTTTCTTTCAATATCTTTGTCAGATTGTGGCATCAGGGAAATACTGGTTGTATAAAACAAATTGGGGAGTCTTTCTTTTTCTTTATAATTCATAGCTTTATTTCAGAAGAATTGACATTCTCATGATGGCATATTACTCTATACTGAAAACAGGTTCTCCTTTAATATAGGTAGAAGGCATTTTAATAAACCTTTATTGCATTTTTAGTAAAATCCAGCACACCTTTGTTAAATTTATTCTTAGTTACTTGACATTCTGTGATATTACATTAAATAACAAATTATTTTTCCTTGTTTATATAAAGAAATTCATATGAATTTTTTATATCATTATTACCCGCTATCTAGATATACTCTGCAATTATGTATAACAATGCACGTACTTATTTTTTTCCAAATATATTATCATATATTATATAAACAATGACAGCTTACTACTTCCTTTCCAATCCTCATGCATCTTATTTCTTTTTCTCATATTACGACGCATGCTAGGGCCACCAAAGGATTTACTTAAATTATGAAAATATGCTTCCTTCTATTATTTTTTATTTCAAATTTACATTCACCCATTTAGAATAATATTTGTTGATGTTTAAAAATAATATTTGTTATGTAAATAAATTCCCTCCTATTTCTGATACCCTGACTTTTCATCATGGATTTATGGTAAAATGTATCATGCATATTTTACATCTATGTATAGATTTTTAAGTACGATATAATCTTTGTATATATAAGATTGATAAGATCATAGTATTTTGTCTTTTTAAACACTATGAGATTTGCTTGTATAACTAGATAAAAATGCTAAATTCTATGTACTATTTGTCCAATATTTGAAAAAAAAAATTATTCCATTCTCTTCTTATATTCAGTTGTTGTGTGGTAAACAAAAATCTGTGTTGGGGCACCTGAGTGGCTCGGCTGGCTAAGCATCCAACTCTTGATTTCAGTTCAGGTCATGATCTCAGGGTCCTGGGACTGAGCCCTGCATTGGGATCCAAGTTCAAGGAGGTCATTGCTTGAGATCCTCTCCCTCTCCCTCTGCCCTGCCACTCTGCTTGCACTCACTCTCTCTCTAATAAATAAATAAATCTTAAAATCTGATATAGATCTGACCCTTGTTCCCTTGTAAATGATATTATGTGTCTCTTGAGGAAATTTTATTTTAAAATTGTTACTCTTTTCTTATACATTTTAAAATATCACCCTAACATATCTAGAGCCAAGTTTTTTTTCTCATCTCCTCTTTAGCACAACTCTCAACTTAAGATTTTTCACCTTCATTTCTAGTACATTTATCTCCATTATGTCTCCAAATATTTCTACCACTATATTTTGGATAAATTTATTGTGAATGCCTTTGAATTTAATCACTTTTAGATCAAAGTATTTGATTTCAATTTTTTGATATTTTTTAGACTTCATTGGAGTCTGGTATTTTATAAAATATATGTGTTCCAAGATTTTAAAACACTTACATTTTCTAATTATTGGATACTGAGCTCTATAATTGATATTTAGATCTGGTATGGCAACTACGTATTTGAAAACATCTATTATCATACTTGTTTTAAAATCTGGTTGATTTACCAATTACTGAAAGAGTTGATTATTTCCCATTATATCTATTGATTTATCTTTTTCTTCCTGTAATGATTTCATATTCCTATTTTTAAAAATATCAATTTAGACATGTACATATTTACCTGGTTAAATTGCGCATTAAGAAATATGTGATTTAAAAAAAGAAATACATGATATTATATTCTAATATTGCATTTTGCTCTTCAGTCTATTCTCTGAAATAAATTTCCAGAGCAACTCTTATTTGGTACTTGCTATGTCACAAATGTTCTGATAGGATTCTTACTATGAAAAAAAAAAAAAAAGGATTCTTAGTATGAGGACAAAAGCCATGATCTATGTCCTCCCAGAGTCTAAATACACAAAAATCAATCTGTACATTTAAGGCTATATATTTATATTTGAAATCTTGAAAAAGAAAATAAAAGAGAACCAGATATATGCCATTTGTCATAAACAATGTCATGTAATGGGAATCATAAAGATCTTACACATATATGGCCATATAATTACCAATCTCTTTTATTCTTGCTTTTTTTAACTCAAATTTCAGTTATTTAACATATAATGCAATATTGGTTTCTGGAGTAGAATGCAGTGATTCATCACTTACATACAACACCCAGGGCTGATTACATCAAGTGCCCTCTTTAATACCCATTACCCATCTAGCCCATTCCCCATTCACATTCCTCCATCACCCTCAGTTTGTTTTCTATCTTTAAGAGTTCCTTATGGCTTCTTTCCCTCTCTCTTTTTTTTTTCCTTTCACCTTTCCTATCTGTTCATCTGTTTTCTTTCTTAAATTCCACATATGAATGAGATCATATGGTATTTGTCTTTCTACCCATCTCTTTTATGTGGGATAAATAATAATATTATATTTCAGTAATACAGTTTATTTCTCTGCTGAATTCAACATCAATATTCAAAAATATAAATTGATATGGAAACCCATCCTGGTTAGCTTAATGTACTTAGACTTTAAGTATTTAAAATATTCTGTGCATATACAAAATGTGGGAAGATGCATTTTATTAGATTTTAATACTTTAATCTTGGGCTTATTATTCCTTCTTTGATTTTTTTATATCCAAATGTTGCTTCTAGTGTGGAAACATAAATATATTACCTTGCACACACATACGCATAATAATAAAGAGCTTGTCTCATTTCGATGGACACACTCAAGGTCATAAAAACATAATTATTTTTGCGGTTTTTTTTAAACAGTTAATCTGAAAAATCTCTCAAATTAGTAAGAGGAATATCAGCAAGGGAAAAAAATATCATTTCTCAGAGTTCTTATTACAAATGATGCAATATCTCTCACACATTTTTGTCTTCTCTTAGAGCTGTTATATAGGCCCTACAATGATCTATTAGGAAAGAGAGAATTCACTACTTACACACTCAAGACAAAACAGAAGTCCTATCTAGTACTATGAAATGCATTATAAGAATAAGTACCTTTTCAACAATGAATTGGGATTAAAACAAGACTGCATCCTGAGCTCACAAATTCATACAGAAATACTCTCTTTATAAAGAATGTTTTAAAATGTGTTCTTTATGAAATACTGTAGCAGACAACTACATGCTAAAACAGCAAGTAAAAGACTGAATAATTGTCCAGGAGTTTTTATATAATGTCATTTCAAAAAAAGAAAGATATCCTTAAGACAAACTCACCATACTCTCCTAAAAATTAATAAAAAAATAATAATCTCACTCCCTATTGATTCTTAAAGGAATAAAAATTTATCACATTGTTCTTTAACAAGTAAGGAATGGGTATTGGAGGATAGGAGAGACAAGATGAGGTACTAATGATATGTTGCTTTATTTTTTAGTGTATTAAATTATATATGCTGCATGTATCTGTTTCTGTTTATTCATATACAAATTAAATCTGATGTCTAATAAGGCTTTTTCATATGGCCCAACCTAAAAATTGTTTTTTTAATTTAAAGATTTTATTTATTTATTTGACAGAGAGAGATCACAAGTAGGCAGAGAGAGAGGGGGAGGGAAGCAGGCTCCCTGCCAAGCAGAGAGCCCAATGCAGGACTCAATCCCAGGATCCTGAGATCATGACCTGACCCGAAGGCAGAGGCTTTAACCCACTGAGCCACCCAGGCGCCTCTCAACCTAAAAATTATTAATAAAAACACATGACTTTTTAATGAATGGACAATAAGTAGAAGATAAGTTCTTCTTAAATAGAAAATACTGTCATTTATTTTACCAACAACGTCCCTATAGTATTATCATTTTAATATTTATTTTAATAAAATTTTTCCTGACCTATTTCCTCTTTGATGTATGTGGTAGTGATTTCTCCATATCATTTATTTGTTCATACTATTGCTTGGTATGGAATTTATCCTTTTTCTGTCTTTTATTATGAACTACCTCTTCACCCTTAAATCCAGTTCAAATTCAGCCAGCTCCATACTGCAGCTTCCTTTCTGTGCAATTCTTCTTTCTTGTAAGCTGAAAGTAATTTCTTCTTTCTGTGATTTTTTTTAAACTATGTTGTCATAAATCTTACAATCCTTAACCAAGATCTGGTGTTGACCTTTCTGATTTACTAACCAGACTGAAAGTCCCTTGAGAGCAAACACAGGTCTGATTTATCATTAAATTCGGTTATACAGGAACCAAAAGCTCCAGCTGGGCAATTAGCAGGCCCCAAAGGGATTAATGCTTTGTGTCACAAAGGAAAATGTGGACACTAATACTATGTAACTAACATCAGAACTTTACACAGGCTCATTGTCCCAGAATGTCTGCTTTCCATTAACAGTGGACTAGCAGTCAGAGTTATTCAGCACCTGCTGCTAGAAAATCCTCAAATTATGATTAATAGTCAAGTTCTACCAAATACAATTTTCTTCCAGGAATTATAGTATATTATTTCCTTCTCCAAAAAAAGGAGAAATTTTTCTCATGACAGAATAAAAAGAAATACAATTTTCAAAGCCTGATTTCAAAAGGGTAATCATTTTAGCTGAGAGAGAAAAGTGCATGGTCTAGTGAAAGTTTGTCATAACAAAGCTATTTTTGAGATTTTTTAATTCCAATACATATATACATACATGCACATGACCCTTTCTTTTTTTAGTTACAAATTCAGGGTTATGATTTCTAATAAACTAATTTCTTTAGGACCTTAAATACATAGTCCTCTTAAAAAATGCTACATTTAATTACTATAAACTTTCCTAACTAATTAGCAGAAAATAGTGTTCTGTGGGACAAAAATAGTGGTAATTCCCATTTTTAACATATTACTAAAGTTTCTTGGTATAACTCAGCAACTTGCATGTCAATATGGATGGAAAAGTCCCTGTTCCGAAATTCAAAAATGCTAGCTGTTCTCTTTGTGATAAAATTAACAATGAAATTTCTTTTTGCCTTCAGTGTTCAAGGTATGCTAGCCCATAATTGTTAATGTTTGAATCTATTTTTAGGAGTACAATTCTTTCTTTAGAAAATGAAGAACCTTTATTTGAAGATTATGTCTATTGATAGTGTAATCAACACAGTACTCTTTATTTTGGGGAACATATCCAAACCAAGTATTTACTGTAAATCCACTTTTTTGCAAAAATCTACTTTTCCCAGGGCACCTGGGTGGCTCAGTCCTTAGGCATCTGCCTTCTGCTCAAGTCGTGATCCCAGGGTCCTGGGATCAAGTCCCACATCAGGCTCCCTACTCAGCAGGAAGCCTGCTTCTCTGTCTCCCACTCCCCCGCTTGTGTTTCTTCTCTTGCTGTCTCTCTCTCTGTCAAATAAATAAATAAAATCTTAAAAAAAAATCTACTTTTCCTTGCTCTTCCATGTCATTTCTTAGGAGATCCAAAAAGGGAAAGCAAACTTACATATTGACATTTTTGCTTAAGAAGAAAGCATTCTTTTAAAATGTCACAGATTCAATGGGATATCTGGGTGGCTCAGTTGGTTAAGCATCTGCCTTGCACTCAGGTCATGATCTCAGGATCTTGGGATCCAGCCAGGGATTCAACTCTCTTCTCAGCAAGGAGTCTGCTTCTTCCTCTGCCTCTCCCCCTACTCATGTTCGCTCTTTATGTCTCTCAATAAATAAATAAAAGTCCTTAAAAATGTCAGATTCAAAATCAAGTTTAAGTACTATTTGTTCTTGGGAAGTCTGGGAAGCAAAACTCATTTAAGTTTTTCAGTACTTTGAAAGCAGTTTCAAACTGATGTTGAGTATACAAGAAAACAGTAGTATATACCCTTCAACATTTAAAAAATGCATACTTGAAAAATTGCCCCCACAAAATAGTGTTTTCTAACCCATCTCTAAATCTGACATTCAGATTTAAATGTTCTACTGAATGGACTCTGGCAATAATTTTCAAACTCAGAGAGTTATATTAACTGGTTAAGTATTTTACATAATCTAAGAATAAATAAATTTATTTATTTTTTAAAAAGATTTTGTTTATTTATTTGACAGAGAGATATACAGAGAAAGTACAAGTAGGCAGAGCAGCAGGCAGAGGGAGAAGGAGAAGCAGGCCCTCCACTGAGCAGGGAGCCTGATGTGGGGCTCAATCCCAGGACTCTGGGATCATGACCTGAGCTGAAGGCAGCCACCTAACCAACTGAGCCACCCAGGCGCCCCAGAATAAGTAAATTTAGAGAAAATTTTTTTGTGGATGAGGTATATGAAAAATGCAAATAATGAAATTTGGTGATTAAATTTGTAAATTGTATCATCTAATTTGACTGCATAGTGTTTTAAAAAAAAAATCTTATGTGTCTGTGTTCCATATTCAAAATAGCTAGGATTATTGGTAGGCAAAATTCAAATCATCCTTAAATTTTGCTTTAAGATATTGCTAAAATAATTTTGAACAAATGATTGCTTTATTATAATATTAAAAAAAAAATCAGCTTGGGGCACCTGGATGACTCAGTTGGTTAAGCATCTGACTCAATTTCAACTTAGGCCATGATCCAGCCCTATGTCGGGCTCCCCTCTCAGTGAGATGTGTGTTGGAGATTATTCTTTCCTCCTCCCTCTGCTCCTCCCCCCCTTTCTTTCTCTCAAATACATAAGTCTTTTAAAAAATCACTTCTACAAAATAATTTTAAAAATGACTAGTTTATGTATTGCTTCTTTTAATATTTATCTTCTTGATGAAACAACATGCCACCACCTTCGTATACTTAATATCAGTTTTTCTGCTTTGATCTCAGAGGAACAGAGTCTTATTTCCCTTCTTCCTTTTTTGAAATTTTTTTTTCTGAGTAAGACCAAATGAAAAAGTGACTTTGTTAAATAAAAACCATCATTATTTCTGTCATTCATTTTATAATTCCAAATGGCTTCACACAGATCAAAATACAGTTTTTAACATCAAACTTCAAAATTTTCAGAAATATGTTTGAATCAGGAAGCTCAACTGGGAGTTTGTGTTCCCTAGTTAAAGTATGCTTTGTTAACGCACCAAGTTTCCAGCCGTATTTGTTATACGAAAGAGTTCATGGAGAAGTGGAGAACCTAGCAGTTGGTTTTCCTAAAACAGTGGTTCTAGATGGGAGAAAATTTATCTCCCTCCTAGAAGACATTTGGAAATATAGAGAAACATTTTGTGTGTCACAGTTTGGGGTGGAGTCTAGTGGGTGGAGACCAGGCTGTTGCTAAATATCCAGTGTATAAGATGGCACCTTCCAACAAAGAATAATGTAGCAAAAAAATTTCTAGAGAGCTGAGATCAAAAAGCCTTGTTCTAAAATAATCCTTGCCTTTGGTAAGTTTTCATATATACTCAGGGGTCCATAAGTCTCATTTTGAAGACTTAGTTTCGCCCACTCTACCAGTTTATTCTCAACAGTTCATTGATTTCTATTTGAGAGTGAAGGAAAACTAGTTGCATAGCCAAACATTTCTTTAGATAGAAAAGATAGGGAGATATAAGATAAGCAAATTCTGGCACCAACACACCTACACGTATACCTGCAAATATGTCAAATGCTATACTTCCTAGATGTAATAATGTTTTGTATGAATAGAAAATATAAAAACATAATGTTATTCCTTCATCAACTAACAATGTACCAGCAATGTCTCACCTGGATCCACTCTTTCCCACCTTACTTCTTTCCTTCCCTTGCTTTTATCTTTATCATCCAACTGTTCTTCTTCTTCTATGACCATGCAGTTTTTCTGAGTTCCACTGTCTATGTTCAAGGTTGATTCTTAATTTCTGCTTTTCATTTTCATATGCAATATCATATAACAGATTAAATAATGACTTAAGGTTTTACATTAACCTTATATTAAAGGAGACTTCTAAAGGCATAATACTTTGTTAAAAAAACTTAATAAAGGTAATTTAAGGTGATATGATAATACAGTAGAGAAAATAAATTAGTGCAAGTAGGCACTTCTATACCCATCAGTAAGGGTTTGTCTATGACATGAAAAGGACATCAGATGACTTTAGTAGGAAAAAAAGTTACATCTTTCTAAGAAGTTAAAGTGGACTATCATAGCTGTTAAGTCACAAATCTGTTCAAAGTTATTCATGTGAGTGGTTTATATGAGATGTATTAGAGAGAAGGATAAATTATTAATGTGGTTTCTGCTGTTCTTTAAAGAAAATAATTCAGTTCTAATGTCAGCTCTTTAGAACAGACAGACACACACGCACACACACATACACATTCTGGTATAAAATAACAACAAGAGTCCATTCTCATTGCTTATTTCTTGTCGTACCACAAATACCTTCCTCATCAAATGCAAATTTTTGTTCCATATTATTGCACACTGACTGACACATTTTAAAGCACACATTATAAATATAACTCAGAGTAAGATTAACAGAAGTTATGCCTTTAGTTCAAGGAAAGAATATATCCTCACCTATCTTTTATGAGACATAATTCATCTGCTATTCATTGGAACATTTTAGAAGTTCCATATAATACATCAAAAGAAAAAGTTTCCCCGTTGCAATACCCATTTATTTTTTACATAGAAACACACACACTGTATATCATAAAATGTTTTGTAAAGAGTGTTAGTCACAGCAAAAAGAAAAAAAAAGAGGAATTTTATAGTGGATAAAAAAGCAGTACTTGGTGATTCTGTGCCCTAACATAGTCTCAATAAAAGTAAAAACTAAGGAAAACTTTTCAAGCTTTTGGAGTCTAGGGCAGACTTTCAACTTGCTAAATCCAATATTCTTTTCAATTTCTTCTAAGTTTTGTGTTATTCTTTAACTATTACAGAATCTTATGAACATTAAGGAGAAAAAGCAAAATAACTCTTCTTCTTTGAATATACTTTTTAAACCACTCCCAGTGACAATATTCAAAAAAACTGAGCTCTGGAAGTGCCATGGATGATGCTAATTTTGTTAGGAGTTGATGCATTTCTCTTACTTAGATAATTCAAATGGCTGGCGTGGCAGCAAAGTGGTAAATAGACAAAGTAGGGAAGCTCTATAATTCAACCCAAATTAATACAACTCTATTTCAATTTCCATAAGTTCACAAAAAGTAAATCAGGTTTTAAATCATTATTTGTGCAGATAATACTTTAACATTCTCATTTACAAGAACATAAAGCTATATCTATTAAATATTCAGACATCTCATTGACACTTATAAAATCCATGGAATCCAAGAAGATATATAATTATAAAGTCTTTCCTCTTTGCCTTATTTTTGTATTCCATCACAGCTGAATAAAAGACAAATTCCCTGGGATTGCTGCAAGGCCCCGTATGGAGTGAGTGGTCACTGGCTCACCCTTTAGTCCCTACGCTCATAAATCCTCACCATTATTACACACTCATCTCACACTCATCCTGGCCTTCATTCTGAGCCCCTCTGATTCTTATTCTTGGTGACCTTTGTATAATAGCCAGCACCTATGCCCAAGGTCACCTGCTCTTAAACTCTCTATTAAAGTATCCCCATCACTCTGTATCCTTTCATCTTCCTAAGTTTTCTTTATGTCCCCTGTAATTACTTCTCTATTTTATCTTTATCCATCTATTTCTTCATTGTCTCTCTCTAGAATATAAAAGTAAGAGAATAGAGTTTTTAGATTTTTGCTCAGAACAGTATTCCTGGGACCTAGAATGGTACACGAACTTTAGGAACTCAATGAATATTTGTAAAATAAAAGAATTAATCAATCAAACTAATAAGCAATTTGTTAAATAAATTCATACATAAAATACTGTGTGATATCTTTTTGCTTATTTGTTTGTTGTTGTTGCTGCGTGTATGACATTCTAACATTAAATGGACTGGGAACTGTTAAAAACCAACCCAGCACATATTATGAATCTGAGAAATGTGCTGCAAATAATAATGTATCAACCGGAAGGAACAATAAAATGACATTAAGTACACGTACTTGAAATATCATAGGCTCCAGCTCATAAAATCAGCTAGCAAACCCAACCCATAGTATTTTTTTGTTTTCTTGTAAAACAAACAAAGCATAGACATAAACAAACCCAAACTTCTTTCTATGATACCGGGTCCTTCCAGTAACTTGCTTGTTTGTTGTTTGTTTCTTTGTTTGTTTAACAATTTTTGGAAAGAAATTTTAATGATGACTTCTATCTCCAGTGTCATTTTCTTCTTTTTATTATTTTTCTGGACTTTGCTAAATACTTTTTAATTACGTCTTTCAAGATTTTTAAACATAGTAAATACAATAAATCTCCAGACCTGCTGCTTCTGTTTCTAAAATAACTTTAAAATGTATCTGTTCCTTTTTATTTGTATCTTATCACCAATAACTCAGCAATTTTCTTGTTTTTCACATTTAGGCCTTACATGAAATAAGTCATTTCCAATAATACATAGTTTTAAACCTATTTATATACAATATTCCTTTGCTACATCTGGGGGTAATGTTTGTTAGCTGGTCTTATACAGACAATTGCTTTCAGTTTTTAAGGGTAAAACACATTATTGGTACAATGTTCCCTAGAGTTTACTCAGATGGCTTAACTGAATCTTTATACCTGTGGATCAGTAACTTCCCACTTCTTTGCGCCCACAATCTCTGGCAACCAGCATTCCAGTGTTTGATTCTATGAATGTGACTATTTCAGATAATCCCTCTAAGTGGAATTACCCTATATTTATCTTACTGTGACTTGTTTATTTCCTCAACACAATGTCTTCAAGATTCGTTTTTGTTGCCATATATTGCAGAATTTCTTTCCTTTTTTTAAAGTTTAATTGTATTTTGTGTGTGTGTGTGTGTGTGTGTGTGTGTGTGTGTGTATGGGTGATCTATATCTAAGTAGAAATAGATAGATCAATGATAGATGATAGCTTGGTAGATGATGGATGAATAGATAATAGATAGATAATAAATTATATTTTATTTATCTGTCATTTGTCATTAGACATTAGAAATCGTGGCTATTATGAATAGTGCTGCAATGAAAATGGGAATGCTAAAATATCTGAGATCCTGATTTCAATTCTGTTGGACAAATAGAAGAAGGATTGCTGGATTATATGGTTGTTCTTTTGTTGTTGTTGTTGTTCTTTTTTTTTAAGATTTTATTTATTTGACAGAGAGAGAGAGATCACAAGTAGGCAGAGAAGCAGGCAAAGAGAGAGGGGGAAGCAGGCTCCCCGCTGAGCAGAGAGTCTGATGTGGGGCTCAATCCCAGGACCCTGAGATCATGACCCGAGTGGAAGGCAAAGACTTTAACCCACTGAGCCACCCAAGCGCCCCATAAGGTTGTTCTATTTTTAATTTTTTTGAAGAATCTCCATGCTGTTTTCTATAGAAGCTGCACCATTTTGCATCCCCATTAACAGTGTGCAAGGGTTCCAACTTAGAAAACAGATTCTAATTATTCTAGCAAACAGTTGGTGGCTTTTTTTTTTTAATAACAGTCCTCCTGACAAGAATTAGGTAAAATCTCATGCTTTTGATTTGCATTTCCTTAGTTAATGAAGAGCATTTTTTTCATATACATGGTGCCTATTTGTATATCTTATTTGGAGAAATGCCTATTCAAGACCTTATCCAATTTTAATTGAGATACTAGATGTATTGCTATTGAATTGTAGGAGTTCCAAACATATTTCAGAGATTAACTGTTTGTCAGATACAAGGCTCACCAATATTCTCTCCCATTTTGTTGTTGCCTTTCATTCTATTGATTATTTCCTTTGTTATGCAGAAGTTTTTAGTTTGATGTAGTCTTACTTGTTTATTTGTTGATTTGTCCCTTAGGCTTTTGATGTTGTCTCCAAGAAATCATTGCTAAAATCAGTCTGTCATATATGCGTGGATTTATTTTTAGGCTCTACTCTGTTTCATTGGTCTATAGGTATTTCTTTATGCTGATGCCATACTGTTTTGATTAATATAGATTTATAATACACTTTGAATTCAAGAAGTGTAATGCCTTCAGCTCTGTTCTGTTTTTTTTCCCTGCTTCGAGATTGTTTTGACTATTCGTGGTCTATTGTGGTTCCATATGAATTGTGAACTGTTCTTTCTATTCCTAGAGAAAATGCTATTGGGATTTCGACAGGGATGGCATTGAATCTGTAGATCACTTTGAGCAATACGAATATTTTAACAATATTAACCCTTCCAATTCATAAACTTAAATGTCTTTTTATTTATTTGTATCTTCTTTAATTCTTTTCATCAACATTTTGTAATTTTATTTTTTATTATTTATTTATTTACATTATGTTTAGTTAGCAAAACATAGTTTGGTACTTTTCATTCCCAAAGTTAAGTTTATTACTCAGTATTTTATTTTTTTGGGTGCTCTTCTAAATGGGATTATTTTCTTGAGTTCCTTTTCTAATAGTTTGTTAGCATACAAAATACAAATGATATTTGTATGCTGATTTTGTATCCTGTAAGTTTCATTCATTTATTAGTTCTAACAGTTTTTCTATGAAGTTTTTAGGGTTTTCTAGAATATGTATATATTCTATATATTTTATATATATATATGTATATATACATATATATATGTATATATGTATATATGATATACCTATATGTGTAGATATACATGTATATATGATATACCTATATGTGTAGATATATAATCATGTCATCTACAAATAGGGACTTCTCTCAGTATTATTTCTTTCTTATAAGAATTAAATGGCTTTAGTTTTAGTTTAGTTTTGTTTTGCTTTCCTTTGAAATTCTCTTTCCAAAACCAGGATATATTTTCTGTTTTCCTTGTTTAAGGTATACGTTTTTAGTTCCGGTCTTAAAATACTCCTCTCAGCTGTACTACTGCACATCTTTCTTCTTAGTTATTCTTCTATCTTATTTATTAACATCTTTCAGTTATTTCATAATGTTATACCTAATAGGTTGCATTCTTACAATCCCTTTTATATGTTTCTCTTTTCTAGGAAAGCTATTTTGGGTTATTTTTTCATATAAGATTAAATTATTTCTCATGGGAATACATCTGTGTCCACAAATTCAGCTATCACTTTAAATGATGACACCTCCCTAAATCACATACCCTGGATGAGTCTCTCTCTTAAAATCAGAGTAGTATAACTAATAGCCTGATGGACACTTTTCCCAAATAACCGAAGATACACAACTGAAAATGTAATGGGTCTTCTCTTACTAAATTCTATTACTTTGAAGATTTGTTCCACCATATTGCAAGAAGAATAAGCCTGAAATTCTAGACTGCATTGACATGACAAAAATACTCATTTAGTATTTCTTAATGATTAAACATTCCCCACTCCTACACCTATTGCTTGCATATCCTCTTACTTCTCCAGCTAGGTTTTTGGAGGGCTGTAATTTTAGAGCCATCAGACCAATGTCTCAGGGGTAAGTTGATTGGATTCAAATTCTGTATCCACTATCCAAAAACTGTGTGGTCTGAGAAATGTGACCTAAATACCTCTGCTTTCCTCTCTTCATCTAGGAATTAGGAACAATAATAATAGCACTCCTTCAGGTGGACAAAATGAGATAATATAGATAAGACACTTAAAGCAGTGCCTAACACAAAGTTACTCTTTCGACAATTTTAACTTTCACCTGAGAAGATTTTTATTTTTTATATTAGTTCACCCTCCAACTCACTGTGGAGTGAGGGAGACTTTGTAATATGCAAATCTGTTTATCATTCTGACACTAAATAATTTTCACAGGCTTCTTAATGCTAACAAGATAATGGTTCATCTCCTTGACATTGTTCAAAATACCTTTTGTAAACTTTTCCATACCTATTTCTTTAGCCAGATTTCTTGAGGAATCAATCACAGATTCAAGTGGATAAAATAATATGGGTAAGTTAATGCATTATAATTAAACTTTAAGGAAATTCTTAAAATTTGATATCGGAAAAATTTTTTGAGAAAGTATTTTTGATAACACTTTATTCTATAATTAAATGCTATTTTCACATTTTATCCTTCCCTTAAGTAAATCTTACTAATTTATATTTTCTGAACAGTTACTTATTTTTAAAAATATACTAGCCTAATTTAACAGATAAATCCTATAATACCTACACTTCTTCAGAGCATAAAACAAATTACTTTTCTTTCAGTAAGTTAATACATTCCCAATAACAAACATGCTAAACATAACATGGGAAGACTCAGAAACCAATATTAAGGATATAGAGCTTCTAAAATCCCTAAATAAAACATGTGATAAGCAAAATCCAATAGTATCTTAAATAGTATAGCGTTATGTGCCTCTAAAACTAAGGGTAAAGTTCAGGGCTTGGGAAGTAAACTGGAAAGACATAAGCATATGAAACCTTGAGATTGCATAAAATCACTAAAAACAGAACAGTGAAAGGGACAGTAGAAACCTTTAGCACTTTAGCACCAATAATTAGAATTCTAGTTGAAGAAGGAAGATGGTAAGAAAAGACAAATTATGGAAAGCCAATGTGGTTGAACTTCAATTAAGTGGGGTATAATGGAAATCTTATTTGCCCTAGAATGCAGCTAAGATATTACAATAAGCACATAAAATTATCATATGAGTTCTGAAGGATTTGGCCCTTGGTATTATTTATAAGATCATGAAGGCCATTTTTGCGGAGTTGTGGGCTTTAAAGACTGATTGGGAAGGTCTCATGTACAGATAAATATAGCAAAAAAAAAACAGAGCTGAAACTAGACTTCATCTGGTAAGAAAGTAAGACAACTGCATCCTTTCTTATTTTAAGATGATTGATGTTATTAAGAAGTACTTCATATAGACAGATAGATAGTTGCCATATATACTATATATATATATATATATATATATATATACACACATATATATATGGAGAGAGAGAGATTGTACCATATATTCACACACATATATATGGCACATATATATGTATGTGTGTCTATATATATATATATATATATATATAGCACCAATCGTCTTTATATATATGCATAATTTCCAAATACTACATTATTTAATATAGGTATGTTAGACAATATTAATGATATTCATTATGTCAGTAAGTGAGGGTAAAAGAGTAAAAACAGATCATCCATACAGATACCAGAGTCTTCATTGGTATTTGAGATCTATTTTCTGATTCATGAGTCATTGTGGTAAACTCTTCTAGGAAACCTCTATAATATATGAGTTGTCCACAGACTAATATCTCAATTTAATATGTTCTAATAAAAATCCCAATATCTTGTAACTAGGCCAAGTGATATTTGAATTCATGTGAGAAAATATTTCCATCACAATTGTCAAGAAAACTATAAAAGTGAACAGCAGTGAGAAGGTATTTGTATGATCTGGATATAATAGTATATTAAACTACATTACATGGTGAAGAATACATAAGCAGATTTTTAAACAGAATGGTAAGCTTCTTAAAATATTGTGTGTGACATAATGTGTATATAACTTTGTTTATATGTGTTTATTTGTACACAAAATGATGGTGTTTCAAGATTGTGTGAAAAGGTAGAATTTTAACCAAATGATATGTGGACATTTGGCTAGTTGTTTTGATAAAATTAAGTAAAAAATTATCCTTCAGAAAAAAAATTATCCTTCAGAAACAAATTTTTTAAATGTAAAAGAACAACATTATAATCTCTGACACTGGCAATAGCAACTTTTTTCTACGTAGGTTCCCTAAGGCAAACAAAAAAAAAATAGACTATTGGGGCTACATCAAAATTAAAAGCTTCTGCACAGCAAAGGAAACAGTCAAGAAAACGAAAAGGCAACCCATGGAATGGGAGAAGATATTTGCAAAAAACATATTTGCTAAAGAGTTAACACCTAAAATATATAAAGAACTAATAAAACTCAACATCCAAAAAACAAAGTTAAAAAATGAGCAGAAGGCATGAATAGACATTTCTTCCAAGAAGACATACAGATGGCCCACAGACACTTGAAAAGATGTTCATCATCACTCATCATCAGGGAAATGCAAATCAAAATTACAATGAGCTATCACCTCACACCTGTCAGAATGGCTAAAATCAAAAACACAAGAAACAACAGGTGCTAGCAAGGATATGGAGAAAAAGGAACCTTCTTGCACCATTGGTGGAAATGCAAACTAGAGCAGCCACTGTGGAAAACAGTATGGAAGTTCCTCAAAAGCATAAAAATAGAGCTATCATATGATCCAGCAATTGCACTACTGGGGATTTACCTCCAAAATACAAAAACTGATTCAAAGGGATATATGCATCCCTATTTTTATAGCAGCATTATTTACAATAGTCAAGATATGGAAGCAATGCAAGAGTGGATCTACTGATGCATAGATAAAGAAAAAGTGATACACATACACACTATACATACATATATACACATACATATATATACGTATAAACACACATATACATATATGTGTGCATATATATACATATACATAATGCTAAGTGAAATAAGTCAGTCAGAGAAAAACAAATACCATATGAGTTCACTCGTATGTGGAATTTAAGAAACAAAACAAATGAACAAAGGAGTAAAAGAGAAAGAGAAATAAACCATGAAGCCAACTCTTGACTATAGAGAAACTAATGTTTATTAGAGGGGAGTTGGGTGGGGGATGGGTGAAATAGGAGATGGAGGCTAAGGAATGCACTTGCCTTGATGATCAACAGGTGATTAAAATAACTTGACGAAAAAAGAACAAAGCTAGCAGTGCCTGCGTGGCTCAGTGGTTTAAAGCCTCTGCCTTAGGGTCAGGTTTGATCTCAGGGTCCTGGGATGGAGCCCCTCATCAGGCTCTCTGCTCAGGAGGGAGCCTGCTTCCCCCTCTCTCTCTCTGCCTGCCTCTCTGCCTACATGTGATCTCTCTCTGTCAAATAAATAAATAAAATCTTAAAAAAAAAAAAGAAAAAAGTTATCATTAGAAAATTAGCCCAAAATATAGGTGTGCATTTATCTTATATAGCAGGGGAGACTTTTTGCACAATGCCTAAAAGAAAATTTTGCAAAGTTTGCTCATATTATTTCAATGTGCATATTAAAAAATAGTATAGAGACAGAGCATGAAAGCAAGCTTTCAAAATTGAACATTTACTTCACATATGCGTATCTTGTTTAATACACTTATTAGTAAAGATAATTAGACATCAAAAAGAAAAAGACAGACTGATAAATTTGGGCAAAAAAATATTAATGGGCAATTTATAAAATAGATGTACAGATGCCAAGAGATATTTCTTATCCAATTTGCAAAAATGATAACAGTCAAGTTCCAATAATAGCAAGTGCAGGAAAAATCAGCAATTCTCTCTCTGCTGCTACTGCTAGTGCAGAATAGGGTAATATTTCAGGATCCCTTGAAATAAACTTGGCAATTTACATTAAGGAAAGATTCCTTTTTCCATTTATTCTACATTTAGGAATTTTTTTCTTTTATAGTAACCATAAAAATACAAACATAATTACTACGAAGTTATTTAGATAGGACAAGTATTAGAAAGAATTTAAAATTTGGTAATAGAAAATACCTAAAAAATGGGATTATCTGTAGGATAAATTGGTAGACATAAATGTAAAATACAGGGAATACTTAATCATGAACATGAAAAATGTCTCTAAATATTGGTAAATTTGGCAATGTCTAATTTACATTCATATTCATGTGTTTATACATGCGTGCATGCACATACCAGAGACAAATCTTCTAATTTATACTTCCTGTTTTGTTTAAAAACTCACTTTAATTTCTTCAGTGAGATTTTCCACATTACTTGAATTTCTGTAATAAATATATACTAATGTGATAATAAAACATTAAAAGCTCATTCAAAATATAAAAATAATAATTTAAGAGATAACTGCTTTCTTCTCTCAGCAAGCTAATCTGTTCTTTCATTGTTTTATTTTCTTTTCATATCTCTATATATTATTTATTATAGTGTGTATTCATGCCTGTTTGTGAGTCTGCAGGGTGTGTGTGTATATCAAGTGAGCTGAGGTTGAAGGGAGAAACTACCCTTGGTAATAGATTTCCAACTTCCATGTTTCTTAGAAATCATTCTAGAATCTGTAAGCTAACAAGGAGGTCCTCATAAATAGCTATCCTCTAAATAAATAAATACCTATCCTTATGTCTTTTTATAATTACTAAATTGTTAAAGGTATCGAACTTTTATGTTTTTTTCTTAATGGAATTGGAGATCATATAAAGTTGGGCCTTCCTTGTTTCTAGAAACTGAAAATAATATGTAATCCTGTATTCATGGATGCATTCTTATATTGCCAAGTTCCTGGTCAAAGAACAAATCGCTATGAATCCCATTTCTATATTTTCATGTGATCAGTGTGAAAATATTCTAAGAGGTAGTTGCACACAACTTTCTCTTTCAAGAAAGTCAGAACTTCTAAAATTAGATGTATTTTTTAAGGGTCAGTTCAGGGTTTTTCCAGGGAAAACCTCCAGAAATTGGTTCTTTTCTTATCTTGAATAAGGTGTATAAAAGATAAGATGGGTGTACCTAGCAAGTAAATTCAAGAAACGGGACTTGAACACCTAAAACTACTCTTAAAAAAAGAAAAGAGAAGAGAAGAGAATGAAAAGAAAACAAAAAATATCAGAACAAAAAATAACGACTTTGGATACAAGCTGGAAATAAAATTACTCTCATTCTAAGTTTTATCAGATAAAGTCGACTCATTTATCCACTGAAAAGACCAAAATTAAAAACAAAGAAAAATAACTAATAGAAATTATTATTAATGTGAAAATGTAGAATGTTCTCAGACTTTATAAAATAAATTTTGAGGAATATGAGGTGCAGAGTAGATGTTATTACTTGGTGCTTTCTGTATATTATCTTGTTTATTTTAACATTTTCTATTCTCCCTCATTAGCATGCAAATTCTATGAGGCAGTGAACTTGCCAGTCTCTTAGCGATTAGCAAATGTATACTGAATGGCATAATTTACATATCTGTTCTCACTTGCTTTATTCTCAGTGAAAATTATTTTCTAAGTCTTATTCTCAGAATCTTAAAAAAACATCTTTTTGTGAGACTATCTCACCCTAACCTCCAAATTCTTACAGAAATGTATTTTTTCCTTTATGAATTATTTGTTCACAGAAATAAAAATGGTCAGGTCAAAGTTAAAAGTTTTAAAGGATGATCTTGAGTTACTTATTCAAGACATTTTGAATATACCAACTAATTAAAACAATCTATTGTATAACTAATACGCAAACTCCTTGCTGATCTTCAGATTCTTTTATTCTGTGACAGAAGTTCCCCAAACTTTTTTTTTTCTGTTCATTTCCAATGTACTCCCAGGAAAAAATGTGTGACGGATGCAAGTCATCTCAGCCCAAGGTGCATCCTGGCATGGATGTACAATTCTTGTCTTTTTTATCTGAATTTAAAAGATTAAGGAGCACTGGTAAATGATAGTCTGTTATCATTATTATTAAATGAAATGAGGCACATCTGGCATGAGTTGTTCTAAGATATTCCAAGAAGCAAACTTTTGATCATTTTTTAAGTATTTAGTCCCCAAATCTTCTCTTTGACAAGTGGGACATTGGGTTTTTGACATAGATTACGACATTTTAAGCTAATCCAAGGTGCTGGCCTTGGATTAGTGCTGGCTCCCAAATATGGAGGCAAAAGAAACCTCAAAATGTGGTTGGGAGACAACAAAGCCAGGCAAACACACACACACACACACTCACACACACACATACACACAGAGTCTAAAGAAGGAGAAAATGCTAGAGTGGCAGGAAGAAAATGCAGATATGATTAGAGAGGGAATGGATTTCTGGCTTTAATACATTAGGCTGGGCTCTTTATCATTGAAGATCCTGGTTAGTGTCTTATTCTGGTAGGCACATGTCAGTAGCTCAGTTTTGCTTTTTCCCACCTTTCTTCCGGGAACATATTCAGAAGGATAAAGAGAATAAAACTTCTAGATCTAACTGGAAGACAATAGAAACATAAATTCTAAGTTGTATGTACATGTAACCAGAAGCAATGGAGACAAATGAAGCAGGAAGAGGTAGCAAGGCAGCCATGAAAACGTGGATGAGAGAAAGGGCAGAGACGAAAGACGCTTGAACATATTCAAGTCTCAGAAGGGCAGAGTTCCATCCAGGCCCCAGGATGGAGTGGACAAGATTCTTTCTTATCTCATTTTGTTGGTGGACAGCTTTTACTATTTTTTCTGTTTCATTTTTCCCCCCTGAAAGGATAGAACTTTAGCCTGGCTAAGTAAACTCTCTCCAACTCTCTTCTTTGTATGGTTAAAAATTTTGTCTCCTCTCCTTTTGTGTCCAGTTTATCACCTTGAAATTGTTCAAACTGTGTTCTCTTTTAGGATGCTGAGATGATCTTTTGCCTCCTTGTAAGTTCAGACTTTCATTTGAAGATACTGGTATTATATTTAAAAATCACATGTCTAAATGTCTTGCCTCGTTTTTTTTCTCTTAAATTTAAGGATTGAATAGGTTCACTTGGTTCAAAGACCATAGATTTCATGCAACTCACTATGAGAAAATTATCTAGACAAAATATAGAGCAGAATGTTAGATAAATGGCTTAGAAAGAAGGGAGAGACATGTAAAAGAAGAAAATCAAAGAGTTCCAGGAAACAATACTATACTTGCGTATGGTAGAGAAGGAAAGAACTTAACTTAAAAAAAAAATCAGTTCACCCTTCCTGAAAGTATAGGAGAACAGTAGAGAGAAGTTAAATATGAGAAGTATATCCTATTTAGTATATATATATACATATATAATATCTCATATGTTTATTATATATATATCTCAAAAACAAATGATGCTCAAGATTTTGAACCTTTAGTGTCTGATGAAAGAATCAATGTTTGGGGAACAAATGGCAGACACACTGGTCCTCACCAGGTTATTAAGGTCACAGTTTTTAGGATCGTCAATAACAGATGAAGTTTAGAAACCTGTCAAGGACAATTCTCTACTTGCCTTTCACAGGAGATGGGTTTTCCAGGCTTAAGCAATTCTACAGCAGGAGCCAGCGAAAAAAACAAATATGCCCCAGGACGGGAAATGCCTATTCAGAAGGTATAGTCATGAGTGTATCATTAAAGGTCCCTTCTTTAAAGCAAGAATTGCAGAGGCAAAACAACAGCAACTGTTAGGTACTATGTGTATGCATACACCACCCATCACATTTTATCCTCACAACTACCTCATATATAGAGGCTACGAATGATCCATTTGAAGAAGAGGAAAGTGAGTGACACAGAGGTTAACTAGTAGTTTCCAGATTGTGGCTAGTAAATGATACAGTTGATATGTAATCCCATACAATCTGACTACAGAATTAAGTCTTTAATCAATATTCAGAATGATATGCTATCACTGAGTCAACTACTGAATGTGCATTTATTTGAATCTACTAACCTCTTCATGCGGTTCAGTTTAGTTTCTTTAGTTAATTATATTACTGTGATCAATTATCTACACTGATCTCAACCTTCTTATATGACTCTGTAGGTGTATTTACAATAAAAACATGTAGAATGAGCTATGCTTCTGACAAATGCAAAGGCATTTACCAGGCAACACATGATTAGTGTCAACTGTTCCTAATGCTTCTGACAAATAGCAAATTACTTGCTAACAAGTAAACAGATGCTCAAAATAGGCCTGTGACGAAGGATAAATGACAAAAATCTGGGATCGAATCATGTCCAATCTCTCACTTGCTGTTAAGTCAGCCCTGAATTAATGAGTTAGTTTTACAAAAAGAAAACAGAAGACCTAGGCTCTTTGTGTCACTCTACCAATTTAACAATGGACACCAACCTGTGAGTTCTCTTCACTTTCACACACTTCACAAACTTGATAAACTTCAGGTTTGCTACAAATCTATAGGCTATGGAGGTGCTCCCAGGGAATGAAGGCCATCTTTGTACTCTCTCTTCGCCTTGCTACAACTCCCTGGTACCTCTACAAAGGAGCCTGTACACTTTTCTGGAGACCTGATTTTGTAATTGTTGCCAAGAGGACACCTCTATATCACCAGGTCTGGAGATAAGCAGGGTTTCACAATTGTGGTCCCAGAGGATGATATATAATTGCATATTTTAAAAGCTGCTACCTACAAGTCTGGTTTCTAATCAGCCTCAATCTAGGTGCTACTGAGGTCTCTCCCTTTAGAATACTGGCTGGTCTTGGCACATCAATAACAACTTGGAACTATCAAGAATAAATCAGATTGCTTAAAAATCAATTAAAAAGCTTCAAGGAAGGGCGCCTGGGTGACTCAGTTGGTTGAGCAACTGCCTTTGGCTCAGGTCATGATCCTTGAGTTCCAGGATCGAGTCCCACATCGGGCTCCCAGCTCCGCGGGGAGTCTGCTTCTTCTTCTAACCTTCTCTCCTCTCAAGCTCTCTCTCACTTTCTCTGTCTCTCAAATAAATAAATAAAAACTATAAAAAAAAAAGCTTCAAGGGACAGCCAAGAGGTACGGCAAAGTATGAAACTTCATTTCCTACAAAAGTCCACTCATTCAGGACTGGGAAAAGTAGCTGTTTTGCCTGATACATTGAAATAAACTCAGAGACTTAAGCAAAATGAGGAAGCAGAGGAATATGTTCCAACTGAAAGAGCAAGATAAAATCTCATAAAAAACTTACCTTAATAAAATGATAAGTAATTTACCTATTAAAGAGTTCAAGGTAATGGTCATAAAGATGTTCACCAAATTCAGAAGAATGGGTGAACATGGTGAGAATTTCAACAAAGAGAAAATATAAGAAAGTGCCAAACAGAAGTCATAGAGCAGCAGAATATAATAACTGAACTGAAAAATACACTAGATGGTTTCAACAGTGATTTGATGAAGCAGGAAAACAGACCAGTAAGCTGGAAGACAAAACAAGGAAACTCCCCTAGACAGAGCAGGAAACAAAACAAAACAAAACAACAATAATCTAAAAAAGTAAAGATGACTTAAAGAACCTATGGGTCTCAAGTGGTTGACATTTGCAGAACAGGGATCTCCAAAGAAGAAGAGGGAGAAAAGGGTAGAAAAGTTATTTGAAAAAATAATAGCTGAAAACTTCCCTTGCCTAGGGGAAGAAACACATATAGATCCAGGAAGCTCAGATAGTTCCAAATAAGATGATCACAAAGAAATCCACATCAAGGTATATTATATTTAAAATGTCAAAAATAAAGAAAGAATTTTAAAAGCAGCAAGAGAAAAAATAGCTTGTTACATATAAGGGTATCCACTCCCCCAAAAGTCTATCGGCAGATTTTTAAGCAGAAACATTGCAGATCAGAAGAAAGTAGCATGATATATCCAAAGTACTAAAAGGAAAAATCTTTCAACCAATATACTCTACCCAGCATGGTTATTATTCAGAATTGAAGGAGAGAGTTTTCCATATAAGCAAAAGCTAAAGGAATTCATCACCACTAATCAGGCCTTATACAAAATGTTAAAGGGACATCTTTAAGCAGAAAAGAAAGATCACTAATTAGTAAGAAGAAAATATATGAAAGTAAAAATCTCACTAGAAAGAGGTAAATATATAGTAAATGTAGTGGATTAATCACTGTTAGAGCTAATATAAAGTTTAAAAGATAAAAGTAGCAAAAATAATTACATACACAATAATTAGATAAGGAACACACAAAACAAAAATATGTAAAATATAACATGAAAAGTATAAAATGTGGAAAGAGTAAAAATATGGAGTTTTAGAATATACTCAAACTTAACCTGCTATCAACTTAAAAAAGACTATTATATGTGAGCCTCTTGGAAATCACAAAGCAAAAACCTATAGTAGACACAAAAAGATAATGAGAAAGAAATATGAGAAAGAAAAATCATCAAACCAGAAGGGAAGAAAGCAAAAGAAGGGGAAAGGAACAGAGAAGAACTACAAAACAGCCAGAAAACAATGGACAAAATGCCAATTAGTACATATCTGTCAATAATTACTTTAAATTTAAATGGACTAAATTCACCAATCAAAAGAGAGAGTAGCTGAATAAGTAATAATAAAAATGCTGCTGATGATAATGGTAATAATGAATATCTGGATGCTACCTACAAGAGATTCACTTCAGAAAAGGACACACAGACTGAAAGTGGGAGAATGAAAAAGACTTTTCACACAAATGGAAACCAAAAGAAAGCTGGGGTAGCCATGCTCATGTCAGACAAAATAGACTTTAGAATAAAGACTATAACAAAAGACAAGAATAGTCATTACATAATGACAAAAGGGTCAATCCAACAAGAAGATATAACATTTGCAAATATTTATGCACTAAACATAGATGCAGCTAAATATATAAAGCAAATATTAATATACCTGAAAGAAGAACTTGACAGTAATATGATAATAGTAGGAGACTATTACCCCACCTACAATGGATAGACCATCCAGACAGAAAATCAAAAAGGAAACATTGACCTTAAATGAAAAATTAGACCAAATGGATTTAACAAATATATATAAAACATTCCACTCAAAAGAAGCAGTGTGCATATTCTTCACAAGTGCACATAAAATATTTTCCAGGATATGTCATATGTTAGGCCACAAAACAAGTTACAATAAATTTAGGAAGATTGGAATTATATTAAGTATTTTTTTCTGACCATAATGATATGAAACTAGAAATCAGTTATAAGGAGAAAACAGGAAGAATCACTAATGTGTGGAGATTAAACAACATGCCACTGTGCAACCAATAAGTAAATTAAGAAATCAAAAAAAAATTTTGTAATACCTTGAGACAAGTGAAAATGGAAATACAACATACCAAAATCCATGAGATTTAGCCAAAATTCTAAGAGGAAAGCTCATAGTAATACAGGACTATCTCAAGAAACAAGAAAAATTCTAAATAAATAATCTAACTTTGCATCAGCAGGAACTAGAAAAAAAAAAGAAAACGAAGCTCAAAATTAGTAGAAGAAAAGAAATAATAAAGATAAGAGTAGAAATAAATAGAACAGAGACTTTAAAAAATAATAGAGAAGATAATGAAACTAAGAGCTAGTTCTTTGAAAGGAGAAACAAAACTGACAAACTTTTATCTAGACTCACCGGGAAAAAAAGAGAAAGTTAAAAAGAAAAGTAGAAATAAAAGAAGTCACAACTAATACTGTAAAAGTCATAAGATAAAGGTCAGGTATATTAACCAGTTATATGCCAACAAATTGGACAACCTAGAAAAAATGAATAAATTCCTAGAAACATACAATCTTCTAAGATTAAATTGAAGAAACAAAATATTTGAATAAAACAATTGCTAGTAAGGAAATTGAATCAGTAATCAAAAACCTCCCAACAAACAAAAGAAAAGAAAAATGTGTTCTATAGGTAGAATGGAGCACTACTTAGTCATAAAAATGAATGAAATCTTGCCATTTGCAATATGTATAGACCTTGAGGATATGCTGATTGATAAATCAGAGAAAGACAAATACCATATGACTTTACTTATATGTGGAATCTAAACAAACAAATGAATAAATAAACCAAACATAACAAAAGAAAACTCATTGGATACAAAGAACAAATTGGTGGTGCCAGAGGGGAGAGAAGTTGGGATAGGTAAAGGGGGTCAAAAGAAACAAACTTCCAGTAATAAAATTAGTAGGTCATGGGATGTAATGTATAGTACAGTTACTAAGTCAATAATATTGTACTGCATTTTTGAAAGTTGATAAAAAAGTAAATCTTAAAAGTTTATAATAAGAAAAAATTAGAACTTTGTATGGAGATGGATGGAAACTATACTTATTGTGCTAATCATTTTGCAATGCTTACAAATATTGAATCACTATCTTGTACACTTGAAACTAGTATGTTATGTATCAATTATATCTCAAGAAAAAAAGGAATGATTGACTGCTTAGCTATTAATTGATCATCTATCAGAAAAAGACACTTATTTGCAATTAAATGCACTTCGCCATGCTCCTTTTCAACTTTTCTGATGCCATTTTTTAGTTTTCCATTAAAAGAAAGTTATGAAAAATCAGAGTGAAAGGTTAAGATGAGAGGCATATAAGTGAAAGAGCATCAATGAGTTGTAATCTGCATTGATTTTTATGTAGAAATACATAATAGTTAAAATCATGTTAAATATTAGAACCTATAGATATATTCTTTCAGGAACTTGAGTAAATTAATTTGCCCAAATCTCAGTCTTCTCACCTTTAAAATGAGAACTATGATAAACATTTCACCCTTCACATGGTTTTTTCAGAGAAAGAAGATACTATACAAATGCAATATATCTGCTCCAAATTTTTAGCCAATTGTTGTGAATAGAAGTGAACTTGTCACTTCTATTTAAAGCCATTCTAATCAATTTTGGTTTTGTCAGTATTCACCATTGTTTTTATTTCCTCTAATTTCATTGATTTCTGCTCCAACCTTGATTATTTCTTTTCTTCTGTTTGCTTTAGATTTACTTTTCTCTCCCTTTCCCCCCCAGTGAATTAAGGTGGAAACTTTTGTTATTTAACACAATTTTAGAAGACCTTATAGTTACAAATTTCCATCTAAGATCTGCCTTATATTGTATCCCTTATATACATCTGGATTTTAACTCATCTCAATGTAGTTTCTAATTTCCCTAGCAATTTCTTCTTTAGCTCATTGGTTATTTCTTCATAAGTTGTTTATTTCCACATATTTGTTCATTTCCTATTTCTGTATTGATATCTAAATTTCATTTCATTCTGTTAAGAGGACAATGTCGATATAATTTTAATAAATTAATTTTATTAAAAAATGTGGCCTTGCATATGGTCTTTCTTACAGAAAATTGATGTACACTTGAAAGAATACACATCATGTCTTTTTTGGATGGAGTGTTCTATAAATGTTAGAAAACTGGTATAATGTCATTGAAATATTACCTTATTTCCATCCATGTTTCTATACATTATTCAGAGCAGGATTTTGAAGTCTCTATTGTTGAATTGCCTATTTCTCTCTTCAAGTTTTTCAGTTTTTGCTTCATATATTTTGAGACTGTGTTGTTAAGTGATATATGCTTGTAACTGCTATATCTACCCGATTAACTTTTTATCATTACAAAATGTCCCTCATTTCTAACAACATTGCTTTCTTTGAAACCTATTCTCTTTTAAATTAGTATAGCCACTCTAACTTTCTGATGTCTGCTCTTTGTATGTTACATCTTTTTCTTTTTGTTTTATTTCTTTTTACTTTAAACTTATTTCTTTGAATCTAAACAGTGTCTCCTGAAGACAGAATATAGTTGGAACTTTTTTTTTAAGATGTTATTTATTTAATTGTCAGAGAGAGAGAGCACAAGCAGGGGGAACAGCACACAGAGGGAACAGGCTCCCTACTGAACAAGGAGCCTGATGTGGGACTCAGATTATGACCTGAGCTGAAGGCAGACAATCTACTGAGCCACCCCGGTGTCCAAAACTTTTCCTTTTCTTTTTTTTTTTTTTTAAATCCAATCTGTAGGGGCACCTGGGTGGTTCAGTTGGTTAAATGGGTCTACTCTTGATTTTGGTTCAGGTCATGATCTCAAGGCTGTGAGATGGAGCCCCTCTTTGAGCTCTTATGCTCAGCAGGGAGTCTGTTTGAGATTCTGTCCTTCTTCCTCTGCCCCTTCCCCTGCTTGTGTGGGCTCTCTATCTCCCTAAAATGAATAAATAAATCTTCAAAAATTAAAATAAAAATAAATAAAGAAGTCCAGTCTGATTAGTTTTTCTCATTCCTTTCAAACTTTTTGTCTTCATGTTTCAGAATTTTTATAGTGATATGTCTAGATATAGATCTTTATGTATTTATTTTCCTCAGATTTTGTTGTTTCTTTGGGGTGGAGATTAATGTTCTTAATCAAATTTTGGATATTTTTAACTATTCCTCAAATATTTTTTCTATCATTTTGTAGGCAGAATAATGCCCCTCCCCAAATATGCTAAAGGTCTAATTGCCAGGATCCGTGAATAATTACCTTAACATGACAAAATAAATTTTGCGGATATGATTAAGTTCAGGATTTTGAAATATATAAATTACTCTAGATTATCTGAGTGGCATCAATGTAATCAGGGGGTTATTTTAAGCGAAAGGAGGGGAGAGACACAGAGTCAGGGAAAGAGATGTGACAATGAAAGCAGGAGTCAGGAATATGATTCCTGAGTTTGGCTCATGAGCCAAGAAATGCAGGCTCTTTTAGGATACGGAAAAAAACACAAGACAACAACAACAACAAAACAAGAAAACAGATTCTCTTGTGGAGCCTCCACCTGCTGACACTTTGAATTTAGTCTCAAAAGACCCATTTTAGAGTTCTCAACTCCAGAAATGTAAAATTATACTTTTTTTATGATTTTATTTATTTATTTGACAGAGAGAGAGAGATCACAAGTAGGCAGAGAGACAGGCAGAGAGAGAGAGGGAAGCAGGTTCCCCGCTGAGCAGAGAGCCCGATGCGGGGCTTGATGTGGGGATCATGCGGGGCTCAATTATAGGCACCCCTAAATTTGTGGGTTTTTTAAGTCATTATGTTTGTGGTAATTTGCTATACCTGCAATGGGAAGTGAATATAGTCCATCTTATTCTCTCCTTTCTTTCTGAATTTCAATAAATAGTATACAGGTATTTAATGTTTTTAAATGCATAAGAACGTGGAGATAAGAAAAGATGTTTCTAGGTGCCAGGGTGGCTCAGTGGGTTAAAGCCTCTGCCTTTGGCTCAGGTCATGATCTCAGGGTCCTGGGATAGAGACCCACATCAGGCTCTCTGCTCAGTAGGGAGCCTGCTTCCCCCTCTCTCTCTGCCTGTCTCTCTGCCTACTTGTGGTCTCTCTCTCTCTGTCAAATAAATAAATAAAATCTTTAAAAAAAATAAAAATAAATAAATGAATTAAAAAGATGTTTCTTACAAAGAACGAACCCTTCTTAAGGGCAGTTATATAGGAATTATTTTCAAAGTGTCTGTTAAAGTACCAGAATACACAACTAAAAAAAATTAATAATTTGAAAAAAATTGAGCATAATAAGTCAATTATTTTTGCAGAGACATCAAATGTGTTTACCTCTGGATGCCAGTTCTTTTTCAAACATCTTTTCCGAGATTTTATTATTTCAGTCGACTTAGAAATAAGCATGTTTTGCTGATGAATTATAATTGGATAAAAGAACAGAAATTAAAGTTGATAAAATAATTGTTTTTCTGAAAGAAAAATAAAGTGTTTTACATTGTGAACTGGCATAATCAATTAGTATATCAATTAGGGACATTTTTCATCTATTATAAAATCCCATTATTTCATTTCCTTTTTAATGAGTCACTTTTAAAAGAACCACTTGAAATTTTTTTTAAATGGAACTTATTACAGACTTTTTTTGAGAAATGTGAGTTAAAACTATTAATTTTGCTTAAACTTTCCTTTTTAACAAAAATGTCCAAAGTAAACCCAGGTCAAAATTTTAAAACTTAGAAAAACTAACAAAGTATCATTCATATTCTTAATTTAAAAAAGCAAGGAGTCATGAGGACTTCTAGTATTGACACTAATGAAAGGTGGAATTTCCCTGCTAAACAAAATACTGAGCATGGTTCTTGGTTTTAAAATAACTATGCCAGACAGCAAAACAAAGGTATGTTGCTGTAGTCTACCATCAAGTTTCATTCCTTCAAATTACCCACCAGAGAGAAACTGGCTTGATTGCCTCTCTGACTACAAGCTCACAGAATGCCAAGGAAATGTCCCCTGGCTAAATTTGCTAAAAGCTGGATCATAAAACATGTACATTTAGAATGAACTCAGGGCTAAAAGATTGTTTTAGTCATTTGTCTCATTTTTAATGCATCCTGCTGTAGATTTGTGAGGTATTATCCAGTGCCAGAAAACTTTTCATAGTCTTAAATATGGGATTTAACTATTACCTTAGAAGATATGGCCCAGATTATGATTTAAGTCAGATGAAAGAAGACTACAGTAAGGCATAGAGGATCAAGTCCTTGAGAAAGTACTGACTGGAAAGAGAATGGAAGTGAGCCTTCTGGATAAAAAGACTAACTTTCCATTTGGTTCCAGTGTCAATGTCCATTTTTCATAATTTAGATTATAGACCAAATCAGGTCAAAAGTTCTTCCCTTATTCTCTTTTCTTCCAATTAATTTTTTTTAATATTTTAAGTTTTCTAACTACATTCATCCACATTTTCTAAAAACATTTCTTCATTGTTTAATATATTTATGACCTTGGGGCACATTGATAGTAACTGAAATTCATGGGAGAGTTTGGCACATAAATATATGTATGGTTTTGTGCATGTATTAGAAAAGGGAAGGTGAGTAGGAGTGTATAGTAATGTGAGTCAATAATTTGAAACCTGGCAACTCGAGAATTGCCATTCTTTCTTCCAGTTGTATTACTGACAGACACCTCAACTCTGCCCTCCCCCTCTGACGAAGATAAAATCATATTATCAATAAGAAAGAAAAACCATCTTCAGATAAAAACCTATTAGAATATACTGATTTTGGAGACGTGTCTTGAAAGAAGTTGCTGTGGCCGATGTCAAAGAGGTTACTGCCTATGTTCTCCTCTAGGATTTTGATAAATTCCTGTCTCACATGGAGGTCTTGCATCCATTTTGAGTTTATCTTTGTGTATGGTGTAAGAGAATGGTCAAGTTTCATTCTTCTATACGTAGCTGACCAATTTTCCAAGCACCATTTATTGAAGAGACTGTCTTTTTTTCCACTGGATATTTTTTCCTGCTTTGTCAAAGATTATTTTACCATAGAGCTAAGGATCCATAGCTGGACTCCCTACTCTGTTCCATTGGTCTATGTGTCTGTATTTGTGCCAGTATAATGCTGTCTTGGTGATCACAGCTTTTTAATAAAG
>CM052800.1:19479008-19510688 GCA_028533885.1 Nasua narica | reverse complement strand
CTAAGATGCCCTTCGACAGACGAATGGATAAAGATGTGGCCCATATAAAGAATGGAATATTACTCAGCTATCAAAACCGTACAAAGCCCAACTTTTGTATCAACATGGACAGGAGTGGAGGAGATTATGCTGAGTGAAATAAGTCAGGCAGAGAAAGTCAATTATCTTATGGTTTCACTTACTTGTGGAACATAAATAATAACATGGAGGACATTAGGAAAAGGAAAGGAAAAGTGAGTTGGGGGAAATTGGAGGGTGAGATGAACTATGAGAGACTGGGGACTCTGAGAAACAAACTGAGGGTTTTAGAGGGGAGGAGGGTCGGGGGATGGGGGAGCCTGGTAGTGGGTATTAAGGAGATGACATATTTCATGGAGCACTGGGTGTGGTACATAAACAATGAATCTTGGAACACTGAAAAAATAAAATAAAATTTTAAAAATATACTGATTTTGGAATAGTAGGCTCTCAATCATATATATAATTATATATAAAAATTATATATAAGATAGACATCATATATATATATGATCTTACTTACAAAAAGGTGTTTTACAACCTTCACTTTACCATAGTTATGCTTTGTTTCAATTAATTGGAAAAATATCTTTTGACCAAAATCTATATAAATAAATGTTTTATTAAACAGTGTCACCTACAGACATTTGACAAATATATTCATATATATAAACACACATATGTAGAGTGGCAGATGTTTTAATTGACCAGATGTAAGGAGATTTTTCACTGTGTGTATGGATATCAAATAATTGCTTCTATACTTTAAATATCTTATTATTTTGTCAGTTATACCTCAATAAAGGTATTTTTTTAAGATATTACACATGTGTAGACCACATGAATTTTCTTTTAGTCTTCAGGCAAACCTTAGTGTGTTCATGGGTTTCAAACTCCTAGAAATAATTCTGCTCCCGAGTGTCCCTATTGCACAGAATGGGGGCCGTTGGTTTAAATTACGGTTTTAAAACAATTATGATACAAAAACATCCCTTCAAAGAAATTCTCACATGAAAGTTCAATTTTAACAACAAATTGACCTAGGTTTCTCTGTCCAGATTCTTGGATTTCTGTCCAGTTCACCTGACCCTCTCCCTTATGTACCACCCCATTCCCCTTCCCCTTGAGGTCCTTTCTGCTCAGTAAGGGAAGAGTCATGAACCAACTACAATGGTTTATAAAAGATTTTATCCATGTAGGCATAATCAGATAAAGGCATAATCAGATCAAAGGACTCTTTCTAAAGCATAAATGTTTAAATGACTAGATATGGAGCTACAACTTTTAACATATAGTTCAAAGAACTTGCATTTCTCTATCAAATTCTACTTGGAATTCTTAAGCCAGTTTTTCTCAACAGTACCTGCAGCATTAGAAATCTGTGGAATAAAACTGTTTTAGGATTTTTTGAGCTACATTTCATGGTAAAATGCATTATAGTTGCTTTCCTGACCTAGCACGGAAAACTTTAACTTATTTTCACTTATTATTATTCCATTATTCATTTTTTAAACTGAGATGGATCCTTAGGTTTTCCAATAATGTTTGCTCCTTTATTTATTCACTTTTCATTAGGTCTAATATAAAAGGAATTATAAATTTGTTTTTCTATAGGTTACAAATTGGATTCAGGGAATTTATGCTTTTCATCCAGTTGGAAGCATAATTATGAATATTAATTAACATCATTGGTTACATTACTGCCAAGTTTTTGTTTTGAGGCAATTTAATACTGTGCTCTGGGCTTTACATACATTATCCCATCTAGTTCTTCCAATAATCCTATAAATTACACATTAGTCTAACAGGCATTTTTAGATGAGGAAACTGAACATTCGGCAGGTAAAATAATTTACCACAAGTCTCACAGTGTTTGAAGTGAGAAGTCAGGTTCAAACCCAGACCTCACATCAGAGCCCTGATTCTTATTCATTTATCAAAATGTCCAACAATTCATTTCTCTATCTGTGTTTCTCCTAGGAGGATTTAAGGTTGAATAGCATTTACTGAACATTTTTTCCATAAAAAAATAATAAATATTTAGAATAAAAATACAAAACAGCAGAAAGAGAAATAAAATCAACCATTTTAATAATGCCTACGTAAAGACACTATTGTATGTTGATTTTTCTTGTAATCTCATTAAATATGTACATAACTATGACCATACTACCTGGGAAATTGTATATGCTGCTTTCTTAATTTCACCTAGCATAAGCATTTTCATATTATTATGCCATATTTTAAAAATCACATTAAAAAATCACATTAAAAATCACATTAAAAGACCATAATATTTTATTAAAACATTAAGTATTCAAGTATAGTTAGGCATTTAGGTGATTTTATTTTTTTAAATTTTTTTATTTTTTTTATTTAGGTGATTTTAACACCATTTCTATTATAAATACGTATTTGTTATAATAGAATGCATGTTTTATACTTCAAAATTGTAATTGTTTTTCTTAAGGAAACGTGTCAAAAGTGATGTTACCATTTCTAGCGGTTAGAAATCCAGTTAAAGTTCATTTTGCATAGTGTCAACGTTTTTTTCAAAGACTTCTGTAAGTTAAGCATTCAAACAGAAATGCACAAATCTACACAGTTTATTACATGTCATAAGTTTACATACATTATATCAAGCAACAAACCTGGAAGATGCTGTAGCTGAAAACCATGTCTTATATTCACCCTTTCTCTTTTATAATTCTAGCAAAATAGATGGGATGAAATGGATTTATATACTCAAAGACATGAGAAAAAATAAGAATTATCCAAAGCATTAATAAAATAAAATAAAATAAGATAAGATACAGAACACACCTCCAGTCATCTCCTGTTAAGTGTCACTTAAGTTAAGTGACTTAAAATGTCTCAGGGATGCCATGCCCAGACCCAGGATCTACATAATTCACATCAGAAAACTTTCACCTTGGAAAAAGCAGACCAGAATATTTAAAAAGAATTTTCATAAAAAGGAGATCAACACACAGCCACAGTTTCCTTAAACTAAGGAAATGAAGTTCTACCCTTTTGGATATTGCTTTGTTCTCCTCATGGCCCTCACTCAATGATCTTTCCCAGTATTTCATCGAAGCTTCTTTTAGTTAAAAATTGTGATGGTTACTTGTATGGGCCAACTTGATGGGGCCACAGGATGTCCAAATACCTAGTTAAACATTATTTCCGGGTGTTTTCAATAGTGTATTTCAGGAAGAGATTGAACCAATGGACCGAGAAAAGCTGATTGCTGTCCCCAATGTGGATGAGCATTATCCAAACTGTTGAGATCCTGGATAGAACAAAAAGAGTGAATTTTCATTCTACCTCAATGCTTGATATGAGACTCAGTCTTACCCTGCACTCAGACTGGGAAGTACACCAGTCACTCCCCTGATCCTCAGGCCTTTGGACTCAGACTAAAACTGTATCATCAACTTTTCCACTTGGCTCCTCTGCACAGATAGCAGATTGTGTGGTTTCTAAGCATCATGACAAAAGCCAATTCTCTGTGATCTATAATCTACAAATGACAAGGTCTCTCTCTCTCTCTCACATTCCTACTCTCTCCCACATTCCTACTGTCTCCTATATATACAGGAGGAAGATAGATCTAGCTATATGTATAACTACCTATATCTATAATCCACTTTTTTTCTGCTTCTTTGGAAAACTTTGACTTATACGCAAATATGTTCATTTATTTGTCACCTTGATAAATTATGATTTTTTTATTTCTTATTAACTGTTATTTTAATGGCCATCCCAGACATTATAACAGAATTCTTTACTTATCAAAAGTTTAAAATAAATTAATAATCTAAATAGTTCTCATTAAAACATTTTAACTCTACTTACCTTGCTACTTTAATGCAATAGTGTCTAGATATTTACTTCTATAAGTTACACACCCACACATTATTATTGCTATTTTTATAGAGTCAATATTACCCTTAATGAATATTCATATTCACATTTTTCATTTTTTTTTCTTTTTCATTCCTACTTCTCTGAATTTCCATCTGGGATTACTTTCTTTTTCATAAATAAAATCATTTCCTTAAATGATGGTAACAAATTCCTTCTTTTTTTCTAAAAAATGGTTTAATTATATTATTTCTGAAGAATTTATTTTGAGGTAGGATTCTGAGTTGGCAGCAACTATTTTTTGTTTTTATTTTCCCACCGCTTCTTGAAGGAATCATTCTATTTTCTACTGGTCTCTACTGTTTATTTTAATGTCTTCTGTCAGTGCTTTATTGCACTTCTGAAAGTAGTCAGTTGTTTTTTCTGGCTATTTTTAAAAATTTTTCTTTTTTTTCCACTTGGGAGAAAGGGTACCCCTTTTTTTTAAGATTTATTTATTTATTAAAGAGAGAGACAGAGGGAGCAGGAGTAGGGAGAGGGAAAGTCTTATGCAGACTCCAGGCTAAGCATGGAGCCCGACACAGGGCTTAATCTCATGGCCCTGAGATCATGACCTGAGCCAAAACCAAGAGTCTGATGCTTAACTGACCACACCACCCAGGTGCCCCAGGTGATCACTTTTATTATAGTATGTTATGGTATGTTTTCTTTGTATTTATCCTACATAGTGTAAATAATCTTGAATGTGTAGCTGAAAGTTTAATCAGTTTTGAAAAACCTTTCTCAGTATATTTTATTTTATTTTATTTATCTTAAGTTTTCTGCTTCAAGTTTTTAAGTTCCAGTCAGTTAAGATATAATGTAATATTAGTTTCATGTATAAAATTTAGCGATTCATCACTTACATATAACACCCAGTGTTCATCTAAAGTTCCCTCCTTAATCCCCATCACCCATTTAACACCTACCTCCAGCAACCCTCAGTTTGTTCTCCATAGTTAAGAGTCTCTCTTATGGCTTGCTGCCCTCTCTTTTTTTTTTTTTTCTTTCCTCTATGTTCATCTATTTTGTTTCTTAAATTCCACATATGAGTGAAATCATATGGTATTTGTCTTTCTTTGACTGACTTATTTTACTAAGCGTAATATTCTCTAGCTCCATCCACATCATTGCAAATGGTAAGATTTCATTTTTTTGATGGCTGAGTAATATTTCATTGTATATCTATACAATATCTTCTTTATCAATTCATTATTTGATGGACTGTTGGGCTCTTTCAGTAATTTGGCTATTGTTGATAATGCTGCTATAAACAACAGTATGTATGTGATCCTTTGGATCAGTATTTTTGTATCCTTTGGTTAAATACCTAGTAATGCAGTTATTGCATCATATGGTAGTTCTATTTTTAACTTTTTGAGGAAACTCCATGCTGTTCTGCAGAGTGGCTTCACCAGTTTGCATTCTCATCAACAGTGTAAGAAGATTCCTCTTTCTCTGCATCCTCACCAACACCTGTTATTTATTTCCTGTGTTGTGAATTTTAGCCATTCTGACAGGTATGAGGTGGTAATCATTAAGTTTTGATTGGTCAGTATCTCTTGTAGATGGTCCTCCTTGGAGCACCTGGATGACTCAGTTGGTTAAGCATCTGCTTTTGGCTCTTGTCATGATCCCAGGGTCCTGGGATCAAATCCCACATCAGGCTCCCTAATCAGGAAGGAGTCTGTTTCTCCACCTCTCTGTACCCCTCCTCCCTGCTCATGCTCTTTTTTTTCTCTCTCTCTCTCAAATAAATAAAATCTAAAAGAAATAAAAAATAAATATCCCTCTTTTATATGTAAGTGATAAGTCACCAAATTTTATACCTGAAACTAATATTACACTATGTTTAACTAACTGGAATGTAAATAAAAGCATGAAACTGAAAAAAAAAAAAAAAAGAAGAAGAAAAGAAAAAAAAGTCCCTCTTTCACTCTCTTTCTTTACTGGGACTCCAGTCTTAAACTTTTTTTCTATTTGACCATTTGGTTGTTCCTCTTTCAGATCACTTTTTAGCCTTGTTAATCTGCTGTTAGGCCCAGACCAACCCCATTGAATTCTCGATTTGCTGGATTTTCAGTTCCAAACTTTGAATTTAGCTATTTCCAAAAAATATATATGTATGGTTATTTTTTGAAACATTTCACCTTATCTTCTGCTTTCCAAAGCACAGAGATTTTATATACATGACAGACAAACTTCAAAGGAGCTCACCTCTAATGCATGTGATATATAAATCACGAAGTTCTTAATTTCAAAACTAGAACAAAGAACTTTATCGTCTAGTAAAATGCTAAATTTCTGAATTAAAATAAAATGATAACGTTATGAAGAAGTTTAAATTTTATTTCATTATTATTTTTATATTTAAAATTTATATTTATAATTATAAAGCACATTTACAATTGTACAACATCAAAATTGTCTTATCTCACCCTTCTAAACAAATATTCACTGATTGCTTATTGCTCCTTTCAGAAGTTTCATGTTATTTGAGATATAAGTAATTCCAAATATGTATTCTAGGGTTCAGAAGTTAGATTTTCCTGGATATTTTTATGAAAGATTGAAGCAATGTGATAAATATTGAAATTGTGATCCCCATTAAAATTATGGGGCAAGTAAATTTTAAAATATGTAAGGTGTCAATCAGTATCATCTATTCTATGAACTCAAAATTATATTTCCAACAGCATCTCAGTATTTACCCTGTCGCTGACTGCTATAACTTTAAGGCTAGACCAGGCATAGGCATAGAGTACTAAAGGACTGTGGTGCTTGGAGCCAAGGAGGTGATAAAACCCTTAAGAATCAAAAACTGGGGCACTTGGGTGGTTCAGTGGGTTAAGCAGCTGCCTTCAGCTCAGGTCATAATCCCAGGGTCCTGGGATTGAGCCCCACATCAGGCTCCTAGGTTAGCAGGGAGCCTGCTTCTCCCTCCTCTCTGCCTGCCACTCCCCCTGATTTTGCTTGCTCTCTCTCTCTCTCTCTGTCAAATAAATAAAAAATCTTAAAAAAAGAAAGGATCAAAAACTGGACAGATGATCCAACAAATGTACTATTATGAATAGTTAGAATATTAGGAATGATCACAAAAGAAACCAGAAAAATGAAACAAAAGTTGAAGTTCAATGTAAGTAATGGGTTTGAGATATGATCAGACACTGATTTAGTCCTCTCCGACATTTCTTCTGAGTAGAAAAAAGAGAAATAATAATAACAAGAACAACAACAATCCTAGTTGCTAAATGTGCTTTCTCAGCTCAGAAAATTTAAGATGACTGGTCTAGATTGACCATCCTCAAGCTCGTCGTATGCTATTTTGTCATGTTTCTAGCCTAGCCTATCTCTGTCTGAAGTAGTTTTTCTCCCTGAACTTTTTTGTTCAGCTGTGTACAATTGCCAACATTCAAAAGCTAATTTAAGCTTCACACGTGACAAAAGTCTTCCCTATTTCAACTTTTCTCTTACAAAAGTGATCTTGCTTTTGTTTTTTTTTTAGCTTAGTACTTTGATTTTACTTCTGCTCCCATTAAAATATTTTTAAGCCATTTTTATTATCCTGGTTATATCTATGGTCATGTTCTTTTAGGTACATCTAGTTTTAAATAATCTGAGATGAATTTGGTTACTGTATAGATGCTTGCATCTGCCTTGTTCTCTGCTAAATAATTCGCACTGAATGGTTAACATAATGCTTCATATGTTTTTGAATCTACCAGAAAGTGAAGTCAAATAATATTTACTAATTATACATGTTGAAAATTATAATTCTTATTTCTTCCATAATGTATATAACATGATCTAAAATGTCATTGACCACTGATTTGAATTGAATTTTCAATTTGATCACATTCTTTCTTTCCTCTTCAAATAGTTATTAAATGCAGATACATACACACATACACACACTTGTTACATTGACCAAATAAAAATAAAATTCATTACATTTATTTGTTTGAATAGACCAAATTATAAAATTGATCAAATATCTATTTATTTTGACTTTCAAATTCCTATTTTGTTCATACTCATGGCCTTCTCCAAACCACTCATACAAAATCAAGAATAAAATTTCAGGTACATATGGTAATTAAAATGGTCTAATCAGGGGCGCCTGGGTGGCTCAGTGGGTTAAAGACTCTGCCTTCAGCTCGGGTCATGATCTCAGGGTCATGAGCCCCACATGGGGCTCAGCGGGGAGCCTGCTCTCCCCTCTCCCTCTCTGGCTACTTGTGATCTCTCTCCTCTCTGTCAAATAAATAAATAAATAAATATGATCTAATCAATTATTTTTAAATGGTGTGCTGTGCTCAGAACATTATCACATATTCAGTGAGAAATATAAAAGTAGTATGAAAATTTCCCTGCCCTTGATAAGCATAAAATCTGACAGAAGAGAGAATTCACAGCTATAAAAACATGAAAATAAAACACAATGTAATTCGTTAAACCTCATGATCTGTATCTATAAATAGTGAAAGAGTTCCATGTGACAAGCTCTACAAATCATAATTTGCATAAGAATAACAATACTGAATTTCATTTTACCAATGTCAGTGCCACTCTTCACATTTATATCAGTATTTTCCATTATAAAATTACCTTTCTATTATAAGATTACCTTTCTAAGTACAAGAATCAGAAGCTAAATCAAATTCATATTTGACTTGAAGTTTTCAAAAAACATTGTAAGAACAATCTGTTGCCTTTTATTACCAATGAGCCAGACACATTGTGGGAGAATAAAAAAAAATCTATGATTTGCTAATTGATGTACAGATTTTTTTCTGTGACTTACTTATATATTTTTTTTATCCAGAGGAATAGAAATGGCTAATTATTGTCCACAGCAATGCTTATAATACTTAAAGCTCTGTTCTACATACTGTAAATTTGAACCTAAAGAAAAATTTATAAATATCTCATTCACTGAACACTAAGTCAATTTGGGGTTGTCTGAACTTTTTTTTTACTTTGTGGAAAATTTACAGATTTATACATACAAAGGAAAATCCCCAGAAAATTGGGTTTGAAATGAGTAGAGTACTTAGGTGTAGACCACAATTAGGAGAATACAATAAAAATAGGGGTGGGACAGAGATAGGGGAAATTTAAATGAAAGAACATATAAAACACTTATGAATTTGATACAAAATAAATGGATTTAAGTAATTTTTGTGAAACGCTATTCCACACTTATGCTTCCAGAATATCAGGATGAATAGTCAATTACCAAAATTGCTCAAAATGCAATTTTTAAGGTAGCCATATTTGATAGATTGTGCGGCTAGCTATTCATCAAAATCACTTAAGAAACTATATAATAATATAAGATTACAGACTTCTGGGTCTAATTCAAGTTAACTTACATTTATTGAGTGCTTACTATATTACAGTCACTTTTTTAAAAGCTAAATAATTGAATTCTCTTAATATCTGTTTGAAGAAGTTTATATTTTATACATAAGGAACTTAAGTCTCAGCAAGTTTAAATAACTGTAACCTACAGGAGAGAACATCAATCTCCTTTACTAGAATATCTTTCTCTTTCTTATCTTTAAATTTTGAAGTCACTCAGGCTTGTTTCTATGACCTCTTTTATTTTTATCTGTAGCCCTATGATCTGTGTGACCTCCTCATGCCACAAAGACTAATATTACCTATTACTACTTACTGGGGACTTTCAAATGTAGCCTTCTCTGCAATAATCATGAACACTACTACAAATATTTTCATGGTCTTTTTTTGATAAGATAAAGGGGTATGTTTTATAAATTAGCTACTATCAAAAATATATTACCAATCCAACCAATCATCTAGGTAATAGAGAATATCAAATAATTGAAGGATCTCTCATTTAAGGCTTTAACAAGTCTTGATAAAGGTGATATATCCATAAAGTGGGTGTTTCTCTCACAATTTCAAGATCTGTTCTGCCCACTGACATGGATGGTCTCTATTGACTATCCCTATTCAAAACATCTTCCATCTTTTCAGTATAGAATTTGTTTGTTTGTTTGTTTTTATTTTTTTTAAGATTTAAGATTAAGAGAGAGTGAGAAAGAGAGAGCACATGAGCAGTGGAAGGGGCAAAGGGAGAGGGAGAAGCACACTCTCTGCTTATCAGGGAGCCCTATGATAGAATCAATCCCTGGAACTGGGATCAGAGCCGGAGTCAAAGGCAGATGCTTAACCAACTGAGCCACTCAGACATCCCTTTTCAGTCTAGTTTTTAGATTACTTTTCCCAGACACATTGTTTGAATGTATTAAAGGCCAAAGGAATTCAATAATATTTTTAACATGTTTTTCTTTCTGGAAAGTTTTTCTTCACTTTGAACCATTCTAAATCATCTTCAAATACTCTCTTGAATATGACCAAGTGCTTGAACTATTCTGAATTGAATTTTCTGTTCTCTGGATCTCATAGGATTTTTTTATCTCTTTGATGGTATTTGTATTGTTCCTTATGTTTCAGTAACAAAACTCAAATGCCAGGTGAGGTTATACGATTATTTCACATTTTAACAAAATCTACTCAAATCACCCTATTGGAATAAATATTAACCTTTTTCACTTAACCACCAAATGATTGACTTCATACATATCTCTAATTTTGCAGATATTCTTGTTTCTCTAGTTCCAGTTTCAGAAGTGGAATATAGTTCACTTTGCTTGATTATCTCTGTCCACCAAAAAATTTTAAAAAATAAGATAAAAATGTGCACATCTGAAATTCACGCACACAGAACTTAATACTGTTTAAGAAATTAGGGGAAGGGGGGCGCCTGGGTGGCTCAGTTGTTAAGCAACTGCCTTCAGCTCAGGTCATGATCCTGGAGTCCCAGGATCGAGTTCCGGATCGGGCTCCCTCCTCAGTGGGGAGTCTGCTTCTCCATCTGACCTCTCCCTCTCTCTCATTCTCTCTCTCTCTCTCTCAAATAAATAAATAAAATCTTTTAAAAAAAAAAAGAAATTAGTGGAACGGCAGGTTTGCATCACAGCAAAATAGGTTAAAATGCAATATTTAAAAATTCCTGTTCATAAAGGAATCTGTCAATTTACTACTGAAAATTTATTTTTTTGACCAAGTTCCCACCACTCCAGGCTCCAAAATCCAGTAATATTTTATGGTTTCCATTTTTCCAATCCAATTTCCTTTCCTCCTTCTCCATATCCTCCAACCTCAAATTTGTAGTCCTTAGACTATCTATTTTACTATTTATTTCCAGATAATATCTTTTATTTTTTTTGTTTTGTTTTTGTTTTTAAAATTTGGAAAATCTATTTTAATTTTTATTTTTTTAATTTTTTATTAACATATAATGTATTATTTGCCCCAGGGTACATGTCTGTGAATCATCAGGCTTACACATTTCACAGCACGCACCATAGAACATACCCTCCCCAATGTCCATAACCCTACCGCCCCTTCCTCCCAGCCACCCTTAGTTTGTTTCATGACTTTAGGAGTCTCTTATGGTTTGTCTACTTCCCCATCCCATCTTGTTTCATTTTTCTCCCCCACCCTCCCACGGCCCCCTGCCCTGCCTCTCAAATTCTTCATATCAGAGCAATCATGCGATAATTGTCTTTCTCTGACTGACTTATTTCGCTTAGCATACCTTACAGTTCCATCCACATTGTTGCAAATGGCAAGATTTTGTTTCTCTTGATGGCTGCATAGTATCCCATTGTGTATATATATATCACATCTTCTTTATCCATTCATCTGTTGATGGACATCTAGGTTCTTTACATAGTTTGGCTATTGTGGACATTGCTGCTATAAACATTAGGGTCCATGTAACCCTTTGGATCACTACATTTGTATCTTTAGGGTAAATACCCAATAGAGCGATTGCTGGGTCATAGGGTAGCTCTATTTCAACATTCGGAGGAACCTCCATACTGTTTTCCAGAGTGGCTATACCAGCTTGCATTCCCACCAACAGTGTAGGAGGGTTCCCCTTTCTCCTCATCCTCACCAACAGTTGTCATTTCCTGACTTGATAATTTTAGCCATTCTGACTGGTGTGAGGTGGTATCTCACTGAGGTTTTGATTTGTATTTCTCTGATACCGAGTGATGTTGAGCATTTTTTCATGTGTCCTTTGGCCATTTGGATGTCCTCTTTGCTGAAATGTCTGTTCATATCTTCTGCCCATTTCTTGATTGGATTATTTGTTCTTTGGGTGTTGAGTTTGAGAAGTTCTTTATAGATTTTGGATACTAACCCTTTATCTGATATGTCATTTGTGAATATCTTCTCCCATTCTGTCAGTTGTCTTTTGGTTTTGTTGACAGTTTCCTTTGCTGTGCAAAAGCTTTTGATCTTGATGAAGTCACAGTGGTTCATTTTTCCCTTGCTTCCCTTGCCTCTGGTGATGTTTCTAGGAAGAAGTTGCTGCGGCTGAGGTCGAAGAGGTTGCTGCCTGTGTTCTCCTGTGAATAATCCTTTTAATGTACTGTTGGATCCTTTTGGCTAGTATTTTGGTGCAAATTTTTACATCTGTGTTCATCAAGGATATTGATCCGTAATTCTCCTTTTTGATGGGGTCTTTGTCTGGTTTTGGGACCAAGGAAATGTTGGCCTCATAAAATGAGTTTGGAAGTTTCCTTTCCATTTCTATATTTTGGAACAATTTCTGGAGAATAGGTATTAATTCTTCTTTAAATGTTTGGTAGAATTCCCCTGGGAAGCCATTTGACCCTGGGCTCTTGTTTATTGGGAGATTTTTGATGACTGTTTCAATCTCCTTACTGGTTATGGGTCTGTTCAGGTTTTCTATTTCTTCCTGGTTCAGTTTTGGTAGTTTGTGTGTCTCTAGGAATGCACCCATTTCTTCCAGATTGTCTAATTTGCTGGCTTATAGTTGTATTTCTCTGGGGTTGGTTGTGATTTCTCCTCTTTCATTCATGATTTTATTAATTTGGGTCCTTTCTCTTTTCTTTTTGATAAGTCTGACCAAGAGTTTTTCAATTTTATTAATTCTTTCAAAGAACCAGCTCCTAGTTTCATTGATTTGTTCTACTGTTCTTTTGGTTTCTATTTCATTGATTTCTGCTCTGATCTTTATTATTTCTCTTCTTCTGCTGGATTTAGGCTTTCTCTGCTGTTCTTTCTCCAGCTCCTTTAGGTGTAGGGTTAGGTTATGTATTTGAGATCTTTCTTGTTTCTTGAGAAAAGCTTGTATTGCTATTTATTTTCCTCCCAGGACTGCCTTTGCTGTGTCCCAAAGATTTTGAACAGTTGTGTTTTCATTTTCATTTGTTTCCATGAATTTTTTTTTAATTATTCTTTAATTTCCTGGTTAACCCATTCATTCTTTAGTAGGATGCTCTTTAGCTTCCATGTATTTGGGTTCTTTCCAACTTTCCTCTTGTGATTGAGTTCTAGTTTCATGTCATTGTGGTATGAAAATATGCAGGGAATGATCCCAATCTTTTGGTACCTATTGAGACCTGATTTGTGTCCCAGGATGTGATCTATTCTGGAGAATGTTCCATGTGCACTAGAGAAGAAGGTGTATTCTGGTGCTTTGGGATGGAATGTTCTGAATATATCTGTGATGTCCATCTGGTCCAGTGTGTCATTTAGAACACTTATTTCCTTGATCTTTTGCTTAGATGATCTGTCCGTTTCGGTGAGGGGGGTATTAAAGTTCCCTACTATTGTTGTATTATTGTTGATGTGTTTCTTTGACTTTGTTATTAACTGGTTTATATAATTGGCTGCTCCCATGTTAAGGGCATAGATATTTATAATTGTTAGATCTTCTTGTTGTACAGTCCCCTTAATTATGATATAGTGTCCTTCCTCATCTCTTATTATATTCTTTGGCTTAAAATCTAATTTATCTGATATAAGGATTGCCACCCCAGCTTTCTTTTGATGTCCATTAGCATGGTAAATTGTTTTCCACCCCCTCACTTTAAAGCTGGAGGTGTCTTTGGGTCTCAGATGAGTTTCTTGTAGACAGAATATCGATGGGCTTTGTTTTTTTATCCATTCTGATACTCTGTGTCTTTTGATTGGTGCATTGACCCCATTTACATTCAGGGTAACTATTGACAGATATGAATTTAGTGCCATTGTATTGCCTGTAAGGTGACTGTTAACTGTATATTGTCTCTGTTCCTTTCTGGTCTATGTTCCTTTTAGGCTCTCTCTTTGCTTAGAGGACCCCTTTCAATATTTCCTCTAGGGCTGGTTTGGTGTTTGCAAATTCTTTTAGTTTTTGTTTGTCCTGGGAGTTTTTTTTTATCTCTCCATCTATTTTCAGTGACAGCCTAGCTGGATATAGTATTCTTGGCTGCATATTTTTCTCATTTAGTGCTCTGAATACATCATGCCAGTCCTTTCTGGCCTGCCTGATCTCTGTGGATAGGTCTGCTGCCAATCAAACATTTCTGCCTTTGTGTGTTACAGGCTTCTTGTCCCAAGCTGCTTTCAGTATTTTCCCTTTGTCACTAAGACTTGTAAGTTTTACTATTAGATGACGGAGTGTAGACCTATTTTTATTGATTTTGCGGGGGGTTCTCTGTGCCTCCTGGATTTTGATGCTTGTTCCCTTCTCCAGATTAGGGAAATTCTCTATAAGAATTTTCTCCAATATACCTTCTGCCCCTTTCTCTCTTTCTTCTTCTTCTGGGATCCCAATTTTTCTAATATTGTTGTGTCTTATGGTATCACTTATCTCTCGAATTCACCCTTGTGGTCCAATAGTTGTCTCTTTTTCTCAGCTTCTTTATTCTCCATTATTTTGTCTTCTATATCACTAATTCATTCTTCTGCCTCATTATTCTAGCAGTAAGAGCCTCCATTTTTTATTGTACCTCATTAATAGCTTTTTGGATTTCAACTTGGTTAGATTTTGTTTCTTTTATTTCTCCAGAAAGGGATTCTTTAATATCTTCCATGCTTTTTTTGAGCCCAGCTAGCTCCTTGATAACTGTGATTTTGAACTATTTTTCTGACATATTACTAATGTCAGTATTACCTAGGTCTCTAGTAATTGGTACTGTCTCGTTCTTTTTTTGGTGGTGAGTTTTTCTGCCTTGTCATTTTATCAAGATAAGTATAGATGAGTGAGAGAGAAAAATACTTTGGAGTTCTGCAGTTTTCACTGATTGATGAACTTGGACTTGGTGAGATATACTCACTGATCTTCTGGGGGAGGGGCCATTGCCTTGATTCTTAGATGTCTTTGCCTGAGGCGGAATTGCCCAGCCCTTGCCAGGGCATGGGCCCAGCAATTTGCTCAGGTTCACTCTTGGGAGTCTTTGTTCCCTGAGTTCTTTCCATACTGCCCTTGAGGCCGGTAATGCAAATGGCGGCCTCCCTGTCTCTGACCAGAGGAGCTGAGCACTCGGGGCCGCTCCTCAGTGCATCCTCAGAGGAAAGCAGTCAATAACTCCCATCTCGCTGGTCCCCGCCCAAGCTCCAAGCTCAGCCACCCATGGCGGAGCACCTCTATCTCTGGTGAAGCCCCGTCTGGAGTCTCCAAACTAGCAGACTCCTGTTGCATGCTCCTGTGCCACTCCTCCCAGAGGAGGAAGGAGGGGTCTCTCCAGAGCTGCCTCCTGTGGGGTCCCATCTCGAAGAGCTGCGGCCCGACTGTGCCTCGGATTGTGTTATAAGGTAAGTCTGAGCTGATAGCACACTGCACAGCTCCTTCTCTGCTGCTGGCTTCTCTGCTCCGAAACCTGGGAGGTCTGCCGCACTCAGACACCCCCGGCCCCTTTGTGACCCCACAGGTCCTGAAACCACACTGTTCCTGCGAGGGCTACACCCCCCGCTTAGCCTCTGGAGTGATGTCCCTCAGCGGAGCAGACTCTACAAGTTTGATTTTATACTTTGCTACTTGTGGCTGTAGGGAGCCAGCCCCTCCCCCCACGGTCTCTCTTCCTATCACTTTGGATTCACTTTTCCACACGTCCTACCTTTCAGAAAGTGGTCAATTTTCTGCTCCTAAAATTGCTGTTCTTCCTCTCTTCTCTCTCCCATTGAGTATGCAGGCTTTTAGAATGGTTTGATAACTATCTAGCTGAACTGGGATCTGATTCTATCTCAACCTCCTACTCCTCCCCCATTTTGCCTCCCCATAGATAATATCTTTTAGACATCGATATCTAGAATCAAAATGAATTGGCAAGACATTTTACTTAAAAAAAAAAAGACTGCTTCTTATTTAAGAAAATTCTGATGTCAGGTGAAAAAGTGATTTTTTTACCCTATTAAGATTATTTATTTGATCCTCTCTCTTAGGTCCTTTATTAGAGATGACAATGACTTCTTAACTGTAAATCACTCTCTGTAAATCTCTTCAGTGAATTTTATATATACATATAATATATAATAGTACATATTATATATAATGTTTATATGTGTATGGATGTATATGTGTGTATATGTAATACACACATATATAACCATATTGTTATATCTTTATTGTTATCTTCTTTAAAACTCCCTAACTCAAAAGGACCTTTACTTTTTAAAATAAAAATAGTCATTAAAATACATCCAAGTGGGGTGCCTGGGTGTCTCAGTGGGTTAAAGCCACTGCCTTCAGCTCAGGTCATGATCTCAGGCTCCTGTGATCAAGTCCCACATGGGGCTCTCTGCTCAGCAGGGAGCCTGCTTCCCCCCCCCCGCCTACTTGTGATCTCTCTCTGTCAAATAAATAAATAAAATCTTTAAAAATAAATAGATAGATAGATAGATAGATAGATAGATAGATAGATAGATAAAATACAGCCAAGTATGGGGTGCCTGGGTGGCTCAGTCAGTTAAGCATCTGCTTTTTACTCGGGTCATGATCCTGGGGCCTGGGATGGAGCTCTGCTTTGGGATCCCTGCTCAGGGTGAAGCCTACTTCTCTTTCTCCCTCTGCCCCTTCCTCCCACTTGTGTTCTCTTTCCCTCTCTCAAATGGATAAATAAAATCTTAAAAGAAATAAAAAAAAATCATAGCCAAGTATACCTATTGCTGATATAGCATAAGATTTATAGATCACATTTTCCCCAGTTCCAGGCAAATACCCAATTGCATTTGGGATTAACAATCTATGCTTAGACAGTCAAGTAATAGTAGAATAAATAAGCAGGCAAATTAAAAATGTATTATCAAAAATTATTATTTGTTAAAAAATAATCTGAGAAATGGAAAGAAAATAAAGCTATGGAAATAACAGTGTAGCAAAAATTTAAAATGATTTAGGGATGCTTTTGAATTTCAATAGGATGATAGATAAATGGAAATGAAGCTATAGTTTGGTACACAAAGCCTTGAGTTTAATGTCAGTCCCAATTTATATAACCTTATACAAAAGATAATTCCTATTACTTATTTATATTTCTGACTTACAGTGCAGGATGTATACCAATTTACAATGACATGCATGATAAATAAATAAGAGATAACTGAAAAATCAAAACCGGAGCTCATAGGAAAAGCAAATGTGTTAGCAGTAAAGGTTAATCTTCATTTGACTCTAGGCTTTCTGGAAGGTAAGACCAAAAGAGGAAAACTGTTATGTACTTCCTAGAGAATATATAATGTGTCAGTTTCTTTCAAGAGACAAATCTAACAAATTCCCTAAAACTAGTCTCTCCATTTATTTTCTCACTTACATGGTAGACATAATAAAAATGTTCCCCAATTACTTTCAAGATTCTTGGAAAATATGGGTAACACTGATTAAGCCAATTGCGTTGTAACCTGCTGAGGATAATTCTTCTGCCTCACCCAACTTAGAGTCCTGTCTCCAGTGACTAGATGGGCTTTAATGTTTTTGTACCTGAACCACGCAGCTCATCCAGTTGGAAACGCATTACTGAGTATGTGAAATTTGGACTAGGAGGCATGAAAAACTAGTAATCATCAGAACTGAGTTTTATTAATGGCAGCTGCCAGAAAAGGTCAACAGAGTTCTCCAAAATTGTTTGTTCAGCCCTACTTGTTTAGCTCTTTCTTTACTTCTGTGAGTTACTTCTCCTTTCTATTAATTCAATCTACTAGTGAACCTTAACAAATACAAAAACACAAATTAGATACACTTAAAGATTTGGTGTGGTGGGAAAAATTATATAATATGGACTTTTCTTATTAGGAGTGGTAGACCAAGTTTCTCAATATTGATTTAATTACTATGTACTATTTTAGAGATATCTTTTCTTTCAGTATAGTTAAAGAGGCACTAGGCATTCTAAATAAATAAAGCTTTTAAAGAAAATGTACTTACCAGTGTTTACACAGCCAGAGAAGTTCTATGGACATAATAAGTTTGGTAGCCATGAGAGAAAAATCAGCATTAATGAACAGTTATCAGAAATTTTATCAGCTGGAGCATTTAAAACAAAACAATTAAGAGACTTTCATTTCATTAAGCCACGACAATCTCTCTTGATGTCATTTTGAGGCTTTAAAGAAAAGAGTTCTCTATTTAACATCAATTTAAATGAAAAGTTGTACATGATCTGAAAGTATTAATGGTTTTAAAATATAATTTCATTTTGAGAATCTATGCTAAGGAATTGAACTAAACTGAGAAAAAATATTTATGTTCAACAATATTAATCACAGCACTATTTAATAGCTGAAAAAAGTGGCACTGCCAAAGTTATAGAATGGTGTCATAATGTAATATTTAGGTAAATTATGGCAAATAAATATAATGGACCATCATGAAACCTTTAAAATTAGTTTAACAATATGGAGAAAAAGCTCCTAACATATTGAATGAAAAAGACAGTTTATAAACATTCACATTTTATGATACTTCTGGTGTTTTAGAAGTTACATAGCATAGACAAATTAAAGGGTTTCTTACCCTACTGGCAGTGCCTTGGGTGGTCAACAAACTCCTGCTGTTGATAATGACAGAAGAGCTGCCCAAAGATGGTGGTTCAACTCTTTCCCTGTTCTATGAGTTACCCAGTCTCCTTTAAGAAATCCCTTTAGGGGCACCTGGGTGGCTCAGTCAGTTAAGTGTCTGCCTTCTGCGCAGGTCATGATCCCAGGGTCCTTGGATCTAGTCCCACACCAGGCTCCCTGCTCAGCAGATAGTCTACTTCTCCCTTTCCCTCTGCCTTTGCCTGCTGCTCCCCCTGCTTCTCTCTCTCTGTGTCAAAAAAATAAAGAAAATACTTAAAAAAAACAAAAAAAGAAAAAAGAAATCCCTCCAAATCACAAATTTAAGTTAAAACATCAAATTGAGAATGAAAAAAGAAAAACATGGCTTCATCTAACTTGAGTTAAAAAAATATAAATCTATGTATATACAGGATAGGCAAGACAATGGATAGAACAAGAAGTGGAAGAATTCATAGTAAACTACAACCTACCATTTTAAGATGGGACATTATAGAGAGGCGACAAGATCTTTTTATGTTTCACTTATGTTTTGTTGTTCCTTGTATTTTCATCAGTTATACAACTGATGAGTCTTTTATAATGAAACTAATGAAAATATAAGAAACAACAAAAATTAAGGAAAAATGGGAAATTGCAGGCAAATATATGATACATCTATTTTCAAAAGGTCGTAGATATTAAGGTACTTTCAATTATGGTTTTCTTTCTGTGTGTTAAAAATACAACGTAATTTGTTTTTTATAAGAACTATCAACCTTTATGTTATTTTCAGTCTCTAAGGGCTAAAGGTTGCTGGTAAATGCATTTGAATTATTAACATATGCCAAGCGGTATAGTGAAATTTTAGGTTTATTTATTCTTAATTTATTCTTAATAATACTTGCTGAAGTTATCTGCTGAGCATCAAAATGTCATTGAAAACTTTTCAGTAAATTGCCGCAGCAAGTAGCTTCCAAACATTTTGATTGGCTTTCAAGTCTCAGCAATTTCATCTGCGTTTTTCTCAAGGTATAGGTAAGAGCTGAGATTTGTCATATTCTCCTTTGTTTATTCAGGCCCTGTGAGGTGATCCCAATTGGAATGTTATCAAGATATCCGTCTGGCAATAATGATAATCCTTTAGCATCTAGATTAGTTTTCTGTTTTATTCCACTAATGAATACTCTGGAGAAATATGGGTAATTTTACAGAACAAATTAACCTTAGAGTACAGCTACTTCTGATGTTCATTTTAGTGGACACCTACAAAGGAGAATAAATTTAAATACAGTTTAATCGACCCTTCCAGGCCTGGTAGAGATCAAACAGCTAGGACATAAATATAATGGTAATTAACCTAAATTGATGCTAAAATTTTTTTTACACATAAGTACAGAAGAATATCACATTTGGGATCTTAATTCCAAGCAAATAGAATATAGGAATCAGGCAGCAACCTTGGACTATGTGTCGCTTGTATCACAATAGTTCAGAGGTGGCTTTCGCTGGCAAGGAAATCTGATCTTTAATTATTCTGTTGTTTCCAGCATATAATGGCCATGATTTGCTCAACACAAGCACCATGATGTGAGCTGCATTTTGTTTCCCTCCTGCCTTTGTTTCACTGCAGAATTGACAAAATATAACTCTTCGTCCCACTAATAGGGCAGCATGAAAACTCATTGGTATTCTCTGTTTTCAAATATTTGCATCCTCAAGCCTCTCTGCCTAAAAATGCCTGACAGAGCCTCTTCATTATCTCATTATGCTGTAATTATTGCATACTCAATTGCCAGGGCCTGAGAGTAATTCATTTACACTGCACATCAATATAAACTTGTGCCTCTGGAACCACATTTAACCAACTTTTAAAAACTCTAATTTGGATCAGAGTGCTATTTGCCTCCTGGTGATTCAAGACATAAATATTTTTTTCTTTTTATTAAAAGAAGAAAAAAATAATCAATTTACTAATTATTTGAGCTTTTGAAGTTTTGTCGATATTTCTTTGCGATTTTCTTTTACCATACTCAGAAAAGACCCACAAGCATCTTCTGATAGTCTTGTGCACTTGTGCTCACCACAGCCACATCCAGGCCGACATTCTGTTCTCATTCTACAAACTCTTCTGAAATTCAAATATCTCTCTCTTCCTATTTTTGGTGTAGTGAGGATCACATGAGCTATTCTTTATTCTACAGTTTTCTCCAGTTCATGAAATTTGATGCATTCAATTAAAAAATCTATTTCATAATTCCCACCAGAATGATTTGTAAATGGTACACCCTAAACATAGACTTATAAAATGGGCTTCTTCAATGAGTTAAATGTCTGTTCCCATTTTCTTGGGTGAGTAGTTTCACATTCTTTTTAATTTTTTTTACTCCTATCACCTTATTTTCCAGTCCACATAATCAGTGGAACAGTTATGCCATCAATCTCTTCAACACATAAATAAAACTATTGTAAGATCCCGAAACCTGATATTCCCATCAGAGAACCAAGGTCTTTTCCCCGTACCACAGAAACCCACTTTCTCTTCTGTCTTTATTGTGTTCTCCAGCCTTTCAAATCTTCAAGTTTATTGTGCACCTTGCAATTCTATCCAGTTTTGGCGTAGTCTGAATTTCTTCCTCAGACATCCAAGCCAAGTACTTCCCATTGCCATGGAGGTATCCAGAAAGAAAAATTCCACAAACAAATAAAAGTAATAATAACCAGAAACTAAAAACAAACAAAATATGACATTAAAAGAAGTCTCCTACAAGGAAATCACGCCCATCTTAGCATTCTTCTTAAAACGCCTATCCTTTTCTCTTAGTACAAACTGAGTCCCAAACATCATTTCTTGATGGCTTCTCTTCTACCAATGTACCCCCAATAATTGTTCACAATACAATGATATTTTTAAATCACAAATTAGATCATGTTACTTTCTTGCTCGAAATATTCTAACAGTTTTCCATCATATTAACATACAGGTCAAACTCCTTGTCCTGGCTTCAGAAACCACAATTCAGCCCGTCCTCCTTCTGAAGCTACAAATCTCATCAGTTACCTCTTTGCCCAGTGTCCTGAAGGAATGCTGGCCTTATAGCCCTTCTTTTAACACTCCCAAACTAGTCTAGCAATCTATTCATCTCTTGGACTTGCATTTATTACTGGCTAATATTTTTTTTATCTACTTACATCTTTATCCTGTACATCTTTAACTTTCCCTGACATTTACACTGCCGTCTTCCCCAAAGCCTCAAAAATTGCTAGGCACTCTATAAACAGTTGTTTCATGAACTAATGCAGGGATAATTCATTTATTGATACTGTATCCCAACTGGCAATACAGAAATGTCAACAAGTACTTGAGGACAAAAGGTAGGATCAAGAAAATGGTAACAACTAACTTGCCATTCATTTGTAACTAAAGATATACTAATAGCTTATATTTAAGCAAATTAGATTACATGCTAGTTATTGTGTTAAGTGCTTAGTAATACATATTTAATGTAATCTTTGAAATGTAAAGAGTTAATGACTATTATAATGCCCTTTTTTTAAAAAGGGAACTGAAGAATACAGTGGGAAAGATAATTTTCCAAAGTTCTATTGTAAGAACTGGGAATCTCAGACTTTAATGTGACTTCAGAGCTCTTATATGTAACAACTATGTTTATTTAATATCTTTATTAGTCTGAAAATCCTGAGAAATGTAATGCATATCACCAGCTATCACAATGACACCAATGTGATGATCAGTGTATTCTGACAAATTTTGAATGATATCCTAATCACAGCAAAGTTCATACCTAAATATTGATACATTTCAGAACTTTCTGTTCCATTTATCTGTTTCTCCAGGTTTACAGTAGTATTTTAATCATACAAGATTTATCATGATTCTATTACTTGATTTTCAGTTCTGTGTTTTATGTAATTTATATGTTGTTGAGTCTCCCTTCCCATGGATTTAGGAAAGATTATTCTATGTAAACCTAATCTGAAATCTCTTTAGCAAAATTTTCAAGTCTCCTTGCCTTCTATTATTGTGAAAAAAAAAACAACAACACAGTTTTCCTATTGTGTTCTTGTATTTTCTATTTTATCAAATAGGTAAACCATTTATATTTGTATTCTGTATATTCTTGTACAGAGTGACCAAAATGGCCTTCACATTTCCCTCAGCCTGACCAGACTTAAAGATTTCTTGACTCTATGCCCTGACCTGCCTTTTCTGAAAGCATTTAACTTTGAAGACTTGTAAATTCTGTCTCTTTTTCTCTTTAAGATATAAATATTTTTTAAGACTTCTCGCCAATGTCACAAGCCAGCAATGTCTTTCTCAATGACCTGGGAACCATCCCTTGGAAATATAATCATTCAGTAAGATAGTACTCCCCTAGGGCCACCTGTTTTCCAGTTTCTATGGGGAAATAGAAGACTGACCCCCCACCACCACCACCGCTCTTAAGTTGTGAAACAATCTCCCATCAGGGGGATAACAGAAAGTTTAGTTTTCTTTTGTGTAAGGCTAATTAACAAGCAAAGGGACCCAAGATTCCCCTGACCCTAAGTCTTAAAAGTCCTCTATCACTTTCTTCTCAGCCAACTTGAGCTTAAACTGAGTTCTGGCCTCTCTTTCTCCCCTATTGCTATAGTCTTGAATGAACCTTTTTTGATGGTTGACTCCTTAATTTTAAAAAAATACAGGAGGTAATCTCTACATTGTAATGTAAGAATAAATAAATGAGTAGAAGGAAGCACTGGACATTTCTAAACCATTTGAAAGTAAACGAAACTTTATTCCCTCTCAATTCTTCTTAAATTAAAGCTAATATAATAATAACGAAAGTAACTTATGTTAAAATCCATGGAGGGGCACCTGGGTGGCTCGGTCGGTTGAGCATCTACCTTGGGCTCGGGTCATGATCCCAGGGTCTTGGGATCAATCCCTGCTTCGGGCTCCCTGCTTGGCGGGGAGTCTGCTTCTCCCTGTCCCTCTCCCCTCGCCCCAACTCGTTGTCTCTCTCTCTCTCATATAGGTGGATAAAAGTCTTTAAAAAAATAATAAAAATTAAAAAAATTAAATCCATGGATATAGGGGCCACATGGGTGGCTCAGTAAGTTAAGCATCTGCCATTGGCTCAGGCTGTGGTCCCGGGGTCCTGGGATCTAGCCTGTGTGCAGGGTGCTCATTAGGGTGTCTGCTTCTCCCTCAGCCCCTAACTCTGTTTGTGCTTCCTCTTTCTCTCTCCTTCAAATCAATCAATCAATCAATCTTAAAAATAATTTATGGATGTAGGCAATGGTATATTCATACCTCTAAAATCTCTTGTGAACTTAAAAAATAAAATTCAATTAATTATACATTTTGCATTATACATTTATCTCTAAAAACAAGAGGAAAATACAATGAAGACCTATACAAATATTGAGTAACTCAGCATCCCAAAGAACCTTAGAAGTCTATATCTTTGCAATACACACTGAATAAATAGGTCATCTACACATGTAAAATTCTAATTATATAGAGAGCTACTTTTGTGATTAACAAAAGAAAACATAGCATAATTTCAACAAAGATGAGCTTTGGAGTGAGAAAGATTTGAGTAAAATCTCAGCTCTACCTTTTGCTAATATGACCATGATCAAATTATAGAATTTTTAGTCCTAGTTTCAGCATTTGTTCGCGAGAGATACTACGATAGTCCTTTCTTAGTAAAAAGGTTTTGAGGATTAAACAAAATACTGTATATTTTGTGCTGGTTACATGGTGAACACTACTACATATTGAGCAATATTATTGTAGGTATTTTAAATAATAGCAATTATTCTAATAAGACCAGTAAACTACATATGAGAAATAGAATAAATTAAAGGACTCCAGTCCAAGTAAGACTTCATCTAAGATTGAAAGATTCATTTGATGTGAGATATATATATCATATATATGAGATATATATATAATATATGACAAGTGATTCAGGGATATTAAGAATTCTTAAGAAATGAAGTCTTAAACCCTTATCTGTAATTCCTAGTTAAACGCCACCTTTAGTATATGAAAAATACGTCTATCTTAAACAGTAAACATTTTACCTAGTGACAAAATGTAGTGCCCTTCTCATAAATGTAGCAGTGAGGCAAGAGGTTCATCAACATCATATTTCATAGCACTGTGCCAGCAAATTTAGCCAAAGTAATAATATAGGATAGAAAAAATTAAACTATAAACTTTGGAGAAAGGGGAGATAAAATGTTAAGACTAAATATGTAGAAAATATAAATAATTTTGAATTGGTAATTTATAGAGAATATATGAGTAAATAGTCTTCCTGTATTTCCTCCCATCACCACTTAGAAAAATGATAAAGATTTCTAACAATAGTGACAAAACATAAGTATGAAATATTAATATTCCTATCTTTAAAAGATCACTACACCTAAAAATCTTATGATGGGCCTAATGTTAATAGTTTTTATTGTAAAATGAATGCCTACAAATGTTAGATGTATGATTAACCCCTATTTTTACAACAGTTTCTTCAATTCTCTTTAAAATCATGGGATGGGGGGGCGCCTGGGTGGCTCAGTGGGTTAAAGCCTCTGCCTTCGACTCAGGTGATGATCTCAGGGTCCTGGGCTCAAGCCCCGCATCAGGCTCTCTGCTCAGCAGGGAGCTAGCTTCCCCCTCTTCCTCTGCCTGCCTTTCTGCCTACTTGTGATCTCTCTCTCTCTCTCTCTCTGTCAAATAAATAAATAAAATATTAAAAAAAAAATCGTGGGATGGTGGTACCATTATTTACCCCATTTGACAGAGGAAGAGCTAGGGTTAAAGAGGTGAAGCCACTTGTACAAAAAGACATGCCTGGTGAATGCCAGAACCCAAACGTGAACTTGTTTGGTCTGGTCGCTGTCCAATATTGACCAACATAGCAGAAATGCTTACTTGCCAACTCAGTGTCCGTTCTCCTCTTTTCTTAATGAACAGACACAGGATTCTGTTTGGGGTGAGAAGATGTCTACCAGAAAAATAATATGTAAACAACGTGGACAGACTCAGCTAATACATATATATTTTTTTTTCTTTCCCTTTTTCCTTCTAAGTGTCCCAAATACAAATGGGATTTTAAAAGTGGAATAGCTTTCATGCAGCCATCAATCAGCAGGATCAAAGCCCACTGCAATGGCAATATTCAGTGCTAAAGGCGAGGATCCTCATAGACTTCATTTAGGAGAGGGATGGTTACCAACTGTACTGGAAGGCAATTTGTGAATGAAGACACAATATTTAAAATATTTTGCCTACTAATAGTATCTGCCCAAAATTCCCAATAATAATACTATCCTTAATTGTATCACTGCACATCCACGTAATAGAATATAATATCAATATCTTAAAAATATTTTTGAAGACTAATAAACTGCTTAGGGGAATATTCATGCATTATTTGATAGAAAAATGCAAAACTGCTAATTGAGATATACTAAATGATATTTGAAATATGTGTATGTTTGAGCGTTCCAACATAATATCATTTTTTAATGGTGATGGATTTTTTATATTTTTCAGTACTTTGAATGATTGGTAATAATCATACATAACGTTCATAATAGGTAAAATATATATATTTTTTAAACCCGGACTCTAAACTCATTCTTCAGTTCAATCAAAATATCTTTTGAAAGTTGTGGGGACAATGACTCTAATGTTAAAACATCCAGTTTACGAAATATTCTGAAAAGAGAATAAAAAAGGATGGTATCAAAATTACTAGTTGTACAAGGATGCAGGTACTTGTCATGTATTCCATGTTATTGGCAGATGTTCCCAGTTGAGTGCAGGGCCCAATGAGGGTGTCATGGGTCTGAATTGTGTTCTGAACTTGGGAACTATGAGAATAAAGACAAATGGAGGTTGCTTTTTATCTGGCTCGTCTAGACAGGATTGTTTATGCTCTTTTCTACTGAATTCACAACAACTGGAAAAACCATTCTTCTTTTCACTCACACAAATGTTTTCAAATCGAGAAAGATTAGAACGGAAGCTCAAGAAAATCCCATCGACCTCACTCGTCTGCCAATTCAGTGCCTGAGAACTTTCAGAAAACAAAGATTTCAAAGTCACAAAATGAGTCACAAAATGAAATTACAATGGACTTACTTCCAAAACTTTAATGACAAAGGTAGAATGGCATGATTTACATTGAAAAAAAAAAATGGCAGCAAAGTATAGTAGAAACCCTCTCGATCGGGAGGCACAGCATTTGGCTCTGTGTCCCTATTCTGCTATTAATTAGCTACTTAATTTTTAATAAGTGGCATATGTTTACTGAGCTTTATCTCCTCCTATAACAAGGGTAATAATGATATCTGCTTTATTTACATATTTCTCCCTTTATTATAAATACTAAATGAAACATTGTATATAATAGTACCACTTGGCAGATAAAGTACTTCAAATATAGTGTTTAGTGTTATATAGCATGTATGGCAAATACTGTTTTTAAGTTCTGGCAGCTCCCCCTACCCACCTCAATGATTTACTATTTCTATATATACACCTCTGCCCACAGACTGTGCCCACAACAGGCTGAATGGAGAAGCACATGAGAGTCCAGGAGCTTTTTATTCTGCCAGAAATTAAAAAGATTTCCAAAAATGTTGAAAACATTGGCTGTTCTTGTCCATTTATTTTGTTTTTGTTTTGGGAAATACATTTTTCAGAAAATGTGTTACAGGGATTAATATGTCAGATAATTATCATTTTAACATAAATTAATAAATACATGTTTTAAATTTTCTGTTTTAATTCCTAAGACAAAAAATAGCAATATAGTTAGTCTTCATAAACAAAAACTACTGAGGATCTTCAATATTTTTTAGTATGGAGTCCTGAGACCAAAATGTTTGAGAACTGTGGGTGTAAATTGCTACCCTTTGGCATTCACTACAACCATTTAAGATAAGCTTAAGCTATCTCAATTTTCTGAAGCAAAAAAATCCAGATTAAAGGTATACATACATACATTCAAAAATATATGATATGATACATAAATCATTAATTTGTTTGTTTAAGAATATTCTTCTAATTTGAATTTTATATTTTTATATGAAATGGGTCTCACCATGGAATCCCAAAGGAAAATTATGCGACTTTAACAATCTTATAGTACCATTAGAATTGTGCAAGATAATCATGAAAATGTAGAAGTATTTGCTACCTGGTCCTAATCTGTTCTGGACCTAAATATTGATAGTCCTGAGCCTCAATCAATAATGAAAATGTTTGCAGGCCCGAATAATAAAGAGCAATATTGCACATAATTATAGCATAAGCTTCTGTAATAAATACTGCTATATTAATACCAAAGGACCAGGAAAGTAAATGCTTATCAGCATATGGGAAACATAAAATTCTAAGAAAGTGGCCTGCCAGGGTAATTTAGCAAGTATGTTTAAAATCTTCATGTGACTGAGAAAAAATTGAATTTCATTTGCAAGTAGTTTCAGGTTAACAAGCAGTAAAATCATTCCTGTATTATTTTTAGTTATAAAACATAAACCATATAAATTAAGTGACATATACATGCAGCTATGTCTTCTTTTTATCCAATTTGATTGATTACACAAGTTTCATTGTAAGCAAAACAAAAACAAAAACAAAACAAAACAAAAGAACAACTGAATTCACTTAGTATAAGAGTACCTTATAATTTCAAAATTATCCAGAGGGCTGACTAATTTCCACTCTCCTGTCAGATGCTTCCTCCAGGCTTTCGCCTACACTTTGCTCTGGGCTTCAGGGGGTTGACTCCCATGAGTTGCTTCATCCCCCCACACACCTCAATTGCTCTATCCTCAGTTTTGTTTAGGCCAACAGGGGCAGCAGCAGAGAATTGGTGAGCTGGCAAGAGAGAAAGGAGGAAAGGGGGGAGGGAGATAGAGAAGAGAGAGAGGAGAGAGAATTGGTTCCTCCCTCTCCTTGTTGCAGTGTTTTACTGTGATTGTGATTGCTTTCCTCCACCTTGAGGATCAAACTCCCAGAGCTGCTGCTCTCGCCACGTGCCAGGTTCCATTCATTATTCCATATTGCTTTGCTCCTTTGGGTGGACAGGTAGTAAAAGTGGCCAGAATTTACTGGTGCCAGGATGCTTCATCATCCCCTCCTGGAGACTTTAGTTCTACTCTTACCTCCCTTCATCTCTGTGAATAGATTTTACATTGAACTTTCTTTTTTTTTAAGGATTTTATTTATTTATTTGACAGAGAGAGAGAGAGATCACAAGTAGGCAGAGAGGCAGGCAGTGAGAGAAGGGGAAACAGGCTCCCTACTGAGCAGAGAACCCAATGTGGGGCTCGATTCCAGGACCCTGGGATCATGACCTGAGCCGAAGGCAGAAGCTTTAATCCACAGAACCTCCCAGGCACCCCTATATTGAACTTTCATTAGACTTTCTTGAGTTAACATATTGGGTATGTCTTACTGACGGTTGTTTCAGAATCTCTCACAAGTCTGTGTGATTTTCAGACACAACGGGAGAAGATTTTCCATCTATGAGATTGCTATTTTGTAAGCCAAACTGTTAATGAAAACTCATTAAGAGTCTCACTTATTCCCACAATGAGGAATCAGGTTTAGTATTTGTTGGACTGGCCAATAAAACCATCCAAACAGACTATTTTATATCATTCTATCCACAATACATAAAAAGGCAAAACTTTTGCTGGGTTTTAAGTTTTACTGTATTTTAAGCAAATTAGATATATGTAATGCTGAAATTACTATGAGCAGATTAGTTATTAAAAGTGAATGTCAGGGTGCCTGGGTGGCTTAGTTGGTTGAGCAACTGCCTTTGGCTCAGGTCATGATCCTGGAGTTCTGGGATCGAGTCCCACATCGGGCTCCCAGCTCCACGGGGAGTCTGCTTCTCCCTCTGACCTTCTCTCCTCTCATGCTTCTCTCACTTTCTCTGTCTCTCAAGTAAATAAATAAAATCTTTAAAAAAAAAAAAGTGAATGTCAGCTCATTTAGTATGTATTTTTACCAAAGAGGGGAAATGGAAATGTTCCTTGATGGCGCAAGCATCATCTCTAAGAAATTGAACAGGCGTGGTGTCAAATACTGTTCAGTTTTTTAGAAATCTAACAACAGTAATATTCTAAGAACTTTATGTATATTGATTCATTTAACTTCTTAAAAATTTTATGAGTTATGTGCTAGTATTCTTCCATTTGTAGGAAAAGGCTTGATCACAAAAAGATTGAGCACCTTGCCCCAAATCACACAGTAGATGGCTGAAATGGAACTAAAACAAGAGTTAAAAATAATTACATTGGTCTTTACATGTGTCCTTTACTTCTTTGAATAACATTAATAAATTTCCAAAGTGATTAAGAAGTTGACCTTTTGAGGCACAACTAAAATTGTATGACTGATATTAAGCAATTTTATTATACTTTTCCCAATTACATTTTAGTAAAAGTAAATTTTTACTAGAAAATGGTGCTTGTGTGTCTCAGTCAGTTAAGCGACCGCCTTTGGCTCAGGTCATGAAGCCAGGGTCCTGGGATGGAGCCCCACATCAGGATCCCTGCTCAGTGGGGAATCTTCTTCTCAGTCTCCCTCTGCTGCTCCCCTCTCCTCCCCCACTTGTGTGCTCTCTCTCAATAGAGATACTTTCAAATAAATAAATAAAGCCTTTTAAAAATTTACTAGGATATTATTTTAATCTGCTCATATTTTGTTTCATTTTAAGAGAACAGAAAATTAATTATCAATTCAACCATATCACAATTAAAGATAAATGAACAAAAAAAGAATCCTGTGATACCTAAGAAATAGCTACATAACTGGTGTCTCTAGCTCACCCTTTCTCCATTGCTGACTCTGCTGACTCATCAAATATTCAGAAGATGTCTGAGGTGTGTGTGGTACTGTCCTATGCTGGTGCTATAAGGGGAACAACACACATACTCTTCTGGCTCTCATGGACGCATCATGATGGAGATAAATGTGAACAAAATCATTACATCTGTGAACATTATCATGAAAGAGGGACTTAAGATAAAATAAAAGTGAACATTCCAAATCAAGAAAACGAGGCAGCATTTTTCTGGGCTGAATCTAGACCCAAAGGAAGAAGAGATCTTGTCTAGAAAAGAGTGGGGTTGGCTAAGGGAGAAAATATTCAAGGACAGAGTAAACTAGCTGAAAAAGGGGCTGCAGGAAGGAGAGTTCAGATTTTTCTGTGAAGTAAAAATTCATCATTTTCTCTGGAATTCAGAATGTTCTAGATACTGATGTTTAGGTCATATGGTTTCAGAAGGAAAGTAGATTTTGCGTATTCAGTTTATGAGACAGAAATTTTAAGAAACTCTCCTTTATGTTTCTAATGTCAAAGTCATGGTTCCAGCCTGTGTAAAGTCTTTCATTTTTCATATCCTTCTATTCCAGAGGGAGAATGTAAAACAAAAAGAACTGAAAGAAGCTGAAACAATGTGGCAAAATTACCTTAAAAACACGCTATGAAAGAACTGTCTCAAAAATTCCCCTCAGGAAATTTATCTATGGAAAAAAAAAATGAGTAACAAATGGAGAATGGTGTGCATTTTATCATGAAATAATAATTGTGTAATGAGAACTACAATTAATAACTGGGAGCATTTTGCACATATTATAGTTAATATTTACAAAATCCTTACAGTTTTGGTACTTTTATCCACATTTATAGATGAGAAAACTGAAAAGTTACATGAATTACCCAAGTTTTATACCTTTACATAGAGTTGCTAGCATCATAAACATGGCTAGTCAGACTCCAAAGTCATTGCTCCTTCTGCTCTACCTGTAAGAGATGAAAAATTAGTCTGGTTCAATGCTTAGATGGGAAAGAA
>CM052800.1:19434418-19478908 GCA_028533885.1 Nasua narica | reverse complement strand
CCCCCATAACCTCCTGCCCTGCCTCTCAAATTCTTCATATCAGAGCGATCATGTGATAATTGTCTTTCTCTGACTGACTTATTTCGCTTAGCATAATACCCTCTCATTCCATCCACGTCGTTGCAAATGGCAAGATTTCGTTTCTCTTGATGGCTGCATAGTATTCCATTGAATATATATACCACATCTTCTTTATCCATTCATTTGTTGATGGACATCTAGGTTCTTTCCATAGTTTGGCTATTGTGGACATTGCTGCTATAAACATTCGGCTTCTTTTATTGGAACTTTAAAAACTTGTCTAAGATCTACTGTTTTAGGAGAAATGTTTTAATAAAAATATATAAATCTATTTGTCTATAATCAGCTTGTGGGACAAGATTCAGTGAAATGTGGAAAACATAGTAAATAAGAACATATATGTACCAACTTTTTGTCTTAGGGAATGACTGTTCCTTAAAAGCTAATTCCGTGTGGCTTTGACCACCTTTGTGAGAATATTATTGAATTTCTGAAGAGGGACTTAATTTTATAGCTTATACTGTATACCAGGTAATTTTTTACCTATTATACAGACAATTATTCAATTTAATACTGTTGAAAACCTAGAAACAAGCACTGTAATCTCTATTTACAAATGGGGAATCTGAGACTTAATAAGATTGTACAACTCTCAGTTAAGAATCCATTAAGAATATTTGTATGGCAAACCCTAAAAGACTCTTAACTATAAAGAGTAAACTGAGGGTTGCTGAAGGGGAGGTGAGTGGGGAGGCGGAGAACACTTGTTGGGATGACACTGGTTGTTACAAGTAAGTGATGAATCACTAAATTCTTTTCCTGAAACCAATACTACACTATATGTTAACTAAATTGAATTTAAATCAAAAAAGAAAAAGGAAAAATAAATAAATAAGAAGAAAAGAAAAGGGACACTTGGGTGGCTCTATCAGTTAAGCATCCTACTCTTGATTTCAGCTCAGGTCATGATTTCAGGGTCATGAGATTGAGCACCTTATCGGGCTCCATGCTTACTCATCGTGGAGTCTGCTTGAGATTTTCTCTCTCCCTCTCCCTCTGTCCTTTCCTTCGCTTGTGTCCTATTAATAAATAAAATCTTAAAAAAAAAACAATGTTTGTAGGGCATTACTATTTACCAGGGGATATGCTAAATGCCTTACATCAGTGATCTCAAAAATCCAACACTATTAGATAGGGATAGTAGTGATGATAGTGGTGATGATGAGGACGATATCCATTTTACAGGTGCGGACCTTGAGTAAACATCTCCATTCACCACATCATACATGCTGAACTTAAAAAACTAAAATTTGAGGGATAACTCTGACACTTGGAATTTCCAGAATATTCCCTTAGGAGATTATAAATTCACCACATTTTAGCACAGGAATATCTTCTTGCTCCACTCTAGTGACCACCCAAAGAATATAAGAGACACTATATTCATATTTGAAACTTAAAAGATAACTCTAAGTAATGGAGCCATGAGACCTGATTATCATCCATCTGTGGCAATTAGACTAATAGTTTCCATTCTAGGAAGAACTATTGCTTTGGCATCTCATTTATTTCATTACACAAGCTCATTTTTCCAGCTGTGATCATATGCTGACTGGGATATGCATAAATGAAAATCACAGAGTTCTAAATACCATAATATATGTATTGGTTTGAAATCTAACACCTTAGAGACTTCATGGGAAATTACTTCTGGTTCAGAAATATTTTAATGACCTTGGCCCTGAAATGCTCTTAGGTGGCCAATTCAAGCAAGAGCTGATGACATTAAATGAGAGAGCAAAAATTAATTGGCTTTGAGCATGAAAATGAGTAAATACAAATTTATAAATGGAATTTAAAATGTTTGGGATGTTAAACCAAAATGTAATATAGGATGACATTAGTGACATCACATAGTCCTGTGTTATTTCAACTTTTATGGGATCTTTATGTTTCCTTTGATCTGATCAGAATCTATTTCCTCCCCTTTCCTATTCTCTATGAAGCCTGCGCCTGGCATAAACTCACTATTCCATATGCCTGTCTTTACTAAAAAAGTACTGTAGACAATACAGATGCTCCCTTCACTTAGTCCACTGCTTTCACTTTACCACTCATTTCATAATATGATTTTAAAACTGTACACTTTAATAAAAGTAACATAATTAAATTGATTACAGATTAAATGATTAAATTGATGCAGAGCTATATTGATAAAAATATGTACATATGTTAACAAATATAAATAGGAATGCAAGAATTAGCACCCAGAAAACATCATTGATTCATTTCAGAAAAAGAAAATGAAAGGCTGAATTTATTTGTCACATCTAAAGATTTAAAAAGAAGAAAGAGAATGTGATTGAATTTTGCAAGTGTATATGAAGGCCACGAATCGGTTACTATGTATTGTCGAAAGCTAGTTCAACCAAGACCTATAATGACGATGCCTTATAATTTACGTAAAAACACATTTAGTCCTGGATTTCAGTATGGATATAAAGATAAATTAGGAAAATGTTAATTTTCTTGCCTTATTTAACATATTAGAATAGCTGTTCTCAATAAGAAATGTATATACCCTCAAGGATTTATTAAAGAATTATGACCCATAAAGAATTTAAATATGCCCTACCCTGGCCATCTTTTATTGTAGGCCACTATTGTTGGGAGCATGCCATGAGTTCAGAGGGGCATACCCAGTGAGGACATTCAGTGTGGAACTACTCAACTAAATCACATTTGAAAGAGGGAAATATTGTCAACATCTGCCATCTTTTGGGATATTGTTGAAGAAATTGCTTTGAAATTGAAATGTGATGCTGTTCATAAGGAGTAGTAAAGAGTTGCAGCATCCTCATTCCCACAGAGGCTCAGATCAGGTAATCCAGCTACCATCCCTAAGGGATGGACTGGTGTTTTGATGTAGACAAGAATGTCATGAATCTCCTTGGGAAAAAAAAGGAAGTTGACCTTTACTGATTTATGTTTAGTAGTTATGGGAATTCTGTTGTGATAGTGGTTGGTTTCCAATTATTTAAATGATTGTAAATGTAATAACTACTCAGGATAATTTTCTGTGTGTATATATTCATAATAAAGGGATGACAATGTTCCACAAAAATATATATTTATAAATATATATGTACATACATGAATTTTTACAAATGATATCATACTATAGAATTTATTTTGTAATTTGTTGTATGTGTGTTTTACTTAACGTGGCAGAGATGTCTCTTCATATCTGTACATATAAAGCTGTTTTATTCTTTTTAATTTAAAAATATGCATTATTCTATAACACTAATATACAATGGGAGAGAGGGCATGTGGTTCTTAAGCATGCTAACTGCTAATTTGAGTACTTAATTGTTGACTCTAGAAATAGGCATTTTATATTCAAGCTCAGTCACTTACTAGGTGTATTAATTTAACCATTTTTAGGCTCTTTGTGCCTAGATTTTCATATCCATAAAATGCTAATAATACATCTACATTTTAACATTGTCTTGAGGATTAAGTGATTGATTCATTCATCCAACGTATTCAACAAATATTTCCTGAGCCCTTACTATGTTCAATACAGATCTAGGAACTTCCGATCCTGCACTGAACAAAGCTGACAATGATTTCTTTTCTCTCATGGAATTTACATTATAACAAGAGGATACAGAAAAATTAGGAAAGTAAAATAAATATGTAGATTACGTTACAGTAAGTACTATGCATAATAGAAAAAGGAGAGACCAGTAGGAAGTAGAGGACTCCCTGTGGTGGGAGAACTTTCAATTTAAATAGCTGCTTAGGATAGTCATCTTAGGGAAGGTGGTATGAGTAATAACTCGAAGGTGGTGAGTTAGGAGGATATTAAGAGAAAAAGTTTACCAGCTGGATGGTACAAGTAATGCAAAGTCTCTATGTTATTGTTCTGACCATAGACTCCCCAAGGAAGAACAAGGAAAGCAATAGGGCAGAACACAGAGAGTGAAGAAGAAAGTAGTAGAAGATTAGGTCATAGAAATAAGAAGGACAAGGAGGACCAATAAGGTAAGTCTTTGTAGAACACAAGACTTGGACTTTTCTAGTTCATTGCAAAACTCACACCAGAGCAGTGACATCACCAGATTTACATTTTAAAATATCCCTCTGGTTGCTATCTAGGTAATAGCATTGCAAGTGGGGAACAAACTTAGAAAGCTTATTGGGAAGCTACTGCAGTAATTAGGATTAGCAGTGGACTCAGACCAGGATATTTGCAGTGGACATGGTTGGAAGTTATTATATTTGGATATAATTTAAAGGCCAAGAAAATAGGATATGCTGATAAATTGACTTTAGGGGGTGGGAGAAAGCAAGTATTCAGGGAAAACTTCAAGTATTTTGGCATTACTACCTAGAAGCATGGAATTGTCATCAGATGAAAACGGGGAAAACTCTGGGAGAAGGACATTTAGCAGAGAAAGCTAGGAGTTAAATTTAGGTTGTGTTAATTATGCAGTCTACCTAACGTCCAACAGAGATATGGAGAATTCAGTTCTCAAATAACATAACTGACCTTTGGAAATGGCTCTCAGAGAGACTCTGATGTAAGCTAATTTTATTGGTTATGTAATAGGCTCCTAAGGAAGAAGTTAAAATGCCTCCTGAACACTGAGTACTAGGTTAGCTGATGTAAAATCTATTGCTCCATCTCTACTTTGTAGCTGTATATACATGGCTAATACAGAAATTGACAGGTTATTGAGTGCCCACACAAATGTAATGAGTGCCCACACAAATGCCATCAACTACTTTATTAAATTCATTCCGATCCATTAGATTCCTACCATGTCAGAGTGCTAGGCTTAGTTCACCAGAAAAATAGATAATAGAAGGAATCACACTTATTGTTCACTCAGACTCTGGGAGAGCTTCTGTGCTTTGATGGAATCCATATAGATCAGGAAAAAGAATCAGCTCACGCCAGTAATAGTGTTCTTCTCTCTGAGCTGAGTGACCTGGATATGGTGACAATGTGACAAACCCATAACACTGAACTGTCTGTGAAAAGTACTTAGAAAAAGAAAAACAGCTCTTGTATTGGCCCACCCTCCGAAGAGACTTTCCTCCTCACTATTCCACTTAAGGTGACCTTAGATTTGGTGTTGCTCAAAAATGGTCGTGCCTTACTCTACACCTTTCTTAACACCATTATTTGGGGAAGTGATACTTCATTAATGGAATGCTCCTTCTCAGTATCTTTTACTGATTTACCAGTCCACCTCCACCATTACCAACTAGCTCTTCCCTCAGTTTCTTCAAAAACAATTGCAACCTTCTACTCAAAGCACTTGGCCCTTATTTCTCCTTTCTATGATATAGTCAACTCACAAACAAATCCTTTCATCTCTGACTTGATAATACATTCAGAATCCAGTCCTTCCCAATACCTCCACTCCTACCAGGTCCAAGCAACTACCAACTTTTGCTTAGGTTTGTATAACAGATTTCTAGAGATTTCTACCTCCCAGTATCCTTACTCTCCTTCCCATCAGTTGATTCTTTTTTCTTTTTTTTTTTAAGATTTTATTTGTCAGAAAGAGAGAGACAGACAGAGCACAAGCAGGGGGAGTAGCAGGCTCCCTGCTGAGCAAGAAGCCTGATGCAGGGCTCAATCCCAGGATCCTGGGATCATGATATGAGCTGAAGGCAGACACTTAACTGACTAAATCACCCAGGCACCCCACACCAGTTGATTCTTAACATGGTGCCAGAATGCTCCTTTAGAAATGTCAGATGATTTCATTCCTTTGCTCAAAATCTGTCAGTAGTTTTCCAATTAATTCACAAAAAAGTCCTATGTAAACTGACATTATCTCCTATTGCTTCAAGACTTGTTCATTGAGCTTCACCCACATTGGTATCTTATTATTTCTGAAATATTCTAATGTCATGTCATCTGAAATGCCTCAGAACATTTGCACTTGCTGTTAACCTCTACCTGGAATGCTCTTTGTGACAATGCTAGGTGACACACTTCTCACTTCCTTCAATTATCTGGCCATCTATTCTCTCTTCACTGATTCCTCCTTTATGATCCGATATAAGATAACAATCCCCTTCCAGCCTATCCTTTTTACACAGTTCAGTTTTTTCAGTACCATTTATCTCTGTGAGAATTACCTTGCATGCACATTTTTAGTAGTTTGTCATTTTCCTCCCACTAGAATGTAACTTCCACTAATGCAATTGATCCCAATAAATAATTGTTAAATTAATGAATGCATTCTTCTTTGAAATGATGCTTGTGTTTATTTTTAATTATTCAACAGGGAATGTCTCTCCCCTGATTTTATCTTTTAAAAAATATTCCTAAGCCTATTATTAGATTGTATATCCAAATGGCCAGGTGAGCTATGTGATTTTTGTCCTCTCTGTCTATTTTTGTAAGACCCAATGCACAGTCATATCTTCCTGAAGTTCCTTGAAGACTCGATATTTTCCTCTCGATTAGTGCAGATTTGAAGATCATATTTCAAGGTGGAAGAGTCCAGTAGTATTTTGGAGTATTAAAACCCAGCAAAGACATGAACATTAAATTATATAAAGAAAAAAAAGGTTATATAAAGTATCATTTCATCACCCTCATCTTCTCCATCATAATTGTTTCTGTGGTCATAGCTAACATTTACTGAGAATTTACTATATTACATACATGGTTCTCAATGCTCTGTGTGTACTGACTTGTTTAATCACAATAGCTCCATGCAGTTGGCATTACTGACTTATTTTATGGATTACTTCTCCTATTTTATAGATGATGCAACTGAAACAAAATAATCTGTCGCACACTTTTTGTAATATAAACATCCAACCTGAAAGTGGTTGGTTGTTAAAAAGAATTCAAGTAATGAGCAATAACCTTTACTACAACTCTATGGCTATTAAAAAGGAAGAGGTGGGTTTGTGTTCAAGAAGGCAATGTACAGAGACCTTGAACTCCCCTCCCCCCGCAAACACAGCCAATCTCCAACTACATATGGAAAAATTTGCCCTGGAAAACATCTAAAATCTAGTGGAACAACTCCTTCACATCAGGCAAGGGAGAAATACACACACACACACACACACACACACATCAAAGCAGATAGAAGAGACTGAGACACAATCCTGCCATAAGCTGCTCCCTGGCTGACCCTCTCACCCACTTAATCTGCATGGTAACCCACAATCAGGAGGGAACTCAAAACCCAAAGGTTCTCTCTGAGGAGGGAAAGGCTCACCCTCCCCCACATCAGGCACCCCAAATGTTAAGAACTGCATCTGAGAGAGGAGCCCCCAAAACATTTATCTTTGAAAACCACTGTGCCCATGCCAAAGAGACCCCTGGTGCTCTGGCAAATTTAGGGGCTCTTAAGGGGCTCACACAAAGACTCATTCATCCCTGGGCCCAGTACAGGAGCAGCCTTTGAAAAGTGTCCAGACTTGATGCAAAGGAGGCTCATTTGCTCATTTTAAATCATTGCACCGAGGGACAGGGGCCTGCTGGAATATTCTCCCAGCAATGAGGTTGGTGTGCACCATTTTTGCACTTCTCTCTGCCTTGCTAAAGCCAGCAGGTACCATATTTCCTTTTCTTTTTTTTTAATTTATTCTAGATTTTAAAATTTTTACTTAATTATTATTATTAGTTACTCTATACTTGTTTTCCTGGCAGGCATTATCTTATTTTTTTTTTCCTCTAGACATTTTTTTAAAATATTTTATTTATTTATTTGATGGAAAGATAGAGAGCACAAGTAGGCAGAGCAGTAGGCAGAGCAGCAGGCAGAGGGAGAGAAAGGGAAAAGCAGACTCTCCACAGAGCAGGGAGCCCAATATGGGGCTCGATCCCAGGACCCTGAGATCATGACCTGAGCCGAAGGCAGCCGCTTAACCAACTGAGCCACCCAGGCGCCCCTAGAATTTTTTTTTTTACAGTGGGTGCCATCTTTATACTCTAGCTGGTGGGTGACATCTTTGTGCCCTCTCTTTGCCTTGCTAAAGCCAGTGTATGTTTATTTTTTCCCTGGATGCCATCTTTGTGCTTCCCTCTGCCTTGCACCAGAGTACCAGTATCTCCCGGAGGGGAGCATCTCCAGGGAAATATCTGATACACTGGTTAATATGTCTGAGGACCAAGTTTTTGTGGGTGCAGCCTAGAAGATGCCCTTTGACCGTCTGCCTCTGGAGGCCAGGGAGGCCTGCATTCCTGGGTCCCATGGGACTAAAATAATCAGAAAGACAGTTCTTGGTAGATTGCCATCCCCAGGGTATGGCACAGACAGCCAACTGAAACATACCCCCAGTCTTTCTGAGAAAGAGTCCTCTCTTTTCTTGTCTAAGAGCTTTGGTCTGGGTGGGCAAGCTTCTGGTTTGGCATTCTTCAAGGAGCTGGTGAAGGCATTCTCAGGGAACAGAGGCTGGTGGATGCAGTCTCTGTGCTCTTCTTCTGCTTCATTCCCACTCATTGATAGTTTGCAGAAAAAAGTTTATATTCTTGTCCGGTGCCCTGATTTTTGCGGCTGTTGCCAGGGGACACTTCCAGATTGCCTGACTTTGCAGGCCAGTAGGGCTTATGAATACAGCACCAAAGGACTGTATATATTTTCATTCTGTACAAAATGCTATCTGTGGAACTGGGTTCCAATCAGTCTGAATCTAGGTGCTGATTGAAATCCTTTCTTTTGGGATATCAGCAGGGCTTAGCGCACCCTCAAATGCTGGAGATATTCAAAATAAAATAGGCAGCTTGTGAATCACAAAGATTTGAGAGACAATCAAGAGCTACTGCAGGCTTAAATATTAAGCTGCCCTTCTACCAAAGGGCACTCCTTCAATATGGGAGTGATGGCTGTTTGATCTAAAGCACAGAAGCCAACACAGGGGGTCAAGCAAAATGAAAAAAACAGAGGAATATGTTCCAAATGAAAGACAACATAAAACCTCAAAGGAAAGCTTTAATGAAAAGTAATTTACCCAATAGAAGAGAAAACCTACTGGCCTCCTGTGGGGATGAGAAATGGGGATGAGAAACCCACAGTTGGCACATCCTTAGGAGCCTCGGGACAAGCTAACAGAGCAAAAGATATAAACTTCATGTGAACTCTCACAATTGCCATCCTTTGTTGTTAACTGTATATCAACAGTCTTTTGCCAATCTCAGCCAAAAAGCCCATGTTCATCGATTGTGTAATTCTGAATCTTAGTTCACCAAATATCCACTTCACCAGACCCATTCGGAAACAAAGCCATCATTTCCATCATCTGAATACTAAATTGGCCTACCTAATCACTCATTTCATCACTGATTGGTTACTGGCCTGAAAAATCAGTGGATCTGGGGACCAGGTGTCACCATCGGAAATATGCCTCTATTTTATTTGCCTTTTCACCTGCTGCCATTCTTTGCAAAGTACTCAGGTGCTAGGTCAGTAAGCTCTCCTAAATGGCTAACAGCCAGCAATCCCAAGCAAATAGCAAGCAGCATCTAAGAGACAATTTCCAGAGGTATTTACTATGAAAAATGAGATGAATCATCAGCATTCCACAAATAACCCAGGGTTGAAGCGTCTACTAATGAAAGTCACCTATGTAATACACAAGGTTAAGTATCTCTTACAAAAAGAAATGATAACTCACCTTGTTCAATTTGTAGAAGAACAGAAATGATGATAAGGTCACCAGCTGGTATCATTCTTCTGAAACCTCTTTCAAGAAATTAGTTATTATCATAAGGACAAAAGCAAATGGACACAAGTAAGAAAATCAACAGATAAAAAAATGTACTCAAGATATCAGCCACATCTATCCACAGAATTTTAACATTATCATAAATGAATACACATCATCCTTTTGATTAAAACGTGGGGTTTACACAACTCAGTGGTCTAAAGTTACTTTCAGTTTCATTTGTCCCCAAATCTGGTATCTGTCTGGATCCGTACGACTCAAAAAAAATGTATATCTTAAAAATATTTAAAGACTCCTATTGCAAATTTCAGTTTCCTCCAATGGACAAACAGAAGCCAAATATCTTGATTTCATTGACTTACTCATCACATCTACTCACTTTCTGAAAGTAATTTTGACTTCCTAGAGACATGTATATCATTTGATGGCTTCTGCATCTCAATACTTTGTATGCAGTTAAGACTAGGGATAGAACACAAAGCCATATCTGGGTCACAATCAGCACTTGGCTGCCTGTGAGAGCAGGGATGCTGTAGTTTCTTATGTAAGGTTGCAGGGAGCAGAGACAAGGTTGAATGATGTGGCCTCACATCACAGGTGAAAGAAGGAAGTCTTGGGGCACCTGGGTGGCTCAGGGGGTTAAAGCCTCTGCCTTCAGCTCAGGTCATGATCTCAGCGTCCTGGGGTCCAGCCCTGCATCTGGCTCTCTGCTCAGCGGGGAGTCTGCTTCCCCCCGTCTCTCTGCCTGCCTCTCTGCCTACTTGTGATCTCTCTCCTGTCTATCAAATAAATAAATAAAATCTTTTAGAAAAAAAAGAATAAACTTCACTATAAAAAAAAAGAAAGAAAGAAGGAAGTCTTTCAAAGGATACTGCATATGCCTGACTCTCAACAAACCAGTCTGAGTCTCAGCTCTGAAAGTTAGGAACCTGGCAAGTATCTTTCAGGGATATGTCAATTTAACAAAACTCCGAAGACTGAAAAAAAAAAAAAAAAAACAGAAATCCTACCTTCTGAGGCTAGAGGAAGGCTCAAAATGTCCAATAGACTGAATATTTGCATAAGTCTGTGTAGCATTTTTTTTAACTTTTTTTTTTAAGGTGACCATTTTAATAGGCAAGGATGCTTAAAAGACACGCTGACTTGCACACCCGCCTGCCATATCTTTTTTTTTTTAAAGATTTTACTTATTTATTTGACAGAGAGAGAGATCACAAGTAGGCAGAGGGGCAGGCAGGGGGTGGGGGAAGCAGACTCCCTGTTGAGCAGAGAGCCAGATGCGGGGCTCCATCCCAGGACCCTGAGATCATGACCTGAGCTAAAGGAAGAGGCTTTAACCCACTGAGCCACCCAGGCGCCCCACATATTTTCTTTTCACAAGAAAAGTATGTGAGTATGTGGGGATTTAAATTACTAGAAGCTTATTGATGTACGCAGAATCCTGCCTATAGGTATTACTTTTATGATTCAAATGCTGAAATGCTCAGTTCTAAGGGCCTGGTACAGCCTTCTCACCCAGTAGACCTGGTTGATGGGGTATAGTCATGCTAAGCCAACAAACAATACACAAAATCAGCTTAGCACTGCTTCATTTGGCATTTGGGGGTTGCCCTTTTCTTACTGTTCAGCCTGCTTTTTGGCCTGAGTATTGCCTTCCGTTTACACTACCTTTGTCCCAGCAAGATGAACATAACTAGCAATCAAACTATACGCCATTTACTCAACACTTAGACTATTCCTCAGTCACGTTGGTTGGAATTCTGGGATTCTGTAGCTCTTACTCTTTATTTATCTGCTTGTACAATTATTGGCCATTTGTTCACCCTTCTTTCATCAAGAAATATTTATTGAGCATTTATTATGTGAAAATAACTTTTTTAGTCCCTAGGTGTATAATGCTAACCTTGGGCAAAATGGAAACAGCCCTTATCTTTAGAAACTTCAAAGTATAAAAGAGAAAATAGAAGTTAAACATATTATTTAAAATAAAGTACACTGAATAGTGATGACTGGACAAGTCCCTGGCACTATTATAAGATCAGGAAAGTTCTCTCAGAAGAGATGATGTTTACACTGACATTGAGGAATGGGAATAAAATCTTATTTTTCTATCATAGATGGTCTGCTCACTTATTGTATACAGATTTTATTGGTATCCATAAATTAATTTAGGGTATCTCATAGTTGTTTCCCCATTGGATTGGGCAAAGTTAAGTCATATCTGATGATCTATAATATAACAATAGATAAATAAACAAATAAAATAGATAAGTAAATAAAGTACCTATATAGCATCTAGCATAAATGCTCCCAAAAAGCTATCATTATTGGTATTTGGTTGTTTAAAGAAATCATGGAAATTATTACTTAGTACAAAATCTTACTTACCCTAATTCATGTACATAAAAACATTCCCTCATTTCCATGTCTCCATTCAAGACATCATCATTTCATTGCCTGAAGAATACCTCTCAGGGCAGCTTTCCAAACAGTAACATCACTACCAAAACTATATTTCTACTTTCAAAGAGAGGAGATTTTAGGAGTCTCTTAAAGCTTCATCATCCAGATGCTTTGAACTTAAGCCCAAGTCTTTTAACATTTCAATAATCAAAAGTTTTCCTTGCACTTTATTAACATGGAAGGCTTTTAAGGAATAAAAATTCAAACTAGTGATGATAATAGTAGTTCCAGGTCACCAAGGAGCCCTGAGGGGGAATGGCGCAGCTGTAGGAAGCTAACTGTCCTATTCAATTCCTGCAGCTGCTGGGGATTCCAGCTTGCATTACCAGATTCGCTCATTCCTAGTCAGGCCTCCCTATTGCTTGTCCAACTTCTATGCAAGTCGCATGCACTTCCAGGCACCCTGACATTCACAAACTGACTTCTTCATAATTCATATTTTGGCAACATGAAAAATATGAATGTGGTTGTCAAAATGAGAATTAGAGAGCAAGAATATGAGTTGACATTTAAAACTTGTTCCATACAATTTGATACCTTAACTCTTATGTAAACTTGTCATTACAATTCAGTCTAACCTATATGCATTTAAACTATGACAGAATCCCAGATTCCTCCTTTGATCTCTGTCTTGATTTTTAAGACCCTCTACCCTCTGGCTACTCTCCCATTTCTCACCCTTAGCTATTATAACTGTCATACCCTGGATATTCATAAAGACATATTTGTAGTCTTTGTATATTTGCCTGAACCCTAAATTATCTTTCAGATCTTATTTCTGCCAAGTGGCATATCAACTGATAATATTACACCTTAAGCCTTTCCAAATTTCACTTATATTTTCTAATGTGATGAGAAAATTTTGACCCAGCTGGGGCTTTTCTTAAAATACCTTAAACTAATTACTGTTTCTTAATGTCAGAGAGTGCACAGGTAGGTCTTGTTCCTTTCTAATATCTTAGCTTCCACAAAATTTCACTGTCTTCTGATTTATTAAAAACTAAATTTTGCCTCAAATAATCACTCTTTTGGAAATCTTTTAATTTTTATCTTCATCGTTAACTATTGCTTTTGTTCTTGTCAATGCATTCATTTGATTGGGCTGATTTTGAAGAAGGATACCAGTATCTTTCTTTTCTTGCTGTTGTTTGTTGTTTAATCGCATTTCTTTTTTTGTGAGAATTGTGACCAAAACAAAAACAAAACCCAACAAAAAGCCCTATATTAGATGGAGCCATTAAGTTTATTTACTAGTGAATGATCTGGTCTTAATCATCAGACACAAAGAATGGAACTAATGCCATGAAACAGTGAAGTCATTCGATGTAATAAAAGTATATTTTATACTAATTATATATATATGTATATGTATAATATGTGTATATATATGAGCAGTGAATAGCTTGAATATACATATTTGTATAAAAATGTATACATATATGTATATACACATATGTATATATACTAATGTATACATTTATATACAAATATGAATATTGAATATTGAGATATTTAATAAGTATATGCACACACAAGTATATATTTCCAACTTTAAGCAACTCTAGTGCAAGAAACTTTTGATATATGATATATTTTAAGCTGAGTTTAAGCAAAAATTTTTCGTTACTCTAGACTGTATCTTTCTCTCTGAGCTTCCATATCCCCTTTTATTTCACTGTCAAATTTGCCTAGGCATATATCTTACTACTCTAATTGGGTAATATGCTCCTCAAAGACAGGAACCTACCAATTCAATTTAAAATATATTCACAGTACATTGTATACTGTAAACACTTGATAAAATCTTGTAAGTACATTTTAGCCCATAGAAATAATAAATATAGGCGCACCTGGGTGGCTCAGTGAGTTAAAGCCTCTGCCTTTGGCTTGGGTCATAATCTCAGGGTCCTGGGATGGACACTCGCATCAGGTTTTCTGCTTAGTGGGGAGCCTGCTTCCCCCTCTCTCTCTGCCTAGTTGTGATCTCTCTCTGTCAAATACGTAAATAAAATATTTTTAAAAATAATAAATATACTTTTAAAATGAAAACCAAATGAAAAACTAGATGTATTCTTAAGTTTTTATTTTATGAGAAAAGTGCATTTTTTTCAAAGGTTGAAACAACTTTGTCATATTTGGTGAATATTTTATTTAAGTTTCAGTACTCTGGTCCCATATTCCTATGGAATCTGATGTGAGTTCAGCAAAAATTTTATAATGTGAACATGAGAATAAAATAATGGTTAAATTTACTGAAGTGTATTAACATTTCCTGCCAGAGGCCAGAATGAACTGTGAGGAAGCCACGGTAGGTAAGAGTGAATTGCTAGGAAGGCACTGCAGGCACAGATCACAGGGACCTGAAAGATCTTCCCCAAAGGAAAAGTATGCATGGGTGATCAGGGGCGAAGGGGACAATGGCAGAGGCCAGTGTGTGCTTTTATTTTTTCTTGGCTCTACCATCATATCAGAGGAAAGAGACATGGAGATTGTGCCTGCTTAAGACTCAATTAGTGATGAAGAACCTTCCCTTCATGTGACACAAATTACTTTGTTATAAAAAATAGAACTTAAGAAAATAGAACATAACTATATATATATATATTCTGATAACAAATTAAAACATAATATCCAAGATCTGATTTAGTGATCATTTGAAATACAATTCCATTCCAACCTTCTGCAAAAGTAATTATTTTGTTCATTTGTTCCCTATCCTTCAAGAACTTTACCTTAGTTATTTATTTTATTTTATTATTTTTTATAAATTATTTTAAAGATTGTATTTATTTGAGAGAGAGAGAGGGAGAGAATGAGGGAGGGGCAGAAGGAGAGGGAGAAGCAGACTCCCTGCTGAGCAGGGAGCTTGATGCAGGACTCAATCCCAGGACCCTGAGACCATGACTTAAGCCAAAGGCAGGTCCTTAACAGACTGAGCCACCCGGGTATCCTTACATTAGTTATTTATACCATCCACTTTAATCATATGTGTATATATATTGGTATGTAAATATACACACATATATATCACGTATATTTAGAGAGAGAGATATAGATCTGAATTGTGAAGTATCATCTTGCATGTTAGTGTTCTTTTATTTTTTGACCATTTGATCCTTTTTCAGTTTAATAGCTTCTCTTTCTTTCTGTCAGTTATTGGTGAGGACTGTTCATTGAATAGGATCAGTGAAAGTGTGGTTTTCAAATGTTGCTCTATTTGAGGGTTCTGCTGTCAGATAAGCCAGCTCCCATTCTGTCCTCAGGAATCAGTTCAATTTCCCTCTTTCTTGATCATACAACCTGGGTGTGACAAGAGCCTCTGACATCTACTTTAGTTGAAAAGATGGACACAGAGATTGCAAGCACTGTGGCAAGTTAACCTCATGGCACCCTCCATGCCTTTCAGGGGGGACATTTGAGGCTATTATTGAGATTAGAATTTTATTTTCAGAAATATAAAGCTTCTTATAATAAACAAGAGATTCTTTTCTTTTCTCTTTACCCCTCAATTTAAACTGAAAAGTAATCTTAAAAGCTCACTGGTGAGCCTTTGTTCATGTGATCTTATAAACTGAATTTTTATCAAACAACCACATGTCACAATGTGGAAATAATACATTTATATAATAATGTGTAACTTATTTGACATAAATATGTAAAAAGTCATTTTTGCAGAAAATTCAATGATACACATTGTGGTGTACAGAATATGTAGTAATATAGAAAGATCATTAAAGTTCTGTAATCCACCACCAGTTGCTTCATCTAATAGCCTGGGTCTTCAAATAATGAAGCTAAATCACTAATATATTAACTAAATTGTTTCTACTGAAAGATCCCAGAAAATGAAGCTTATCATAAGGACGCATCCATGATTCAGTGTTATCATGACCACCTTGCCAAAGCAGTGTTGAAGAGGGAATATTTTTCTCCACATTTTTTCTCACTTTTTAGTAGTTTAGTATTACCAATACAATGGTGTTCCTCGGTGTTATCCTCCTTTCAAAAAAATCTGCAATTTGATCCCAACCAACCAAATCAGCTCCACTTATCTGACTTCACTTTGGCCACTCACTCTGAATCATAGACTAGTCTCTATGCATGTGATCATAACCTCTCTGCTTCCTGCAATTTTAATAGAATAATTAAGATAATGTAAAAAATATAAGTAAACTCTATTTGCCAGGTTATTTTTGCCATCCTTTGTAATCTGTATAAGATAACAAGGTAATAATGTAATCCCATCTCATGCCCCTCTAACCAATAATTAGATTTGTTTTGTTTAAGATTTTATTTATTTATTTGACAGAGAGGAGAGAGATGACAAGTAGGCAGAGAGGCAGACAGAGAGAGAGTCGGAACCAGGCTCCCTGCTGAACAGAGAGCCTGATGCGGGGCTTGATCCCAGGACCCTGAGACCACGACCCGAGCCAAAGACAGAGGCCTCAACCCACTGAGCCACCCAGGCGCCCCTACAATTAGTTTTATAAATATTATCCTTTGATACTTCTCTCAAAATATTTCTAGAATAAATTTTTAGAAAATAATAAAAATCAATGATTTTACTGAAGTGTAAATCATTTAAATGAACATAACTCATCTAAAGAAACATGTATTTCAGATGAATCTGTGGGATTTGCTTTTTATCACCTTTTCAAGTCTGAGTAGCTTTTATTTTCTTCAGTACAACATTTCAGTTCCGGTGAAGAAAGGGACTCATTGTTTTAAAGACATTGTGTTTTTCATGAATAAGTTCATTAGACATTTTGAAATAGGGTAAAAGTATTAAGTGGAACGCTCTTGATTGCCTAATCATCTTAATTATGTGACTATTCTTTTGGCACAGATCCATCAAAATACTTGTTGAAGATCTCCATTTACTGTCCCCATCACTCTGTTTCTGTGTGCTCATGGGAAAGTTCTTATTAAAACTAATTTGTTTTATGCACTGACAATCATGTTTAAAAGTCAGCAGGAAATGTAAATCATCCAATTATTCCTATTGAGGAAACAGCATGTAAGTGTTGATAGACTTAGAATGATGATTTGTGCAGCTTTGCATCAATGTGCAGTTGTGAGAGGCTTTGATGACTTGATTCCCATTTGAATCTGCTGTTCTTCCCTTTGTTCTTAGATTATTTATTCCTACGCACTCCAAAGTACACAGGATAGTGGGTAGAAAATACAAGAAGAAAAAAACAGACCTTCTTGTAGAAACGTATCTGCTGTTGAAACAGATGTGGTTTATCAATCTGGAGTAATTATCACTGTCTTTTTTTTTTTAAGATTTTATTTATTTATTGGAGAGAGAAAGACTGAGAATTAGAGGGAAGAAGGTCAGAGGGAGAAGCAGACTTCCCGCAAAGCTGGGAGTCCGATATGGGACTCCATCCTGAGACTCCGGGATCATGACCTGAGGTGAAGGCAGTCACTCAACCAACAGAGCCACCCAGACGCCCAATTATCACTGTCTTTTTAAAATCATTGTCAACTAAGCCACTTTCTGTGTCAAAATTCTCCCTAATCGGATTTATTAGAGATGTTACAGTATGCAAAATAATGATCGTCCCCTTAATTGAAACAGCCGGAAACCAAAAACCGTACTTCTCCACTCTCTGACACAGATATCAGGGGGAAAACTGCTCATTAAAAATCGGGGGAAGTGGATGAAAATCGGTGTCATTCTCTGAAAAGTTGAAAACTCAATGTGGTACACAACTTGGAGACGTTTAATAAAGCACCGTCGAAGACAGTGCAGCTATTGCTTTGAAATGCAACATTATTTTCTGCGTTGTCTTAATGTTAGTCTTTGATGATAAATAAAGAAAACAGCCAATTTAAAACTCAGGGATGACCTTCGAGAATGGAGATTGCTGAGTGTCACACTGAGAGCAAATTAGAGGAAAGTAAATGTCACTGTAACACTCCACATGGTTTAGAGAACTTTCTCAATAACTCTGTACTATTCCTGCTGGGAATAGGGGTTAAACTGGCCCAAAATTCTACCAAAGGAGTTAGGCACAATACATTTACTTCTTAAAAAACTATACTCTATGTTCTAGTTTTATTCAAAGCTATTGAATATAGAAGAAGAATGTTTCTATTCACCAACTAAATTCTGTCCTTAAGAAAGCAGAGACAAGCTCTTGGTATAGATCTCACTTGAATATTGGCACACAGATTCAGACTATCTATAGACTGAGACAAGAAAGCCTCCCTCTACAAGGCTTTCAGAATGTTTGCTTCTCCCTATTCTGGCCATGATCCTTGCTTACCACAGAGTTAGCAGACCATTGAACCAAGAGGATATGGCCACTCAGAGCCTACACGCTTCCTTTTCTTGTTCCAGTACTCAAGACTTTGCATGTCCTCACTAAATAGCCTTATACCTTCTTTGGTTAATTCAGTGGGTATCCTCCCCAGGGCCATCCTCTCAAGGGCATATCATGTACCTAGTGCCCAAAAATCTGCAAGAGGGGTTAAGGGATGTTTGTTTCTCTGGGGTTATGGCTGAACCTTGGATACATGAACTCGAGCATTTACATGGGCTCATGAAACACACATCACAGTGTAGAAATGGAAAGTAGTAAGGAAAGAAAGATGGAATCTTGAGCCAGAGAACGGGGTCCAGCTCACTTATAATCTTTCTTCAGGACCTATAGATGTGAACATTGAATCTTTTGGGGCTACTGAATTTTCCTCCACCTCAATTTCAAAGACAAATCTCCTTATAGTCCTTGCATATATTTTAAATACAAGTTTCTTTCTCTTTCTCCTCATCCATAATATTACCTCGAAATATTGTTTTTGAAATTGCACCCTATCACTTCCTTTTTTACATGTAAATAATATAATTATTAAAATTTTCTTAAAATATTATTTTCAAACAGATTGGGAAAAATTGATTATTACTATGAGTCACTATCCATTCCTGTCTGACCCCAGCTGTTCTCAGTTAAAGATAAGCATAATCCCCAAGGCCAGACTCATTCATCAAGTCTAGACATCATTATCAATGGCTCACTTTTTTTTTGTTTTTTTTTTTCTTTTCCTGTCAGTATGTAGTTAACCATGCTATTTGTTTAAATACTCTCTTTTAAAATCTAAATCCAAATGCCTTTTTTCTATCCTTATCCTACCCATGTTGTTGTCATCAGGGCACATTAGAACCTTGTTGTCTGGAAGGTTCTAGAAATCATGTTCATGTTCTGTGACCTGGTTGGACTCTTGAGCCCTTATGTCCTCACCATGCCTGCCTGGTTCTTCCAGAGTAACTAGGATTCTGGCTTGTCTAATTTCCTGATGTTTTAATTGTCTGTTCACATTGTTTCACTGCTTAAAATAAGATCACTTGATTAGAGTCATGGTACATTTTGTCAGAGTTTGGATCCTCTGGAAATAAAAGCTTAAAAAGAGTTTGAGGTGTAAGATGTTTATTAAGGATCAACACTTTCAAAAGGTTAGAAAAAGAAAACAAGATATGTGAGAGGAAGAAATCAGACTTCTATGTATACCCAACAAAGCCTCAATCAGCTAAATGGAAGACTTTAATATTGCCCATCAGAGGATTCTTACAAATAAACAAAATAAGTAGACCTCTCCACTGCTTCATTCAATCCCCTTAGGTAGATTGCCCTGGGAGGTACTCTATGTTAATACAAATGCTGTGATACCTGAAATAATCTTAAAAGATGATTAAGAAATTGGCAAATGGGAAAATATTTGTAGATTAAAGAAACAAGCTATGTAAATGTGGAATAAAGAAAACTGACATAAATGGGAAATAGATCATTATTTAATGTTGGTGGTATATAATGTATAATAATGAAATGTGGTAAAGAAGGTTAAAGTGTGAACAGAAGCTAAATCTAATGATATGAGCATTTACTGCGTTCTTTCTATGTGTTACTCATTGTTTTAAGGGCTTCATATATAATAATTTAAAACAGTACTACTATAGGGAAAATGAGATGATGTACGTAAGTTATTTATTTCTGGGCAAGTTGTCTGTTTTTTAAGATTTTATTTTATTTATTTGACAGAGAGAGAGGGAACACAAACAAGGGGATTGAGAGAGAGAGAAGCAGGCTCCTCACTGAGCAGGGAGCTAGATGTGTGGCTCCATCCCAAGACCTTGGGATCATGACCTGAGCTGAAGGCAGACGTTTAATGACTGAGCCACCCAGGTTCCCCAGCTGAGTAAGTATTCTAGAAAGAATATTTATTAAAAGCTTGGAACATCAAGTGAAAGAGGACTAAGTGAAAGAATAGAAATATGAATACATACAAAATCTATCCTTATCTTCATAGTTTCCATAACTCATACTTTATGATTGAAACAAACAAAAAAATAAAACCATGTGACACTCAAGAAAATGATATTTAAAGGGGAGGTAAAGTAAAGGCACACAAATCAATGTCTGGTTTTTGCACTTCACACAAAGTAGTAAAATGTTGTTGCCAGTAGATTATTATATCACATGCATATATTATAATATTCAGAGTAACAAATTAAAAAAAAAACTTCAAAGACATACATTCACAAATACCATAAATACATCAAGCTGTAATCTTTAAAGTATTCTAGTAAACCACAGGAAGGCAAGAAATAAAAAACAGAGGAATAAGAACCAGAGGAATGAAACTGAAAACAAATGATAAATGGCATACTTAGATGCTAACATATCACCAATTATCTTAAATGTAAAAGGTGTAAATACATCAAGCAAAAGATACAGATTGTGAGAATAAAAAACAAAGGGTAGGGGACAACTGTATGTTGCTTAGAAGAAAGTCATTTCAAATTCAATGACTTAAATAGGTTGAAAGCAAAATATGGGGAAAATACACCATGCAAACATTCCCCCAAGAATAGTAGGTGTAGCTATATTTAATACCTGATTAAATAAAACACAGAAAAAAGAAAAAGACTAGAAAAAAAATTCCTTAACAATAAAAGACTCAATTAACCAAAAAATATAATGATCCTAAATCTTTACATATCTAACAACAGTCTCAAAATAGAAGCAATAAAATCTGATGGAGGTGATAAAAAAAACAAATCCACAATTATGGCTGGGGAATTCAATACCTCCTTCTTAGCAACTGAAGGAAGAGAAAAACAGCAGTAATGTAGAACAACAGGAGAGCGAAATCAGAAAATTGAATCCATTTTAAATGTATAGAATCCTTCATCCAAAAGAACAAAGCACACTTTTTTTTTTTAAGTACTCAGGGAGCATTTCCTAAGGTAAACTATGTCCTGGGCCATAAAGGAAACTTGAACAAACTTAAAAGTATTTGAATCAGACAGTATGTTCTCTAATCATAATGAGATCAAAAAGTTAGTAAGAGAAAGGAAGGAAAAGAAGGAAAATTAGGACATTTTTTAAACATGTGGAAATTAAACACAGTTCTAAAAAATTCGTGAGTAAAAAAGTCTCGAAGGAAATAAAACATCTGTAGAATTGAAAGCACAACACATTGAAATATGCAGGATATAGCAAAATTATTTCTGAGAAAGAAATAAATATGTAGCATAAATAATTCAATTGGAAATAAAAAAGTTCAATAACAAAACTAAGTAAACAAAAGTTGTTTCTTAAAAAAATTTAAAAAAAATTTAAGACTCTAGGAAGACTGAAAAAAATGAAAAATGGAGAAGATACTAATGCACAAGTCACCAATATCAGAATTGATTCAGGGAATCTACAGGTTCTGAAGCCACCAGAAGAAAAATAAGGGAATGAAACTGATGAACATAGGGAAAGTGAAAGAAAAATAAGAGGAAAACAGAGAGGGAGGCAAACCATAAGAGACTCTTAACTATAGGAAACACTCGAGAATTGCTGGAGAGGTGGTGGGAAGATGGGGTAATTGGGTGATGGCATTAAGGAGAGTACTTGATGTAATGAGCACTGAATGTTATGTGCAACTGATGAATCACTAAATTCTAACCCTGAAATTAATAATACACTGTCTGTTAACTAACTTGAATTTAAATAAAATCTAAAAAGAAGGAGGAGGAAGAGGAAGAGGCAGAAGAAAGAATATTATGAACACACATATGTTTATAAATTCAAAAATTTAGAAGAAACAAATTTTTCAAACAACATGCTCCCCAAATTTAATCAAGATGAAAGTCTGACTATTCCTATAACTACTAAAATCATTTTATATATATTGTGTAAATTCCAAAAGAACAAATCTCCAGACCAAGATTATTTGTTTGTTGGTTTGTTGGTTTTCACACCAAGATGCTTTTACTGGAGAACTCTACCTACTGGTTAATGAAGAATTACCAACATTTCCACACAATCTCTTCCAGAACACAGAATAGGAGGGAAAATTTTACAATTCATTATCAGGATTACACTGATATCAAAAACAGTTAAAGAAGGAAAGGATAGTGCAGAGGACAAACCCCTATTGTCCCCTGTCCATTCAGGGGAAAACTGAATGGGAAGAAATCAGAGAAAGATAAACCATATGAGACTCTTGACTCTGGGAAACAAACAGGGCTGCAGAAAGGGAGGTGGGTGGGGGATGAGGTAACTGGGTGATGGGCATTAAGGAGGACACATAATGTGATGAGTACTGGGTGTTATACTGAACTGGTGAAACATTGAACATTGTATCAAAACCTAATGATGTCTTGGCTAATTGAATTTCAATTAAAAAACAATCAAAGAAGTACAAAAACAAAGAAATAAAAACAAGTACAGATTAATATTTATTAAAAACTTAAGCACAAAATTATTAAAAATATATTAACAAATACAATTTGGCAATAAATTGAAAGAATTTTTATCACAATTAACTGTGATTTACTCCAGAAATGCGAAGATGATTCAACATTTAAACATCAATCTATTCAATTAATAATATCAGTAAGCTAAAGAACAAAAAATCATATAATTCTATAAAATAATCGAGTAAAAGCATTTAACAAAATTTAATACACAGTATGAAAAATATTTCAGCATTTTTTACTATACCATTATAGGGAAATATCCTTAACTTAATAAAGAGCATCTACAATAAGCTATAGCTAATATACTTAATGGTGAAAGACTGAATGTTTTTCCTTTAAGATCAAGAACAAGACAAGGATATTTGCTCTCACCACTCTTTATTATTATTATTATTATTATTATTATTATGTTCAATTAGTCACCATATAGTACATCATTAGTTTTTGATGTAGTGTTCCCCAACTCATTAGTGTGTATAACCCCCAGTACTTATCACATCAGGTACCCTCCTTAATACCCCTCATCAGGTTACCCCATCCCCCACTCCCACCCTTCTGTGACCCTCAGTTTGGTTCCCGGAGTCCAGAGTCTCACATGGTTTGTCTCCCTCTCTCATTCCTTCCCGTTCAATTTTCCCTCTCTTCCCCTGTGGTTCTCCATGCTATTCCTTATGTTCTACATATGAGTGAAACCATATGATAATTGTCTTTCTCTGCTTGATGTATTTCACTTAGCATAATTCTCTCCAGTTCCATCCATGTTGATGCAAATGGTGAGTATTCATCCTTTCTAATGGCTGAGTAATATTCCAGCATATATATGAACCACATCTTCTTTATCCATTCATCTGTTGAAGGGCATCTCAGCACCTTCCACAGTTTGGCTATCATGGACATTGCTGCTATGAATATTGGGGTGCATGTGCCTGTTCTTTTAACTACATCTGTATCTTTGGAGTAAATACGTGGTAGTGCAATTGCTGGCTTATAGAGTAGCTCTATTTTAATGTCTTGAGAAACCTACAGACTGTTTTCCAGAGTGGCTGTACCGGCTTGCATTCCCACCAACACTATGAGAGGGTTCCCCTTTCTCCACCTCCTCACCAACACTTGTTGTTTCCTATCTTGTTAATTTTTGCCATTCCAACTGGGGTAAGGTGGTATCTTATTGTGGTTTAAATTTGTATTTCCCTGATGGCTAGTGATGTTGAATATTTTTTCATGTGTCTTTTAGCCATTTGTATCTCTTCTTTGGAGAAGTGTCTGTTCATGCTTTCTGCCCATTTATTGACTGAACCATCTGTGCTCTCATCACTCTTATTTACATAATCCTGGAAGTTCTACCCACTATAATAAGGCAAGAAGAGGAAATCAAAGACATACTGATTAGAAAGGATTAAACTATCTCTGCATAGATTTCATAATTCTGTAAAAATCCAAAGAAATCTAAAACAAACAAAGACTCCTAAAATAATAAATGGGCTAAGAAAGTTATCATAATACAACGTCAACACACTAGAATTTATTGCATTTCTACTTAGTAACAATGAACAGATGAAACTGAAATAAAAACACAAAACTATTTACAATCACTCTAGAGAAATGAAATATGTAAGTATTTACTTAACAAAACATATATAGGATCTATATGTTGAAACTTAGAAATGCCAGTGAAAGAAATCAAAGAAAACCTGAACAGAAAGTGTGGTCATGAATGGAAAAAACCAACAGTAAAAAAAAAAAAAAAAAAGCCAATTCTCTCAAAGCCACTTTATGATTTAGACCAATCCCTGTCAATATCCTACACAGACTATTTGTAGACAGAAAAATTTATTCTAAAATTTATTCTAAAATTTTTATGGAAAGATACAGGCCTTAGAATATATACAACTATCTTGACAAAGAAAGTGGAGTATATGGAATCACTCTTGGCAATCTTAAGGCATACTAGAAAGCTATAATACTAGAAAGCTGTAATAACCAAGTGGTTATGATATTACCAGAGGAATAGATACATGTATCAATAAAACAGAATAGAGAACCTAGAAATAGGCCTACAAAAATATACCAAGTTGATTTTTGACAGAGGTCCAAAAGCAATTCAAAGAAGGAAGAATAGACTTCCCATCATATGATGCTGGACTAATTGGATGTTCATAGATAAAAAATTAATGTTGATTTAAATGTCACACCTTATGCAAAAATTAACTCAAAGTAGATCACAGATTTAAGCTGAAAATTTAAAAATATAGGCCACCATCTTTAGAATCTAGAGCTAGACAAAAGATTAGATGACATGAAAAACACTGTCTATAAAAAATAAAATTCATAAATTGCTTATTATCAAAATTAAAAACTTTGTTCTGTAAATCCCATACAAAAAGCATGAAAATATAAATATCAGATGGAAAGAATATAATTGCAACCATATGTGTCACAAGACTGTAACCAATATATATATAAGGAAACCTTCAAGACAATAATAAATATATCAAATAATCCAAATAAAAAATGGTCAAAAGACATGAACAGACATTTTACTGAAGACAATATATACATATCAGATAAACATATGAAAAGATGTTTAACATTATTAACCATTAGTAAAATGCAAATTAATAAAACAATGAGATATCACTACACATGATCAGAATGGCAAAAAATAAATTTTAAATGGAGACAATAACAAATTATGGTAAGAATTTCAAGAAACTAGATCATCCGTGCATTGCGGTAAAAATGAGAAAAAATACAGCCACTCTAAAAAACTGTTGACACTTTATTAAAAAAAAAAGATATGAAGGAAGAAATAAGGAAGGAAGCCTGGCTGGCAGGAAGGAAGGAAGGAAAGTAGGCAAGAAAGGAGGAGGAAGGGAGGGAAGGGATGGAGGAAGGGAGAGAAGGAGGAGAAGGAAAGAAGGGAAGGAAGGAAGGAAGGAAGGAAGGAAGGAAGGAAGGAAGGGATGGATTATCATAAAATCCAGGGACTGAACTCTAAGGAAATAGAAATTCATGTTTATATGAAAATTTGTACACAATTGTTTATAGAAGTTTTATTCATAGTAGCTCAAATCTGGAATCAACCTAGATATTCTTCAACAGTACATGAAATACTACTCGGTTATAAAATAACCAAATACTACTCGGTCATGAAATACTACTTGGTCATAAAATAACCAAACTTTGCATACACAACAATTAGGATGAGTTTTCAGAAAATTGTATGAAGGTCTGGAGAGATAGACATGATTATAAAAGGCAAAAAGACAAAAGGACATAGTCATGGTGATGGAGCCAGCCAGTATTCTGATGATAGTAGATGACACATGAATCCATACATCAAATAAAATTGTATAGAAGGGCACCTGGGTAGCTCGGTGGGTTAAGCTTCTGCCTTTGGCTCCGGTCAGGATCCTGGGATCGAGCCCCGCATCAGACTCTCTGCTCAGCAGGGAGCTAGCTTCCTCCTCTCCCTCTGCCTGCCTTTCTGCCTACTTGTGATATATTTCTTTCTGTCAAATAAATAAATAAAATCTCTTTAAAAAATAAAAAAATAAAAATAAAAATAAATAAATAAAATTGTATAGAACTAAACACACACAAAGATACACACAATTTTTTTTTAGGATTTATAATTTATATCTCCCTCTTAGGAATTTAAAAATGAATATTAACAGTCCCTGTATGTGCCTGGATTAAAAAAATATTTAGTTTTTATAATTTAGCATCCAATTTTGCACTAAAAGTTTTCTCTTGACACCTATTGATTATATCTTGTTTTCTTTTTTTTTAAAAGATTTTATTTATTAATTTGACAGAGGGAGAGGGATCACAAGTAAGCAGAGAGGCAGGCAGAGAGAGAGGGGGAAGCAGGCTCCCTGCTAAGCAGAGAGCTGGATGTGGAGTTCAGTCCCAGGACCCTGAGATCATGACCTGAGCCCAAGGCAGAGGCTTTAACCCACTGAGCCACCCAGGTGCCCCATATATCTTGTGTTCTTGACACCTAACTCATTTCTTTTGTGTTAAGAAATATGAGTTTAACCAGTTAGGGGAAACAGTTATCCAGGCTCTTCTGGAAAACTTGGTTGCTCATCCTATGAATTTATACCCACTCCTCTCACTTTAAATTGATTCCTTTGCTTAACTTTTCACAGGTGAAGGAGTAATGCAGTTATTTCTCAGAACTTCATATTCTTCCACAGTTAGAATATCATATCCCTTCAAAACCAGAAATAGAGTAATGAAAATGCTCATAGAAGCCATCTTGCAAATTTGCAATTGCTTTAGTTTCAATGGCAAGTTTTATTGAAATAATAGTAGATTCACATGCAATAAGAAATAATAGTAATCTTATGCACACCTTAGTTACATCACTTTGTAAAACTCTAGTATAATGCCACAACCAAAGTACCAAAGTATTGTCATTTATGCAATCTATCAATGTATTTTTTTTATTTCCTTAGTTTGTCTCATACTCATTTGTGTATGTGTGTATGTCTGTGTCTGTGTATGCATGCAGCATGTTTTAGGACTGCTATTCTCTGGAATATATTTTTGCAAGGGCTGGTTTAAGTCAGAGTTGACCAGAATAATTTCTAAGATAGCTTTACCATCCATTATATTTCAATTGTCCAAGTTACTGCCATTACCCCTTACTAGTCACATAAGATATTTGTAGTCATTCTTTTTTGTTTGTTTAATGAAGATCTACAGGGGAAAAAAATACAAGTTTTCCTCAATTAAAAAATCGTGTACCAGAAATTCTGTAAGTACATTTTAATTTATTTTTCTCTTAATAAATAGATATTGTAGTTGATTGGCTTTTTGATATGATAATATGTAGGTCAACAATTAAATTCAAATACAATCTAATTTTTGACACAATCCAAAAAAGAGAAACTCACAGTACTCTATGTACGAGGCATTATTTTTGTACTTTAGCATGCTCTTATATTTTTATTTAAATTTGGTAATTCATGATATTGAATTGCCTTTGTGATCTGGAGCAATTCACTAAAACCATGAATCCCTAAGGTCATCTTGTTCTGAGCACATTGCTATTTATTCTTATTTCACTGTAGTGATTTGACTTAGCATAATGCTGATCTGACTCTATTTTTGACACTGAATTTTATTGCAGGCATATGTCAGCTTATTCCTGAAGTGGTTATACATAAGCCCATCTCAAATATTAACTGTCCTATTTTGTGGTCTTTTTTCAGGCAACGCTTCCATTGAGAGCAATGGCCCTGACTTAGCTCTTTAGGTGTCTCACCAATCAGGATGCAAGTTACATTTCGAGTGGAATGAACTATTCAAGCAAATATATTCCCATGAAAAGAGCAAAGCTGAAGGTTCATTAATATTCAGGTCTGCTGCAGATGAGAGGCTTCTCTTAAGTAAGCATATTAATCTTATCTTTTCTTATAAGGACATTTTACTTAGTGAGCCAAGCCAGATGCCTTCATGTGGCTTTCTCAGTTTTAGGGCTCGAAAGTTGCAATGCAGAGACAAAGAGTTATTCCTCCACAAAGTCCGTTGCTCTCAATTGCTTCTTTATCCCCAAACATTCAATCATCATTCATGAGCCAATTAACACTGTTTTTGGCGCAGAACTTAGGGACAAACATGTAAGCAGTGCTCAAAGTTGATGTTTATCTTTGTCCTCAAAGAACTAATAAACTTCTCATTAGCCTTTCTGGGAAATTCAGAAATTCAGGATTTCTTCTGAAAGTTACCATCTACATTGGTTTGTAAAGAAATATGAGGGAAGGGTCCTATTAAGTTACATTATTTTATTACCCCCCATTATTTCCCTATTCTTCACAGCTCAGTATCAACTAACGCTTCTTCTCTTTTAAAACATAATAATCAATATTAATAAATCAGAATGCTTTTTACATCAAATAAAAATGGCTACGTGAACTATCATCAAATCTGCACAGTACTCTCAGGTAATATAAGTTAATATAGATTCTTGCAGTATGTACAAAATTTACCTCGACATTTTTTGGGCAACACTTCCAAGTATAGGTAATAATTGTCTGGATTGAAATTGAGATACAGTGTAAGCCTATGTGACTTTGTATTGCTGAAATAGGCCACACACTAAGGCTGTTGTTACAAAGAAAGTGTGGCATGAAAAAAAAATTGAAAATTACAAGAGCAGATGCACTAAATTTCAGATATCGATTTGTCAGTGAGATATTTTTTTCCAGGTAAGTAACTCTAGATTGATTGTTCTGGAATGATTACCAGTGAGGTTTTATGTTATTATTCTCCCAACCTACAGACACCTTGAGGCACCTGTCCTGTCTACTAGGTTCCTCATGTTTACAACACACTCCTGATTTGCCTTAACCCTCTTAATAATGCAAAGTAGTATATGTATTAGCACTCCTATTTTTAAAATGAGGAAATGTAATGTTTTGTCACTATCACATACCAGCTCAAATCAGAGAGGCAACCTAGCTTCGTGTATCACCCATAATTTGCATATATTTTTTTCTCATTCCTGATTTCTGATAAGTATACATTTAATGATTTTCTTCTCTCTGTAAATCTTCTTTCTCCATCTTATCACTTAAATTAGAAAAGCCCAGGAATAATGGATTCTTCTAGCAGTGTTCAAAAATTTCAGGTAGGCTGAGGCTCCAAGGTAGGAAAAACTGGAATACAGTTACGTGTGAAAACACTGGATGGGACTAGAGAGTATTATGCTGAGTGAAATAAGTCAGTCAGAGAAAAGACGAATATCATAACTCACTCATATCATACGTGAAATTTAAGATAGAAAACAGATGACCATATGAAAAAGGGAAAAAGAAAAAAAGAAGAGAGGGAAACAAGCCATAAGAGACTCAGAGATAAAGAATAAACTAAGGGTGGATGGAGGGAGGGAGATGAGGGATCGGATAAATGGGTGATGGGGATTAAGGAGGGCACTTGCATGAACAATCAATCCTGTAACACTGAAAAATTAAAATAAACATAATTGGGGAGAAAAAAAGGAAAAAAAAAAAGGAGGGCACTTGTTGTGATGGTGTTGGAAGAAAGTGAGGATTCACTGAACTCTACTCCAGAAACCAATATTGCACTAACAAAATGTTAACTAACAAAATTAAAAACAAGAACAAAACACCCAATAAGATGGAAGAGTGGCCCATTAGATGCTGATTCAATGAAAAAAAACCCAGGAATTTCAATGAAACGTGAAAAAAAAAAAAAAAAAAACAGGAGGAAATGAGGAATTTCAAGCAAACTGGAAAACTCCAGGAGGAATAAAGACGCTTCTAAAGCCAGAGAAAAACTAACAGGCCAGCTAAGAAAAACAAATTATAATGGCCACGTGCGGGCCATTTACCTATCGTCTTAGCTTTAAAGTCAAACTTTAAGTACCTCTGCCGACCCTCTGTGATACTGTTAACACTGTACAAACCATGAACTTTCTTTGTGAGCTAACACCTCATAGATTAAACCAGTAGAAGATTTTGATTGAAAAGATGAAAAAGGCAAAGGAAAGAAGAGATTTTTGTCTCTCAGAAATCCGTTCCTCGCAGGATCCCCTAAGAATTGCAATACTTCATCCCAGCTACAGCAATTTGTTAATGCATCCTCAGTTTGTTCCAGCCTCGGACACCCTTCAGCCCTTTCAGAACCAGCCATGTGACATGTTCTCAGATGTATTAGCAGCAGCCAGATAAGACCCTCCCCCACCCCATCAGACTCTGAAGGGGCACCAGCCACGTGAGGCTCCTCTTCTGAGCTTCTGTGTTCTTATTCCTTTCTCCTGCATCCCTAGAGATGATGGCTATCTCATGCAGTCATTATCTCTGAATTCCTGAATGTCCCCTTTATGCATTCAGGTGTCATAGTGGTGTAACAAGTTCCTGCATTAAAGTATTTCTGTTGAAATAACTAATATGTTTTCATTTCCTCACTGGGTCCTGACAAAAACAAGGATATTCTGAGAAAAGGCAATACAAATATAAAAATAAGGGGCATCTGGGTGGCTCAGTGGGTTAAGGCCTCTGCCTTTGGCTCAGGTCATGATCTCAGGATCCTGGGATCAAGCCCCACATTGGGCTCTCTGCAGGGAGCCTGCTTCCCCCATCTCTCTCTGCCTACTTGTGATCTCTCTCTCTCTCTGTCAAATAAATAAATAAAATCTTTAAAAAACAACAATAATAATAATAAAATTCTTGGAGTATATGAAAATTTTTTTCAACTAGTATATTCCTATTTCTAGGCATTTGTAAGTCATGTTTGTCCTTATCCCAGATTGAGAATTTTACCTCTTTTCTAAGGACATCAGTGAGATAATTGGAATTTATAAATTAAAACTTATAAATTGGAATTTATAAATTAGGCTGTTTATAAAACACCCACCCATTTGGCTGTTAGTCTTAATATACCATTTGAATGTACAGGCACAGTACAGTATTACCAGAAAATGGACTTCTTATGTTGCTAGCTAGCAAGTGTATGCTTGTGTTTGTGTCTCCTCATGCATCTAATTTTGTAAAATCATATATAATCCAAGTAGGGATGCATTATAAAAATTACACACATAAAATTTGGAATATAAAAGTAAACCTTACAATAAACCTTTTCAAAGTTCTTTATCATGACTTGTTGCTAATATTAAAGTCATTGCTATAGTGATGCTAAAATTGCACTTCATGCTCCCAAAAAATTGAGTCAAATGCTCTTAGGTAATTAATTTTATCATATTCTGAAACATCAAGATTTCAACAATTTAAAAACCATTTGTTGGCATGGAAACATGAACTTAATTAAAACTGGATTAAACTAATTAACCTGAAACATATTGTACTACTGGGTGTTTGATTTAGAATACTTTGGAAGAAAAAGAACATTTTTCATAATCATTTTAGGTCTTTTATCTAATGGAAGTGTTTAGGTTTTATAATGGACCTATACATGCACTAATGTGTCAAATGACTGTTTTCATGGGGAGAAGATGGCTATGAAGATTTCCATAATTAAAATGCCAATTTTCTTGTAGGAATGCAGAGAGCAGACATTTTATGGATATTGTTTATTGTCCTTGCTTAACCATGATATCCAGAAAGTTTAAGAAAAATAACTGTGGTATTATCCTTTATTTTATCCTTTGTATTTCTTCCCAATGGACTAAGATTTGTGTCACATTGATGAGGGACATTACAGCACGATGAAACAAAAAATAAAACATGGGTTAGAGTAGGATAGTAGTAATGACACAATAAATTTCTGTATTTTAAAGATGAATTTTTTTTTGCAGAAGAGAAACCCATAAGTGCATAGATGGTTTTCATTGAATACATTTTAGATTATCATATAGTTTCTAAATTAAAGGTTTGTTTTGGAGTCCTTTGTGTTCATTTTATATATGGTGTTTACTGTGTAGTAAGCTCAACCTTGGACTATGTAAATAGATCCATTGGAGATGCCTTGCTGTCTGCCAACCATTTTTTTTAAAAATTTATTTATTTATTTGACAGGGAGAGAGAGAGAGAGAGAGCACAAGCAGGCAGAGAGGCAGGCAGAGAGAGAGAGAGAAGCAGGCTCCCCGCTGAGCAGAGAGCCGGATGCGGGGTTCGATCCCAGGACTCCAAGATCGTGACCTGAGCCGAAGGCAGAGGCTTCAACCCACTGAGCCACCCAGGTGCCCCACACATTATCCATTCTTTCAGAAAAAACAGAATCCTCTCTGGGCCTCTGTGCTCTGAGGGAGCTGATTCCATTCTAGCTCTAAGGCTTCAGTGGAGTCTCTGCAATAAGTTCACTTGGCTAGGCTGAACTACTATTTCCCAGAATTCTCTTTATTGGATCTTCCTAGTTAGAGCAGCCACATGGAAAATTCTTGGGAAATTTGGAAGGTAGAAATGAAGCAGCGGCCAATTGCAAGCTTATTCATATTACTGTTGATCTGCTGATTCATGTCTTCAGGTTGAAATAGCATTAGGTTTGCAACTACTCAAAATTTTCCTAGAGTCTTCTACAGTTTCTCTGACTCTTGGGACACTGGTTGTGTGTGTGTGTGTGTGTGTGTGTGTGTGTGTGTGTGTGTGTGGTGTGTTCATCACAGTGAGGAAGACCCCTGGCTTCTACAGGATACCCATACACCAACTGTGTTGCAGCCTTTGCCACACATACGAGTGGGCACACTGTAGAAAGGTATCTCCATCGGGTGCATGTCCTATGATCTGACACCACAGGAACAGCAGAAGTCTAAGGTCAAAAAGACAGATACTAGAGGGTGGGGGACTGGGGCTGTTGTTACTGTGTTTTGCTTTCCTTTGTATTAGGGGTCTGACCACAGAAGGTAGTTTGTCCATTTCACTGTCAATAGCACAACATCCTTCCCTTTGCTCTCACTTTCCCAGAGACTCCACCTCTTCGTGTCCCAATCAGGCTGTGTCACAAGGGCTCAGAACTCAATCTGCCAATAGCTTGCAGCCCTGCCCCACCCCAGCTTTGCATAATGGCAAGCTAAGTTTCCAACCAATTATCCTGCTCTCCCACCTTATCTGCCAGCCCTCAACAAATGCATTGCACCAGCCAGGTTTGAGGGGGGTCCCTGTACACACACTGCAGGCCACAAGTACCTGACATGGGAGCCACCCTTCCCACAGAGAGGTCAGTGGCCAGCTAGACATTTCTCTCATGGATGTCTTGGTTAGTTTGCAATGTGGCAGTTTCTGAGGTGAAATGTGAAACTGGGTCCTTTATTTGGAGACCAAAGAAAGATGCAGCCACTCCATAATGGCAGGTGGCAGGTTTGATAAGCACAGAAACTTACACAGCAGGCTTGTCTTGGGGGCTCCAAGGTCAGTGGACCTCCACAACCACTTGCCAGAATCATCACAGTCTGCATAGAGGCCTTATGTGGGTTCAGCCAGAGCCACCGGTAGCATCTAGAGGACCTCAACATCACCACACTCTCTCAAGTTCCTATGGCTCTCTCAAGTGTGGCTCTCCCTGGGAAGTGGTGAGCAGAACACATCCCAAAGATAGGAGAGACAGGAAGAGCCTCTGATTGCCCAGGTTCAGCTCCTGGGCCAACTGGAAGTGACCTCTCAATGACATTTAACAAGACCCCAGAGGAGAGAGGGACTGACACAGGTTTTAGTCTCTTCTTTTGGGCTCTTGGTTTGTACTATGTGCTCCAGCTTGCTCTGTACATCCATCTGGCCTCCCTCATTGCTTGCCTTCTCATTGCAAAATCATCACCCCCAGATGTAAAAACAACAGCTTTACAGAGACTGCCTAACCCACTCCAACAATTGTGCAAAGCCAAATCCCAAATCCCTGATATATTAGAGATTATTGGTTATACAGTTATGCTTCCCTGATTGAACCTCAAATGATTTAGGAACACATGCATTCCAAGCTATAGTCAATAGGCACAGTCGGTTTTGCTAGCTTCCATTGCTAGCTTCAATTTGCTCAATGATTGGTGCTTGACTCAATTTTGTTCAGTTCCATTCTGAAAACTTATCTATTAATATTCTTTCCCCTCTATACTGAGATTTTTCTATTAATGCAACTGAAATACTTCTCAGCGGTACAATAGCTTACTTCACATATCCTACATTTCCTTGAGGTGGTATTATTATTCCCATTATACCCCTGAGGCATGCAGTAACTGAGGCTTGGAAAAAGTAAGTAATTTACCCAAGGTCACATAACCTGTTCCAGTAGGAGTTTGATTTTAACACAGGTCTTTAATTTCAAAGCCAGTTGTATTTAGCATGATTAATTAAGAGATAGACATGTAATTATCATAATGATCCATTGCTTTCAGGAAGCTCTTCTATAAATATAATGGCAACCATAATTTAAATATAATTTGGGAAAGTGTTGAACACCTTTAAAAAGCAGTTGTGTGTGTGTGTATGTGTGTATGTTTAAGATTTTATTTACTTATTCAACACAGAGAGAGCACAAGCAAAGGGAGTGGCAAGCAGAGGGAGAAGGAGAAGAAGGCCCCCCACTGAGCAGAGATTCCCAATGTGGGGCTCAATCCTAGAACCCTGGGATCATGACCTGAGCTGAAGGCAGATGCTTAACCTACTGAGCCACCCAGGCACCCCAAAAGACAACTGTATTCCATAAATTACCTCCTTCTGTGACAGGCTCTAAGATTGTATTAAGCAATTTTTAGTTTTAAGACATAAATTCTGACCACATTCTCTGATTTGAGATTGGCCGTTTTGTTTTCTTTCTGCCTCACAGCCTATTGATGCTTTGAGGTAAAAATGGCTTATTTGAGTTTTCATCAGATAAAGTGAATTGTCCAGTTTTGTCTCGGCACTGGAGAAAAATATCCTCAGAGCTCCTTTCAGTCATATTGATCTTATTTATAGAATTTGATTCATGTTCTTATTTCCATAATGTTATGTGAACATTTAGTTTCATATTAAAATATCATTTACAAATGATTTCCTTACACCAGAGAGTCTATTTAAATTTGCATCAAATTTTATAATCTATGTAAAGTGCATCCCTCAGGACCTACTGGGAAGTAAGTGGAGTGGTGCATCTCTGTGTTTCACAGTGGATTTAAGACAAGGGCTACAAAATTTTAGAGAAGAGTGATCAGTAGTATTATGTAATAAGTGTTGTGTAATTTCAAAGGCCATTCATTCTTCTTTATTTTAATGGAAACTTATTCACAATTGGCATTGTAGAAGGATCTTAAATGCAGAAAGTGAAAGCTTGTTGTTGAGAAGTTCACAGATTAGAAGTAGACAGAAAACACAGCAAACACAAAAATTAGCGGTCTTTTCAGAGCATTCTTAGGCCATAGGTTGTTGAGCAGGGTTTATGTTAACGAAGTGCTGGAGAAAACGTCATTCTGAGAAAATTGTGCTGAGTCTTGAAGGCTGGATAGGAACTAGCCAGGCAAAATAAGAGAGATGAGCAAAAACAGTTCCAAGTAGATGAATAACATGTAAAAGTTCAAAGGCGTAAGAATGATGGGTAGGGAATGGGGGAGAAAGATAATGTGTTTGGAAAGTTATTAAATATATCATAAAATTTTTATTTATTTGTTTGTTTATTTATTTATTTATTTATTTATTTATTTATTTATTTGAGAGAGAGCGGAGAGGAGGGGCAGAGGGAGAGTGAGTGAGAGAATCTCAAGCAGACTCCACACTGAATGAAGAGCTTGACACAGAGCTTGATCCCACAACCCTGAGATCATGACTTGAGCAGAAATCAAGAGTCAAATGCTTAATTGACTGAGCCACCCAGGCATCCCTGAAACATTATTATAAAGGGAAGAGAGGAACCAAATAATATGGTATGTATCTTAAGCCGAGAAATCTATTTCGGCTGGAGAAGGTCATTGAAACACTTTGAAGATGGGAGTGACAAAATCAGAAAGAGAAAGAGAGAGGATGGTTTGAAAAGGAAAAGAAAGAGGAAATCAGGAGGTCAATTAGGAGACAGTGATAATAGTCAAGATCCAACATGTTAAGAGACTGAAATAAATTTGTGGTGGATGTATACATGCATTTTAGGATTTTGCAATAGATTGGAAAGCACATATAAAAATAAAAGAAATCTATGGTCGCAGTTTGGAAAGTATTTGTGTAAATCGAGCCCCAAATCACAGTTTTTAAATAAATAATAATAAGTGTTTATAAAGTGCTTACTATAAGAACCAAGAACTATTTTAAGTGTATCACCATATAACTCAATTAGTTGCCAGGACAACTGTTATATAAACTGTTATAATCTCAATTTTTCCAGATAAGCATATGAGTCCCAGAACTTAGGCAATGTCCCCAGTGTCACCCAGCTAGCCTGATGAGATTGGAATTGAGGTAGCCTGTTCCAGAGTCCATGCTTTCCACCTCCATGTATTACACAGGAGCTAAGTTTCCTTGAGCACTTTCCATGTGTCAGATGACATAGTAACACTCGAAGTCTTGCAGCAGTCCTCTGAGTTAGTTGCCATTCTTATCTCTGTTATATATGAAGAAATTGTAAATTAATCTATAAGCAAAATAATAAGAATAAATTTGAAAACTAAAAAAAAGTCATCAAATTAGCATCTGAGTGGGACGCCTGGGTGGCTCAGTTGGTTAAGCAGTTGCCTTCGGCTCGGGTCATGATCCCGGCGTCCTGGGATCAAGTCCCGCATTGGGCTCCTTGCTTGGCAGGGAGCCTGCTCCTCTCTCTGCCTCTGCCTGTCTCTCTGCCTGCTTGTGTTCTCTCTCTGTTAAAATAAATAAATAAAATCTTTAAAAAAAAAATTAGCATCTGAGCAAAATAACACAACCATGAAGTGCGGGAACCAGGATCCAATGACATATCTGTGTTATTCTAAATTAGTGCCCTCATTCGTGACACCATGGATTTCTACCCCAGAAAACTGATAGATACTCTGCACTATGCCAGATGCTCGCTGTGCAATGAGGAAGCAACTAGAGTGTTTGGAGCCAATAAGCTTATCATCTAGTAAAATGGAATCATAAACATTTTGTGCATGGTAGTATATCCTATAATATTAGAAAATATAGCCTTGTTAGAAAGAAAAATAAACAAAATAGGGGTACATTAAAAACATTATCAAGGTCCTGCTTATGTTCTTATTCGGTATTAATGTATTTGTAAACAGTATTTTTCCTTGTGAAATTCCTGATATATAAGTTGAAAAATTCCCATCAGAGCCAGAGAAAAGCAATTTTTTCTTTAAATTATTTGGAAAATTTTTCTCATGTCTAGCAATAACTCCATTATCTCCTCAACTCAGTTTATCAGATACTTATGGGAACCCAGTTTGATACCAAAATTTCAAATTATAGATTTTATCCTTAAAGATCTGAAGCCTTAATTAAGTACTTATTTATTACATTTGTATTGAAATCCGCCTTAAGAATGGTATAAAATTTTGGATTTTTAAAATAAGAAGGAATACAGTTTTATTGAGAGGATTAAGAAAGATTGAAGACATAGCTTTCAATATAGCCTATTATCAAGAGACAATTTCACTAGGAGTAGTGGGAAAGGGTTGTATTTTTGTTTGTTTGTTTGTTTGTTTAAGATTTTACTTGTTTATTTGACAGAGAAAGAACATAGGCAGGGGGAGCTACAGGCAGGAGAGGGAGAAGCAGGCTCCCCACTAAGCAGGGATCCCTATGTGGAGGCTCCATCCCAGGATCCTGGGATCATGACTTGAGAAGAAGGCAGACCCTTAACCTACGAGCCACCCAGGTGTCCCAGGAAAGCTTTTTTTTTTTTTTTTTCTTTTCTGGTGTAAGGGACAGTGTGGTAAAGGTACAGATATGACAAAAAATAGATCATGCTCAGTAAACAAGAAACATTTTATACAGTTAGTGCATTAGGAAAATAGAGAGTATAGAGAGATCTGTTGTAAAATGTAAGAGGAAAAGTGGAAGAGGTCATTGACTACAAGGCTGAGTAATTTGTACTTTATTTGGTAGAAAAGGCTTTGGAGTATTTAAGCGGATAGTAGTTCTGCCCTGCTTATTGGCACAGGGGTTGTATTTATTATCAATCTCATTATTATTTCTAATATAAACTCATTGAGGGTTTACTACGTGCAAGGTGGTACAAGCAGGTTATTTTTCCTAAGTACCATAATCTATTTTTTGAGCCAAGAGAGAAATCTTTAAGACTAATCATGATATAATGTTTTGCAGCGGCTCCACACAATTAAATAGATTCTTAAAGAATTGCAGCAATACTGCTGCTGAAAATGATTAATTCAAGTCTGAAATATTGACCATTTACATCATCAAATCATAAACAAGTATATTCGCTTTCCTTCCCTGTGGCCATGACTGTGTGATCCATTAGAATTGCTTATGACATTTTATTGTATTTCTTTTCAGCTGCTTCAGAAACCCAGCTTTTAGGTAATTATACATAAGCCCTGTTGTGGGGGAGATTATTGTCAAAGATGAATGAAATTACTGAGGTAAATAACTATATCCAGAGTTTTCCACTATCACATATATACCTCCATTTCTTTACTTGCCCACATAGCTTGGTTTGGTGGAATTCAGTTACAGATTGTTTAAAAATGTGTTCTAGCATTGTGTAGAAATAGCCTTATAGATGCTAATATTCAGAAGATATATTTATATGTGAATGAATGAACCAGAATATATAACATATATAATATATTCTTGTTCATTTATTTACATACACTCATACAATGCACTGGGAATACAGCAATGAACAAGGAAGACAAAAATCCATGCTTTCATGCTGTTTACATTTTAGTGGAAGAGAAGACAGACAATTAACCTACAAACTGTACATGCATATATATGTATATTAGTGCATGGATGTGTGACTATCCATCTAAACATCTATCTATCCATCTATCATCTATTTTCTATCTATCTATCTATCTATCTATCTATCTATCTATCTATCTCACCTATCTCTATTAGGGCTTGCAAGAGAAAGAGAACCAACAGGCTATAAAGATACTTATTATAAAAATTTGACACACATGATTACGAAGACTGATAAGACCTAAGATCTACTGGATGAATTGGCAAGCAGGAGACCCTAGAAAGCCAATTGTGTAGTTCAGTTTCTAAGGCAAATAGGTTTGAGATTCTGAAAGAGCTGATATTTCAATTCAAATTTAAAAGCAAGAAAAAGTCAATGTTCTAATTTGAAGGCAGTCAGGGAAGAAGAATTCTCTCTTACTCTGGTAACAGTCACTTTTTTTTTTCTATTGAGGCCTTCAGCTAACTGGGTAAATCCCACCAACTTAAGGGAAGGCAATGTACACAGCCTTTCAATTTAAATGTTAACTTCATTCAAAAATACCCACACAGAATAATGTTTGACCAAATATCAAGTTGACATATAAAATTAGTCATCACATCATTTTTCTACCTATAATGATAGAAAATATTAAGTGCTATGGAAAATAGCCAACTAGGAAGTGGAGATTAGAAATAATGGATCTGTTGTAGACAGTAACATTTTTTAATATGGTTAGTAGGGAATGCCTCACAGGGAAAGTGATATTTGACTGAAGAACTAATGAGCTATAGAGATGAGGGAGAAAGTCATAAATATCTGGGAAAATTTCCATATACAAAGAAATAGCAAAGGCTCTGAAGAGAAGTCAGCCCAGAATGCTCCAGGAAAAACAAAAACAAAAAAACAAAAGCAGTATGGTTGTTGTAATGTCCACAATAGGCAGCTTACCAAAGAATTTTAGAATTTACATGAATTGTATGTAATTTTTAATTTGTTTATCATAATAATGAATGTAAAGCTGATTTTTTAGTTTAATAAGTATTTTGATTATTTACTAAAATAAAAATGTGCTTATCTCCAAGAAAGTTGACCAAATATTTACAAAGACATATGAGCTAAAAATGTACAGCAACTACACAAGGTTCATCCCAGGTATGGAAGGCTGTTTCAATATTCAAAAATCAAATAACGTCATCTATCACATCAATAGCCTAATAGCCTAAAAAAGAAAAATCACATGATCCTATCAATAGATTCAGAAGAAAACATTTGACAAAATCCGACTCCTATTCATAAAAAAAAAATTTCTGTAAACTAGGAATAGAGGAGAACTTCCTCACCTTGATAATATATCTTCCCCCCTCAAAAACAGCAACAATAAAAAACAACAAAAACAACCCACAGCTAACATCTTACTTAATGGTGAAAAACTTGAAGTTTTCTTTCTAAGAGTAGATACAAGGCAAGAATGTCCTTTCTCACTACTCCTTTTCAACATCGTGCTGGAATTTCTAGCCAGTGCAATCAGACAAGAAACAGAAATGAAATGTATACAGACTGGGAAGGAAGAAATAAAACTGTCTTTGTTTGTAAATCACATGATTGTCTACATAGAATACCCCCAAAGTGACAAGAAAATAGCTATTGGAACTAAGGAGAAAAGTCAATATAATAGAGCAAATTTAGTCTTTTCAGTAACTGGTCCTGTGGACATCCACATGCAAAAACATGAATCTAGACACAGACCTAACACCCTTCCCAAAAACTAATTCAAAATGACTTAAATGTAAAATGCAAAACTACGAAATTTCTAGAAGATAACACAGGAGAAATTGTAAATGACACTGGGTATGATGATGACTTCTTAGATACAACACCAAAGCCATGATCCAGGAAAGAAGTAATTAATAACCTGAACATTATTAAAATTAAAAACTGGTGTTCATTGAAAGAGCTTGTCAAGAAAATGGAAAGACAAGCCATAGCCTGGGAGAAAATATTTTCAAAAGATATGTCTAATCAAGGACCATTACTTAAAATACATAAAGAACTCTTAAAACTCAATAATAAGAAAACAAACAAGTGAGCCAAAGACCTTAATAGACCCATCACTAAAAAGATATACATACGGCAAATAAGCATATGAAAGGATGTTTTCCACATCACAGGTCACTAGGTAAATGCAAATTTGAACAATAACATATCATTACATACTAATTAGAATGGCCAAAATCCAAAACACTGACGATTCCAAATGTTGACAAGAATGTGGAGCAACAGGAATTCTCATATTGTGACTGGGAATGTAATTTGTATGTTACAGCCACTCTGGAAGACGGTTTGGCAGCTTCTTACAAAATGGAATGGATTCTTAAAATATATTCTGACAAAGGCATTTTACCACAGGAGTTGAAAACTTGTGTCCACACAAAAACCTGTACATGGATATTTATAGTAGCTTTATTTGTGATTGCCAAAATTTGGAAGCAACCAAGATGTTCTTTAATAAGTGAATGGATAAATAATCAGTGGCACATCAAGACAGTGGAGTATTATTCAGCACTGAAAATAAATGAGCTATCTAGCCATGAAAAGACATGCGGGAAACTTACATGCAATAGAAACCAATCTGAAAAGGCTATATATTGTATGGTGCCCAAGAAAAGCAAAACTGTGGAAACAGTAAAAAGATCAGTGTTGTCAAGGGTGGAGGTGTGATGGGAGAGATAAATACAGCCCAGAGGATTTTTGGTCTGTGAAAAACTCTGCATGATACCCTAATGTTGGATTCTTGTCATGATACATTTGTCCAAGTCCACAGAATCTTCAATAACAAGAATGAACCCTAAGGTAAACTATGCACTTTGGGTAATTATGATGTTTAGCAACTGTAACAAATGTACTACTCTGGTAGGGCACATTGATACAGGGGAGATTTTACATGTGCAGTGGCAGAGGATCTATAGGAAATCTCTGTACCTTGACCTCAATTGTGCTGTGACTCTTAATTTGCTCTAAAAAAAAATAATAGTAAAATCATTTCAAAAATTTAAAATACTGTGCAGCCATCTGTGAGAGAAAAGCTAATTGCTAATTCTCCCCCCCCCCCAATCTGGTGTCAAGCTTGCTATTTTTTGTCCCTAAGGTAGCATGTAATAAATGTGACTGTACTTAGGAGAGGAGGGCCTGAGAGTTCTACGTTCAGCCATATAGTTATGCTCTGCAGCAATATTTAAAACAATTCATAGAACTCTAAATGTCTGAGCATTCTCATATTGCTCTGTGATTCAGTTTGAAGTATAAACATCAATAACCTTTTCAGAATCAAATAAAGATAACTTTTTCAGTCAAACTGCTCCTTGCGTATAACTAAGAAATAAGCAGTAAGTTGTGGTGTTGGAATCCTACTCTAACTGATTATCTTGAGCATGTTTTTATCCAATGCATTATTTTCCACAGATCAGTAAACTCAAATAGTGATGGTAGCCAGGAAGGAGGGTCTATCTAGCTCATAATGATTCTCCCAGGGTCCACAGATAACCCCAGACACTTTTAGAGACTATTCTTCATTACCCTGGGAAAGTAAACGGCCTTCTGATTGATTACTCAACTTTCACAGCCACATAAATAGTTAATTGGTGAATCCTCCCAAGAGATAGCTATATGTGTCCTTTCTCCCCATTTCATCCAACCCAAGCCTACCCCAACCATTCTTCTTTCTCTGATTGTGATGCTCTGGAAATGTGAGCGCAGGCTACTCTCCTGAAACAAAGCGCCTCTACTGTCAACAGGAATGAACCTTACAGTTAAAGAGAAAAGGTCAGAGAGTTGACACACACACACAGAGAGAGAGAGAGAGAGAAATAAAGATGTGGTATTCACATCCTAGATTCTAGTTGCTGAGGCTTCCCCTCCAAACTTTGCCTCCATCTCTTCTTTCAACCCCAGGTACCTTCCCAACAATCTTCAAATAAATAAGTATCACTCCACCTCTCTCTTCTTCCTTTTTTTTTTTTTTTGTCAGAATTGCACTTCAGTAGGACACAATCAAGGAGGATTGTTTTAATTTATCATTCTATAATGATGTTAAGTCTTTCTACTTCTTCTAATGACTTAAGGATAGTTTGGCTTTAGAATGTCTATGAATCAGATGCTGGGGGACACTTTATTTTTATTTCCTTTTTTTTTTAACCTATATCACATGAAACAGCCAAATTCTATATCCATATATTTTATAAATGTGCATAATAAATCTAGTAATTTTGTACCACTGACAAATCCATCACATTTTAAAAATTGATGTAGAAAATAGGAGAGGAGAATTCTAGTTGCAGTTCATGAATTTAGGTATGTCACTTAATTTGTCTTGTCTAAATTATCTTTAAGGTCTACCACTACCATATCAATAGATACTTCTTCCTCCACAATGCAAAACTGGTAGTAGTATAATAGAAAATGATTAATCATCTCCATGCTTTTTAAAACAGTCATAGCCCACTGATATTTATAGATTGCTATAAGTACAACTGGATGACGATCCCAAGGAGGGTCATAAAAATTGTTCTGAATGTAACTGTATATGTGTTGTAAAAATTTTGATCCCCCTATTTATAGTTTCAGTTTTCTTTTTTTTTTAAGATTTTATTTATTTATTTGACAGAGAGAGATCACAAGTAGGCAGAGAGGCAGGCAGAGAGAGAGGGGGAAGCAGGCTCCCTGCTGAGCAGACAGCCGGATGCGGGGCTTGATCCCAGGACCCTGAGATCATGACCTGATGCAAAGGCAGAGGCTTTAACCCCCTGAGTCACCCAGGTGCCCCTATAGTTTCAGTTTTCCATGCACACCTAGAGATGGATAGATAATAGATAGATAGATAGATAGATAGATAGATAGATAGATAGATAGATAGATAGGCAGACAGGCAGTCAGTGGATAGGGGAAGGCAAATTGAATGTAAGCATTCTGTAGGTCTGTAGGTGGGGCTTGGAGAGTTTAAAGACAAGTCTTTCCTTGTTTCTCCATTTTTTTCCACTGTCACTTTCAGAATACATGTTAGTGTAAATTCCTCTAAAAATGTAGAATCTGAGAGAAGAAAGGTGGGGGAGCAGTGGAGTGGGGAGGTGTAAGAGAGAAGACCATTTGCTCTGAGACATTAGGCTTGCCTGTGAGGGAGGAGCAGGAGAGCTGTGATTTGACAGGAGACTAAAGTCTAAAGAACTGACTGCATTTTTTTTCTAAAATATTTTTTTTTCTTTTTTTTAAATTTTAAA
>CM052800.1:19376746-19426269 GCA_028533885.1 Nasua narica | reverse complement strand
AGCCTGGTGGTGGGTATCGAGAAGGGCACATACTGCATGGAGCACTGGGTGTGGTGCATGAACAATCAATCTTGTAACACTGAAAAATTAAAATAAACATATTTGGGGAGAAAAAAAAAGACTTATTATACTTAAAAATCTGTGTATTTTACTACTTAAATAAAAAATGTAAAACAAAAGCAAAGATAAATCCCATTATTATTTTAATAAGATGCCTGCAACATAGTTTTATATATTTTGAGTAAAAAGAAGAAAATGAAAAAAATTTAATAAAACAGTTAAGCCATGAATCTGGTACACAACATTGTTAATAAAGAAATGCTTACAAACACACAAACAATAAACAAATAAAAAGTTACTTTGCAAAACATCACCTTCAGTTAACTTTGGATGTTTGGATTTTTGCATTCCTCACAGACATTGAAAAGAAATATCTAGTCTAAAAAATTCATGTAAAGAATCAAAAAATAAATTATCAGAAAATTTAAGAGAATTGTCTATCTACACTCTTTAAATCAAGGGCAAAAATGATGAATTAAAATGCTTGCTTGAGCCCATCTTGTTTTATCTGTACATGAATCTATTTCCCTATTATAACTTACATAACTCTGTTTAGAAGTCTAACACTTGAAAACAAGTTAACAAATATATATGGAATATTATGAAATTTGACCATGTCTTGGCCGCAAAGTTAACTTCATAAAGTGCTGCAGAAGACAAAATGCTATAGAAGACAAATACTCCGTGACTACATTGCAACAAAATGAAGGATTAACAGAAAAACAAAAACAAAGCAACAAACAAAAAAACAAAACTACTTTTCCATCCAGGAGAAAAAAAATGTTAAAAAACAACTCATGGGTCAAAGGAAAATTACAGACTTTTAAAATAATAATAGCTGTAATAGTAATAATTTTAACAAAAATAAATTACACATTTATTTGAAATAACTAGAAATAATTTAAAAAAAAGCTAAGCAGCAACTCTTTCTGTCCATGGGTCCTGTCCCTGTGCTTTAACAAAATCACCTTTTTGCACCAAAAATAAAATAAAATAATAAACTAAAAAGGCTAAAGGAAAATGAATGGAGAAAAAATCACATACTGACGTTAAAAAATGAAGCAGCAATAAAAAAACATTTTTGAAAAAAATCAATAAATTAGAATACTGCTAGTTACATAAGAGGAAAGTTTATTGTATTTTTTTTAAGATTTTATTTACTTATTTGAGGGGGAGAGAAGAGGGAGAGAGTAGGAGCACAAGTGAAGGGAGGCAGAGGGAGAAGCACCCTCCGCACTGAGCAGGGAGTTCAATGCAGGGCTCAATCTCGGGAAATCTGAGATCATGACCTGAACTGAAGGCAAATGCTTAACCCACTGAGCCACCCAGGTGCCCCAAGAAGAAATTATAAATACACAAATTTAGAAACAATAAGGGCTAAATAATATTGAAACAAAGAAAACAAATTACCTTAAAGTTGTTTTTATTATACCCCTGCACACATAATTTTGGGGAAAACACATGAAATGGATAATTTTTTAGAAAAAATACAATTTAACAAAGTTAATCAGAATGGATACAGAGCCTAACTGACTAAGTGTCATAAAGGGAAAAAAAGAAAAATTCAGGAACCCTACAGAAGAAATTAACTAAATCTAAACTTTAACACAACTGTCCCAATGATACCTAGGCTGTTCTAGAGCATACTAAAGATAAGCTTCTAACTTTCTTGTATGAAATGAATATATAACAATAACAATCAAATATAGACCAATCTTATATAGGAATATTGATGTAAAAATATTAATTGAATTTTTAATTAGTAGAATCCAAAAGTGTATTAAAAGTATAATTAAAATATAGCATGAATAAATGCAATCTATTTCAGGAATGCAAAGATTATTAAGTAATAGGAACTCCAATAATATCATTGTATATCCATATAAATAGAACTAAAGAGAAAAATTATACTTTTTCATCTCAATAGATACTAAGAAAACATGTCACCATGTCAGCACTTGTTCAAATTTAAAGTGCTTGATAAAAGAAGAATTGATGAATATTTTGTTAAGATGATCATGTATACGTTCTCATACAAACATATATTGAATACTGGTAGGCATTTGGGTTGAAAGATGTGCTTGGCCTAATGCTAGTATCTTAGTTAATGGGGAACACATGAAATTTTTCACAAATGTCAAAAATAAGTCAACTATCTGCATCATTATTTATCAATGTACTGGAGTTATTAGCCATTGCAATTAGATAAGATCAAGCATTCAGAAGCATAAAAATTAAAAATGAAAAGATGAAATATCTATTTGAAGTTAATATGATTAAATTTCTGGAAACCCAAAACAATAAATATGAAAACTATAATAATTTTAGCAAAATGGCAATTGAATAAAAAATTGACAAAAAAATAGGACTCATAAATTCACAGTCATGAAAACATAAAGATGAACTTGAATAAGTGAAAAGAGAGTCCGTGATTTTGATTCCAGTAAGATAATTTTGGCTACTGAATTGAAAAGGAGCTCAATAAGGTAAGGTAGGATTCAGAGTGCACATTTGGGAAGCTATTATGATAGCCCAATGACAAAATGGTGGCTGTGGTAGGTGGATCAAGGAAAAGTGATGCGAAGTAGATCCCAGATATATTTGAAAACTAGAGTTGGCAGGATTTTTTATTATATGTGCAATGTTACAGGAATCAATTTGCCTAAATGAACCAGCAACAGTTTAGTTTGTGTCTCCCCTTTGTGTTCATTAGTTTGATTTTTTCTTATTTTTTATTTAAGATTTTATTTATTTATTTGAGAGAGGGAGAACGAGAGGGGAGAAGGTCAGAGGAAGAAGCAGACTCCCTGTGGAGCTGGGAGCCCGATGTGGGACTCAAGCCAGGAACTCTGGGATTATGACCCTAGCCCAAGGCAGCTGCCCAACCAACTGAGCCACCCAGGCACCCAGTTTGATTTTTTTTTTAAGAGAGATATTCAAATTGAGGAATGTCATGCCTCATCTACTGAAAGCATGAAAATGAGGTGGTTATTTGTCCTGTAGTAAAATGGTATCATTTAGTCTCCTATTGCAGCAAAAACAAATTAGCATAAACTGGGAGGCTTAAAAATCACAACTGTATTATACTGTAATTCTGAAGTTCAGAAATCTTAAATGGGTCTTTTTGAACCAAAATCAGGGCGTTATCTTTTAGGGCTGCATTTCTTCTAAAGATTCTAGGAATGAATCGGTTTTCTTGCCTTTCCCAGATTCTAAAGGCTGCCTACATTCCTTAACTAGTGGTCCCTTCCATCTTTCAAGCTAAAAATGGCCGGTTGAATCTTTCTTACCTCCCATTTGACTTTGCTTCTGTTTTCATCTCCTTGTCTCATGTTGATTTTTCTGCCTCCATTCGACTTCTAAGGATCCTTGTGATTACACTCTGCCCATTCAGATGACCCAGGTTAACACCACATCTCAAGATCCTTAATCACGTCAGTCAGAGAAAGACAAATACCATAGGATTTCACTCCTAGGCAGAATTTAAGAAACAAAACAGATGAACACCGGGAAGGGAAGGAAAATTAAAATAAAATGAAAGTCGAGAGGGGGGTAAATCACAATAAACTCAACTCTAGTAAACAAACAGGTTTCCTGGAGGAGATGTGGGTGGGGAGATGGATGGGGTAACTGGGTGATGGGCATTAAGGACAGCACTTGAAGTAATGAGCACTGGGTATTGTAAGGAACTGATGAATCATTGAATTCTATCTCTGAAACTATTAATACAGTATATGTTAATTAAATGGAATTTAAATTAAAAATTTAAAAAAAATAATATTCCTGAAAAATATAAACTTCTATTGCCATGTGAGGCAACATGGCAGGTTCTAAAAATTAGGACAAATTTGGAGGGCTGCTATTCTATTTACCATTGGTATATAACATATGAATTAAGAATTTGGTATAACACTAGATTTGAATACATTCACCATTTATTGTGTAAGCTTAGGCAAACACCATCCATTCTAAGCCTCCATTGCCACATAGATAAAATGGAGGTAGTAATTGAATCTACCTCAGAGAGTTTGGGGTGGTGTTTTCAATGAAGTAATGTCTGTAAACCACTTGGCATGGTTTGGCACATAGAAGGTACTCAATATACATTAGCTTCCATAATGATACCACTAAGGGAACATTAGTAAAGTGTAGAATTATATAAGCTTATCTGAAAGTCACTTTATTCTACTGAGTCTTATTCAATTAATAGTCAAAAGTTTACTTTCCAACTTCAGAACCAGTTTTGAATTTTATATTTGCTCATCAAGCTGTCATGAATAAAATGTTAAGCTATTTAACTCCATTGAGAATGCTTATGGATCCTTCCTGTTATCTATCAAGACAAGAAAGTCTTCCATATTTGAGTCCTATACAGTTATAATGTCAACCATGTTATCGTTTAAGTTATTTATGAAAATTTTGAAGAGGAAAGGACTGAAAAAGAAATCTCAAGAAAGCAATTGTGAAATGTCTGAAAGTTGACATTTGTATAAGTTACTAAGGTTTTGTCTCTCAGCTCTAAATCCATCCTAGTATATGTGTACATGAGGCTAGAGCTGAAACTCAGAGAATTATCCTTCTCCTTTGCCAGCTGATGTGCTGCTGGTTTTGCCAATAGAAAGAGCCGGAGGAAAGTGGCAGTCAGAAGGAGATGAGAAACAACGGACCGTTTCTGTGTGCTTGAGATCTGTGTCATCTCAACAAGGGACTTTCATGTGGAGAGTAGCAGTTGATTCCAGCAGCGGTTGGGTCCAGTTGGAACTGGAAGTGCTTTTTAACCCTCTCAGAAGTAAGTGGCCTCAATGCATCCCCTCAGAGGAGCCAGGATCAGGCATAGTCACTTCCTCTTCAGGGGTTTGAGTTCTAGCTCTACAAAGTCCTTTCTTCACATTTCTGAGGCATCGATGCCTGTTGTGCAGCATCACCTCCTCAAAGATCTGGTGTCTAATTCCACTGAGTCTCTTCATCAAGCCTCTAGTTTCTAACAACCTGAAAATGTTCATTTGATTTTCTTTCCTAGAAATGTCAGCTGTTTCCTGATAATAAGCCTAGGAATGTAATACCTCAGTATCCCTTTCGAATTTTAATTTCTTCCATACTCAGTCATCCAGTTTCCTTTATTAAATTATCTCTGCTAAAATGACAAGTGATTTTCCTTTTTTTCTTTTTTTTTTTTCTGACTGTATGCTTACCAATACATCGGTCCAATTTTTCTGGGAAAATTAGTTACAGATTTCTCTAACCATCCTTTTATAAGGTTAATGTTTCTTTATTTCTTTTTTTTTAAAGGTTTTATTTATTTGACAGAAAGAGGGAGAGATCACAAGTAGGCAGAGATGCAGGCAGAGAGAAAGGGGGGGAAGCACTTTCCCTCTCAAGTAGAGAGCCCGACATGGGGCTTGATCCCAGAACTCTGAGATCATGACCTGAGCTAAAGGCAGAATTTTAACCCACTGAGCTACCCAGGTGCTCCAACGTTTCTTTTTCTTAGAATGATAGTAGTGGACCATTAAATGTCCAGATGAAGTTTTTACCCTATTATTTTTCATGTGTTTTTACATAGCATTTGAGAAGCCCCTGTCTGACTGCTTTTCTCTAAAAACCTATTCATCTCAGGGTGGTCTCAGCTTGGTTGCACCCATTTCCCAGATTTTGTCCTCAAATGTAAGCCCATGAGTCCCCACCTTTCTCATGGCACCAACTACTGAGCCCTCCATTCATTTCCCACCATTCATATCTGGATTTCCTTTATCTCACTTTCCCTGAATCTTCTGTTTCTGGTCCTGGATCTCAGCTTTATGAACCCCAACTCAACCCCTGAAGGCTCTTCCATAGATGGCCTCTTGGCCTTGATCTCTGTCCTCATGCTTTAGCTCCTAAAATCTTCCAACAAATCAGCTCTTATCTGTGCACCTGTTTCTCCTGTTGAATACATGTCTTAGCCAGCAGTGCTTTCTTTTCTTTATGGCATCATTAACACAGCACTAGACATTGAGCCAGATTCTAAAGTCATGTAGAAGAATGTAGGATAAAGCCTATGTGTCAGGTTGATGAAGGATCAAATAGATCTTAAAAGGAACCATCCTTAGAACAGAAGCAAAATGGGTCTATCTTAGATTCCTACCTTCACACTGTTTCTTTTAATACCTTTCTTTATAGTGTAACAACTGTCACACTCAAATATTAACTCCAAAACCAAGAAAAAAAAAGTTCACTTTTAGAGAGTATTCTTATGGGGAACAATGGTAGGCTTTTGCCCCATTATTCCTGCAACTCGATATCTGCAGATCCCTGCCCTATTTATTTCTATTCTTATTCCAAATTTTCTGTACTCCTTTCTTTCTTATATGTATAACAGATATCTCAGTACTAAGGGGACTAATTGCCCCTTATCTGCTCCCTTTATCTACCTGAAAGCTCCTGCTCTGGGTTCCCTGGGCCTCAATCAGAGTGAGACTTATCTCTCTCTAGCTGCATCTGGCATTTTTAAACTCTGTCCTCTCAATTTAACTGCAGCTCTTTTCGTTTGAAGACATGTTTTTTCCCCTATTCTTTTAACATACATCTTTTCCACTCTTATCAGTAAGTTCCCTTTCTAAATAATTTTATTTAACTAAATACAAAAGTGAACTCACTCAAGGAAAATATGAGGAAATAATAATGCATATGCTATGTAAAAAGAACAAAAATGATGAGAGCACATACTAATATCTAATGTTTTATAAAAACATTTTTTGAGCTACTGGATGAACAACTGTACTAAAGAAGAACGAAAACCATTCTGCTTGTTCTTCGTGAATTTTTTATGGCTCCCAGTCATTGTTTTCTTTTATAATTCATCTGAGTCATCATATTAATAGTTTATGTATTTATTCTGCTTGGGAAAGATACAAGTTTTACCAACTTGCATTTAAACACAAAAACCAAATAAACAAACAGAAAAAACCTAGTATCCTCTGTTAACATATATATATATATTAATTGCCAGTCCTTTAGAACATGGTGATGCATCAGCCATCACTTCTGAAAGCTAACTGAAAGCCACTTCATTCCCATATGACAAGTTTTCAGAGTTCTCTGGAAAGGAAATCCTCAAGATCAAGAAATACAAATTGATTTTAAGCAACCAGGGGCTCTATTATAATTTCACAAATCGTTACTTTTCATTCTTTATTACTAATATTTGTTCAGGTTTGCCAATTCAGTCAATAATATTATAGAAATATTGTATGGTGAAAAATGGTAGACTACACTTACTGTGGTAAGCATTAACTGATATATAGAACTGTCAGATCAAGGGGTGCCTGGGTGGCTCAGTGGGTTAAAGCCTTCGCCTCAGGTCCTGATCTCAGGGTCCTGGGATCGAGCCCCACATTAAGCCCCACATCGGGCTCTCTGCTCAGCAGGGAGCCTGCCTCCCCCTCTCTCTCTGCCTGCCTCTCTGCTTACTTGTTATCTCTCTCTCTCTCTCTCTCTGTCAAATAAATAAATAAATAAATAACTTTAAAAAAAGAATTAAAAAAAGAATTGTCAGATCAAATATAAAAATTGTTTTAAAAATTTTTTTAAAGATTAAAAAGAAACAAAATAGGTGTAGGTAACTATTTTTTAAAGAATGTCTGGCTTTAGCAAACTGGTTTGTTCATTGTTGTTTTCTTACATATTCATAATTATAATATGTAATCAAATTTAAAAATAATCTAGGAAATACAGTATCTATGTCATCACTTTAATGACCACACTAAGCTAATGTATTTGTTTGCAATAGCCCTATTTAACAACAACAAACATACACAAACAATCTATTACACTTTTAATTATGTATTTGAGGAGTTGTTATCCGATTATAACTCAAAGTCAGTTTTCCTATTAGAGTTTATTGCTGGTCTTGGTGTGTTTCTAATGTTTAACACTAGTATTTAATGTCTGTTTGAACCAGTGTTTGCATTTGGGCTTAAATCCAAATTGAGAATTCCTTTAGAATGTTCCATTCAACCTGGGAAAATTCTACCCACTTCCATAAAATCTAATTATCTCAACCAAAGCATAAATCTGAATAATATTAATATACTTAAGTTTTTATCATAATTAAACTGTGCCTAAACAAAACTGGAAAGGAATTTAATTGAGAGAATAAGGTTGATGCAGAAAAGGGGTATTTAATTCAGGCACTATATAGATGTTGGTGGTAATAACCAATAGACCATGGTGTAAAGAACAAAGCTTCTGGATATAAAAAAACTTGATGTAAAGCACTTAATCTAGCACAACCTGTGTTACTTTGGGCAATTTATTTAGTTTCTCTGTAGGGACAATAAAAACACACATGGCACAGTTTTTTGGTAAGCATACAAGGGTATGCTATTTATAAATAACATAGAAAATAGGCTAAACATAGACAGTTTTCAATAATGGTAAAGAATTATTTCATTGGGGTTACCTAGGTGGCTCAATTGCTTAAGCATCTGCCTTTGGCTCAGGTTGTGGAGCCCTGTATCAGGTTTCCCACCTAGTGGGAGCCTGCTTCTGCCTCTCCCTCTGCCCCTCCTCCCCATTCATGCTTAATCTCTCCTATACACTGTCTCTCTCAAATAAATAAATAAAATATTTTAAAAAATTTAAAAAAGAATTATTTTATTAACACTGTTTTTAAATGCCTATATTATACCAGTCATTTCATGCTAAAATGTTATCTGTACCAGCAAGTTGAAACCAATAAAATGACATTAACAATAATGCATATCTTAATTCAGAGTTGAAAGAAAGAAGATCAGAGGAATTGTATCTTTCAACTAAACTAAGCAATTATAGCTCACAAAATCACACACAATTAAAACACTGGTAATACGTATTAAACATTTACTGTAGGCCAGTAATAGTATAATCACAACAACACAACAAACGTCTGATGAATATATTATTATCTTTATATGTATCAGGAATAATGGGTTGGGGAATCAGCAATCTCACTAAAAGTGATTAACTCCATAACAAGAATGTTGCTAGTATTTAAATGCAGACTTTCACAATGTCAATGGTCACACTTTTAAACACTATTACCTACATATGCAATGTAATCACTTCTTGAAATGCAGCATTGAAGAGTTGATGGAGTCCACAGTTGGGTAGGGATAACCAGCACTGATTCTGAATTCACTTAAAGATCATGTCCACAAACCGAAATTTTAAAAAATCCTTGGGAAGACTAGAACCAAACTAGCTTAGATCCTGCAATTTTCCTGGAGCAAAATATATGGCTGCGAGAACAAACTACCACATGGGGGTCATCTTCGATCAAAGGGCCAACCCTATGTTCAGGGAGGTGTTTCAGGAAGATTGGTAGCTTCCACTAAACTCTCATGTCTCAGAAACATGTCTCAGAAGATATTTTCTCATGATTCAGGGGAAAATAAATAACTTGCATCTACTTGTAGGGCATTTCCTTGCCTATAATATCTTTTTGTGGATCAGAAAATAGTGGCCCTCCCCTAGAAGACACTGTGTTAAGTGATATGATTTGGGAAATCAAGCATGAGATGGATTCTGTACTCCCACTTCCCCTCTCAATTGATTGCTTTCTGCAGTTGTCTTGTCCACCAACAATGTTCTGAGATAATAGAAGGAAAGGTGGAGGGAGAGTATAAACTCAGGGGAAGAGAAAGGGAGAGATCAGATAAAGTACTCTGGACACAGACATTGTTTCCCTCATATTCATTTACGGATCTGGCACAATATCCAGCGGAAGACCTGTAGCTCCTGCTTTCTTTCAGCTTGGAACATACTAACTCACAGATATTACAATGTGTCCTTGAGGGGAATGTAGTATTCTCTTTAGTGTGGGGTACTTCAAACCTGAAAACAACTTTCTATTAGAGCACCATCCCCCAAGGGCCATGGCTGAAGAAAGTTGTCAATTTTTGTCTTCTTCAGTACCCTGGTTAAGCAGAATGTGTAACACAGCTAACACTCAACCACAGTCACAGACCTGGCCAGTCAAGCATATCTATATGGATTTTCCATCTTTTCAGTCAATCTCTTATCACTGCACAAGATCACTGAAGAGCATAAACATGTACTGGGATCATTAGTCATAACCCTGCTACTTATTTTCACAGGTAGCCAGATCCTTGGGGATCCTGTGGTCCCCCACAAAGTTCCTAAAGGACTCCAAATACTTGGGTTTCATAAAGTTTGTTAGTTAATTCTCTGAAAACCAGAATATTTGACCAATGATAATTAATATTTCTTTTAGAAGGTTGAATAACATAAGCTTAACTTTCTTTGAGATTATCATTATTACTATTTATTTTATGTATTCAAAATTTAGGTATTCTAGATAGACTTAAGCCTTTCATTACCATAAAAAAGCAGATGAAGTAATGGTTTAGGATATAAACACAAAGGATTCCATTGATCATGTTTATGTGCTTATAAGAAGTCTTCTTGGGCTGGTGGTGAGAGAGGTGATGGGAAGGAATGTGATACAAAATAATTTAGGCATCAAGAATACTCCTATAAACCTATGTGCTGCTTGAAACTGAGTTCAATAGATAAGATCTTCCTGAATTAGTCATTTCAAAACAAATCTTTCCTGCTGAGATTTTCACTGTCATTTTCAACACTTGGGTAAATTAATTCAAATGATCAGTTCCTGCAAATCACCCACCATTACAGGAAATCTCTGGCTGAATCACCCAAATATTATAAGAATAATCATGCCATTCTGATTCTTGTCCTTCTTCTATGAAAATGAAGGTGCTCCCTTTATAATAATGCATTAATCATAGGTTCTCTTAGTCACTATGGGATGATTCTGTAGTCAGCATGAATTGCCTTCATTCTGAGATTTTTGTACAATGACTTCGTGCTATTATATCTTAAGAATAAGAAGAGTTATTGTCAAGTTCATTATCTCAGCAGGGTATGTTTGTGATGATGAAACTGCCAAGTTTCATCAGGTTGTTCATGTTTTTTCCATTTTATTAACATGACCCAATTCAGGTCCCCTCTGATAACTCATTTTGATTTTAACTCACTTTAAAAATGAGTCAATTTGATTTTTATTTATTTTTTTTAAGATTTATTTTATTTAATTGAGACAGACCGAGAGAGAGAGAGAGAGAATGAGAGGGGAGAGGTCAGAGGGAGAAGCAGGTTCCCCTCAGAGCAGGGAACCCGACGTGAGACTCTATCCCGGGACTCCAGGATCATGACCTGAGCCGAAGGCAGTCGCCCAACCAACTGAGCCACCCAGGCGCCCCAATTTGATTTTTAAAACTTTGTTGATTTAGAGTTATTTCAACACTTCCTGATATCATATCTTGTATTTTAAGGGGAAAAAAAGAGAACCTCTTGACTCACCAATCTTAAGAGGAAAATGTCAGAAAGTGGAAAATTGACAAATGTAAAAGTAGCATTAATTCACTTTTCTTTACTTTTCCCCCCCAACTGCTAACTTTCCTCTGTCGTTCTTAAAAATCATTTAACTATTAATTCTCCAATCACAATCTTAGCCTCGTCCAAACTACTTTTAATCCAGCTGACTATGCCTTGACAGCATGCTATCCTACTTAGTACAAGTAAGAGTTCAACACGATAAGGGAAGAGGCAGACAACCCCCACAAAACCTCCAGATTTCATGAAACATGATTTATGCCATTCTATTTTTATGACCCTACTCTCTGCTAACATGGCCAGCTACTATCTTGTTCCATTCTCATCTTGCTTTTTCTAAGATTTACTCCAATGTCCTCTGACACATACAGAATGCTAGTAGCAATATCTCAGCAACAATTTAGAGTATAATTCTGAAGTGTGTAATAGTGCTTTCATGGAACTCACAAATAAAAAAAAACATAAAAGTAGTGCCTCTAAGGTAATTTTTTAAATGCTCATTTGAAATTCTGAATAAATATTAGCAGGCAAATAACAGTAGCTCAGTTCCTAGACTAGCCCAAAATACACCTAAAATAAAATTCATTTGCATTAAAAACAATAATAATTACAAGTTTTGAAATACTAATCAAAAATGTGAAAATAAAATGAAGATTGATTTTTTATGTATCTTTTTTTTTTAAGATTTTATTTATTTTAGAGAGGACAGAGAGCATGAGAGAGCGATAGTAAGCAGGAGCAGGAAGATCAGAGAGGGAGAAGCAGACTCCCCACTGAGCTGGGAGCTCCAACTGGGGCTTGATCCTAGGACCCCAGGATCATGACCTGAGCCAAAGGGAGACATTTAGCCAACTGAGCTACCCATGTGCCCCACCCATGTATCTTTAATACTTATCCTGGAAGAACATTTATAAACAAGTGATGTGGCAGATATATCAAAGTCAAAAAAAGGCATAGTGTATGAGTTAGGGGGAAACTTTAAATTTGCATTCTCTGCTTTTTTTTTAACTTATTTTTTGCCAATGCTGTATCTAGTTCCTCAAAGTTAGACACTTAGGTTCTTTATTGATATAGTTCTGGTGTAATTAAGTTCTAAATTCAGGCATTGCTGTAGCTTTGTTCCCCAATCTCAATTCAGTTGAATTTTAAATAAAACACAATAGAGGACCAACCATGATCAAAACTTTGCATCACTCTAGAAAACTTCTAATTGACCACTAGTAATTTTCAGGAGTCTATGGGCTTTGGGATGGTTCCATTAAATTCTGCTATACTTTTAACATCTCAACTCCTCCCCATCCATTGTTTCTATCTTGATTTATGCTAAAAAAATTCTGCCCCTGACTCCTATAAGTATCCCAACCCAATCCAAGATCAGCAACTTCACTTGAATATCTACTGATTTGGGACAATTGATGGGAAATGAGTGGAGCTTTCTTTTCGTTTTCAGTGGGTCCCACTGACTCCAAACAGTGTGAAGATTGCTCAAGTCTTCTCTCATGTTTTGTTCTGCCTACTGTCTATAGAGCTCCAATATTTAACCTCTGTCATTCAGTTGTTCACTGTTTCCCTGATAATAAGAATGTATTAATGCAATAGCTTATTAGCACTCTAAACCAAACTTTTTCTAACATTATCTCCAGCTTATTAATTCTTCTACTGTCTGTTCTGCTCAATGGATCAATTCTGTGCTATGTTCTGTCTATTCTCCATCATTTTATACCTAAAAATAAATCTATTATGAAGAGCTGATTCACCAACTATGACAAAAATATTATGATAGAATTTAAACATTATACTCTATGGGATATATCTCTGAAAATATGCTGTTAAAATAGTAACAACTTTTAGACACTGTTTCTGAATGCTCTCTATCCTTACTGCTAGAGTCTTGTAACTATCCCCATCCTTAAGATAATCTATCTATGCACATTGCTTCATTCATTAATGCCTACTTCTGAAAAAAGTATCCCGAGTTCCAAAAGACCTCTATGATATTCAGATTAATGCAATTAAGTCTTAATTTTGCCACTTTCTAGTCTTGTAAATTTAGGCAAGTAACTTCACAACTACCAATTAAGTTGGCATTAATATTTCCTTAAGACAAGGGAACAAAAGGGCACCTGGGTGGCTCAGTTGGTTGAGCGACTGCCTTCGGCTCAGGTCATGATCCTGGAGTTCTGGGATCGAGTCCCGCATCGTGCTCCCAGCTCCTCGGGGAGTCTGCTTCTCCCTCTGACCTGCTCTCTCTCACTTTCTCTCTCTCAAATAAATAAAATAAAATAAAATAAAATAAAATAAAATAAAATAAAACTTAAAAAAAAAGACAAGGGAACAAAATATCATGAATCTTTCTGAAATGCTTTATAGGAAAGTCCTTGGTCTTTAATATAAGGATAACTTAGTAGATAAACACTTTGCTATGAAATAGCAAATTTAATATAAGGATTACTTAGTAGATAAACCCTTTGCTATGAAATGACTATTTGTCCTCTCAAAATTCATATGTTGGAACCCTCATCCCCAATGTGATAGTATTTGGAGATGGAGCCACTGAAAGCTAATTAGATCATGAGGTTAAAAGTCCTCATGATAGATTGAGTGCCTTTATAAGAAGAGACATTCCAGAGCTTCCTTTTTAAATTTAAAATCAATTAATTAACATATAGTATGTTAAAAGTTCCAAACATAGAGTTTAGTTTCATTAGTTGCTTATAACACCCAGTGCTCATTACCTCAAGTGCCTTCCTTAATGCCCATCACTAATTACCCCATTCCTCCTCCACACCTCCCCTCCAGCAATCCTCAGTTTGTTTCCTATAGTTAAGAGTCTTTCATGTTTGTTTGATTTTTCCCTCTCTGATTTCATGGGAGCTTATTTCTTATCTCAAGTTTCTGCCATGTAACAATGCAGTGAGAAGAAAGCTATCTGCAAGCCAGGAAGTAGGTTCATCCTAGACACTGAATCTGCCAGCCTATTGCTCTTGGACTTTCCAGCCTCTGGAATTGTGAATACTAAATATTTATTGTTTCAGTCACCCAGGCTATGATAATCTATTATAGCTGACTGATCAAGACATGTTTATTCACTAATTATTAACCTATTATTCAATTGACTAAATATCTTTTTGAGAGCTTGTGTGTGAATGTTTGTCTATCGTGGTTTACATTTCTGGATTGTAGATTCCTTTGCAATTCTCTCTTTGGGAAAATGCATGTATTTAAACACCACTTAGTGGTAGGCTGTTAAATGGATAAAAAGGCAAAATTTCTTGAAATTGGAAGTAGCGGAGATTTCTGATCTCAGTACAAAAGAAGCAAAAATTTCAACACTCAGAACCCAGCCATATGATATAATTATTAGCTCACAATGATTGATTTTTAAGCTAGTGTTAGCTTAATTTAGTTTGGTTCATTTTTGTTTTGCTTTTAGTTGTGATTTGACCGGTAATATAAAAAGCAGAATACCCTTACTTTGGTCTTCTCTCACCTAGAATGCATCTCACATGAGACTACTCCAAATCTCTAAACATCAAGAATGCTTCTAAGAGATACAAGACTGAAACTGGAAATTTCAGTTTCCCCTACAAGCATTGTTATCTTTTCAGAGTCTTGGTATTACTTATTTGCAAAAAGTAAAACAACTTTCAAACAAAGCTAGGTCATTTGTGTATTTTCAAACCTGTACTACCTCCAGGTGTGTCCTAACTGATATATGTAATCGTGTAGGTGTCTACTGGTGGTTCAGAGATCTTTGTAGAACTCAGGTAGGAAATATCTCAGATAGTCTATCGATTAGGATCCCATTGCCTGATAGGTGACCAGGAAGGCTCCACAGCAACCAAGCTAGTAGTAGAGAATTGATACTTTTAAAGACTTTCCACCTGACTTTTAATTTTATTATAAAATTCTGTGGAGGAAAAATTCCATGGAAGGAACTTTTTCCTGGTTCTTGCTTTTTCTGCAGAGGCAAAGAATAAATCAATTTACAATTCCAAATTATAATACCACACCCTTGAATTCACTTCTCATATTGTTTGCAAGCTAAGGAGTACAGTTTTCTTCAGTATTTTTCAAAGAAAAATTTTATGGCATGGCTTATCAACTTCTGGGGGTTTTTTTTGCCTTATCTTTATTTTTTTTTAAAGATTTTATTTATTTATTTGATACAGGGAGAGAGATCACAAGTAGGCAGAGAGGCAGGCGGAGAGAGAGGAGGTAGCAGGCTCTCCACTGAGCAGAGAGCCCAATGCAGGGCTTGTACCCAGGACCCTGAGATCATGACCCGAGCTGAAGGCAGTGGCTTAACCAACTGAGCCACCCAGGTGCCCCTTGCCTTATCTTTAATTTGCATCTTAGGAATTTGTATCAATGTGAGTTGAACATAGTACCCTACAGATTATCTAGTCATAGTAACTATATGTTTTGTTGTTGTTGTTGTTGTTGTTGTTTTTGCTTTTTATTTTGCTTCCATCCAATCGAGGGAAATTAATTGCTTTTTTTCAATAACAATGGCTCAGTAAGGAAATTAAATGAATCTCAACAAGGAAGACATGGATTCCTAGTGCTTCTGACATAGCCGTCTCTAACACCTCAGCTGGACTACAAATCTCAGTGGGGAAGCACTGTACTAGTTAGTGCAGTTTTACTCAAACTATTTCTGTTTGCTATATATTTCAATGCGTGTATAATAATTTGTAATAATTTTAACATGTAAACCTAGGTTACTATATTTTTATTTCAGGAATATTGCCTCTTCCAAATAAATGTGTAGCTTTCTAATTATTTCCACTGAATTTTACTGTTACAAATTATCTTATTTCTGCCTAACCAAAAACTTTAAATTCTAATTTTATATTTTCCTAATTTATATATCTGCCAAACTTATTATTCTCTTATGTGGTTAATATGCCATCTCTATTTTTGTAGCATTTATATTGACTTTATGATGATTATGGAATAAAATATAACAATTTACTTTAATAATTGTAATGTCCAGTTATTTATAATCAGTAAAAGCTCCCCATATAAAAATGTAAGAAAAATATTAATAATTAGGATGCAGAATGAGCATGTATGCTGTTTTACTTTTGTCATTGCTATAGAAGAAATGAAAATAATCAAAGGTATTTTTTATTTAACATTACATGTGTCTATGAGATAGGAAAAATTAATTTTGAACCATATCTATGAACCTCTCCTGGATATATAGTCTTAGGAGAGTTGTTATGCTGTCCTAGTTTTTCCCAAAAATATTTTTTCATACTTTGGCACATAAATACTTTACAATTTTTATTTCTGACTGCAACACAATAATTTTAAACATAAAGAAATATTTCACCCACAATTCTATTCTTTCAAGAATCAATTGCTGTCATTTTTCTGCATTATTTTATTAATTAAAATTTATTAAATTTCATTATATTTTGAATGTATTTATCTAATAAAAATCATAGAGCACATAATTTTGCAGTTCATTTATCTTATTCAACATTATAGAAGTGTCAGTGTTTTTGTTTATATTGCTTCCATAATTATGTTTTATTGATTGCATTAAAGAATTGATGTCTTTATGTACTCAATCCTCTTATTTTTGCATATCTTGACTATTTCCAATCATAAAACCTTTTTTTTAATTGCAATTTAGTGTTAATAGATTTTGGGGCAGAGCATCAAAATGTGCATTTATTTATTTATTTATTTATTTAAAATATTTATTTGAGAGAGAGAAAGAGTGCCAGTGGGGGCAGGGGCAGAGGGAGAGAGAGAATCCCAAGCAGACTCCCTGGGTAGCCTGATGTGGGGCTTGATCTCAGGACCTTGAGATCAAGAGCTGAGCAGAAATCAAGAATTGGTGACTTAACTGACTGAACCACATAGGTGCCACAAAATCGATGTGCTTTTAAATGAAGATTTGCTTTATACTTCCCTTTCCATTCCAGTAATAAAAATAAGGTGGCTTTCATCCATGAACAATCATATGTAATCCAGGAGATAATATGCTTAAGAATCACATTATTGGAAATGTGATAGGATGTATCAAATTTCAAGGAAAATGTAAACAAAGATTTTCTATATTTAAATTTAATAGTGGATTCTCCCTATTTTTTTCACATATACATTTACAGATATATTAAAACCACAATTTGATGGTTCCTACTAATCTCTCTGAAGAACTGCAGAGCATGCAAGTTTATATGAGATGGACATGTACTTGGTAGATGTCTATTAATAAATCCAGGGAGGAGAGAATTCTATTACATAAAATACTTTTATTTTTTACTCAGTGTAACATATGCATCTCTTGACAACCTTGTACCCTCAGTAAGCTATATAGAGCAGAGAAATAGCACTTTTATTTAACAGTGGCAGTAATGAGAACACCACTGGAGGATTGGTAAAAAGAACTTAATAACAATGAGAGCTTTGCCACTCCCTGGTGAAAGGGCAAACCCATTTGTAAGTCTTGTTCTTATCAGTTGGATTTAAGAAGCGAGATTTGGAAGGTACCATGTAGATCATCCATTCCAATCCTCTCTTTTGGTTGATGAGCAAATAGAATCCCTGATATTTAAGTAATTTGCACAGTGCCACATAAAAAATTTTTATTTTAAAATGTAACAACAGCTCTGTCCCTTGACTGGTAGTTTGTTTTATTTGTTTGTTTTGTTCTGATTTTATAGTTAAAGAACTTAAATTTTCTAACGGGGAAAACATAATAAACTCCAGATACCATCTCCAAGGATATTCTGTTAAGAGCTTCAGTGAGAACACTTTGTTCTCAAATATGTAAATAGTTTTGTCATTTTTTTGGTAAGACATTATTATTATTATTAGCTAGGTGAATTTATTTACTTTTAATAGGTAGTCACCAGCAGTTACTCTTGGTCACTATTATTCACATGGCAACAATTTCCATTATATTACAAATATAATACTAAAACTCAACTCAATTAGCAAGAAGAAATGGATAATATACAAATTAGATATGCAAAGATTAGTTTACAAGGAGTCTTACAATAAATTATGAAATTGATAAAAAATCTTAAATAGTGAAAGCTGACTGAGAAATAGGCTTTATTTATTCTCCACTCTTTATGATTTTACAACAATTACAAAGTTATTTGACTAGTATTTATTCTCTCAAGTGATATGCACTCTGGTAAATAGAAAAAAAATCATAGGGGATATTTTTTAATTCATATTTTGAAAGTTCTTACTTTACGGATATATGCTTCTAGTGCATATAAGTTTTACTTATAAAAGTTTATAAGGGTTATATATGTACTCCACATATTAATATTATGAATCACATGCCTTTCAATATTTAATAATGGTATGTATTAATATTCATTGTGTAGATTTATTTTCCACATAGCTCCACTCTTTATTGAATGTGTTAGCTGATGGCATTAGTACACAAACAATAAACTATTTGGCATCATTCCTTGGCACTTTAAACAATATACAATATTCTTTAAGAACTCATAAGATGATTTAAAATTATATTTTTCCTAACATTATACATGGTAGTCTATAAAAATTTTCTGTGGTCATTTTGAGGGCAAATAGTAGATTATATATAAAGTATATAGTATAGTATAAAGTATACTCATGATCAATGATTTATAAAGCTAAATTTCAGAAATCAATTATGGTGTTTTCATAAGGAACATTACTTTACTAAGATTTTAAATGTTTTCCTTCACTGATAATCAAAACTGCAAATCAAAATATGATACAGTTTTATGTCAACGGAAAATGAATAAAGATTATACATTATATTAAGGTTCTTAGTTAAAAATGGCAGGTTATATATATTTATATATAATTGTTTCATACTTAGATGTGAAGAGACAACAAAGGGTTACCTGATATTTGCTAAACAGAGAGGACACACACGCACACATCCACACACAAATGAAATGGGGTAAGTGATCTTGTACGAAGCTAGATAATTCAGATTTCGTAACCAAAGATAATATATTTCAAAAATTAAGGTAAAATAAAGTTGTTTGCAGAAAAATAAATTCTAATATAATCCATTGCCAATATATCTTCCCTATAAAAATGTGGAAAAAAGTTACTCAGGTGGATGGAAACTTAGATTTTCCCAAAAGAATAGAGTACCATAAATAGGTAATATCTGAGAAAATATATAAAGTTTTTCACCTTATTTAAAAATTTCATTTAAATATAAGCATTTGGAACCGAAATATATGACATAAATAGCACAAAGACAGGGAATATTATAAGATTCTTATATGAAATACTGTATTATTTGAAAGCGACTATGATAAATTAAATATGCATACTATAAACCATAGAGCAACCAATTATAAAAAAAAAGTATGTCTAACAAGCCAATAGTGGAGATATAATTAAATACTGAAAACAGTCAATACAAAAGACTTTGAAAATATAAGAGGGGGAAAAAAAACAGAGAGAAATCAAATAAGAAAATGGTAGAATGAAACCTAATTGATACATTCAACACACACATTAAATGTGTCTTGAAACTACAATCCAAAACAGAATTCCTGAGAATTCTTTTAAAAAAGCCATAAATATCAAAGAATAGAGAGTTCAAAAATAAAACCATGTTTTTTGACTATCTGACTTATCTAAAGGTGTTATTCTGGAAAGAATGGTCTTTAAAATCTTTTTTAAATAAGATAATAAAACAAAATAAAATAAAATATGACCGTTCTTTAAAATAAATGAACAACCACATAAAAATATAAATGATTCTTATTTTCTTCCTCACAAAATACAAAATATTTTAAGATTGATCATAGAACTAATGTAAAATAAACAAAGCTATTTTGATAGAAAAACATAGTAAAATATACTTATTATATTTGAGTAGTCAAAAGTTTCCTAATGGACACAAAATCACTACTGATCAAAATACATATTAATAATTCAGAGATAATGATATTAAAAAGTTCTGTTTAAGAAAGGAAATATTAAGAAAGTAAGAAGTGAAGTCAGCAACTAGTAAAGGATACTTGTAATATACATAGACTATAATATCTTCTGAACGTAATATAGAGAGCACAACTAGTAACCATATGAGTAAAATACTTGAAGCATTTCACAAAATGGTAAGCAAATGGTCAATAATCAAATGGAAAGGTGATGATGAGCACTTGTCATTATAATAATGCAAATTAAAATGTCTACAGACTACTGTGACACACACAACAGGATGCCTAGAATTTAAAAGCTAAACAGTCTCAAGGGTTGTGGATGATATAAAACAACTGGATTGTCAATGGAAATATAAATTGGTTAAATCACTCTGGGAGACAGTTTGCCAGGGTCTATTAAAATTAGGACATAACTGGGATGCCTGGGTGGCTCAGCTGGTTAAGCGTCTGCCTTCAGCTCAGCTCATGATGCCAGGGTCCTGGGATAGAATCCCCACATCGGGCTCCCTGCTCAGTGGGGAACCTGCTTCTCCCTCTGCCTGCCACTTCCTGATTGTGCTCTCTCTCTCTCTCTTGCAAATAAATAAATAAAATCTTTAAAATTATGACATGACCAAGGAATTACACAGCCAAATTTTATACTCAAGAAAAAAGGGTTCATTTGTCCACCAAATGATAACAAGAGTTCATAGCAGCTTAACTCATAATAGCTTACAGTTTGAGATGACCCAAAGCTCAATAATAGAATGGGTTAAATACACTATACTACATTCATACAATGAAAAAATAAATCACAATAAAAAGAGAATTACCACCACACTCGATAATGTGGATGAGACACACTGATACAATACTGAGCAAAAGTAATCCCATATAAAAGAGCAAATATCTAGGTTCTGATTCTGCAAATTTAAGAGGCAAAACTTGTCTATACTTTTAGGGTAGAATTTACTTCTGAGAAGGTGTATTGCCTAAAACTGATCAAACAGGATATTCTTGGAAATATCAAACATCTTGATCTGGGTGCTGGTTACATGGTTATACATACATTTATGGAGATTTTAAACTATATATTTAGCAGGATTTTTTTTTCCTTTAGCACAAATATTTTGATAAAGAAAAAGCTTGCATAACATAAAAGAAAAATATTAATGCTGTTGGTCTGATCAAATTTGTCTGTATTACCATAGATTAAATCTTCCAATTAAAAAAACATAAATTTGGGTATTACGTTAAACATCAATTTCCCCCTTAAAGAATTAACATTTAAAATGATACTGTAAGTAAATGAAAATATGAAAATCATTTCCTGGGGTGCCTGGGTGGTTCAGTAGGTTAAGCCTCTGCCTTTAGCTCCAACTCAAACTCTGTATTCCGGCTCCCTGCTCAGTGGGTAGCCTGTCTCTCTTTCTCTGCCTCCCCCGGGCTTGTGCGCTCTCTCTCTCTCTCTCTCTTTGCCAAATAAATAAAAAAATCTTTAAAAAAATAAAGTAAAATAAAATCACTTTCTTAATTCAAGCTCTTTCTGGAAGCAAAAAATTAAATTTTATCATGTACGACAAATCAACGGGATGATAGATACTATGGAAAAAGTAACCATTCCATTGTGTTTAAATTGTTTTAAAATCTCTTGCTGTTGGGGCGCCTGGGTGGCTCAGTCAGTTAAACATATAACTCTTTGTAATCATCCCTCAGAACAATGTACTAACCAAACTTGCTTAAACATGTACTAGCAACAGGCCTCTGGGGGAGAGGATGATATAAGCTGGGAGCGCCCTGCCTGCTCAGGGTGGAACACTGCTGGCTTCTTTTTTATGTTATCGCCTCTTCTCCAGAGATCACCTGTAGTTAGTTAGATGATCCCTTTAAATGTGTTTACTCAACCACAAATCCTGTACTGCTTGATCAGGCATAAATCTTCCACTCCTTTGTTGATTGTTATTTTGTATCTAATAAATACGGGAGTGAGGAGTTGTTCAGGGCAGCAGTTTTCTCAACTGCAGACCCTTGCCCCCTTTCTCTTGCAGCTGACTTGTTTGTGCCTCATCTCCCATGTATGGTCCAGAAGCAGGCAACTCTTGATTATAGCTCAGATCTTAATCTCAAATTTGTAAGTTCAAGTCCCAATTGAGCCCAGCCTGGAGCCTACTTCAATAACAATAATAATAATAATAATAATAATAATAATAATAATAATAATAAATCTCTTGCCATTACTCTTCTTAACTCTTTGTGTTTCCAGGGTAACTAGGAAATAAAAAGTTTTACACAATGTTAGAAAAATTAAAGCTGGGGCGTCTGGGTGGCTCAGTGGTTTAAGCATCAACTCTTGATTTCGGCTCAGGTCATGATCTTAGGGTTGTGAGATGGAGTCCCTCTTGAACTGGGCTCAGGCTTAGCAGGGAGTCTGCTTCTCCTTCCCTTCTACCCACCTCCCACCTTATTCATGCACACTTTTCAAATAAATAAATCTTAAAAAAAAAAGAATAATTACAAGCTGCATTATCCTTTAACAATATAAAAAGTATAGACAATCTTTAACAACTTAATCTCAAGAAGTAAAATCTCAAAGTAGTTGAAAATTTGTAGTTCTCAAAATTTTTAGTTTCAGCACCCATTTACCCTCAAAAAACTTAATAAGGACATCAGAGAGCTTTAGCCTGAGTTATGTATTTCTCTGCATGCTTTGTAAAATCAAAGATGAGAAGAGTTAGTATATATATTAATTCATTTAAAATAAGCAAACAAAATATCTATCACTTAATATGCTGATTCTCTCTAAAAATAAGTATATTTTCCAAAACAAAAATAATAAGAAGAGTAGTATTGTTTTAAAAATGTGTTTCATATCTGACTTAATAGAAGACCGGCGAAGCAGAGGCCGGTCAGGAAGATGGCGTTCACCAGAGCCCCCATCACTTCGGCCCGGATCCAGCCGAACCCAGTGTTCTTCTGGGTGGCGTGGGTCCGCCGGGCGAAGCGCTCAGCCACCAGCGCCACCACCAGCGCCAGAACGTCCAACAGCATGTGAAAGGAGTGGGAGAGCATCGCCAGCGACGAGGTCACCCGGCTCACCACCACCTCCAGCACCATGAACATGAAGGTCAGCATCAGCATGCACAACAGCCGGCCCCGGTTCCGACCCCAGCACCCCATGGCTGCGGCTCACGGGCCCGCCGAGCGCGGCCCGGCGGCTACACTGGCGGTGGCGGCGAGTAGCCGGCGGCCGGCGACTCTCAGATCTGTATCTGTATTAAGTTTGTATTCTTCTATTATATGCCATTTGGCCTCTGGAAAAATTCTACTTTACACTTGAGAAGGAATGGGAATGAAAAATGCAAATAACATCATAATGTTATTATGAAAATGGTTTGCTCCAACAGACTGCTTGAGACTCTCAGAATGTCCAGGACTCTGTGACCCCAGCTGAGGGTGAGCTGATGTAGATTACTTTCTCTCAACATTCAAACATCGAATTTAGTCCCTTTCATCTACATAATGATCGCATTCCAGAACGAGCCTCTGGATTATAAGAATGAGGAGGTACAAACTGGTTCCAACTATCTCTTGGCTTCAATTCATGTTTGTCTTCAGGGGGCAATGTGTTTCTTAGAACTGCATTTGAGAATCTTAGGAGTCTCTGATGTGTGGTAACAAAATAACTCTTCAAAATGTCCACCTTGAACAAGTGACCAGAACATGCTGGCTCCAGTAATTCTATTCAGAATTTGGAGTTAAAAATAAAGTTAACATTAAAAGAAAAAAAGCCTATTTGGCAAAAGGATTCCAGCTCTGGTTATCTGACAACAACCCAGTTGCAGAAGGAGATTAAAAGGACAGAAAATGAAGCGTTGCAAAACCATGCTCTCAGAACTCCTAACAGGGCAGAGAAAATGGTCAGGGAGATAAAAGCAGACTAAACTTGACCAGTTTAGGGTCATCAAGACCCAGCTCTGTGCAACTATTTTTTTTTAACAAAAACATTAAGAAAGTGGGGCGCCTGGGTGGCTCAGTGGGTTAAAGCCTCTGCCTGCAGCTCAGGTCATGATCTCAGGGTCCTGGGATGGAGTGCCGCACCTGGCTCTCTGCTCAGCAGGAAGCCTGCTTCTCCCTCTCTCTCTGCCTACTTGTGATCTCTCTCTCTCTGTCAAATAAATAAATAAAAATATTTAAAAAAAAAAAAGAAGAGAAAACTTACCCTAATTGAGATAACAGAGATACTCTCATATATTATCTTCTAGCACCTCTGTTTTGCCTCTTTAGGTAACCTACCTGAGTAAATTTGAATGGAAATCAAATTTCTTGAGTTTTCCATTTTGGATGTTACTACAATATTGATTATTGAAAAAAAATCTGTTTTCTCAGCTGCTTTTCAGTGACTGTCATTATATACCAAGCATTAAAAATGTGTGACTTATTTCTAGGTTCTGTAAGCTATCTATCCTTACACCGATATTGCTCTCTCAGAATTTACTTATATAGCTTCATAATATACAATGATATTTTGTAGAACAAGTCCTCCATCCATACTCTTCCCTTTCAAGACTATCTTGGTAATTATTGACTCTTTGTAATTGATTTCACATAAACTTGAGAGTCAACTTTCTCCTAAAGTATGTGCTGCAATTGGATTGGGATCACATTAAAACTATAAATCAATTTTAAGTGACATGACATTTATAATATTGAATCTCCTTATTCTTATGGGTTATATCAATAAATTTATCTAATTTTATAATGTATCTTCTTTAGTTTAAAAATTTTGTAAGAGTTCTTGCCTATTGTATATTTATTCTTATATTGTTTTGTTTTTTGTTATATATAAACTATTTTTTTAATTTTATGAGGTTTTTTGGGCTGGTATTAATATATAGGAATTCACTTGATTATTTTATATTATTTTGTGCTTAGCAAGATTGCAAAATTCTCACATTAGTAATATGTGTTGATTGTTTTAATTTTCTATACACAATATCTAAAAACTAAAGCAATTTTAATTCTTGGTCAATAGTCACTTTTTTTTTCTTTTTTACTTTTGTTGTCTTAATGAGAGGTTAGTTTTCAAGTGTGAAGATAAACATAAATTGGGGTAATGGAAAACCTTTTCTTATTGGGGGAATATAAAGGAAAATCTTCCAACATTTCAAAATTAAGTCTGAGATTGGCTGTAGGTTTTTTTTTAAGATATATTTATCTGGGGGCGCCTGGGTGGCTTAGTGGGTTAAAGCCTCTGCCTTCGGCTCAGGTCATGGTCTCAGGTCCTGGAATCGAGCCCCGCATCGGGCTCTCTGCTCAGCAGGGAGCCTGCTTCCCCCCTGTCTTTGTCTGCCTCTCTGCCTACTTGTGATCTCTCTGTCAAGTAAATAAATAAATAAATCTTTAAAAAAAAGATTAAAAAAAGATATATTTATCTGCATAAGAAGTTCCTTTTTAATCTCAATTTGCTAAAAATTTTCATCATGAATGAATATTGAAGTTTACCAAAAACAGTCACATGTTTAAAAAAAAAAATTAAACTGCTAATAAGGTGCATTACATTCATTGGGGTATAGTAACTTTTGAATAAATGATTCTAATCTTTTTTTAGATTTTATTTTATTTTTTCAGTGTTCCAAGACTCATTGTTCCTGTACCACACCCAGTGCTCCATGCAATGTGTGCCCTCCTTAATACTCACCACCAGGCTCAATCCCCCCCACCCCCTTCCCTCCAAAACCCTCAGTTTTTTTCTCAGAGTCCACAGTCTCTCATACTTCGTCTCTCCCTCCAATTTACCCCAATTCACTTTAAGAAAACATTAAATCTTTAAGAAACATCATTAATAACATGAGGCCCAAGTAGAGTTCCCTTTTCCTGTTCCCAGCTTTCTATTTTAAAATCTTTCCATAAACACATTGCTTTTTTCTTGTATTGTATAATGGAAGTATTCTATTCATTTCACTAAAGATATTTTTCAATCCTTCACAGATTTTTTTGCGATATTAAAAAGAAAATTTCTTCTAATAGTTATAAATTCAGTAGGTCAGATGCAAACAGTACCTATTTATATTATGGTGTTACAGTGATGATTCTAGTGCTATACGGTGCTTATTTTTTGTTTAATTTTTAAAAATACTTTATTTGTTTAAGAGACAGGGGAGGAAAAGAGGGGGAGGAAGAGGGATAAGCAGACTCTGCTAAGCAGGGAGCCCAACACAGGGCTTGATCTCCAGACCCTGAGATCATAATCTGAACTGAAATCAAGAGAAAGATGCTGAACCAACTATGCCACCCATATGCCCCACGGTGCTTACTTTTTAAATTAGCAGCTTATATATTTGCTCATAGTATTTGAATGCATATGTTGGAAAACCACTGTGTAATGAAACATAGTTTCTTATTATATTCTGAGTCCTTAAAGTTCATTCATATGCTAAAAATAGGTGACCATTCAAACATGAAGACTGCTATCCTATGCAAATCTTATGACAATAAAATAAACCACAAAATACTTAAGAGTGCTGAATATGTTTATTCCACATTTTAAAATACAGGACAAAAGAGACACAGAGAAAGGGAAGGAAAGAAAGAAATTTTCAGAGCCCCAAAATTATTTAAGCAGGAGTCTAGGTAAATAAACTGGACAAACAGATCTGGGGATAGATGCTGAAAACTAGGACAGGAGACAAAAATTTGTGTAATGCATTAACCCATGCTATTGTATGTCACAGACGATTAGCCTTCGAACACAATGGTTAAATCTATTGTGTTTCTGTAATGTACAAATTGGTCATCAATACGATTTATGCCTAGTGGTTCAGTCTAATACAAAAGTGGTTTGAAGATGAGCCAAAAAAATAACCGAGTATGAGCAGTAAAACTCATAGAATATGTTCTTGTATGTGCATAACTATTTTCATTACCTGGCCTATTATATGCAGAGAAATTTTTCAATTCAATCAAATGAATAATGTAATATTAGTCTCAACCATTTTCCTAGAAATTTGGCATGACACAAAAATAATCTGAGAGCATTTCCAGTTTTTCATTAAGACAGTTTCATACTGTATGACTCTGAATAATTTTATGTATTTAGTATAATGAAACAAAAAATGAGATCGAGTTAGTTAAGTTAGAATTTTTAGCACCAATACTGATTCCATTCCTTGTGGATGATAATCCATCAGTTTAATCAGATCTCAGATTTGTTGCTGCATGAAGGATGGACCATTTGATCTTCATCTTTCTGTTAGTGCATGACTTCCAAAGAGACTGCATCAGTTTCTTCATTACAGAGTAGATCAAATTTTACTCTCTCCCCAAATATCCACACAGTTCTGAAAATAATGAGCTTATTGTCATGCCAATAATCCTTTTATAAAAGTAAAGAATTATTTTGATGAATGTAGTGCAGCACTGTTTGTGGGGCAAAGAAATCTTTGTCTGAGAAGCGCTTACTGATTAAGTCAGGTACATTCCTTCAGCAATGTGAAGGAGCACAAGTCTGCCTGAAGCCCTTGGAGGTACAGAACTAGAATTTTTATGACCCAAATGGGACTCTATCAGAGTGGAAATCCCCAGAGACTGAGTCTCTGCATCTCAACTCTCTTTAGTTTCAAGCGTTGCTATGAAATATTACATGATAATTAGTTTCATGTTTAATTTACTCAATAAACTGAAATATGCTTGATCTCTTACCAGATTGTGTCACAATAACAGCTGTTTTTTAAAGTCTCAACTGGGACAGTAGTAAAAAGTCCTTGAAAAGTAAATGGCATACATTCAATAAAGCTAAAGAAATAGCTACAACAGTTATTATTTAGTGGGTTTTTAATTAGATGACTTCTATTAAATTGGTGTTCTAAAAGGGATTTCACAACCTCCCAAGATTGTGCTAGTTAGAGATGAGACCATAAAAATTCCATTTAACTCTACCTTGTGAGAGCTCACTCACAGGTCGGGTATTTCTCTATCATCAGCATCCATATGCCTGGCATTGCACTACTAATTTGCCAAGTGATGTTCAAGAGGTAAACCAAGGTAGATTATCCTCCGTAAATCAAAGAGACAGACTTTCTGATTGTGAGACACAGTGATCTCTCCCCCTGTCCTCCTGGAAACCCCCCATCTCAGCAGCAGAGGGGCTTAAGACCATGATTAGAATTTCCTCCTTGCTTGAAAATTTCCAGAGCAGAGAGAATGGAATTTACCCTCTTCTCCACCAGGTATATCCACAATCTCTCAGCAGATCTTGTGTTTCAGTAAAAAGCCTTTATGTTTTGGTCCCTGTTTGTCTGACTTCCTTTTTACCATCACCTCCAAACTTTTCAGTTTCAATTCTATTATTTTCAAAACCATAATGTTCCTCCATTTCTTCGCAATTTTTCTCATCATCTAGGATCAGCCTTCATATAAGAACCTCTGTTTATCTTTTAGAACCTTTCCTTAGCATCATGTTCTCTATGACTCTCAAGATACCACCTGCTCTATCCCACAGACATCTCTCGCCTGACGGATTGGACACCTTGTTTCTCTTTGCCAATTCTGTCTAGTGAATACATATTTGTTTATCATTCTATGCTATAAATACCAATTTTTCATAATAGACTATGAAGGATTTTTGGGGGTCAAGGATTTTGTGTGATTCAGGTATTTGCCCCATTACTTGTACTAGATACTCAATGAAACTGAACTAAATAAACTGAACTGAATCAAATTATTATTAATACACCCCCCTCCTTTACTGTCTCCACTAACAGGCTTGACAATTGCTGATTGACTGCCTTAGGTACACAAAGAAAGCAAAATACATTCATATATACATGAGTTGGCATTGAAGGAGAAAAATCCTGAGATTTTGATTTTTATATCTGGATCAATTGTTGTTTCTGCCACTTCCTATAAATAAGGCCAAGAATATGATAAACTTCTTAAATTTCTATAAATAGGGATATAGTTATATTTATATAAGGGGATTATCTTAACTACATCATCGTGAGAAAATTTTGAAAAAAAAAAACATGAAAAAATTTTGTAGGTCATATGACCAAAAATTATTTACATAGTCAGTGGTAGCTGCTTTACATGTATTACCTAATTTGAGTGCACTGCAAACCCACACAATAATGCTTTTATAACTCCTTTTTGCTAATGAGTGATGTTTAGACAAGTCGAGATCTTTGCAAAATGACAAATAAGTCTAAGACTAGAAATCATATTTTTAACTAACACACAAACACACACACGAAAGAACTTACACAGAGAGTTCCTTGTACAATATGCTGAATAGCGGCATTTGTGGAATTCAGTATTGTTCTGATGTGTAACCCACTGAAGGTGAAAAATGCCATGAGGCTCAAAAACACAAGATCTGTTTTAGTTGCTTCACCCACAGTATAAATTAGTGCTATGGGAACAAATACAAGTGGCTGTGTCTTTTTTTTTTTTTTTTAGTCAGCATAACGTATGTAATAAACAGGTGCCAGTTTCTTTGCCCACATCCAAGAAAGAAAAAAAATAGTAAAATAATCTGAGACATATAATTGGGATTTGTGTATTAAGTTAAATAAAATCTGAAGTAAGGGTCATCGTTCAATTTTACATGATCTTCCCATAGGTACTGAGCATCTAGCTGAGAAGAGACATGTCTGACTTATCAAAGACAAAGTACAACTGTTTAGCTTTGTATTTTCAGAATCCACAAGCTCCATACCATGTCCCACTTACTAGGTGAATTCCAAACCCCCTGTTCTTGTTATGTCTCTGTCTGGGCTTTTTTCACATTTCATTTCTGAATTGCCCACTTTCCTCACTGACATTCCCAGGACATGTAGTATTTGGCTACATTCTGTCTTTCTCATTTTCCAAAATCTACATTCAGATCCTTGGATTTTTTTTTAAGACTCTATTTAATTATTTGAGAGAGAGAAATCTAGAGACAGAGCAGGAGCAGGGGGAGGGACAGAGGGAAAAGCAGACTTCCTGCTGAGCAGGCACACACACACACACACACACACAAACACACACACACACCCCGCCATGCAGAGCTTGATCCCAGGACCCTGGGACCATGACCTGAGCCTAAGGTCAACACTTAACCAACTGAGCCATCTAGGTGCCCCTTGGATCCCTGAATTATATAACTCACATCTAGAAACTGACAATAGCAGAGTGAACATTAACAGTGAGTACTTCCATTTATTTTTATTTATTACATACCATTTATATTGTGAAGGATTTTTTAAAACCTATTTTTCATCTAATTCTCCTCCAATCCTGAGAATTTGGATATTATCATCATTGTAAATGAAGAAATTGAAGCTCTATATTCTATGGGACACCCAGCTGGAAAATATGATGCTGGGATGTCTGAATGTGTTTCAGTTCGGACTTGTCCCACTCCAAAGTGAAGTTGTTATACTTTATTGTCCCCTTGAACGATCCACATTTATTTTATTCAGTAAACATGCATTGAGCATCTCTGTGAAGCTAAGTACAACATTTGGAGTTGGGGATTTAAAAAACTATATATACGACACAGTAATGTGGAGAAAACTCCGGATGTCCAAAGAGTAGAGATAAAGGGGAACAGTGAAGTTAAGGCAGAGAACCACAGATAATAACGCAAAACCTTATACATGGAAAATTCTGAAATATTTTTCCACCTACAAGAGATAAATGGACAAAGTACTGATGGCTAATTTTCTCTTCACCTCTGATAACTTTGCAAAGCCAGTTCAACAAGACTGAATTAATTCAGCAGAAGAAAGATTAAAAAACCAATAAATGGGCTCCGAAGGCTCCCCATTTCTAACAAGGCTACTTTCTTCACCAAGAAGCTACTATTGTTGCATAGTTGTCTAGATTGTCTCTGACCACACCCCTTCTTCATGAATATGTAGAGAGTTCTCCATTAAAACCTTTTCCTTGGTGGTCTATTCAGGTCTGAGCACTCCTCTTTGGGACAATCACAGCTTGGGGGACCATGTACATTCTGTTATGTCTAGCCTTATAAATTTCCCCCAATGAAGTATATTGTTAAAGGTGTAGAGTTGCACCATAGGGGGCTAGTCATACATATATGTGTTCCCTTTGTAGAGAATATATATATATATATTTATGTTCTTTTTGTAAGACTCCACCCATTTCAACAGAACAAAAATAACTTGCTATTTTAAAATGTACTCTACTTTGAACTGTTACTTACTATAATAATACTTACACTTTTTTTTGGACAGCTACTATAAGGAAAGTATTGTATACATATGACCTCCATATAAAAAACAATCTTTCAAGGTAAGTGTTATTAGCATCCATCTTTTCCAGTGAGGACTATAAAGTCCAAGAGATTGTTAGTTCTTTCTATGTTATATATTGAGAGTTTGTTAATGTTAGAACTTGCAGATACAGCTGTGATCTAAACAGTTATAAACTTTGTCTTCATGGAATGAGCAAGAGAGCCAAATATCCATTCAAACAATATATAGTTAGTTACATATTGTGATGCATTATAAAGCAAAATAATGGTACTATGCAAAATCAAGTGTTCAATTTAAGGAATCAAAGGAGATATAAATGAGAAAGTGACAGTTGCAAAAAGATCTATTTCTAAATGGAAGTCAGAAAGGTGAACTGTATAGGGGTGGGGGAATAATCCAGATAGAATAACTTGCTAATTGAAAATCCTCAAGTGAGGGAAATTTCGGACAAAAACAAGGAAATCACAAAAGGCAATGTGGCTGGGAGCCAGCAGGTAATGGAAAATACCAAGAGATGAAATTGAGGATTTAAGAAGGAGTCACTTCCTTCAGGACTTTCCCTACCATCTGAGGACAACTGATTATATTCTAAGAATAACAGAAAGAGAATTAAAAGTTTTAGTGGACAGAAGGTAAGATCAGATTTGCATTTTAACAGTCTCATTCAAGATGCTCCCTGGGAGCAAATAATCTAGGAATAAGGACTGGGAGTAGGTCTGTCTTAGTCTAAAGCTGGGCTCCTGTCACTATATGTCACTGCCTCTAACATCCTTTATTGTGTTTGCTTTCCAAACCAAAACTGCGGAGATGGAGAAAACAGGAATTATTATTCACTTTTTATACATCTTGACACTAAGGTTAAAAAAAAAAAAAAAGACACAATGCCAAAGTCTTTTTATGCCAGTGACAAAAAGATATGGTTATTGAGCTAATGAGTAATGGTTAAGAATTATGATAGACCTATCTAGTGCCAGGTTCTGTGCAAGGCATCTTATGTTTATTAACTCCTTGAATTCCTACAAAAAGAGTAGAGAGGATTTACTTCGAAGTGTCTGAAGAAGAAGCTATGGCACAGAAAAATGAAGTAACTTCCTCAAGTTCAGGTAGTTAATACAGTCCAGAGTCATTTGATTCTAGAATTTAAATTCATGGTTACAGCTCTCTTCTTGGTTAGACATGCTATATGGGATCATTCCTCAGCAGCACAACTCTTACATAAGCTCCTCTTGTCTACATACAAATTGACTGGCAAGATTTACTCTTCCTTGGCAATTGTCTCATATGAGAGTCATCCTCAATGTTTATAGTAATGACCATTAGATAGACTTGATAACCCTTAGTAGTAATGGGAGGCTTAGTGGTGTGTATGGCATTTTTTATTCGGATTTTATTGTTTTTTTATTACAAGCAATAAATGAATATTCATAGTGATGATAAAGTGATATAATATTATGGCTGAGCATAATGCAAAATATCCATAAAGGTCCTTGGACACAAATAGTAGGCAAGTATAAATGCTCTCACTAAACCCCTAAGAAGTAAAAGCAAAGCAATCTTTCTTCATACACAGTACTTTATTTTCAGAGTAAGTACATAGTATGAAGTTATATGTCCTGCTGTTAGGTTGAATTAACATATACTATTTGGTTTTTCTCAACGAGAAATAAGGTTTTCTTGCCTATAAACATGAATATTGTCTGTTCAATGAATGCTCTCTAATTAAAAAAATGTAGATTATAAATTACTGTTTCATTGCATACTGTAATACATATTTGGATGTTTGAATTGGCTTAAAATTTATCAGAGCAATAAATGCTATAAACAATTGTTAAGTATGTACATTAAGTCTGAATTTAATTAAAATTAAAGTGTTACTTTTTATTCATATAATGGATATTTAGATGTTGAGACAAGTGCTGGTATCTTCTCCTTTACAAGTCATCATCACTCCTGGCCTGGGTGTTCATCCTATGATCAGGGATCAAAACATTAAGGAGGGGGAAGCAACATAAAAGGACATGTTGGTGTAATAATGTGAAAAAAAAAACGCAGACTGGTGATCTCTTTGAGCTCTTGAACTATGTCTGAAATCCTTTCTCAGCACTTTTAATGAGTAAAATTGAAAGTACTTTTTTTTCACTGTTAATTAGGTTTTCTCTCACTAATCTTTGTATTTTAACTGGTACAGATAGTGTACCCCCCCAAAAAAAAGTACTGCAATGTTAGAACCTCCAAATCAAAACAACAATAATATATATAGCTCTGGAAAGAGACAACTTACTGTTTTAAAAGAACCAAATAGTAGAGAGAATGTCGCATCAAGATTGCTCCTCCCAATTTCCTACCTTCTTCCTCACTTAGTGTTGTGTCTGACATACGGCATTCAGGAAATGTTATTTTAGTTAAGAAAGTTAGAATTTAATGGGGAGACAGTGGTGAAGTGAGGAGACCTAAAAACTGGCAGACATTCATCCTGGAGCACTTCTATCCCAGGCCTCAGGATCCCCCGCTGTTACGGTGGCACATGCCTGAAGCACGTGTCTTCTCTTTATTGACTAAATTATAGATCTTGGCACCAGCTATAGGAATTGGAACCATTCCTGGCTTTGCAAATAATGTACCAACTGGAGCATGATGTATACCTTCATTAACAAAATTGGGGCATGGTATTCAATAAACTTTCCCAACTACTGCTCCATTGTCTGTCAATTTTAATTTAACAAGAGCTATTTTTAGTTATGAAGTAAATTGTTTAATACTAGCAGGGAGCTTGGAGCTTTGGTCATGCCAAAAGTCTTAATTAAGCATCAAAGAACTCTGTTACTTATATAAGCTTTAAAGAATATAGTTTGGGGGGGCACCTGGGTGGCTTGGTGGGTTGAGCCTCTGCCTTCGACTCAGGTCATGGTCTCAGGGTCCTGGGATCGAGCTCCACATCAGGCTCTCTGCTCAGCGGGGAGCCTGCTTCCCTCTCACTCTCTGCCTGCCTCTCTGCCTACTTGTGATCTCTCTCTCTGTCAAATAAATAAATAAATAAATAAATAAATAAATATTTAAAAAAAAAGAATATAGTTTGGGCTTCAAGCAAGTAACACTATGAATTTCCTTGAGATAGTATAGTTTATGACAAAATTAAAATTGTCTCCTGAGTTAGAAAATAAATTTCACTGTTTTCTCTTTAAAGTTAACTTTGCTACATTGCAAGATCATGATATATGAACTAATTCATTAATCCATAGAGTCAAGGGTTGACTTATTCTTTAAAGGAAATATCCCACAGAGATGAGCTCATCACAGTAAACATTTTCAGTCAATACTGAAGTCAATTTTTTAATGGTTTACTGAGTAGTTTTCCTACACGTTTTATTACTATTCCTCCTCCTATACTTTGTGTAACTCTAGAGGTTCTTAAGTTAAGTACCTCTTAACCTAGGTTAAGAACCCTAGGGCCAATGAATATTCTTAAAGGAACACAAATCCCCTGGTATTGAATAAAAAAAAATTGAAATAGGAGTCATACATTGCTTTAATCCTCAAAGCTGTTATCTGTAACAATCAAAAATTAATAAACAGTGCTCGAAACCCTTATCTGGGACATTTTAAGCATCTCTGTAGTTTTAATGAATATACAAATGCCTTCTAAATATATACCAAAGACAGCACTCTAACCTGAATACCCATTCTATAGACCCTCACATGAAAACACTGAAGGCATTTATAATTCCCTTAAAATCACTAGAATTACCCCATCTTTAACCCAGTCACTAAAGCCACATACCAAGAAAAATAGATCTGAAGAGAAAACTTTTTCTCTTCACGTGCATCATTCATATACACAGCTAGTTCTGTATACAATAATGCCTACGCCTGGGACAAATCTCCCCATTTTTCTTCATTCTCTTCACTCTTTTACTCCAGGTTCCCATTGTCTCCTGTCAAGGCCAGCGCAATAGCTTCCAAATCAGTTTTCCTGTCTGGGGTTCTCTGCTACAGTTAGTCTCTATATAGCTATCTGAATGATATTACGAACATATAAACCTGACTGACCATGTCATTCCTTGCTAATTATGCTTTCATGGCTGTCTCATTTATAGGATAGGATCTCTTAGACAGAAGACCTCTTGGATTCCTTCCCAGGTTAGTCACTTCAAAATAGAAAAAGACATGAATTACCAAACCCCCAAACTGCAAGCATGTAACCACATTGAAGCAAAGACAGAACTTTAACAACCTGCATTTTGCAACCTGCCTTCTATTCCAGCCCGTTTTATTTTTAAAGATATGGATAGACACAGACACAAAGACAGACAGCCACGCTAAGCCCTGCACCTGTGCACACACAGAGAAAAAGTTGGAGGAAAGATCATTATTTTTATTTCTTTTTGCTTTCTTCATTTTGGGGATTTGCTAATTTTATTCAGGAATAGGGATGTCCATCAGTTATATTTTGCAAAGCCATCAATTATGGGAAACAAATTTTGAGTAATGCACTTTGGTTATTTTTTTATATATATCCAGGCAATTTACTGCCCTATGAAATATATTTAAAATGTAGGCTTATCAGGAGAAACTATTTTTCTGACCTCTTTATTTCTTATCAGACACTTCCTGAACTTTTAAACAGTATTTTTATTTTCTATGTACTCAGCAGTAATTCTAAGAGTAAAGCACTCTACATTTAAAGCTTGCCTTTCACTCTCAATTCTCATTTTTGGAGGGAACACGTGGTTTTAAATTAGAACGTGTGACAGCAGTTAGAAAACCTATTGATACTGACAAAAATAGTAATAAGAGAAAGTTGGTTTCTCCACCTATCATGTTTGAATATAATCCAGTTGGAAAGATTTTCTTTTCCTAAGGGCAACTAACCAGCAGGTTTTACACTGATACATTGTGGAAACATAAATAGAAGTTAAGCATTTACAGCATATTGTACAAAGTATCTAATTCCTCTAGGACCTAGGGAAAAGCCTCATTTGAAATTTGCATAATCCATCAATGGTAAAGGATCACTCAGAGAGAGAAGCAGTAGGAACACAAGGTGAAGGCATTTTTTCATGCACTGTGAATTATGAGCTGTGTGTTTGTTTAGATATAATAATAAGATGGAATTAAGTTTGTATTACCATGTCTAGAAATGTCTTGAAATTACCATTTCCATGAAATTCCTGTCACATACATACTGAATTGGTCTAGTCAATGTTTATCAATTTGGTTTATTTAGCAACCATCTCCTGGGCTCCTGCCAGCTGCCAAGTATAGAGTTATGTCCTAGTATTTCAGAGGCTAATAAGAGACATATTATATGTTCCAGAATCTTGAATGTTAATAAGGGAGAATGTTATATATATTACTACAACAAAATGTGCTAGTGCAGCAATTAATGTACATAATGAGCACTGCATGAATTCTTATGAAATAAACAGGGACAAATTTTAATATGTTCTCATCATTTTCATTTTCATCATTTTGATGAAAGTACTGAAGTCTCAGAAGTAGATAAGGATTCACTGTGTCCCAGTATTTGAGAAGGTGTTAGAAGCCGGAAAGGAAGCTGGAAAGTATCCCCTGAACTGAGAAGTCACTTAGAGACTGAAAAATGAAGCAAGCTACTCCGTAGGGTTCACCCAGAGTTTCATCCTCCCTGACAGAGAGGATGGGGAGCATGACATTCTGTAGCTGTGCAGCTCTTCTCCACAAAGCCTAGACCAGAGTCTACAGATTTTCCAGAGCGAAGGAATGCACAGGAGGGTATCGTAGTGAGATCAGAGGGTCTGCATGTACTTCATATGGTTTGCATGCAGCTAACTGAGAGCTAACATTTACCCGACCTCTCCTGGCACAATCTGTGCATCAGAAAGTGGGACTACATTATTCCTAACAGATTCATGGGAGGTCAAAGCAAGCCTCCCAGCATCCCGGCATACCAGCCTTGATGGTCATTTCTAAGGTATGTATGTTAATCTCCAGGGGGCCCAGAACAAGTAGCTCCCAGAGAGGCCCTTGAAGAGATATGAACAAGAGAGAGAGCCTGAGATGGAGTTAGCACTGAAAGCACTCCCACAGGAGAAATTGGGTAACAATGTATCCACCAGACACTATTGGAAAGAGCTTTCTAAGTAGAGAGAAGGTTCTGTGAATAGATACAGAGTTATGGACAATGTGATTTTTTAAAGAGAACTGTAAAGATGCTGTTATTTCTGGAAAATGATATATAAAGCAAAAAGGTGGAAGGTGAAGCCCCTTGTGAGGCTATGGACAGATGAGGATACAATTTCACGTTACAAAAGCATATTTGGGGTTAATTCTGATTGCATGTGATGGAAAAAATAATTTTATTCTATATGGATGTTGAACTATTTAACAAAAAGAAAGCTACCAATATTTTAAACATGGAAATGACATGTTTATGTTTGCATTTCAGAGAAATTATTTAACCACCGTATAGAGAACTGTCTGAAGAAAGGAGGGAACATAAGCAGAAAACAAAACAAAACAAAACAAAACGAAAATGAGAAGCCTATTCCAAAAGTTGAGCTGAGATATAACAGCTTAAGTAGTAGGATAGAAAGAAGGTAGAGATGAAAACTATTAGATTTGATAACTATTTGGCTATAGCACCACAAATACATTTGTTACCTAATTGGATTTATTACCATGAATCCCTATGCTTCTTTTATTATTTTCTGTAATGTTAAGCTCAAAGGTTTCGTGATTTTCTTAAGATTATTTATTTGTTAGTTTATTTATCTATTTTAGCACCCACATGTCCATCCAGCACGATTGGGGGAAGAGACAAAGGGAGAGGGAGTAAAACAATCTCAAGCAGACTTCACGGTGAGTGTGAAGCCCAACAGGGGGCTTGATCTCATGACCCAGAGATTATGACCTGTGTCAAAATCAAGAATTGGCTGCTTAACCAACTGAGCCACCCAGGCACCCAGGTTTTGTGATTTTTAGAACAGACCCTCTCTCATCCCAGAAGTTAATAAAAGAACATACAAAGAAAAAAGGTATCAGGAAGCTCTATTTCTGGGAGGATGATTGAAATAATGGAGCCTGGTGTCCAAGCTACACAATGAAGATCAAGCACGGAGAAAGAGCCAAAAGTTGGAGATAAACAAGAGGGAAAAGCACTAGAAGCTCCAGTGAAGTAAAAGAAATAATGAAAGAAAAATGTAAAGAAATGAGGGACCAGCAGGATGGAGATCTGTGGTCATATAATTTCATTGAGATTTTCAGCAGCGGAAAAATTTCAGGTGATGGCAAAACACAGAGTAATATCTGAAAATAAAAATTTCAGGATTAGGGGCACCTGGTTGGCTCAGTGGGATAAGCCTCTGCCTTCAGCTCGGGTCCCGGGATCAAGCTCCACGTTGGGCTCTCTGCTCAGAAGGGAGCCTGCTTCCCCTTCTCTCTCTGCCTGCCTCTCTGCTTACTTATGATCTCTCTCTCTCTCAAATAAATAAATAAAATCTTAAAAAAAATCTCAGGATTAGAAAATTGATAACATGTAGATTAGATTGATGGAAGTATTGTAGATTTTGAAAATTGAGGAAAATTACCAGAGTGGCATGGGGAAGAACATCTTGAGCCTGATGTCAAAATATATATATTTAAATCAAAGCAGATAAGATAAAAAAGAACTTTTTCTTTAAGAATTAGAGCTAAAGAAATAAGATAGCTGAGAGGAAAGATACATTTTGGAGACTCAGGAGAGCTTTTACTTGAGCTCTGTGACCAAGATATTTTTTGTCCCTCAAACTGGTCTTTTGAATCATTTTGCATTTTAGTTTCCAGAGTTCTCTCATTGCTAAATGTAATACCAATTCTTGCCATTTACTGTTCAGAAAAGTGGATAGGATCAATGAGATGATATTTATCAAGTGCTTTGGGCTCTTTGGAAGGTAGGACTATATAAATATCATATACTGCACTCAAGTATATAGAAGAGAATTGCTCTAGACTTCAAACTCTTCAGGGAGTTACCCATATAATGGAATCTGTCTCAGTGAAATGGAGATTAATGAAAAACAGTGCTATTGGAAAGTTTGTAGTGTGTCATGCCAAGGTTCTACCTGCATTGATGAAACATGGCTTTCATAGCCACACTCTTTTTGACAGGTAGAAGTGAATAGAAGGGCCTGTGGTAAGTTTGTCTTAAGGCATTTGGCAGCTAGGCTATCTATTTTTAATAGTACAAGCAAAATTACAATTTTTTTAATGATGGTTTCGAGCAAGATATGTGATTGGTAATCAATTTGAGTGGTTTTTCTTCTTTTAAAATAAAAATCAGTCATTGCTATCTATTCTGAATTCTCGCAGGATGCTGAGTATTAAAGACATCAATTAACTAATGCTAATATCAATTGAGCACAAGTACCTACTATTTACTAAGTATACACTGCTAAACAAGAAATAGATGACCTCTGCTGCCATTGAATGCTTCAACTATGTAACACAAGTAGTCAAAGGAGAAGTGAGAACATTTCCTTTTTTTCTTTTCTTAAATTCAGAGCACCTTAAAGGGTATGCAAATGGTAGGAATGAGTACACCAACATCTTGGAAGGAATGAACCAGTTCTCCTAACCTTGAAGGCTCAAGTAACAACAGAGATGCGCAACTAGATACATAAAAAGATTTAAAAGGTAATCAGAACAGATCCTAAAAGGGTTTACATCAGGCTTGCAAAGGTGCTCTATTAGGACTAATGCAATAGCTTTTGCAGCAGATTTATGTGGAGCAGATTCTGACGGGCTACATTTTCAAATTTGTAGCTAACTGACACAAGTGAGAATTTGCATGAAATGCAAGTAAGAATGGAGGAAAGCACATTATGTAACTTATGAAGAAGCACAGAGTGACCTTCACATCCCATTTAGATCACAGAACCTCTTGGTAAATTTTCTTGTTTTCTAAATTAATGTAATTCTCTAGTACATCCCTCTGAGAACAGCTACTTTTTTGTTTCCCAGAGCATCAGATGAAAAGGGGATTAGGAACTGCAGAATAAAGACAACTTTGTTGTGAGCTAAAAATGCCCTCAGAGGAACGTGCACAGTACCCCAGAGGGAGCAAGGAATTGAAGGTTTCTTCCTTTTGAAATAATGGCTAGCTCTATGGAGAGGGAAAATAGACTGACAGATCCTTTTTCCTGCTGGGAGAAAAGAAATGTAAGTGTGTGATTGGTTCGGTGACATTCATTTAAAATTTATTCATAAAACTATTCAATCATTTATTCAACAAATATATGCTGAGAACTTACAAGCAAGGTGCTGTTGTAAATTCTGAAGGTAAAGTTGTTAAAACAACAAAAAAAGAGCCTATTCACTTGTGTCTATCTTTCTAAAGGGTAAAAAAAAGACATGAAACAAGAAAACAAATGAATAAGGCAATTTCAGCTGGTAGTAAGTTCTAAGAAAGGAATAAATTAAAAGAGTGTATCATTTGGTACTGTTTTATATGGAATGGCCAGGAAAGCCCCTCTGAGGAAATGAACTTAAAGACAAGAAGGAGCCAAGGGCAATGTGGGGCAAAGCCTTCCACACAAAGGGGCAGCAAGTGCAAAAATCCTGAGGTTGGTGACATCTGGTTAGTCCATTAAAAGCCAGTGAGCACAGGAAAGTGCTTTCTGAAATGGATATGGGGAGCTGGGAGGTGGGAAGGTGGGGAGGGCCCAAACACTGGGGAGATTTAGGATTTGAAAAGTTTACGTCTTTTAAAAACTTATTTCATAAGCTTATGGCAGACAAAATAATGGCCCCACAAATTCTATCTTAAGATGCTGCATTGTGAATATTCACAATAATATTCAGAATATCATTGTGAATATGTGGCAATGGGGAATTAATATTGCTAACCAGCTGACTTTAAAATAGGGAGTTTATTCTGCATTATTCAGGTGGGCCCCATGTAATCAGAGATACCCTTAAATGTAGAAGCCAAAGGTAGAGGAGGAGTCAGTGGTGGAGTGGTGGTGCTTGGCAAAGACTTGATATCCCATTGCTGACTCGGAAGATGGAAAGGGAAGAAGGAAAACCTGGCAATGCAGGCAATCTCTAGAACAGAAGACTCTAGAAGCTGAAAAAGGCAAGAGAACATATTTCCTCCTAGAGTTTCGAGAAAAAAAAAAAATGCAGTTTGGGTTGTAGCCCAGCAAGATTCATTTGGGCTTTGAGCTCCGGAACTGGGAGAAAATACATTTGTGTTGCCTTAAGTCACTGATTTTGTGGTAATTTGTTTCAGAAGCAATAGGAAGCTAATACAAAGCCAATGCAAGATATTGAATCAAGTACTAGCTCAGTTTTATTTAAATGTTACCCTATCATTCTGACTGCTTTTTGAAGAATTGAAAGAAAACATAGAAAGCATAATTAAGAGACTACTGTGGTAGACCAGACGAAGATAACGTAGGTATAATGAGTTGGACTAACGGGAGAAAACAAGAAGACATTTCAGACAGGTTTTTGAAATGAAGCTAACTTCTTGAGGAATAGGAGTTTGCAGAAGAAAAATAGAGAACTCTATCCTCTCCTTTTGAAGGAAACATTTGAGGGAATGAGGGAACTATTTGTTGAGTCTAAAGCAACAGAGGGGAGGATTTAGGTGAAAAGAGTGTGCTCTTTTAAATATATTAACTTTGAGGGATGCCTGGGTGGCTGAGTGGGCTAAGCCTCTACCTTCGGCTCAGATCATGATCTCAGGGTCCTGGCATTGAGCCCCACATCGGGTTCTCTGCTCAGCAGGGAGCCTGGTTCCCCCCTCTCTGCCTACTTGACCTGTCTCTCTGCCTACTTGTGATCTCTCTCTCTCTCTCTGTCAAATAAATAAATAAAATCCTTAAAAATATAAATTTATTAAAAAAATAAATATATATATTGGGGCGCCTGGGTGGCTCAGTGACTTGGGGCCTCTGCCTTCTGCTCAGGTCGTGATCTCAGGGTCCTGGGATTGAGCCCCACATCAGGCTGTCTGCTCCGTGGGGGGCCCGCTTCCCCCTCTCCCTCTGCCTGCATTTCTGCCTACTTGTGATCTCTCTCTCTCTCCCTCTGTCAAATAAATAAATAAATGAAATCTTAAAAAAAAATAAATGTATTAACTTTGAGATATGTATTGCAGATATACACATTTGGAATTTAAGGCAGAGATTAGAGCAATAAAAATAAGTGTGCTTATTACTCAGAAATCCAACAGATTTCTTCAGTTAGTGGAACCACAAGATGGGATCAATATATATTATGGTCTAGAATTACAAAGCTTGGGATGCCCGGGCGGCTCAGTCAATTAAGCGTCTGCCTTTGGCTCAGGTCATGATACCTGGGCCTTAGAATGAGTTCCACATCGGGTGGGAGGTTAAGCAAATTGAAACATGGGAATTAGGCAATAAAAAAGAAAGCTGAGAATAAAATCTGATGTAAATGTAATCAATAGGTCATGGAGATCTTCCCTGAAGCATTGGACTAGGAATTCCCACTATCTTTGTGCATTGTCATATAGAATGGACTAAGGAATAAAATGGTAAGACACCAAAGAGATGACTGAACTTAATGTTTTGCCATGGATTAACCTAACCTCTTACGGTGCTTTATTCTGTTATTGTTGTCTTGGGTTCTGTAACTGCCTCTGATATTCTGAACGTAGCACCATGTGTGTATGTGTGCACGAAAGAGAGATTAAGAGAGACTTATTACAAAGAATCAGCTAACACAATTATGGAACCTTGCAACTCTCAAGATCTCCAAGATGAGTCAGCAAGCTGGGACCCAAGATAGTTGATGATGTAGTTCTAGGCTGAATTTGAAGACTGGAGAAACATGAGAGCTGATGGTGTAGTTTCAATCGAAAAGCCAGCTGCCTTGAGACTCGAAGAGCAAATGCTTGAATTCGAACCCAGTGGCAGAAAAAAAGCCAACCTCCCATTCCAAAGGCAGTCAGGCAAGAAGTCTCTTACTCGAGGAAGGGCCACCCTTTCTATTTCATTCAGGCTTTTTACTGATTAGATGAGGCAGGCCCACTTTAGAGAAGGCAATCCTCTTTACTCAGTCTAAATGTTAATCTTATCGAAAACACCCTCACAGACATACCCAGAAAGATGTTTGATCAACAGTCTGGGCACCCGTAGCTCTCTTACAATGACAAATAAAATTAACCATCATCCACCGGGATGTTGGAAAGCCAACAGAGACAATAGAAAAAGGAATAGAAAAGGAGTCGAGTAGGTAGGCAGGCTCCAAAAAATTTAGAGTTAGTGAGAGCCATTGCCTGGAGGGCAACTTTGCCAATTATAGTCCAGGAATACTGTTTAAGAGGTAATCTGTGGGATCAAGCAGTGATTCTAAATGTTGGCAGATGTACTAAATAGGATTGTGACATTGGACACTTAGTGAACCACTCTGAACCATGTGTTCTTTATGTGTAAATGAAAAATATAATGGGGACACCTGAGTGGCTCAGTTGGTTAAGCATCTGCCTTCGGCTCAGGTCATGATCCTGGGGTCCTGGGATCGAGCCCTGCATCTGGCTCTTGCTCAGCAAGGAGACTGCTTCCCCCTCTCTCTTCCCCTTTCCCCTTCTCCTGCCCCCTCATGTGCTCTCTCTCTGAAATAAATAAATATAATATTTAAAAATAAAGAGAAATATAACGATATCTGCCTCTTAAAATTGTTAGAATAAATATATTTATAATTAATAAATAAATATATGTAAAACACTGAGCACGTTGTTAGATAAATCTGAAAAAAATATTTTTTCCAGAAGTTAACATTTGTATCAACACCATTGTTTGTATTAGCAGGTTGGATCTCTTAGAAAAGCCCAGGATGAAAGTGAAATTCACTTCATCGAATGCCTTCTCATCACCAGACTTATTTTCATTTTAAAGGATTTGTTCACACATTTCTTCTCTTTTTAGAAATCATACCTTTTTGTAGAAATCAATAGTCTACAAGCAGACATCACCAAAACACTACAGCTCACATATTCCTGCAAAGCTTTGCTGATCCCCCCAGCATTTATTATGTATCTGATTGTGTGGGGTAAGTAATCCTCCTATTACATTTAAAATTAAAGTAACCACTTTGGTCCCATAATGTCACAGAAGGTTTTATAGCACAGGAAGGACATGAGCTGCTTTTGATGGAGACTGATATCACAGGATGGGAAAGAATTAGAAGTGATATTTCCCATGTCTTTTTTCATGGTCTACCAAGTAGTGATTTTCTCACATCATACAGTATCTATTTTCCTTTATCCTAAATGAAAAATTTAGTAGAAATACAAGACGAAGTTTAAAAAAAAATCAATTGTGAACAACATTACACATGTTCAGTGATCTTATGCTTCTTGATCTTCAAAGTGTCATTTGCTACATTCTTACCTGGATAGAGGTCATGAAGTAGGTGTGTTGCAAGGTTGCCCCCCCCCGCCCCCGCCAAACCCCTCCCTGCCCAGAGTCAGCATGGAATTGTCGCAGCCCAAAGATCTGTTAGTAGGAGAGGTCTAGGGAGCACTATGAGTTATTCAGTGGCTTCTGAAGAGACTTGCTTTGACAAATTAATAGTGACTTATTTAAGGAGGAGTAGGAAAAAAATGCAAAAGAATGCTTTGAGCAATGTCGTAGAATGTTAGGACCTAGGAGCTAGACTCTGGAGCTCTACAGCTTAGAGTTCTAACACTGGATACAGCATGCAACAGTTATGTGACAATTGACTTATTAGTTAATTTCATAAGCAGTAAATTTCCTCATAGATGTACATCACATACTCAACTTTTCTTAAGACAATGAGACAATATATGTAAAGGGCCTGACAATTATCGTTGGGCATTTTATTATTATTAATATTATTTATTTATTTATTTGACAGAGAGGAGAGAGAGCACAAGTAGGCAGAGAGGCAGGCGGAGAGAGGGGGGGAAGCAGGCTCCCCGCTGAGCAAAGAGCCCGACACGGGGCTCGATCTCAGGACCCTGAGATCATGACCTGAGCTGAAGGCAGAGGCTTTAACCCACTGAGTTATCCAGGTGCCCCATAACCATTTTATCATTTAGAACATCCTTACACATGCATTTTTACTAGAAAGCAGAAAATCATATCTTAGATTGTTGAACAGACAGGCTTGCTCAGGATGCCATCATCCTGTTTGCTTTGGTTTAAGGACTCTAAGTAGTATGGCTGAATTTGGAATTACTCAACCAGATTCACTATCCACATGCTCTTATGTTAAATATTTACCACAGACCCAGTCGGCATGGAATAAGCACCAGAGATAGACACCATGGCTATGACCCCTAGAAAATGCCAAGCTACCTACAACAACAACGACAACCGACCTTCGGTTGGCCATGCAAATAAAGTTTTTTGACCAAAGGATGGAAAAGATCCATTCAGCCTGTTCTTTCCATATGTGTTCAGTGGGGTTAAGAGAAGGGCATCTACCTCAGTGTTTAGTTGAAGACTCAGATAGAGGCTGGATATCAGGTATGTCTGAACTATTTCAGAGCATAGTAAAAGGAATTGGGATGATCAATGTATCAAAACGTGAACAATAATGAAAAAAAAATAAAAGTATGAACACTTAAATGTAAAAAGTTAAGAGGTGAAATTTAATACCTAAGTAGTTGCAAAGGATTAGTTGAATAAAATATAAATCATAATTTTAGCAAGATTCAAACTAAAGAACAAAAAGTAATACTTTCTAGAATTCTGTATTCATTACTGTGGATTGACAAATTTACAAACAAATTACTAATTGTCCACATCCAGATAGCAAAACCATAGTCAACAGAAATCATTGGAAATCCAAGTTCTTTGTTTCCAAAGCCTGTTTTCTGCAAATAGTACCATTTCCTCGCCAGCCAAAGCAAAAACAGTCCAGTGGGAAGAGACCAGTCTTGTCCTATTTCTCAGCTTCTTGGCTTCCTACCTGTTGGAAACAGCCCTGCAGCCTGAGCTCACTTTGTATCCAGAGTTAGCCTCCTCTGGAGGGGTAGAATATCAGGAGCTGCAGCTTGATCAGTGGGGTGCCTTGAAGTTAAGCAAGCATTTCACTTAGAGGAGGCATAGGGCTAACTGTGACAAACTAAACATTAAATGCATGAAGAAGATCAGAGGGTTAATTTTAATTAGATTTTCCAAATGACCGCCTTCCGAAGGAAAGCCAGAACGAAGATGCTAAATCTTGTCTTGCAATTCAAATATGCCATAACAGGTATAATACAAAAGGAATGGGAATATGAAAGGGAGAACATCACAGATATTATGAATCTCTATAGAGAGGAGATGAAATGCAGAGTTTGGGACAGAAGTGTTTCTGTTCCCAGCATCCCCCATGTCCAATAACCATGAGTGTGGTAGGTTAATCAGGAAACTTCTCTGGATGTTTAAAATGGTCTGGGAAGGAAAAAGGTCTGAATTATGACCTGTATCTGACCCAGCCAGAAATCCAGGAGTTGGCAATCATAGGGTGATTTCTGCTTATAAATGTAGAGGTGAGGAAGCGAAGAAGAATGTAGAATCCACATTTCTCTTGAGATCAGTTGAAGTCAACAACTTTTAGCAAAGAGAGTGACAAATGTTTCCACCTGTCCCAAGCAGGGTTGGGTTAAAGGGGTCATTATCAATGCTGTAAAATATAGACTATAATAGGAATCACACCAATTTGGGGAAGAGATAAAAGTGAAGGTCTACAAGTATGGGGGAGGGGTTGGGGTTGTAGGATGAAAGAAAGAGTAATTAATTAGTCAGTCTGAGAAACCAGATTTTTCCAGAGCCAGAAGTGGGACCACAATGGGGCAGCTTCTGTGGAGGTCTTCTAGACTCCATTCTTTCAGTGTAGCACCGGCCTCTGTGGGTCTGCAGTGAAGGGTGCCATGGTGGGACTGACAATGCTCTTTGCCACCCACAGTAGTTGGGAAGAAAAACTGCGTATAGACCAGAGGAGAATGAGAACAGTTGGAAACCCACTTACTATGGGGCATCCTTTTTTTTTCCTCCCCTTGCACCTGGCAGTAGAAACACCTTCGGAAGAATAGTTACGGATTTACTTCTGTCTTCCAAACTTTGTATACTACCTCCTGTAGGCAATTCCAATTTGGTATCACAGACAGAAAGAGATTCCAACTGATGTAGTTGTGAGTATAACAGAAGTAACACAGCACAGTCCACCATTCCACACTGGGACTGACTGGGAGAGTGTGAACGTAGCAGTAAAGGGATGTGGGTAGCATTAATTTTTGAAGGAAGGACTGATAACTACAATTCTGTGGGGTCCCTGACATCATGGATATGGAAGGGAGGTAAATTCCTGGGAGCCACCACTCTTTTCATGCCAAGGCTGAAAAGAGTCAAGTATTTGGAAGTCAACTGCTTTCTAGCATTACTATAGGATTGATAATCAGAAGTGATCAAGGTCAAGAACACCCTCAATACACACACACACACACACACACACACACACACAAACAGTACCCTCTTGGCTTGCCAATACCCAGGGAAGCTTTGGCAGTACAAGAGGGCAGCCAAAGGAATTTCTCTGAGGCTGTGTCATAAATGCTAAATGGACATGACCTCTTTCCTCTGAGTACACTTTTAAGCACGAGCTCGTCAAGCTTGTTTTTCACTGTTGCAATAGAATCCAACCAAGGCTGGAGGAGGCTTAATGATGAAAAAGGAAATTGTACTAGGACTAAATTTAAAGGGAAAAAAATTGCTGGATTGAACTAGACTACCTTGAATTCACAAGATCCATTTTTTTTTTCAACAAAAGCCAGAAACAGGACATTCTGAAATAATGTCAGCTCTAAAGAAAGTGAATATTTTGAACAAATAACTCCATGACTTTAGACTGTTTAAATCACCACAGGGACTTCCTTCAGGCTCTGTTTTCCGTGCTGAATGGCCATGACCTCTTTCTTTTGAGCACATCGCTGCGTGTGAGCTTGCCGACTCATCAACCCCCCGCTTTAGGCTTCTAAGCTGCTCTCCTAAGGACCAGCCTCTGAAACTAAGTCTGTTCCTCCAGCCCCAATCTTGTGCATTCCTGGTTCCTTTTTATCCTCAAAGGCTGTTGCTGCTTAGCTCCTGCATGCTTTGCCCCAGAGACTGCTCCTGATATGACATTTACAGAAGCCAAAGGAACACTTCCCTTTAGTGGTTTACATTCCAGTGACTGACACTAAGTCCCTTCAAATATCTGCTAAGTTTGGAGCCTTTCCATTGGCTTAAACTTCTTTTATACAAAATAGAAAGTGATTCATCTTAAATATAAATAAATGCTGTGCCATATTCAGAGAGATTAAGAAGCTTAGAAAGAAATTTGTCACAAGAATTCTGCAAAGAAAATTATCAAAATGTGCAATTCTAATAACCTACAGAGAGTCTCAAAAATTTCTACAAATGTTTAGATCAAGGGTTATACTATGAAGTATCATTTGAGCTCATGTAAGAAATGGACAACTAACAGGAATAGAAACACTCCAATCACACAAGCCCACTGATTGCTTCTGTAGGTCCAAAAAAGACACTTGTGTAAGCTTTCAGTAGATTACTTAAGAGACCCAAATAGACCCACTTGCTGTATTTAACTTGGCATAGCATAGTCCTCAACATTATAGTAATCTAAACACTGAAAGTATGCCAGATCTATAATGTCTCTGTAAAAGGGTAATGGGAAAAATATGAAAAAAAAATATTGTAAGCCAACAGTGTACCAAATCATACCACATATTGTTTTTTATCTAGATCTATTTGTACATCAATAAATGCTGCCCTATTGTTATTTTCTAAACAACCAATTCTGTATGATTTTGCTAAAGTTTTTTTCTCAAAATAAAAACCAAACAAAATCAAAGGAAACATAAGTTGTAATAACATCTGGGGAAAATATATTGATATATTTCCTT
>CM052800.1:19339692-19376246 GCA_028533885.1 Nasua narica | reverse complement strand
AGATATAAATTGTAAGTAGCTGAATTATTGATTTTAAAGAAAAGTTGTGAAAATAATTTATATGAACAGGAATTCAGTTGATCCTCATTCTAACCCTGAAATGTCTGATTGTGAATCATTCCTTAACAGACCCATTCATAGCTTTTGAGAAAAAAATAATTAGTTGTCTGTATTCTTTAAGTTAAAGAATGATTACAAATTTATTCCTTTCCAAAAGGCCCCTAATTGAAAGCTATCACTGTGCTTGAAATCTTTTCATAGACTTATTTGGCTAAAATTCTACTTCCTCTTTACAAAGAAAATGAACATAATAATAACATGAACAATTACCTTTAGCTGAGCATATATTATGTGCCAGAAATTCTTTTAAATCCATCAAGAGCAATACTTCATATAATCCTTGAAGAAAACTATGAGGAAAGTATTAACATTACCTTCATCTTGGAGCGCCTGGGTGGCTCAGTGGGTTAAAGCCTCTGCCTTCAGCTCAGGTCACCATCTCAGGGTCCTGGGATCCAGCCCTGCAGCATCGGGTTCTCTCAGCGGGGAGCCTGCTTCTTCCTCTCTCTCTGCCTGCCTCTCTGCCTACTTGTGATTTCTCTCTCCCTGTCAAATAAATAAATAAAATCTTAAAAGAAAAAAAAATTACCTTCATCTTACAGATGAGAAAACTAGAGTTTAAAGAAGTTAAGTAACTTCCCAGAGGTTGCACAGCTGAATAGTGGCAGAATTTTATGTTCCAAATATTTAAGAAATATACGCACATATACATACCTATGTATACATATACATACATGATTGTCTTTGGCAGGAGTACCCTTCCTGCTTTTATTGTCAACATTCTATTTAGTCCTCAATATGAAACTTGATATGATTCTCAGAGGTAAATCCAATTTCTATGTCAGCTGTTCTTATTCTATGATAGTTCACATTATATTGATTTGAAATCGTTTCTTTTTTTTTATTTCCATATCCTCTATTTGGCTACATTTTATAAACAATGAATATGTCTTTTTTATATTTATTATTATTGTTATTGCTATTCTTAGTGTGCTAAGCATCAAATATGATGCCACCTGCATATTTGGTGCTCTACACATGCTTTTTGGATGAAAGTGTATAAAACTAAATTAACATCAGCATCTTCTTATAAGGGCTCATGCTTTTTTTTAAAAAAAATAACTGGCAAAATGTAGGGGGGGCATGAAAAACTTGAATGCCAAAGAGATTAATAAATATTTACGATTCAGTTATAGAAACAGAAAAAAATTAAAGGGTGATGGAAATTCTGCTAGATAGACCAAACGTCCTAATCAATCAGGTTAGGTGGTTGATAACAAAGAGGTGTGGTCGAAGCCCTCCCTTACAGCGGGTGGACTGAAGCCTCATGTTTAACTCTAGTTCAAGTTGAAATCTGAACAAATTACATTAAAGGATCAACTATATTATATCCATAAGGATGAAAAGAGCAGGAAAGAGGAAATAATAAAACAAAATCTTGGAAGCTGTGAAATAGATACATAAGTAACAAATAACACTCTAGAGCGGGGGTTGGCGAATATTTTCTGCAGCGTCATAGTAAATTCGTTTGGTCTGTGACCGTACAGTCTCCATCACTATTATTCAACAGTGCCATCGTTATGTGAAAGCAACCACTGCCGATACCAAAATGAATGGGTGCAGCTCTATTCTAATAAAACTTTATCGAAAGAGGTGGCTAGCAGGCAAGCTGTAGTCCGCAGCCTCCTGCTGAAAATTCACGGACTTAATGAAAATGCACCAAGCTCATAGTGGAAGAAGTGGAAGAAGCTCAGAAAAGTCTAATTTACACCTGAGAGTGCCAGAAGGATTCAGAAATTGGCAATGACGGGTAATTCTAAATTTGGTATAGACCCCAGGGTGTACTCTGCCATCCCGTACAACCTGGCAACTGTCTTCTACCACCCTGGGAAAAGCCCTGGAGAATACAAGCCTGAGAGGATAGATCAGCAAGTACCTGGACTGGAGAATACCAGGATTCGGCAAAAGCAGTGGTGATTTTCTGAAAGAAGAATATGGTGAGGTCTTTCCCCCCCCTCCATTTCTGCTATGAGGATTCAGCAGGCTTGCAGCCTATTTTATCCTCCAGGAAAGATATTGAAAGAATGTTACCTGATCAATAAAAAACCAGCTCCAAAGAATACTGTGGATCCTGCAATGTATGATATAGTGATTTTAGCTAACAGTCAAGCTCATCAATAAGTGGCAACCATAAAACAAAAAGTGATATCTAAAAAGAAATATTTAGAGAAGGAAAAAAAAAGCCCTTTGAAATTTATATATGTTGCCATAAATTCAAAATCAGTAAAGGGGTGCCTGGGTTGCTCAGTCAGATAAGCGTCTGACTCTTGATTTTGGTTTAGGTCATGATCTCGGGTCATGGGATTGAGCCTTGAATCATGCTCCGTGCTGTGCATGGAGCCTGCTTAAGATTCTCTCTCTCCCTGCCCCTCCCCCACCCCCACTTGCACATTTTCTCTCTCTCTCTCTCTCTCTCTCCAAAAAATAAATAATTAAAAATAAAATCAGTAAAATATTAGGAATGTAAGATGTAGCATTCTCTTAGAAAGTAGATCAAAAACACCAAAGAGTATATATAAAAAATGATTTGAAAAAACTATTTGAAAGTATGGAATCTGCCCAGATGTTATAGAATCTGAATAATACAGAATTAAAGAATGAGAAAAGAAAAAAAAAATGAAGGAGGAATAAATAATTCAATATATATTTTCAGAACTCAAACTCATGCATTTATAGATTAAAATGGTCCAACAAGTTTCAGGACTATAGCTAAAAAAGGCCCCTGCCAGGGCGTATTATCATGAAATTTTAGAACAGTGGGGGAAAAAGAATATCCTGAGAGTGTTCAGAGACCAAGAAAAAAACAAAAAAAAGAAAGAAGGGAAAAACAAGTCAAAATCAGATTACAAGTACAGGGTTAGGAACTAAGAATGACAAAATAAATACAAAGAAAACTACAGCTGGCACATCATTGTCAAACTTTTGAAAATAAAAATTAAGGAAAAGATAATGAAAGGAGACAGAAATGAAAATGTCATACTACTACAAACAGTCATGTTGGATCAAAGTACTGGCAAGTAAGTTCCCATTTCCCCCTCAACAAGAGGAACAGTATGATATATCCAGCAGAAAACAGGTCTGTTCCAAGATCAAGTTTCTTCATATAAATCTTAAATTTATATGAAGTTATTTACTTGAAATTCCTTATGTTTTCATCCATTTTTGTCATATTTTCCATTAAGTCCTTGAATATATTTATAACATCTGCTTTAAACCTTTTTTCAGCTAATTGTAAAATATCAGGCATCATAATGTCAGGATTTATTAAGTTCTCTTCATTTTAAATATAGATAATACTTTGACCGTATCTAGGAATTTTCTATCGTGTATTGCACAACATAGATAATTATATCATCTTCCTTAAGGTGTTGAGATTTGTTCTGGCACACAGTTAAATTAGAGGTGTGGCTAGGCTTACTTTTATTCTCTGTTAGTTCAGGTCTGCTTTGGGTTTGAACTCAGTACTGGGGTGTGCCCTTACTCTATTTCTAAGGCGAGGCTCCTCCTCTAGGGTCTCAGCTGAGTACCTAACTAAGGTGTTCAGTTCAATCTTCCATTCTGGGTGTACTCTTACCATTTCAGTGTCCCTGAATTGCACATTTCTGCAACACCATGTGATCCCTGCAAGACCCTCAACATCTAACACTCTGTGAGTCTCTTGTCCATTAGCCAAGAACCCATGATGAATGCCCACGTAAATGTCTGTAGTCTAGTCTGCGTGTGGTTTCCTTGCTTCAGTTATGCTCTGCCATAAATTCTGGCTACTTCAGGAGCTCAGAATTCTTAGTTCTGCTCTTGCAGTTTACTGAGACTAAAGCTTTGTTTGGGATCCACTTCCATATTCCTTGTTGGAAAAGTGCTCCAAGGCAGAAATCTGTACGTGTTGTGGGGTTGATCACGGAGCTCACTCTTCATGGTTCCCATTTGTCAAGGATCACAGTCTTCACTGCCTATTGTTCCGTCTCTCAACATTATTGCCTAACATAGGTTTTCTCCATTTTAAGGCAATTATGACCAGGAGGGCAAGTCTGTTAACCAGTTATACCTCTATGGTTGGAAGCAGAGGATTCAGTTTTTAACTTGAAAGATAAACTCCTTTATTTTGCTTTTAATATTTACAACATAGAATAGTATTAGAAGATTGGTTCTGTGTATCCAGTGTAATTTCTTTCTTTCCAGACTCTACTGTTTTCCTCCACATACCTTACAAAGTGAATATTTATATTAGCCCTAGAAATCTGACCCAGTGCAAAGAGGCTTCTGGCATAAACTTACAGAAATAAGATGTATCGGTCTGTAACTTATCAGCTATCTGGTGGCATTTGAAGCTCTTTGCTCTTTTCTCTGTAAACCTGACCAATAACAATTCCTTGGCAGTAGGTGATGTAACTGAATTCCTTTGTTTCTAGCCTATGGAGCATTTCTTCAGTTTCTGTAACTCTGCACCTATAAGACCTCCAAGTCATCTTATGAACTGCTTTCATGAATGTTATTCAGCTAATAATCATACTAATAACGGCAGTATCCACAAGCTGTTATCTCAAACCACTTTTTGTCTTCTTAAAATTCTCATGTCTTATCATTATCTTCCTTACTGCTATCAGCAAGCGTTCTTACTCTTTCTTAATTATTTGATCTTCAGTGACAGAAAGGATGAGCTGCTATTTGTTGGATTTGCCCAGTACATTCTGTAGTTGCTAGGTGATACCAGCCAGCACCAGCCTAAAATACTTAATCATCTTCAGATTAACTTTTCTTGTTACTTTCCCTTTAAGCAGCCCAAGGCACCTGGACTATAGTGATTTAGGCTGCATTATAAAACCCCTGGGATTAAAGAAATTTTCTGATTGGTGCACAGATTAATGTAAAGGGTAGATTAATTTTTGTGAACTACTAGTTCAGCTGAAGCAGCTGCTTATATTTTAAACTGCTAACGTCATCATATTCGAGCACACGAAAGTATGGTTTTCCTAAGAATGAAGATATCCAAAAGAGGAACTAATAAGGCATATCTAAGCAGGGTGTTTGGTAATCATGAGATAACACTCTGGAGGGATTAGAAGCATGAGGATGCATTTCTGTCAAATTATTAGCTCCTGATAACCCCTTCCTCCCTGTCACACCTGAGTGCATAATTCCTATCCAATTAAAAATGACATTTTCTGGTAATGTCAGCAATTCAGGTACACACTTTCTTTTTTATTTGAGAACCTTCTTGGAAGACTGATCACTGAAGACTGGAGATGTCTTTGTTCCTCAGATGCTCTTGTACATACTTAGTGAGGAAAAATTGTCGAAAACATGTTGCATAGGGCCTGGCTATTGAACGGTGGAAGCTGTTCCTTTGCTGTTTGGCTCGTCCACGACGTGGCCTGCTTCATTTGTTCCATTTCACCGATCACTGCTCAGAACTATGCATCTATTTTTAAGAAGTTCCTTTTCATCACAACTAATTAAATTGTTTCTTATAGGTATGGAAATTGTTAAAATGAGGGACCCTAATTCTAAATCATGTTTTTTTTAAGATTTTATTTATTTATTTGACAGTGAGAGAGAGATCACAAGTAGGGAGAGAGGCAGGCAGAGAGAGAGGGGGAAGCAGGCTCCCCGCCGAGCAGAGAGCCCAATGAGGGGCTCCATCCCAGTACCCTGAGATCATGACCTGAGCCAAAGGCAGAGGCTTTAACCCACTGAGCCACCCAGGCGCCCCTCTAAATCATATTTTTAAAAAATTATCCATTGTACTTGTATGAGGTCTGATGAGAAACGGTGACCAAAATCACCAACACCCTCTCCCCCAACTGGAAAAAATTATCTTCTTACATTGTCTCCATTTCTCTCAGAATAAAGATCAATCTCTTTGACAAGCACACAAGGTCGTTCATGATGTGTCTTGAACTTTCCGATGTTTTCTCAAGTACCCTATACTCTATCATAATAAAATCACACTTTTTCCTAAAATCTCAGTCCTATCACTTATATATGTGTCCACATATACCATTTCCCTAGCTGTAAATGTCCAATGAAATCTTATTTCCTCTTTAAGAATCAGCTCAAATACATACTACCTTTAACCCTTCGACTGCTCTAAAGGAATAATTTTGCTTCTCTGTCATATGTTTTATCAAGTTGACTCGTCAATTATATTTTAGTTCATCACATTTTGGTTCCTTGCTTGTCTATATCCAACAAGGTAAATTATGTAAGGGAAGGTACTAGATCTTCTACAGTTTTGTAGGTCAAATGTCTAGGAAAATAAGTACCTGGTTCTCTGCAGGTGCTTTTACTGCTTGAATTTACAAATAAAAATGCAGACAACTAGAAGCCTACCCAGAGCCAAACATAAAATTAATATGAAGCCTGTGATTAAGATTCAGATAAATCAGGCTAATAGGTTGCCAACCACACCAATTAAAAGAAGTACAATATTTTAAAAATTTTAGAAGAGGATTAACTAGGACTCAAAACACAGGCTTCTTGAATTTATCATTATAAATAAGGGGGTAATTAAAAATAAAAATTGGAACCAGAACTACATGTGTTTCATCCTCTAAGAACAAGAATCATTTTCATCTAATACAATAAATAAAATAGCGTTTACTGCAATATTCAATGAGCTATAGAATCTAAAGTGAGATCGGGATCTTAATTTTGTGTTTTATCTACTCCAGGCCTATAAGTGAAAATTAAATTTCAAGTTAATAGCAATAAAATGAAAGCACATGATTTCCACAGAGTATAGTAAAAGGGTAATTTAGTATGTAAATAGAACAGAAGCACTTTCAACGTATAATATTTTTAAATTATTGCATTCTAGATAAGAAATTCATAATTCCCACTATAATTTATATTTTTATATTCCTTCTATAAACAATTAAATTTTAATAGTTGACAATTTTCATAGTTGACAGTAATTTGGAACTTTATGAAAGACATGGAAAATGTACCAGTTCAGATGTTTTTGGCTATAACAATCAAATACTTTGCTAAAATAGACATAAGAATAGCTAAAATGCATTTTTACAGGTGATAATAACACTACGGCAAGTGTATCCAGATTGGTTCAGGTATTCTTAGATATATTCCATCAGGATATACGATGGCTGTTCCAGATCTTGCTGTCTTATATAGATTCTACAATATCCAGGCAAAAAGAAGTAGCATTTACTACTAGTTTTGTTTTTAGTTAGAGAGGAAAATATTTTCAGTAGCCCCCCAGTAGTCATTTCTTCCACTGTCAACGACCTGGGTGGTTAATATGCTATGCCATAAAATCACAGAAGGCTGAGAAAGCAGTTGACATTTTCAGCTTTTCTGTCGGGCAGCAAGCTTCATCACATCCTGTGCATATTCCTGCAACTACATTTACTCTATCATGCATGTATCCTCCCCTAGACTGTAGGCTTATTGATGAAAATAATATTAATGTATATCCTTAATGCTTTAATAAGTGATTTTTTCAGTAAATGAAAGAGAGAAAGAAAAAGGAAAGGAGAAAAGAAACGAGTAAATTTTAAATGTGGCAGAACTTCTCCCTTGACTAGAGAAAAATACCAAGCTAACTGAGCAACACCAGAATAGTATATCAATCTACTTTATTTATTGAAGCTCTTTCGGAATATTATTATGTATATCTACACTCAGGCTTCTCTCCAAAAGCCAAGCTACAATTCCTTTCCCCTTGGCTCAATATACTTGCCCAGAATGCTACTTAGTTTTTTAGAGGTTGCATTAAAAGATCCAAAATCAGATAAATAATTTAGCCATAGCTTCTTTTGATAGCAAGAAATTCTTGTTGCCTTCAAATCATACAATCATTTTGAGGTTGTTTAATTTTTAACCACAACGAAGTTGAAAATACCACCTGACTGGGTGGGTAATTAGGTTAAAATAGCAGACATATGAATTGAATACAGTTCTGGTCCTTTAATATGTAGCTGTGGAGTCAAATGCACACTACTTACAACACAGACTTTAAGTTCCTGTGGTAAGCTCCTTGGTTCATTCATTTTCATATGCCAGCCTATGCTATATGCTAATGAAGGTCAAGACTTAACTGTAATGTAATGCCCTTCACAGTGCATATTGCAAAATAATGGGCTTAGTTTCACTGAGGTCCAAGGCAGAGGGCTTTCCATAGCTCTACAAGGAACAGTAATAAAGCACAAAACAGCCTGGAGTGGCTTAGTGCTTAGTGCATTTTCAAATGACCAGCACTGCTGAAATCTGTCTCTTAATAATAGAATGAACATTTCTGACAAAATTCATGGCATAATAGGAACAGTAGCTTAAATACTTTTAAAAAAGGAAAACTAGCCAAGAAAAGTACTGAAGGAGACAAAATTGTTTATCTTTCTTGTTGATAAGCATGAGTTGTATTTAGACATGCTTTATATATGGCACCCTGATCATAATTTAAACACAATTTATTCTTAAAGCATAGCAATTTTTTTAAGGGTCATTCTTAATTTACATCCTCTTCACTTCTCACTTTATTATTGTAATAATTGCCTAGTGTATACTTGACCTGCAATGGGTTCTTAGTGTTGCTAAATGAATAAATAGGTGAGTAAATGATCGAAAAATTCCTTTCCTTCTTTCTCCCACCTTGAGGTTTTCTTTACCAATATCAATGCTGTACATGACTCCTTCATATCGAAAGACCATTATAACCATTGTGCTGTCTTTCAGATATAGAGTCCTTGTTTTAAGTTGTCACTTACATTTGCAGAACACATAAGAATGAATGATTATAGGGGCGCCTGGGTGGCTCAGTGGGTTGAAGCCTCTGCGTTTGGCTCGGGTCATGATCTCAGGGTCTTGGGATCGAGCCCCGCATCCGGCTCTCTGCTCAGCAGGGAGCCTGCTTCCCCCTCTCTCTCTGCCTGCCTCTCTGCCTACTTGTGATCTCTCTCTCTCTCTTTGTCAAATAAATAAATAGAATCTTTAAAAAAAAAAGAATGAACGATTATGATATTATAAAATATTACCTTGCTGGATATATGATCAGGCTCTTGAAAATATAGCTCATTTACCACTTAACATTATGACCTCTATTTAGCCCAGTGAATTCAACCAAAAGGTGGTCAAATATTTCAGTAAATATTTATTAAACAAATAAGAAGCATAACAAATACTGCTAACAGTATGGAGGAATCTAACAGAAGACAATCAGTAATCCTTGCTTTTAAGAGAATTAAAATCCAATGATAGAACATGAAATAACAAAGCTAACTCACATTTATAATTTTGAAAATTACTTGTTGATGAATAAACAAAAAAGTATCCTCTCTGATGTTGTTTAGTGATTTAGACACATGACAGATCATCAAGTATTTTAACTGGTATTACAACTGTAAAATGATACCTCAACATGGAAGATGAAATAAACTTTTTTTTCTGGCAAGCTTTCGAGAAAATATAGCATATGATCTGGGTAAATGGAGGAAAATTTCATCAGCACACAAAGGAAGAGAGAAAGTCCAGTAGTATCAGGAACAAAAGTTCAGAGGTATTGAAAGGGTGAATTAGAATAGTAGGAAAGGGTGTGACATGACTTAGCTGTAAACTTATATGAAAAGTTAGGACCAGGGATTGGTGGAAAGACAAGGAATAGAGCTTACAAAGTTGACTGGTGCTATATTTTGGAGAAAATAATTAAAGAATTTAAATGTTGTCCATGAATAAAACATTAGACAATACCGATACGATTTTTAAATATAAAATTTTTTCTAGGTATAATGGATACAAACATAGACAAAATTTGTGGACAGAAATGAGTAAGATCCAGTATTTTCTATCAGAGAGCTGATGGCCTAGAGAGGAAGACAAACTAGTGATGAGCTATTATAGCACAGAATGTGAGAGATATGTCTAAAGGGCTATGTGAGTAAGAGTAATCAGAAAAACAGAAAATGCTATAGGTCTTTCAAATAGAGGAAGTATAATACCGGTTAATTGGTTATACCAGTGATTAAAGAGCTAAGAAGCTAAATGGAAATTAAAAGTGGCAGGAAGCCACAACCAAAATAGGTCTGAAGGAATAAGGGGAAGCCATGGTGATTCCAGAACCCAGAATTCAGGACCATCTGGCGAGGGTCAATACCACAGTGGGAAGTGGCATTACGGGATTTGAAACCACTGCAGGTAGAACTACCCAGCTGGAACTAGGACCACAAAAGAAATCAATGCCGGAGATCTCTCTTGATGATTAATGAGAAAGAGAGAGAGAGATGGATGTGGTTTTCTGGTAAAATGATCACAGCCAGGGAAAAATAAGGGACATGTGTGAAAATTTACATAAAAATGACCAGTAGTAGACATGTGAAATAAAGAATATGTAAATAATAACAGAGATTTAAAAATCTTCTGTAAAGATGTGATTAAAATGTATTTTTCTGGACAAGTTGGAATTAGCTAGATGAACAGGGAAAAATATTTTTAATAATGAGGGAACAACATGTATAAAACTATGGAACTTACAAAAACAATGTTTCAGAGAAATTTAAATATTTCAGTATGGTTGGTGATGAGAGCTTTAGGAAAATCTAACTAAAGACCAGTCACTGGAGTAAGGCTCTAGCCGTATCAGATCAATGGAGAGTCATAAAAATATTTTATCTAAGAAAGTTACCTAATCAGAAATAGGATTTAGAAAGATTAATCAAATATAATGGAAGATAGATTTCAAGGTCAAGAGAATGGAGGTTGAGAGACTAGAAGATTGACCCAAAGGGAAAATAGCGTGTCTTGAAATTGAGCAAAGGCCATGAGAAAAGAGAACGGACATATGGAACATATATTTAATTGACTTTGGGAGAAATATCAGGTTGAAGGTGAAAAGCACAAGAAGCTTAGTTTTGAATTTATTAATTTTAAGGTCCATGAAGGATGCCCAGGATTTGGCAATGAGGCCTCTGGGGGAGAGGATGATCTACGTCCTTGAAGCCGAGCAGCTGGGAACGCCGGGCTGCTCAGGGTGGAACACTGCCTGCTTCTTTTTTCTCTCATCTCCCCTTCTTCAGAGATCATCTGTAGTCAGTTAGATGATCCCTTTAAATGTGTTTACTCAACCACAAATCCTGTACTGCTTGATCAGGCATAAATCTTCGACTCCTTTGTTGATTGTTATTTTGTATCTAATAAATAGTGGAGTGAGGAGTTGTTCAGGGCAGCAGTTTTCTCAACTGCAGACCCTTGCCCCCTTTCTCTTGCAGCTGACTTGTTTGTGCTTCATCTCCCATGTGTGGGGAAGAGACTGTTTATCTTTAGAACCCTAGTAGATTCTCACAGTACAGAGTAAAGAAAGATGTCCAGTCACCAGCAGAGGAAGGAGAAGAGTAGCTAATGTGAAATACAGCCAGTATTCTCCATAGTAAAGGCTTACTCTCCAGGGTAAAAAACTACCCAAGCTTTGGGGCCCCTGGGTGGCGCAGTTGGTTGAGCGACTGCCTTCAGCTCAGGTCATGATCCCTCAGTCCCGGGATCAAGTCCCACATCGGGCTCCCAGCTCCGTGGGGAGTCTGCTTCTCACTCTGACCTGCTCTCTCTCACTCTCTCTCTTTCCTAATAAATAATAAATAAAATCTAAAAAAAAAAAAAAAACTACCCAAGCTTTGTCCAGCCTAGGGGAAGGGCATTTCCCCAGCTGTAGTGCCAACTAGTTTCCTTTTTCCTAGAAAGCAACAGTTAAGAACGCTTGTGAAAGGCAAGCCCAGGAACACAAGCCCACTAAGCTTCAGCCATTGACATTTTACTCTTAACACCTCACAACTGTAGTATTTACAAATAATTTACTGTTCCTTATCTTTAGTTTTGTCAGTTACTGTTTCAGTTTTTCATATAGTGGCTGCATAATTGCATAACTCATGAGACATTACAACCTTAGTTAAAGTTTAGGTGGAACAGTCACTCCCTATAGCACATTCGAAAGATTTGTTTGGTAGAGAAAAATAGTTGGTGAGTGTAATATTGCAAAGTCTTATGCTGGATGGGGAATTTCTCATGAGTTTACTTTTGGCTGCTGAAAGACTAAATGATTCCTCAGACTCTTGCAATTATCTGAATGATGCACTGAGCCAACAAATCATCAATATTTGTGATAAAGGATCAAAACTTTTGTATCAACATGGACAGGACTGGAGGAGATTATGCTGAGTGAAATAAGTTGAGCAGAGAAAGACAATTATCATATGGTTTCACTTACTTGTGGAGTATAAGGAATAACATGGAGGACATTAGGAGAAGGAAAGGAAAAGTGAATTGGGGGAAATCGGAGTGAGACATGAACCTTGAGAGATTGTGGACTCTGAGAAACAAACTGAGGGTTTTGGAAGGGAGGGCATGGGGGGATGGGTGAGCCTGGTGGTGGGTATTAAGGAGGGCACGTATTGTATGGAGCACTGGGTATGGTGCATGAACAATGAATCTTAGAACACTAAAAAAAATAAAATAAAATTTTAAAAAACCATAATGCTTTTCCAAAAGAACTTCTATTAATATTTAAAATTTCAAATTATTTAAACTCTATTGTTTAAACCCTGTCTTCAAAACAAACAATGTATTCTTAGTTTCAGAGAAAAGAGCATTAAATATCAGTTGTTCTTGATTGCTCTTCATTATATTGTTTTTCTTTTTGTTTTCAACCTGTAATAAGGCCCTCTGTGTGGAGCATGGCTCATCCGGAAAGCTACAAATATTGAACAACCAATCTCTGTGCTTAAAAATAATGGAACTCGTGCTACCTAAAGAACTAGGCCCTTGAAGAAGAGAAAAATAAAATAGTACTATGTCAGGTAACATTTTATGAGAATTATTGATAATCATAATAAATCAAGATCAAGGTTTTCATTCTTTACATGTCAGATATTTTCAGGCATTTGTTCTATTTTGACACCTACCTGCCATTCTGAAGATTAGACATGTGTTTGCAACGTGATTTGTCAGCTTGTATACATATGTTTCAAGTATAAAAAGAAAGATAAAATTAACTGTGGAATTATTAAGTCATGTGTGTGGGTTAAATTTTTAAGAAAAACTTCTAAAATAATAAAAATAAAATGCATAACTTTATAGTGATTAGAGAATGAAGACACTGATGAATCCAGGAAAAATCAAAAAAGAGAAATGCAAATACAAGGTAAATAGCAAAAAGTGAGTTGGTGAGGTTGTGTATTATTAAAATTTAACAAAATCCAGACAGTTTCTATTTTGAAAAGGAAAATTAAGATATTAGCACAGAAAAAAAAGTTAAAGTAGGAGAGAAAAATAGCTTCTTAATAAATATTAATAAAAGGAACACTGGATTGGCTATTGTTAATTGGTTAATTGGCTATTGTTAATACAGACTCCCAGGTAAGAAGCTTAATTAAATACACTGTGTTTCGCTATTTAAGGATAAAATGTAATCACTAGATAAAGCAAATAAGTCCAATCAGAAGGAAAAACAGGAGTAGAGGCAGATGAATTAGATCCTAGAGAGTGATTCATGATAACACAGAGAGAGTAACAAAGCTGGAGCATAAATTTTGTGTGAGCCTAAAGGAGGTAAGAAATAGAGTTACAAGAGTTAATTGATGATATACTTTAAAATTTATTTGACTTGGTAAGTCATTTAGAATATTCTTCGAATCATCCATATTATTTTGAACAGCAAAATATTTTTGCTAGGTTTTATTTTTTAAGAAACCAAGATGAGTTTCTTTCTATCAAGCAGTTGATGGTCCAGTGAGAGGAAAAAAGTAAGTGAATCAGTTATTAGAGGAAAATATGTAAGAGGTATATCCAAAGTATAATGCAAGAAGAGAGAAAAAAACAGAAATCACTTTAGTCTTTAAAGTGGAAATCACTTTAAAATATACTTTAAGAGAATAGACTACAGTCAGTTGGTTATTACATTGATTAACCAAGAGTTTCACTAAGATAGCCTTGCTATTAAAAGTATCAGGGGGGCACCTGGGTGATCAGTGGGTTAAAGCCTCTGCCTTCGGCTCAGGTCATGATCTCAGAATCCTGGGATCGGATCGGATCGAGCCCTGAATCAGGCTCTCTGCTCAGCAGGGAGCCTGCTTCCCCCTCTCTCTCTGCCTGCCTCTCTGCCTACTTGTGATCTCTCTTTCTGTCTAATAAATAAATAAAATCTTTAAAAGTATCAGGAAGACAGATCTATAGCAGGGCTGGAAGAATAATGGGAGAGAATAGTGTTACCATAAGGGCCAACCGAGAAGATCTAGAATCATAAATGGGGAGTTGGGGGGAGTGACCTGATGGGAATGGGACTCATTCTAGGGTTAACCAGTTATAGAAGCAAAAAGCAGAGCCCACATCAGAATCCCTGGATAAGACAAAATAAGGGAGGAAAATATGTCCTGCTTCTTTCTCTTCTCATTGGCTGGACCAACTTAGAAGCTCATGGTTAATTTATCCTTTGAAAGATGATTCTCTAAAATGCAGATTGGAGGCAAGGATAAATGGAGAATAAGTTTGAAAAGAAAGGCAAATTGTTAGTATCAGGAGGGTCAAATAGAAGATATGTAAATAATAAAGGACATCACCAAAAATGCTTCTTGGAATATGATAAATTGCATTTTGAAGGAACAGTTGAAATTAGTAAGATAAATGATAAATGAAAAGTTTTAGAATATAATTTCATCATAAATAAAAAAAAGTCTTTAAAAATTGACGAGAAAACAAATATCAAGCATTTATTGTGCTACTAGATGCTAAAAGTAATTGGAACAGTGTCAATATCTTCACATTCAATGCAATTCCAGTGAAAATGACAACAGGATTTTTTGAGGAATTTAATAAACTAATTCTATATTTTATGTATGAATTAAAATGGCTCAAAGTAGACAATATACTCATGAAAAAGAATGATGGGGTGGTGGTAGATGATGTTATTGCCATAGGGACAGGAATATAAAGAATGTAAAGAACATAATGGGGAGGCCAAAGAGCCCAAATCTTATATAGAGATTTAATATATATAAAAGAGATAACATTATACATAAGTGAAGAAATCAATAAGTTTTGCTGAGTCAATTTACCCTCCATATTAGAAACAAATTAAATTGGTGCCCACTTCATTCTTACACATACACACACACACACAAATAAATTCCAATTCACTTACACTTTAAATGCGAAAGGCATATGCCAACACTTTTAGAAAACATGAGAGAATATTTTTATGACATTTTATATAGACAGTACTTTTTAAAAGTAAACAAATTGGGCAAAGCACAAATCACAAATACTTAGAAATACTACCATATTAAATTTTAACATTTTGTGTCAATAATCTTTTGCTGAATTAAAACTACCCCAACACTTAGCAGCTTGAAACAATTAGTATATATAATTAATCATGAAGATATGGATCGACTTAGAAGTTTGCTGATCTGGCTATGCTCAGTTGATCTGAGTTGAGCTTTACATATATTGGGGTCAACAGATAGATCAATAGGTAGTCAACTGGCCATTGCTGGGGCAATTGTACTGACAGAGCCTTGTATCTCTCATCACCCAGCACGTGAGCATCGGTGTGCCCACATGTCAGTAGCCATGTTCTGAGAGAGAGAACAGATAAGCCCTCTTGAGACATGGACTCAGAACTAGCCCAGTGTTGCTTCCACCATATTATTTTGGCCAAAACAAGCTAAAGCCTATCCAGATTTAAGAGATGGGGAAATAGGTTCTATCTGTTGAAAGTTCATAAAATGTTACTACAGAAAATGTAAAAATATGAGCCAGAGAAGATATTTATAATAAATTGGTAAAGAATTTGTTTAAAAAGCAATGAGATTTATTACTGTGGATTTGGGCGGAAGAACAAATAAATTGAACAGTCAACTAGAAAAGAGAACCTAAAGCTTACCCTAACATACGTGGACTTTTAACGTATGAGGGAAGATATTTCAGATCACTGTAGAAAGGGAAGAAATTTTCAGTAAAATGGAGCTGAAAATGCATGGTCATAAATTTGGAAAAAATTTAAAATGTACACTATTTCGTATGAAACACAAAATCAATATAGAAGTATCTCCAGCCAGGATCACAGTGGCAGAATAGATTTTTTTTAAACCTCCCAGCTACAAATTTCATTCAGCAGAAACTATGGGCAGTAATAGAAAAACATACAAAAAGATAAACACCAAAATAGCTATCAGTCTTAGATAATTCAAGCAGATTAAAGAGCATGAAATATATGGAGAACCTAAATAATATCACCAATAAGGTATATGTGATAAATACATACATATATCTACATTCCCAGAAATCCTCAAGCCCTGATATATTTATTATGTACTGTACACTGACAATGTGGAAGCCAGTTTCTTTTCAAGACCCTTGGAATATTTACCAAAATTGATAAAACAGATACATTGGGTCAGAAAAGTAAAGACAATTCATTTTTGAAAATAGAATTAATAACATTCCATACTGTCTCAATACAATGCAGTAAACTATTAAACAAGGACTTTTGTAGTTAGAAAGTTAGACAGATTTCTTTTTAAACAACTTCGGATCCCAGGAAAAATATAAAAAGCAACTGTAGGTTTCCTAAATAAGGAAACTGTGACCAAAGATATCTCTGGCAACAAGGAAATTTCTGGGAAAAATCTCAAAAAAAAAAAATCTCAAAAAAATATTCATTTAAATCAGTAAAAGAAAAAATAAATCAAAAATGAAAACAAAAAACTTGAGAATAAATATAAAGAAAAGGATAAAAAAACAAAGAAAATATTTGAGAAAATGAAAGAATTAGGTAATAAGCTAGAAAAAGAAAATAAATTTATCAAAAAGAAAAGAAAAGAAAAGAAATTTATCAAAAAATGATTCTTTGGGGAAAATGAATATAAGTTGACACACTATTAGGCAGTCTAATTTTATTTTTATTTTTTATTATGTTCAATTAGCCAACATACACTGAATCATTAGTTTTTGATGTAGTGTTCAATGATTCATTATTTGCATATAACCCCCACTGCTCATCACACCATGTGCCCTCCTTAATAGCCATCACCCGGTTAGCCCATTCCCCCACCTCCCTCCCTTCTGTAACCCTCAGTTTGTTTCCTGGAGTCCAGCGTCTCTCATGGTTTGTCTCCCTCTCTGATTTTTTCCCATTCAGTTTTCCCTCCCTTCCCCCGAGGTCCTCTGCATATTCCTATGTTCCACATATGAATGAAACCATATGATAATTGTCTTTCTCTGCTTATTTCACTCAGCATAACCCCCTCCAGTTCCACCCATGTGAATGCAAATGATGGGTGTTCATTCTTTCTAATGGCTGAGTAATATTCCACACAGAGAAGTCCAGAAATGGGTTCTTGCATGAATACAAATATAGGAAATGGGTGTAGGGAACTAAACAGCACAAGTTAGGATAGTTAAGAGAGAAAGAAATACATTGGCTTATCAATTCTGTGAAAAATTTTTAATATTATGTTTTAGTGAACCTAGCCTTGTGGTTATGAGTAGGATGAGTAGATTAAATACTAAAGTGTACATATACAATTATTCTCTTTCAGAAGATAATCTACTGAATTCTTCTTTTTTAAAGATTTTTTATTTATTTGAGAGAGAGAGAGAGATCACAAGTAGGCAGAGAGGCAGGCAGAGAGAGAGAGGGAAGTAGGCTCCCTGCTGAGCAGAGAGCCTGACGTGGGGCTTGATCCCAAGACCCTGAGATCATGACCTGAGCTGAAGATAGAGGCCTAACCCACTGAGCCACCCAGGTGCCCCAATCTATAGAATTCTTAAAAGCCTGTGTGGGAAAACATTTATTTAAACAGACACAAAAGTATAATCCATAAAGAAAAAGATCAAGTACATTGAGATTAAGGACTATCAAAAGGTTTATCAAAAGGCACAGAAACAAAAGCTGGAAGATAAACCCAATGGAATTACATGTGACACAGAGCCAACAAGAAATAAACTGTCAAATTTTATGAAGACTTTCTATGAAACAATAGGAAAACCATTTTATTTTATTTTATTTTATTATTTTATTTTAAGATTTTCCTTATTTATTTGAGAGAGAGAGCACAAGCAGGGGGAGGGGCAGAAGGAGAAGCAGACTCCTCACTGAGCAGGGAGCCTGATGCCCAGGACCCTGGGATCATGATTAACCTGAGCCGAAGTCAGACACTTAACAAACTGAGCCACCCAGGTGCCCCAAGAAAACCATTTTTTAGAGGGCAAAGGACATGAGTAGTCATTTCAAATAGGAAACCATGCACCACAAACACATGAAACAATGTACAACCTCCCTAATAGCTGTGGACATCCTTAGTGAAAACACATTATACAAATTATAGTTTATGTCGACATAAATTTATATTATACAAATATATAACAGATTTATAATTAATTTATAATTAATTAATGTGTGTTCTATAAGTGATAATAATGTATGATATATAAGTGATGATATTGCTAAGAGTCAACATTGGCTAAATTACTTTCTACAACACCTTCACATCACCTAGTGAAGCAGTAAGAAGTTACAAATTAGCAATGTCCTTCTTGGCTCCAATGCCATAGGTGATGTGTGCAAGGACGTTTGATGTTAAGTTTATAATTTAATCTTTAAATAATGGACTATTCAGTGAGAAGGTGAGTGAATTTCAGTAGCAATGGACATAACTAGCAGTGGGTACAGATGACACTGAAACACGTGTGTATCTTATTTGGGGGAGAGGGAGAGGACTTCACGAATATGGGAAACACTATCCTCTTCTAGGAGGACACACAGAGGTTTAATCTTGTTCGACAGCTAACATGTGTTCATAGAGTGCAAATATGTGCAGATGGCTGCCCAGGCCTGAGCAGGGATGGAACTCTTCCTTCCTTCTCCCAGGGTGTGTTTTGGTGCAGCATCTAGAGAGCCTGTGTGTATGTGCATGGCTTTGGGTCATCCTAGCTTCAAGTTTCTCCAGACCACAATGGCGATGCTTGGCATACAGCACCAGCCCTTCCATTCCATTCCTAAACGAAGAGCTGCTCCAGTTTTCCAGCGGCCGTCACACCCTGACACTTAATCCAAGTCTGAGCCCTTGGCAACTTTCTTTTCCACCAGAAGGTTCCGTTTCCGTGGCAGCCACTAATCTTCTCAGAAGTCTGAATATCAGTTTTCAGGGCTGGTGCTCTTCTAATTTTCTAAGTTCCTTCCATGTTCACTCTCCCTCAGTGTAGAAATAGTATCTGCTTCTTCAGTCACTACTTTGTACCACACGGAATCCCCCTTTACCCTTGTTCAGCATTATTCATCTTTTACTACATTTTCAGGTTCAAATTACTGGTGTGATTTTTTAACCAATTGGGCCAGCCAGGCACCCACAGGTGTGATTTCTATCACCTGACTCTCTGTTATATTAAGTCCTTAATAATATACTGAGTAGTTTCAATGGAATAATATGTTACATTCAGGAATTTTCTCTTCCTTCACTTGGGCCAATTATAGACCTTCACTATGGGCAGTCATTCCCTTGGGTTTTGATGAATTGAAAAGATGTGAACTTCTACCAGAAGCTCATGGATAAATTGGTCCCAAACATGATGTCCTTAGTGTATATATTTCTAGGCTGCAGGAGGGTAGAACCCTGGAAATGGAGACTGGGGAAAATAAGTTACTTTATTTTAATTTGTGAATGCCATACTGCTTCATAAATCATTATAATATTTTGAATGCTTTTCTTTGCCTAAAATTCTATCTTACTGTATCTATAAAAATTTGAGTAGAAAACTTACAAAAAGGAAAGAAGACAAAGGAAAAAAAAAGAAGAGAAAGGACAAAAAATAAATTTAAAAGTGCGTGGGTGTGGGTGTGTGGCAGAGAATGAGAAAGACCAGGTGATAATGAAAAAAGGTCACAGAGGGAGCTGTAGACTAGGGGATGCACATTCTGGCTAAGCTTCTCAGTGTGAAAAACACTTCTGGCATGACTAGTTGCACAGGATTTAAAAGGATGCTTGATAAAATTACCTTTAAGTACTTAGTTTCCATTTACAAACGGATGCTAATTGTAAGCACTCAATTGTGTTTTACAACCAAACTACCTTCGTTTGAATTACCATTGTCCCTAAATAGTTGAGAAAAGGAAGTTGAAATGTTATGGGTACTTCAATTCTGCCTGTAAGATTTTACAAACAACTTCATTCAAAGTTAAATAGGTTAAAATTTTACAACACACATGAAATATCCCCAAAAAGGGGAAAAAGAGGGGAAAGGAAATGCTCTGATTTCTGCTGAACTATAAGCACTTAAACTCTTAAAAATTAGAACAAACAAACAAAAAATAACCAGATCAAGTATGACCAGCTGTGACTAAAGTCCTCAAAACAAATGCTGAGTCTCAAGTAGGTTTTGTTATTTGTTAAAGATCGCTCTGTTGTCATATTTATAAACATAAATTTAATACACAATTGTCATACAAGAACAAAAATAAATACTTTTTATCCTTGATAAAATGGATATTTGCTTAAAAAAATTTAAGAAAAGTTTTCATAATAGATTTTACCATAGGCCAGCAAGTTTTTTTGTGGCATCCTAATTTCACTTCTGAAAAAGCAGTACCCAGTTACAAATAATAAAGCTTTAGAGATAAGCTTTACCTTCAAACTGTTCTAATTCAGAACAACTGAATATTAATAATAAAAGCAATCCTAAGTAGCATGAAAACTGCTCTTAAAAGTTCATACTCTTTTGAAATCCCCTTCTCTGATCAAAAACTTTTTGAAAAATAGATCTGTCTTCTGTCAATAAATATTGCCCCAAAGTTCTATGCTCCAGAGTATTGTACTGAGTAATATGATTTGATCTGAGAAAGGTGTTAGCTCCTATTAGTTTACTAACAAAGTACTAATATAGGGCTTCATTCCTGATCAGGTTCAATTCATTAACAGAAAGACAAGTGTCATTATTTTAGATAGGGTCGAAGACGAACTGAACAGAAAGGACGTTTTAACCACATTTTCTAATTGGATGATTTCCATTATGAGCATCATCATTCTTAAAATGCACAATCAGTGATTCTCCCCAGGGATTTCTCCCAATTACCCTATTGTTGCTTCTTTTTGTGATAATTTCAGTATACAGAGGGGCATGTGGTCAAGAGGAAGGTGGTTGAATATTTGAAAATACTGGACAAGGATTCCAAAGACAAAGGAATGATCTGGAAAAGGCAGATATAAGCTTGCTGACCCCATAATAAGTAGTATCCTCAGTGAGGAAACAGGCAATGATTGGTGTGTAGGTATTATTTACAATGTTTGCGGTTAACCTCAGGTGGCCAGAGTCTGCATAGAACTGAACAAAGGCTGTAAGATTGATTGAAAAGTGGTGAAGAAAAAAAAAATGGTGGTTATTAAGAATAAAAGGACCTCTATTTTTTTTTTCCAAAACTTGATTTTGGGAAGAGGAGTTGCTGGGTGTGGCAATTTGGAGAGAAGTATTATAATGTCAAGAGTGAAGATCTAGTTATCACCTGGCAAGAAGTTGGGGTTGAAGATGGGGGGATAGTGTACTAATAGGTCCACTAATATGGGCCACCAAGAGGAAAATCTCCCTGGTATATGCTGAGAGGGAGGGCTACATGCTGTTTCTAGGGGTCAGGTGGGAGCAACAGTTTGACAAAACTGGATGAAGGAGTTTCTTCCCCGTTGTCTGGAGAAGTAATGGAAAGAGAGGACTGGGGAGAGTGAGGGGAGAAGTCATCTTGGGATGTTGGATATTGAAGGGAGGATGGATTAGAGATTGAGGAGGAAGAAGGAAGAAGACAAAGAGTAGATAAAGAAGGAAGATGGCAGTGATTTAAGTAGGGGAACCCTACAGGAGCTTATTTCAGCTTGTTGGGGGGAAGCTGGTTACTTCAGGTTGTCATCCACTTATTTTATAAGTTTGGGAAAAGCAGCCAACTTCATGCTGTTGTTTGCTTCTGAAGACTCTCAAAAGAAACTTAAGGTTTCTTGTTGTGGTAGATTTTCATTTGTTGCTAAACTTGTACTTTTTGGGTGTGAAACACTGACCCAAAGTTACAATCCTATAGTTTTGCAGAGGTATTGGTGGTTAGGAGGCAGCAAGATTCAGGACTGATCTTTTTGTGGTGTCTCTTCAAGAAGATCTAGGTCTCCAGTCAAGATGATGTAGGACTACGGTGGGATATATAGAGGAAAGGCATAATCGACATGTTTGTGTCAAGTATGAGTATATTTAATAAAATCTTGAAGTATTTAAGGATATCCAGTTGGGTGTAATCAGAATCTCCTAAGGCTTAGGAGGGTAATGTTTTGTAAGGGATAATCTATGTAGATCAGAGGGTGGAGTCAAAAGATAATCAGAACTAGAGCCAAGACTTCAAGTTAACACAGGTTGTTTTCCTCAAAGACTTTGGATAGTTTGACTTTAAGAGTGCTATTGGCCCAATCTTTTTCTACAGACTTGATTGTGGTAAAGACACCACAGTTTTTGTGAACATGGAAATGCTTTTGGATAATCTGAATAACTTTACCAAGGACAAGAAGGGTAAACAGGATGTCTCATGTGGTAAATTTTAGGTGTAATGGTGGCAATGGCCTATTTTCAAGGAAAAGTGTCAGCCATCCTGAAAATATGCACACTACAGTTCAGACCAATGAGATTTGGAGAGATGAATGAAATTATTAGCTCACAGAGAAAGGGATCTGGCCATAGTCTTTGTCTGACTTGGCTGTAATGTGCTATAAATATACCCAGCATATAGTTGGGATATTCCAAGAAACTATCAAAATTGCCAAGTAAAAATATTAGGAATATATCCTAAACATCTTTATATGAATGCAATTTTATAAGCAAGTGATATGAATCTTCAGTCAAAAATCACTGACCTGCACATACCAGATTCAAATTAAAGAGGCAAAGTTGCAGTCAAGTTAACATTTCAAAAAATAATAATAATAAGTGAAGTTAGGATAACACTATCCTCCTGTCCACTTTCACACAAACCATCATTAGGACTCTGATAAACAGAAAGGCGTTACTGACAACAAGAGCAATGACAGTTCCCTAAAAACTTCATACCATTTCAGAAATACTTATATAAGCAACATTCACCCACATGAATTCAACCTAGGGAAGTCTAATCCTTTTTTTCTGTTTGACAGTGCTTCCCATTAACTCGTATCAATAATAATACAGACAAAAAATTTAATTTTAGCATGTCTTTTTTTATAAGTGAAAGAACCAATCATTTGTGATTTTCCAGGAGCCTTGTCTTTATTTAAGATTTGATTTGGGGATGCCAAAGTAAGAAAAGCTTTCAGAGGCTTGAATACTTGATTTAGAAACTCATGGGTTGGGCACCTGGGTGGTTCAGTCAGTTAACCATTTGCCTCTGGCTCAGGTCATGATCTCAGGGTCCTGGGATGGAGCCCCAAGTCAAGCTCTCTGCTCAGGAGGGAGTCTGCTTCTTCCCCTACCCCCTCTTCCTTTCTCTTTGTCTCAAATAAATAAATCCTAAAAAAAAAATCTAACGGGTCACCAAACACACACACACACACACAATACTTACCCACCTTTTTATCAAAGTGGTAGTCAAGTATTTTAAAAACAAACTATGTGGCATCATGTTTGTAAAGACTTTCAACTCTTTCGGAAGTGAGAAAACACTTTCTCTTATCTGAAATTGTTTTGATAAAACAGAGAATCTTTGTCTTGTAGGCAGATAACTCAGAAGACAAAGAAAAATCTTTTATTATCTCTCATTAAGAGCCGGTCAAAAATATTAAAGACAATTTTGACATTTTAACAGAGAGAAATCTAAATTTCATTTTGTATCGATAATAATGTTTGATACTAAAGCTAAACTCATCAAACCATAGCCAATGTTGACGACAATCAAAAAATTCCTTTCCCCCAGACTTTCTACAGCTTTCTATATGCATTCAGGCTTTATCTTACACTTCTTTTTATTCTAGAACCAGTAATTTTACTTTAGCACAATACTATTCTTTTCCTTTAATGCATTCTCATATACTTTGTATACAAAGGTGTTCCACTCTGTAGTATTTCTACTTTACTCCCATTAACATATATTAATTATAACTTTTTACCACAGTAACTTTTATTTCACAGAGAAAACTAGAAGGAGGAGGATGGTGAGCTTTCATACAGCAGCATTTTGTGGCAGACTAGCATAATTTATGAATATGCATCTCAGAATATTTTATATCCATATACTTCCTTATCATGCAACTTCTCAAGGTGGCAAAATGAGCACATTTAGGGGCCCCTGGGTGACTTAGTGGATTAAAGCCTCTGCCTTCAGCTCAGGTCATGATCTCAGGGTCCTGGGATCCAGCCCAGCAACTGGCTTTCTGCTCAGCGGGGAGCCTGCTTCCCCCTCTCTCTCTTCCTGTCTCTCTGCCTACTTGTGATCTCTCTCTCTCTCTCTGTCAAATAAATAAATTAAATCTTTTAAAAAATGAGCACATTTATTAGTAGACCCAAATATATAGAAAGCTTCTCTCTGTAAAAAATACAAATAAGAGGCAGAAAGTATATAAACTTAAAATTATGCTTACTCTTTAATATTTCAGTGTTCCCTCTTAGAAATGATTGAGGTATCTAATGAATACCCACTAATTTACTTAATTTAGCTTAAGTTTGAGATTTTAAGTTACCTGAAGATCTTGGAAACGATCATGTTGACATACTAAAATATATAATTGCTGAAATAAAGTTGTCAGAATAATGCTTTAATTTCGTTAAGCATAAATTTACATTTTTCAAATCTTAAAGCTCTAGTAGATGTAATGCCAGTTTGCTCAAAGAGTAAGTATGCATAAGTTTAGGAAGAACATAGTCGAGCAGAATAAAACATATGATTATTTTTACTTGATGTTGGTATGTTAGAAGACAGCTGTTTTTATAAACTAATAATATTTTTAAAATCCGTTCTTTGCCAAAGATTTTCCTGAATTATGTGAAGGTAAATTTTTAAAACATTTGAAATAATTTCTGATAGAATGCTTTTTTTTTAATATAGAAAGTATTGAGAGGCGCCTGGGTGGCTCAGTGGGTTAAAGCCTCTGTCTTCAGCTCAGGTCATGATCTCAGGGTCCTGGCATCAAGCCCCACATCAGGCTCCCTGCTCAGTGGGGAGCCTGCTTCCCCCTCTCTCTCTCTGCCTGCCTCTCTACACTTGTGATCTCTCTCTCTGTCAAATAAATAAATAAAATCTTTAAAAAATATTGAAAGTTTTGAAAGTTTAATTGTCTCATCTTGGGGAATTAATACAAGCATTTCTTTATCTCTAAGCCAGTTAGAATACCACTTCTTTTTTAAAGAGATTGTACAATTATATAATCGAATTTGGTAACACCACACAGGAGTAGGAAAATACTATACAACTTACATATACCTAAATATACATGCAGACACAGAGGACTGTAGCTCAGAGAGGGCTGGGCAGACCACTGACTTAAAATGTTGGCCATTTTCATGGTGGAAATACTCCCACTAAGGCCAATTTTCAAGCTACTCACATGATGTTGGTAGTTACAGTGTAAAAAGAGATGTATAAAGAATCTCTCATGAGCTACTATAACCCAGCTCCAGAACACCAATTCTGCCTTTATTAAAAAAAAAATAATAATTAGGTGAATTTGATAATTTTTCCTTTACTGTCTTTTCCCCAGACTCTTGAGGGAAATATTCTAGCTTTGACTAACTGTAGGTATGCATTAATATTTGAAAAGACTGGTCATAGTACAAAAATACTGAAGTTAAAAACAAGCAGACACTTTGGCTCTAATGATGCACCATTCTTAATCATTCAAATTCCCAATTTTATAGACACAGAAAAGGAAGACAAGTAAAAGATAATTATAGATGTCTTAAGAGAACTGATCAGGGATTAGCACATGCAAGTAATTTATAAGAATAAGGTCATAAATTAATTGAACAAGAAAGATAATTAAAAGAGAAGGATTATTTAAATTGAAAGGAAGAAAACAATGAGTATATATTCCATATCTGACACAATCTTAGACTACTTACACATTGAATGATATTTTTAATGATGTTACTTATATTTGCATAACTGTACACAATTTACATAACACTTCCACATATATTTTCTCTCTTAAGCAATCGTATGATTTTGTTTTTCTAGAATGGTATAAAAAGATGTGGAACTATCAAATTTATTCTATACAGCAAACATGACCCTGATGATACTAAAATCTAATTTGAAAAACAGAGAAAACAAAACCATAGGCCAGTCTCACGAATATAGATTTGGATTATGAAAGAATTAGCATAAAATTCAGCATATAAAGTACAATATAAAATACTATGTGGTGTTTAATTCAGAAGTATGGAGATAGTTCAATATAAATAAATCTATTATTAATATAACATGATAGGAAAATAGCAGAGTGCAGGGGAGTGTATCGGCTCTGACATCAGATTACCTGGATTCGTATCCTTGTTTTGCCATGTTGTTAAAAATTCACTTTTCCCTCTCGAAGCTTTTCATGGTCTTTCTTTAGGAGTGTGTACTCACTTGCCCATCCGACATTGAACTTGGTCATGCAGCTTATTCTCTTCATGGAATGTAAGTGCCATGTAAGCTTTTTGAGGCATGACAGGTTGGCACCATCATTTCCTGAGAGACCAACCCTGCACCATGAGGACAGTGTGCTCGAGCCAGTGTCTCTTTTGCCCGGGTCCTAAAATGAGAAACATGTGATGTAGATCTGAACCAAATCCTGAACTTTGTGCCCAGCTGGTCAGTTTATCCCAGTGCGAATCCAGTGAACAACGGCCAATTCGCAAAGCCCCGAGCATGAAATCACTGTTGGTGTAAACCATGGATACATTTACGTTGTTATACTGCTTTGTACACAACCAACTAATACACTAGCTCTGTGACCTTGGGAAAACTATTTAACATTTATGCTTTAGTTTCCTCTTCTCTAAAAGGTGAAACATAGTATCTATATCACAGATTGTAGTGTAGTGAGATAGTACATGCAGAGTACTGAGAACATCATAGCAGATAGCAAATATTCAATAAATGTCAACATTATTATTAGAAACTGAGGTATAATTTAATTTGAGGCTTAAAAAAATCACATTTTAAAAGGTTTTATTTATTTGAGAGGGAGAGAGAGAGAATAAGTGCACAGAAGGAGAGGAAGAAGCAGATACCCCACTGAGCAAGAAGCGCCATGCAGGGCTCCACCCTAGAACCCTAAGATCCAGACCTGAGCCAAAGGCAGATGTTTAGTGATCTGAGCCACCCAGGTGTCCAAAAATAAGATAACATTTGAAATTGTATTTATAAGTAGAAAGAAAACTTCTTCAACATGTTGAAGAATATCTTTTTAAAAGAAATAGCCAGTTATGTATTTTGTGAAATTATACCATAGAAAATATAGTGGATATAGACCATTCAAACATTACTTCCATTTAGTGTTTAATTCCCAGAAAAATTATGGTCTTTCTGAATAATTTTACCCTTTAAATGAAAATAAGAAATATATAACTTATATTTTTCTTTCCTCTTCGTTGTTAAGAGGACATTAGGAGAAGGAAAGGAAAAGTGAATTGGGAGAAACTGGAGGGGGAGATGAAGCATGAGAACTGTGGACTGAGAAACAAACTGAGGGTTTTGGAGGGGAGCGGGGGGATGGGTGAGCCTGGTGGTGGGTATTAAGTGAGGTGTGGTGCATAAACAATGAATCTAGGAACACTGAAAAAAAAAAAAAGGAATCTCAAAACCAAATATGCTATTCACTTATAATCATCAAAACCTTCCAATGTAGGGGTGCCTGGGTGGCTCAGTGGTTTAAAGCCTCTGCCTTCATCTCAGGTCATGATCTCAGAGTCCTGGGATGGAGTTCCACATTGGGCTCTCTGCTCAGCAGGGAGTCTGCTTCACATCCCCCCCCACCGCCTGCCTCTCTGCCTACTTCTGATCTCTCTCTCTATATCTTTGTCAAATAAATAAATAAAAAAAATCTCAAAAAAAAATTCCAATTATATTACATTTCTTTTTCTTTTGTTACTATTTTCTTAATTTTTAAGTGCCTTGTTTTATTAAATTTATATTTTTATTTGTGGCTTATATGTAATTCTTAGGGGATACTTTAAACCTTGATTCTTTAAAAATAGCAGGCAATCCACTGTAGTTGAAAAGGTATTAGACATAACTAGATTCTGTTCTTGGCTCTATAAATATATCGTCGTGCATTCTGGAACATATTGTTTAACTTTTCTGGGCTTCTTTCTCTACTTTTTTTTTTTTTTAAAGATTTTATTTATTCATTTAACAGAGAGAGAACACAAGCAGGCGAGAGGCAGGCAGAGGCAGAGAGAGGAGCAGGCCCCCTGTGGAGCAAGGAGCCAGATGCCGGACTCGATCCCAAGACGCTGGGATCATGACCTGAGCCAAAGGCAGTTGCCCAACCAACTGAGCCACCCAGGCGTCCCTTCTTTCTCTACTTTTAAATGGTAATACATTTTTTTCCTAAGACACACAAATTGTTGAAGGGATCAAATGTTATTATAAGCCTGAAAACACTTTGAAAAATATGAACTTTGATCAAAATGTACAGGATTATTAATTAACATAAATTGAGACCGAAGATGATGTTATTTAAATGTTGAAAGTTCTATTTCCCCACAGATATCTCTGTTTCTGATATAGTTCCAGAATTCTGCTTCCCAAGGAGATCGTGTTTTGTTTAATAATACAGTCAGCAACTAAATTCTAATTACATCTTTTCTCAAGGTGATACAAAACTTCCCTAGGTCCCCAAACAACACAGAGTGAACTGTAGTAATACTCTATAATCAATAGTTCGGTTTTAGCATCGTGAATAAATGTGAACATTATAAATCCTCAAATACCGTTTCAGGGTTAAATGTGTGCAATTATGTAGGTTTCAAGTTGAAGACAGATGCAAAGCTTATAAACAGTAAAAAATAATAATAATGGAGATGTTTCTAATTACATAATTTATTAGTAAGTATAGATTGATGCTTTAAAATGTATAGTTGAATAAAAATGTACTATTCCAGAACTTATCACAGTGAAATGCTAAGTTGATCAACTAAGTTTAATCTCATTAAATATTCCCACTTTTTTATAACTCTTTAAAATTCTTATAGAGTAGGATTTACAAACTGAAATGTCCACAGGAGCCTGACAAGTAAAATGAATAAGTAAAATCAGCAGGGTGGGGAATCTGGCAAATTGGAGAGTATATGCCTTAAAAAAGTGAGAAGCAGGCCTTTAGCTCCTCTAATTCATGCTGGGAACAAACATAAATTGAATATTTTAGATTAACTTTTCAAGAAAAAGAAAGATTGGGATTTTTATCTAAACCCTCTTGACTATAAAATGCAGACAAAAAAATCTAAATATTTTTAAATCACTAATCAACTCAAGCTCTATAGTCCAACAGTTTTCAACTTCTGTCCTATATCATAGCAGGGTATTGGGTATTGCCTTCTGTTTTTTTTCTCCTTCTCAATCTCTCCATTCCTTTATCAACATGACGTGGCTCCATGTTATCCCTCCTCTACGAACAAAAGCCTCAAATCTAGCTGTGTCATCCAGGAAACTAGCCCCAGATAGAGGGTATGTTCGTTCTTGATCATGTACCTTTGTTCATGGTGTACAGGAAAAAAATGGATGAGCGATCAGTTTTGCCTTGTGTCAGCAATACTTTCTGAACAGTTAGTGGGAAAAGTAGGACTATATGTATTTTTTGAAATGGAGGCAGTCAGAGGGGTGAGGAAGGGATTTCATCCCCTACCCTATCAAATTCCTGAGCCTGCCATATTACCAAGAATAAGAAAGAGCTTTTGGTCATCTTCATTCATTTATTTAATCTAATTTGCAAGACTTTACCAGTATTGGCAATGTGTTAAGTATTGAGATTAGAGAAATCATTAAAAGGCATGAACTTTCATTTCATGGAGTTTGCTATCTAGCAGAGGGAAAGATAATAAATTAATAGTTGTATAAACATCAATTTATCGAGACGCCTGGGTGGCTTCATCCACTAAGCATCTGCCTTTGGCTCAGCTCATGATCCCAGGTTCCTGGGGTAGAGCTCTGCATCAGGCTTCTTGCTCAGTGGGGAGCTTGCTTCTCCCTCTGCCCGCTGCTCTCCCTGTTTGTGCTCTCTCTCTCTCTCTCTCTTCTCGGTCTGGCAAATAGGTAAACAAAAATCTTTTTTAAAAATATCAATTTACTTACAATTCCAAAAACCACCTCGGTGAAATACAGTGTGCTGTGAGAATATATAATAAGGCATTCAGCTCGATCAGGGGACTGTGAAAGCTAACCTTTAATCTTAAACCTGCAGAAAACATAGGAATTAGTAAGGCAAAGAGAATAAATGTCAAGGTAGAGCTCATAACATGAATACAATTTTACATTTTGTCCCAATTGTTTCATCATACCCACTCCCCCCCACACACATTTTTTGAAACTTTTGAGCATCAGTTGAATAAATCATGCCCCTTTACCTACAAAATAAGTCTACTTGCCATTTATTTTTGAAGAGATTGTAGAAATGTATTTCTCATTATCAGTTAGGAGTTAGTTCTATTGGAAAATTCTCATTCATCATGGGCTAGAATTTTAGCTTCCTTCAAGGGGAAAGAGAAAATTACCTTCTAAATAGTTTCTGAACTCTTACAGTTTTTTCACCTATATTTAACTTGGCAATATTTTCTTAAAGAACCTGACTTTATCAGGTGTTTTCAAAGTATATTATCTCTGCTTCCCTCATATTTTGTCACTGTTCGGGCCGTCATTACAGTGTGAATATCTGCCGGGAGTCTTGCAACATGGTGGCTCTGAATTAATTTTATTACCTAATTATAATATTAAGTTCAAGTGTTCAAAAACAGATCTAAAACAAATACGAATCACTCTTGTTAAGCACTCCCTTTCCCTCATGGGAGCAGAAGCACATCAGCATATACAAGAGTATCTCACTTAGTCAGGAGGATTAATCATTCTGAGTGTATCCTCGTGTTTTAGAGAAAGGTCTTAGAACATTAGAGTATAAATTATGAGATCAGTTAGGACAGATTCTGCTCATAATGATGCTTTCAGTTAAATGTTAAGTCATAATGCTTTAAGTTAAAATATTGAAGATATTAATTTCTATGCTTTTCATTTAAGACTAGTTTCATTCTAGCTCAATATGCTTCAAGTAAAAAATATTTAAGGTGCATATTAATTTTTTACTTACTATTTTCTGCTCAACTAGTCCAGATGGAGTAGAATAGGAGGGCTTCTACTCTATGGCACTAGGAAAAAATTTATTGTTATTATTGCTGACTAAAATGAAAATGGAAGAAATGCTTCTGCATATCAACTAATCTTGGTATCTACTTTTCAATGCTATGGTTAATTTAAAATAAGTTACAACATGTAATCCAACACTTTAGCATTATATTTCAATACATAACTATGTTTTTAGGTAAAAATCTCTGTCTGCTTTGAGATTTAACTATTTGTAAAGTCACCTCAACATATTTTTCAAATTTATACTAGAAGTAAAGGAGATATAGGATAAACTCTCCTTATGGGGGGTGTGCTATTCGGGCCTGAAGTCAAGCTGGCCATATAGAATTTTTCTGAGTTCTAACACAGAGATAAACTGATGGAGAACTTATATAAGAATGATGTTCTGGAAGAGCAGAAAACTAGAAATGAGGTTGAATATGTGCCCTGTGCCTGCATTAGAATACCAATATATTTAGTTTCCTCAAAATTAAATTTACTCAAAATTAAACTAATGTATTCATTATGATGATAAGTCATGGATTTGAGTACCTCTAAAATGTGAAAGATAATTTTAAAATGTATTGTGATTTGGGGAAGAAAAATGAAAAGCTTAGAGGAAATGCCATATTAAGCACAGGTACATTTAAAGGCAAAAGTAATGAGTTTCTGTTATGTAATTTTAATGATATTTGTATTACCCAATAATGGATTTAGCCTTTATAATTAATAATAAAAAAAAAAGTTCAGTGGGATTTAGTTCTGCCTTAGAACTAGTATAGCTTAATTTCTTCCTATGATATTATTTTTGTTTTCATAAAGCTAATATTTGATGTTCCCTAGTTTGATTCTATTTTCTTATCCGTTGACCTCTTTCTAAGGTGAAGAAACTTTTTTCAGGGTTATGACACATGCTGTAAGTAAAAAGTTTTTCACCAAAGAAAGTATGATGTTTCAAAAAAATTCCTTTTTTTGCCAAGATATGCTTAAAACATGTACTTGAAAATGGTCTTTTCTGGGGGTGCCTGGGTGCCTCAGTGGGTTCAAGCCTCTGCCTTCAGCTTGGGTCATGATCTCGGGGTCCTGGGATCGAGCCCCACATCAGGCTCTCTGCTCATCAGGGAGCCTGCTTCCCCTCCTCTCTCTCCCTGCCTCTCAGCCTACTTGTGATCTCTCTCTCTCTCTTTCTAATAAATAAATAAAATTAAAAAAAAAAAAAAAGAAAATGGTCTTTTCTGTCAGGCTTAAGACAGAGAGAATGTATCATAAGAGAGCCTAAAAACAGAATTCTGTCCCTAAGCAGTATCCAGTTAGAGCTAGTTTAGCTGATATTTTAAAAGTGCTATAAAATGTGTTTAAGGCATCTTTGTATATTAGTCCCCTGCTCAGCATGACCAAATGCTCTATTATATAAAGCATTATCCTTTTCTTCAACATGATTATATGTGTATTTTCTTATGTTTCTACCATGATGTCAGAAGAGTACATATCATTTCACAAATGTACACATATAAATCCTGTCCTTTGTACTTAGCCATATTGCAGGCAATGAATGAACTGGACCAGTTCAATCCCACTATCATTCAACTACACCTACCCAAATACTCATTTTCAGGTTCAAAGATTCAAATAACAATACACTACAATAAGTTCCGAGAGATTAATAAAACCAAAGTCAGTTATAACATGCAGGTGTAATTCCCTTAGGGTATTTGATTTGGAAAATTAGAGAGAAAAGAAATTTCAGAGGAAACAATAGATGCAAAAACTGAGAGCTAATTAACAATGGAGGACATTGACTGAGCTCTTTTTTATGACAGGTACTATACAAGCCATTCCTAAGCATATTAGGCTCCTTACTTTTATATTTTGCTTAATGCATATAGGTTAATTTTACCAATATTTCCTTAGGCTTGAACACATTTGCTTTAACATTCTTTTGTAGGAATAAACACATTTCAGCAATATTAATTGTACCAATTATGTCCCCAATCTAGTTCTTTCATTAAGTCACAGTTTATTTATGTTTATTTTCCTTCAAATACCAAACTATTTTTTGTTAGGAAATGTACTAATCCACTGTTAGAACTTCAAAAGTACTGAGTTACTTAAGTGAAAAAAAACTTGGCAGATTTTATTAACTCACTTTCAAAAGACTTGGAATAGATCAAATTAAAAGATCATCTTATGTCAGATAAATTTCAAACAGTTCAAATGACCTTAATAATACAGTTGACCCTTGAGTAATGCAGGGGTTATGAGAGCCAACCTCCACACAGTCAAAAATCTGCATATAATTTTGATCCCCTGAAAACTCAACTACTACTAGTACTGTTGACCATAAGCTTTACTAATAATATAAACAGTTGATTACTATATATTTTGTATGTTATATGTATTACATACTATATTATTACAATAATGTAAGCTAGAGAACAGAAAATGTTATTAGAAAATCATGTGGAAGAGAAAATACACTTACAGTACTGGACTGTATTTAACAAAAATAAATCCATATATAAGAGGACCCATGGAGTTCCAACCCATGTTGTTCAAGAGTCAATTGTATTAAGCAATCTAATTACACAAAGTAAATGGTTACACACCAAGCCCACACTCCTGGGTTTTATAATATAAACTACCTTTTAAAAATAAAGCAATTATGAAACTTCATAAATCATTTAATTTCTTACTAAAGGGACCAGTTGTGTAATAAAAATTATTTCAAAGCCATTTACACAAATCATTGGCATAGCATCATAAAGATAAATTTACTAAAAATATGTTATCCAATTTCCATATGAAAAAGTTTATACCAGTGATTTTTATACCTGTATTAAAGTTAGAATCACCCATAGAGAGTTTCTAAATTTCTTTCTGAAGACCCACCCAAGTCCAATTCAGAGAATATCTTTTGGGATAGTACCCAACAAAGATATTTGTTAAATCTCCCCAGGTGATTCTAAAGTTTAAGAACCACTAGTCTTCCAAAACAAACTACCATCTGGGGAAGAAATAAACTACTAAGATACAACAATGCTTGGTCTACTTTGTAAAGTGATTCCTCCAAGTAAAAATTAGAGCATTTCCCTCCAAAAGAGCCAAAAATTATCCTCTAAAGTACGATATGGAATCAAGTACTTTCCTGATCTTTACTTTAATACCCCATTCTACAAACACTTTTCATGATAAGAGTTTTTAGTTAAAAAGAGAGAAGGGGGAAGGTAAAGTGTCAAAATAGGTATTGCACTGATGCACTATTTAGATGAGATTATAAATAAAATTGTCATTAGACCAACACAATGAAGATAACCTTTCATTGAGCTTCATATAATAGAGACTAATTAATATACTTTGAGAGGTGAACAAACCTTCCCTATGCCTACTTATGGCACTTGTTGTCCTAAAATAATTGCCTTTAGAATCAGTAGTAAATAGATAACAAAAGTTGGAATATTCAAATCTAAACTATTAAAATATAAGAATAAATTAATAAATATAAAAGGAAAAAAGCCATAGGCAAACTCCTCATATCATAAAATAAATGAAAGAGCCCTAAGTTAACAGTCAGAAAACATGAGTGCTACCTACCATCTCTTTACTTTGGAAAATTACAAATTATTTGAATTTACTTCATTGTTTGTTTTTGTTTTTCCATAGTAGTTTATTAAAACTAAAGAATCTTGAACATTCTAAGGCAGCACAGAAGATGAGAGGTAAGTCTGATGAATGTCAGTGTTATTCTCTGCTAGATTCTTACATCACAGAGCAAAACATATAAGAGCTCTATCTATGTGCATGAAGTTGTAGAAAAACTGGTACCCTCACACATTGTTGCTAAGACTATAAAATGATGCATCTATCCACTTTGGAAAAAAATTGGTAGTTCCTCAAAATATTAAATAATAAATTACCATATGACTTAAAAATTTCATTCCTAGGAATATAGCCAAAATAAATGAAAACATACATCTACATAAATACTTGTGTATCAACATTCAAACATTATACATGAGAGCCAAAAAGTGGAACAATTCAAATGTCTATCAAGTGATGATAGATAAACAAAATAAATGCCTATTCAGTGAGGTCCATGCAATGGAAATTTGTTTGACAGTCAAAAGGAAGGAACTACCTACTGCAACATGGATGAACCTTAAAAATACTATGCTAAGTGAAAGAAATCAATCATAAGTGTCCAGAATAGGCAAATCTATGGAGACAGAAAATAGATTATTGATTATCTAGGGCATGTCCCAGGGTAGGAAGGAATGAGGAGTGATTCTAGTGGGTCCTTATATCACTCCTTTGTGGATGATGTAAATGCTCCAAAATTAGATGATGGTGATGATTGTACAAATATGGAAATATACTGAAAGCCACGGAATTGTATACTTTAGATGGATAAAATGGATGTATGGTAAATGTAGTATACTTCAATAAGTCTGTTTTTTAAAAAGCTTAATATATGCTATTAGACTGACTGACGGATTTGGCTTCCAAAAAGGAACATGATTGGTGCCTGGGTGGTTCAATCAGTGAAGCATGAGACTCTTGATTTCCACTCAGGTTGTGATCTGAGGGTCTTCTGATGGAGCCCTACATGGGCTCCTTACTCAGCATAGAATCTGCTTGAGATTCCCCTCTCTCCCTCTCCCTTTCTTCACCCCTTGCTCTTGTTCTCACTTTCTAAAATAAATAAATAAATATTTTCCCCCCAAATACTTTTATTTTATTTTTTCAGTGTTACAAGATTCATTGTTCATGTACCACACCCAGTGCTCCACACAGTACGTACCCTCCTTTTTTTTTTTTTTTAGAGGGCAGGGATGGCAACTTCATTTATTTTTTTTAAATTTTTTATTAACATATAATGTATTATTTGCCCCAGGGTACATGTCTGTGAATCATCAGGCTTACACATTTCACAGCATTTGCCATAGCACATACCTACCCCCTCCCCCCCACCTCCCAGCCACCCTTAGTTTGTTTCCTGAGTTTAGGAGTCCCTTATGGTTTGTCTCCTTCCCCATCCCATCTTGTTTCATTTCTCTTCCCCACCCCCCCATAACCCCCTGCCCTGCCTCGCAAATTCTTCATATCAGAGCGATCATGTGATAATTGTCTTTCTCTGACT
>CM052800.1:19268543-19339192 GCA_028533885.1 Nasua narica | reverse complement strand
GTTTTTCCATTTCTTTGTGTCTTCCTTGATTTCTTTCATGACCACTTTGTAGTTTTCTGAGTACAGATTCTTTGCCTCTTTGGTTAGGTTTATTCCTAGGTATCTTATGGTTTTGGGTGCAATTGTAAATGGAATCGACTCCTTAATTTCTCTTTCTTCTGTTTTGCTGGTGGTGTATAGGAATGCAACTGATTTCTGTGCATTAATTTTATATCCTGACACTTGATTGAATTCTTGTATGAGTTCTAGCAGTCTTGGAGTGGAGTCTTTTGGGTTTTCCACATAAAGTATCATATCATCCGTAAAGAGTGAGAGTTTGACTTCTTCTTTGCCAATTTGGGTGCCTCAGGACGCACCTTCCTTAAATAAATCTTTTAAGAAAAAAAAGAGACATGAAAACAAGAGAGCCCCTTGGGGATGAAACCAAAGTGTTCAGGATCTGGCAATGGATTAGAGGTTTACTATTACTATTACTATTTGAATTACTATTGAATTGTTTTGAATTACTATTGAAAATGCCTCCAAAAGTAATGCTTCCCGAAAGCATTAAGAGAATGGTTATTGCAAATCTAATGGAGATAATCTTATATTATTTACTTCTCAAGATTTTAAAAGATATTCCTATCCATAAAAATTAAAAGTCTGTGTCTAATATTTAGCCATATGCTTTAAATATAATTCTTCCTCCCAGAATAAATATATTGGAAGATAACTGCGTCTATCTACTCTTGAATTCTGTTCTAGTTCCATCTCTCACACCCATTACCACAGAGGTAAATGGGTTAAAATTTTAGGAAGTGTTTTATTCTAAAAAAAAAAAAAAAAAAGGAGGCATCTGCCAAGGCTTTTACATTTATACGTACATTTACAAAAGCCAGAACAATGGACTTCGGTTTGATTGAAAATCCCAGAAAAGTACCTGTGTTTCCTTTATGAATTAAATTCCTGAATCAAATGATCTCCTCCCCTGATGTTCACGTTTCCCCATCTGCAAAATGCCCATCCTATAAGTAGGATTGTGATATGAACAAAATGACCTCGTATGTGAGAACCATAATTTGTATTTCAGAAAAAAATAGGAGAAATATTTCACTTTGCCACAATTATATCAAGTACATTCTCTAAATACTTTAACAATGAATATGACAATTAAACTATGTTAAGGAGATTTTTCTCTTTAGTATAAGTTTTAAGAAAAAAATCATTGTCATATGTAGCACAGGTCATGATGCTAGTTTCTTTTTGGATGTTATCTTAGACTGTCTCACACTCTCTTTTCTAGTCAATAAGTCCTATAGCTTCTACATGGACTTCCTCATTCTCTTTCTATCCCCATTGCTGCTTTCTCACTAAATCTATTTTTATCTCTCCTTAGACTCTCCAGATATTCCCGTGGTTTTGTTTTCTTTTGTTGTGTTTTGCTCCTTATATCTTAGAATAAAATTTGTGAGATGAAATTTCTCACATATGAAAGTAGGCTCATGGCTATAATTAATATGCTCCCACTATACCTAGTAGGCTCCCCATCCCTCTTTCCAATATCACAGTCACAACAAAAGTTAATTTCTTGATCACAACAGCCATGAGGCTTGTTCATGGCAGCCATCCTCCGTGTATTCACTCAGGACCCAGCTGGCTGAGTCTCTGTTATCTTCTACAGGTGGTCTCTAAAGGTGGCCTCACATCAACACTGGATCCACCTGGTGGAGGGAAGGTTATAGAGAGAATGATTTGGAATGTCTTTGTGTTAGGCCTGGGAAAATAGCCCATCACTTCCATTCACATTCCTCTGGCTAAAAATAAGTCAATTGAGCACATACAAATGGAAAGGAACATGGAGAATTAGTATTGCCTTGTACTCAAGAAGAAGAAGAAAATATAGATTTTTGTTATTGGGTAGAAATTTCTGCAATTTTCCAAATATCATTCCTCTAAGTGGAAGCTATTATAAACAGAGCTGAGATAAAATCGATGTAAGCAGTTAGATAAGGATAAAGCAGGGGTGAGAGAGCTCAGATATAGGGTTTTTTGGTAAAGTGACAGTCATCCATGATGGAAGAGGTTGAGCCCATTAATAGGTATAGAAATCAGAGAATATCTATGTTGGTGGGACAAGCACTCTTACACCAAATTCTGTGGAACAAAAGAAGCATAGCTACTGAGTCATGCTTTGTGGTTTTTGTTTTGTAGAAAGTCTTTCATGGTATTAATAGAAGTTGAATAAAAATTGTAGAGAAACTTGGGGAGCTATCTTAGCCCCCTTTCCCCAAGGTCCCACTTGCTAGTAGTCTATTGAAGAAAATTCAACAAAATACAGTATGAGTTGTGTTTTTTTAAAGAATAAACAAACATCTATACAAATATCCTATAAGGAAAATAGCAGTAAACTTAATTGAAAAGTAAAATGCAAAGAAAAATTCCAACTCAATGTAATAAAAATTGTTAATGCAATATTAGAAATTAGATAAAAGTATTACAAAAAATAAAAAGCTGTTTAATCACATTTAAAAATGGTAAAATTTGGGACGCCTGCATGGCTCAATTGGTTAACCAGCTTCCTTCGGCTCAGGTCATGATCCCAGCATCTTGGGATCTAGTCCCGCATCGGGCTCCTTGCTGGGCAGTGAGCCTGCTCCTCTCTCTGCCTCTGCCTGCCTCTCTGCCTGCTTGTGTTCTTTCTCTGTTAAAATAAATAAATAAAATCTTTAAAAAAATGGTAAAATTTAAGAGAGTTAAACCTGTTGACAAAATTTTGGTGAAAAAGACGCAAGCTAACTTGTTTTGCTTCTTGCTCATATCAGCAAGCCATTAGAATTTGTTTGAAAATGAAGATTGGATGCATTAGACAGAAGTATATGTATAAAGGTAACTACTATATTAAAAATACAAACATTCCTAAATATAAGAATTATAATCATTAAATATCTGAGAGTGTTTAGAATCATTTATAAGAGGCACACAAATTCCAAATGCTTTGAGATATTTTTTATGAACTCAGATGAACCAATATTTAAAATTAACCTCATGTTCAATCACTAAGGCTATTAGAAAATAGGTTCTCTTCTACATTGCTTCTGAGAGTGCAAAAATGGTATAAATGCTAGGAGGCTAATTTATTTATCATCTGATATCTATCAAGTTTTCAGAAAATTCATTTTTGATCCAACAATTCCATTTCTTGTACCCTATCTTATTGGTTTTTTTGCATACATACAAAAGGTCATGTGCACAGTCCTCCTTACCGAAGTACTGGTTATAACAAAAAAGATTAGAAATAGCCCAAATGCCCATCTGTAAGGATCTAGTTAAATAAAGTGCTATCCTATGGACATTGGGGAGGGTAGGTGCTATGGTAAGTGCTGTGAAATGTGTAAGCCTGATGATTCACAGACATGTACCCTGGGGCAAATAATACATTATATGTTCATAAAAAAATAAAAAATAAAATAAAGTGTTATCCACACAGTGAAATACAATACAGATCTGAAAAAGAATGGGAGAGATAAATTCTATAAAAATGGAAATATTGTCAGTTTAAGGAAAAGAAGAAAAGAAAAAAGATCCATTGGTGATGGATAAACATTGGACATATGAAGATGGAGAATAAGACATATCTATGTTTTTTTCTAATGTTTAAATTTTAAGTTGGTTGAAATGTATTATCCATTCAATTAATGACATTTATTTTATACACACACACACACACACACACACACATACACACACACAAAGCACCTACAAATGGTTAATATATGCCATAAATACAACAATGAATCAGAGACAGGCACCGGGCTGCTCTGGATTTCAGGATGCTTAAATTTTGGTCAGAAAACCTGGCATATAAAACTCGTCCTTTAATTCTTGATTTTTTTTCCTACTGCTAATTAAAATAATTTTAAGTTCATGTAATACATATGTCCCATAGTTCATCTATTGACCTGTTAGTCTAATTTTTAAATAAACCATACATAATCATACATAATATCGTAAGATTTAATCATACTGCAGAGACTGAAGACTTCAAAGCAGTATTTTGAGAGTTTGTTCCAAATTAAAGGCTATAAAAGTTTCTAAAGAATGCTTTATGAGATTAAATAAAATTTTGTAGAAACTTGAAAAGGAGATGATTTCAGGTTATCAATTAGAAAATGAAATCTGTAATAAGAAATACACACCTGAGTGCTTATTGAAGCCTCAAAATCCTAGAGACAATTTCATTCACTCGTTTGATTTTAATGAAGTTGGAGCTACTGATGTGATTTCTAAAGCATCATTACAGGACACAATTAGTGCACAGAACTCCACCTTCAGTTTCTATTGAGCAAAAAATTCTATACAGGGGAGTAATCCATACTGGAAAATATTACAGTGATGTATTGTTCAGGGAACCCTCATGTCATCTGATTAGATGAAAAGATAATATTCATGCTTTTCCTTTACAAGGAAAAAGCAGAAGATGTATGAACTGATATGTTTTATATTTTAACTAAGAATATATCTTTAAATGAATATACAGAGAAACCTCTCATGTATGCAAAAAATCAGATTTGTAATAAAATGAATAACTAAATAGGAATGTCATTCAAATAAGAAAATAGAAATTTCCCAGTACCTTGAATAGTTCCTATGGAACAACTTACCCTCCTGATTTACATCACTTTCCTATAATATATGCAACTACTTTTTCCTGCTATAAACATTATACTTGTTAAGTCTCACTGGGAGTACTTTCCTGCATTTTTATTATTTTCCTAATAATTATATTTAAATATGCTTTAATGCACAAAACTTGGTGTATTAGGTATAGCGAATCCATTTTCAATATTGTATAGTATTTCACTATAATAAATAAACCTCAAAGTTCTTACCACATTATATATAGTATATTAAAAAAAGTAAATAAACATTAGTATTTTTATGTATTTATACTATTATGAATAATGCTTAAAGAAAATGTTTTATATACTTAAGAATAGAATGGTAAGTGCTAGGCTATATTTTATCTTTATAACAATTGCTTTAATATTTATTTTTTCTTGTACTAATCCAGCCTCTCCAGTTTTCTTTGTTTAATTTTTTTCCTTGTAAAGTTTTTTTTTTAATTTTTATCAGCAACTAAGTAATCCAACAATGATGGCAAACCAAAACAGATTATTCATCACCAACATAACTATCCTTAAAGAAAACCAAAAGCAGAAGGAAAATGATCCTAGATATAATCAAAGAAATAGAGGAAGGAAAGAGGAATTTGAGAAAGAGTAAATAGAAATTAATATCTGGCATAAGAAATAGTACTATTATTACTTACTAGGTTAAAGTATAAATAGAATTAAAAAATATTTTATTATGAAAACAATCATGAAAGTTACAGAAAATATGAGTAGGATTAAATATATTTAATTCTCTGTCATTATTGGAGGAGGGCAAAGAGAAATAATTTGTCTTAGACATTAATATTATAACGACACATAGCCAAATCTCTACTGTGGTGCTCCACAATATAACATTTTCTGCAGCCCTTGGGTGGCTCAGATGGTTAAGCATCTGCCTTAGGCTCAGGTCATTATCTCCAGTCCTGGGATCAAGCCCCATGTCTAGGTTCTGGCTTAGTAAGGAGGCTGCTTCTCCATCTCCCTCTGCCTCTCCCCCTACTTGTGCTCTCTCTCTCTCTCTCTCAAATGAAAAAATCTTAAAAAAATAAAAAAAAATTATGATAACACAAACATTATATATTTGCACTGTTCAGTACTATTATAGGACCACAAAGAGCACTTGAAATGTGGCTTGTGTGCTAATTTTAAATTTTATTAATTTTAAAAATTTAATTTTAACCAAACACATGTAGCTAGTGGCTATCATAATACATAACAAAGCTCTAGGGTAAAAATTTAAATAAGAGAAAAATTAATAACTAATTAGTTAATATAGAAAAAGTGGTCCAAAGAAAATATTTAATTAAATCAGAAACATAAAAAAGTAGCAAAATATTATTGGAAATGAATTTTTTGAGAGAAATTTTTGTTTCTTTCAGTTACCTTGGTATTGTTTTAAATTAAAATACTGTTTTAAAGTTTTTCGTGAAAAAAGAGAAGTTTGAATTTCATTTGTAAAGTCATGGGACATCTATGGTTATTAATTCTCAGTGGAAATATATAACGTTTTCTCCTTCTTGAGTGCCACCTTTGAGATAGGAAAGTCTCTTGCGTTGCGTTTTTCTCAGCAGGATTCTATATCACCCCTTACATTGCAGCTGGAGCCTCTGAATTTTCTATGAAATGCTCCACTTTGGTTGTATCTAAGGCATTGTCTCTTACCTACAATCCTTAATTCAGTGCATGCATGCTCTGACTCAAGATTTGGCAGATATCTGCAGTTGTAAAGTCATCTTTGGCACTAGCTAGCTCATAAAATGTCTAGTTTCACCTTTTCTTTGACTCTGAATTTCATGCCATTTCAGGGATGCATTTTTATTACTTTCCTAATTAGTCAGAATATTAGTTATTTTGGTCTGGAAGGACTTCTAGTTTCCTACCACATCATGCTATCACAAAATATAGGATGATATGTTCTCTGTGACATTTTAGCCAGTGTGACAATTGCTTATTCTTGGCTTTATCATTTATCACTAACTGTGTTATTTTGAAATTGTAAAATTCTACATTATTACTACTGAAAGAAATAAATATTTATTCTGGAAATAATATAAAATTTAAGTCTTATATTTCTCATTTTCTAATAAGCATTGTGAGAACAGGAGGGTAAGTCTAAAATTATAATCAAATAACCTAGTTCTGAAGATTTCTAAAATGTGTGATGACTTCAGTGTATGTTTCTCCCCCCAAAAGGAAGACAGAAATAGAAGGTAAATTAAGAAAAACTTATGAAATACCAAGTTCTAGTGGACAAAGGAATAGGTTACTTGGTAGAAATATTGAGGGTTTTTGGTTTGGTTTGGTTTGGTTTGGTTTGGTTTGTTGGTTTTGTTTTTGGTTGCCTTGGCCTTCCTATGGACCTTTTGCCATGTGAGCTAATTCCTCCATGACTCCATTTTGCCATGATAGAAATAAGATGTGTATACTAAGATAATCTAACAATCACAAAAATCAATCAATCAATCAATCAATCAGAAGCTAAGCCAATCTTTCACTCACTGTACCTAATCTCTCTTCCCCAACAGAGAAACAGTATGTGTAACCTTTTTCTGTTTTCTCCAGGTAGGATAAGTAGGTTGTTTTTACTTGTTGCATTGAAGAATTTAAATCTTGTGCGTTGAAGCTGCTTCTCGTATATGGCCTAACCACTTCTGCTAGTAGTAAGTAAGTAGTAAGTAACTAGTAAGTAAGTAGTAAGACATATTAAATAAATTAACCTAATGATATTTGAATAATAGAAGTAAAACTCTTAAAAGATTATTTTCTTTTAAGATTTTATTTATTTGACACAGAGAGAGAGATGCTAAGTAGTCAGAGAGGCAGGAAGAGAGAGAGAGGGCTCCCTGCTGAGCAGAGAGCCAGATGCAGGGCTCGATTCCAGGACCCGAGATCATGACCTGAGCCGAAGGCAGAGGCTTAACCCACTGAGCCACCCAGGAGCCCCAAAACTACTAAAAGCTTCTTAAAGAAAAAATTGTACAATGCTTTTCGAAAGAGCAATTTGCAACCAAGAAAGCAACAAATTATTGAGAACATAAAATCAAACAGTTATCATTTCCTATGAGCCATATTCATTCCAGTATATGTCTGACTGTATAAACCTTAATCCTTAGACATTCAGTTTACAGAATACTCTAATAAATTCATTATCAAGCATCTACAAGCATCTACTATTTTGTCTTTTTTCCTATGAATTTTATTAAATGTTATTTCTACACTTAATTTCAATCACAGAATCAATGAGTTTTGCAATGTAAAGTAGTTGTTGAAGGAAAATCCTGTGCATACATAGGATGCCACATTAGAGAGACGTTTTTCAACTATCAAGCTCTGTGGTATAGACATGTTTGGTTACCTTCCAGGTTTTCATTTCCTTATGATGTAAAGACAGAACTATTGAGTGTTAATACTTAGAATGCACCTTTTACATAAGATGTATCAGATCAAAATCTTGATTAGGGAAAGAATATAGAATATGCAGTCTAAAAGTACTGAAATTTATATCCTGGCTATTTGATCTTGTCTAGATAGCTGTGGTTTTCACAACACTGAATGGAAAGCTTATACTTCCCTAACAGGTCTGTAGTGAGAAAGAAGTAGCATATGTAAAGTTTCTAGCATTGTTCTTTACATAGATAACCAATAAATATTACCTCTTCTTCTTCCTCTACCCTTTTCCCATCCCATTTCCAAAAACTCTGTCTTCATTGACAAAATAACTGAGACCCAGTGAAGCCCTTTGATTTTCCCAGATTTAGGAACTACTTGCAAGTGACTGGCACTTAGCATTGTAGGTTCTTCACTCTTGCCAAGACACAAGTTGTTATACACCATTTGACAGTAATCATACATGATCCTGAATATGCTGCTATTTTTCACTCATTTTGAATGGACTCGTTCTGGATCTCCACTTATTCCAGTTCAACATATTTTACTAGTTTGTATGGAGTCTTTGGAACCAAATCAATTCCACTTTCTTTTTTGATTGTAGAACAAAGAAGAGAAGGCTGGCAAAAGATGGAAGGACTTTTTTCACATTTTTCAAGGCAGCTTATCTCCTTTTTACCTTACAACTTTAAAGATATTAAATACCACAAATCATATTCTAAGTAAAAGTTGTATTTAGCTTACTATTTTAAATATTAAAATTAAAATGTAATACCGTTTCTTTAAATGTCTGAGTCTTAACATTTTTGCAGCAGTTCTAAATGTCATTCTATTGCATGTTAGGGTCAGTTTTTTTTTAATTCCCTAGAGGAGTATATCTCTGCACATATCTAAGTCTATAATAAAAGCCAATAATAAAATCAATTTTAATATATAGAAATTTGATTTATAGGCATTGCTCAGAAACATATCTATTCAGCAAAATGAGATATGCCTCTCTGTTTGGATATGTAAGAACTTATCCAAATAGAAAAGAGGAGTATATATTTTTATATCTTGGCATCAAATTATTTTTCAAAATATTCAGAGATAGAGCGAATTCAGTTCTTATTCAAAGTTTAGAGATAAGTGTTTGGATTAATGTTAATACATGCTAGCAAAGTAAAGAACTGAATTAGTTAATTAGATATTCGAAATTGGAAAAGCACTATTTAATCTAAGTTATATGATTAATAAAAGTTAGTTTTGGTTTTTAATATCTGGATATCCATTACATTCCCCAACTGTAACACAGAGGTGTGCAATAATGATATGCCCATAATATGAAGGGCCTGTTGAAATTCACATTCTTTTCTGGAAAGGAAGCCTCGAGCCTCTTCCTAAAATTCTTTGCCTTCTTCCATGTGACCTTGACAGGCTAACAAAAACCCTTGCCACAAGAAGGGTTGCATGAGTCAGAGGCAAATAAGGATAAGACAGTAATAAGAGAGGTCTTCCCTGTGTAATTTGGCTTCAGGTATCACCCAATAGCTACCTTTTATATTAGAGTATAAAATTCAGGAGCAAGCACCATTTCACTCTTTGATTCTATGAATTTGACTCAAAGAGTAGAATGGTGGTTGGACCAACAGCCAAAGATAATATATTGTACACTTAAAAATGTGTTGAAAGGGTAGTTCTCAAGTTGTGTGCTTTTTTTTTCTACAATATTTTTTAAATCATGTGCATAAAGAGAATATGGAAAAGATTAGCTGGGAGTAATGGAGCCTTGCTTCTTTTTTTTTTTTTATTAGAGAGAGAGAGAGAGAGACTGAGAATGAGAGGGGAGAAGGTCAGAGGGAGAAGCAGACTTCCCGCAGAGCCGGGAGTCCGATATGGGACTCGATCCCGGGACTCCGGGATCATGACCTGAGCCGAAGGCAGTTGCCCAACCAACTGAGCCACCCAGGCGCCCTGGATCCTTGCTTCTAAGTGTTGGAACATTTGATCAAGATCACCAGAACAATACATGGCTCCTACAAAACATTAGATTTGCTAAAAAAAGATTCTGTGTGGTTCTGTGAAAGACTGAGACAACTTTTGATGTTGAATTTCTGTTTTCCACTACTGTTGAAGTTCAGTTTTTAGTTTTGTTATGTCTCCACCAACACCTATTATGTATGCATTTTGAGATCCCTTTACTCAAAATAGTTTCAATTAGTTATTACAATTAAAAAGTTTTAAATACTTATCTAAGAGTATCTGCACTTCAGGACTTAAGTATTTAGTAAGCTTCATAAAACATTGGACGAAGAGCTGTTTACCATCTGGAACACAGATAGTGATGTGTGTGTTATCCACACATAGCCTTTGAATTCACAGGCCTACCAACATCTACTTAGAATTTCTCGGTCTCCCAACTGAAATAAAATGTACATTCCACACTAGCAATTCCATTTTGGCCAGGTGCTTATTACATGTACTATCAACTAAGACCAAAGAGTCTAAAAATTGCTCTAGAGGTATATAATTTTATGGGGGCTATTGGTGAAAAACAGGTTTCAAAGATAAATATTTTTACTATAGTCTCAGAGTGGCTATATTTCTGGCAGGAGAAATCCCCATGTTTTCTAGCTCTTGTGTATATCCTTATAATAAACTTCTAGAGCATAAGCCTTTGAATTTCCTATATTTTTTCTGCTTGGAATACTTTGCAAATAGACTATAACATTATGATAGACTTATTTTCCTCACTTAAGTTCAGCCCAAAATATTATATTCTTCTCTAATCAATCAAAGCAAGGCTGTCTGACTCCCATCATTTCCATTCACTTTAGATTCCATTTTGCTATTGAATATACTTCCCAACATTCAGCACTATTCAAAGATTTGTGCATTTCTTGTAATACATGTTAATTGCCTTGATTCCTCACTAGTTCATAAGTTTTTGTGGGCAGAAATCTCCTTTCTTGCTCATTACTGAAATCACAGCACTGAAAACAGGATTTTCCATGTAGCAAGACTTCAATACACATTTTCAAGGATTGAATGCACCCATATATTGCTAAGTGTTTCCCACAGACACTATTCCCAGAAGACACAAAGTAAAAATTTGCAAAAGGGAATAATAAATTTATAACTCAATTAACAATTCAACTTAAAGATATTGAATAGTCCTAGAGTTAATACAAACTATGTTCATTTTTTTTTTTATTATTAAACCCGAAGTCCTACTCTTACTTTTTAACAGGATTCTATTTGGGAAAGTATTTATCCCTAAGAATTAGTGTTCATTGGGACATATTTTATTCATTGCTAATGCAAGGTAACCTTGATATGCCTCTTTCTTGAAACCTAGAAAAGATTAATTAATACAGAAGGAAGACAGGTGAGCTGTTTTATTCATCTAACATGTCATGTGGTAAAGTTTTTAATTGAATTTAATCCTCCTCATGCTTTGTCTGAAAAAAAAATATTCTGGGCTGCATACTAGGTCTCAAGAATGGAATTTAGTAGGATTATTGGTGCAGCAAAATCCAGTCAACGTGAAATCCATCAACTCCAAATCTCTATTAATTATCATGTCACCAAATTCACTGCATACATTCAAGATAGCTCTACAAGATCTCATTCCTTAAAACTGTGTTATTAACCATTAATTTATTTTAATATATTTATTTAAAAGGACAAAACAAATATATGAATATTCTAAACTAGAATGATTGAAGAATTAGGTCAATGCATTTTGTAACAGTTTTACTGTTGTAGTCAAAGGAATGCAGTATTTGGAGGAAAAACTGGTAAAGGCATTTTTGCCATAGTATATGGAGTCACATGCTCACAGAAGAACCAGAAGAAAACACTGAAAAATCAGCTTATTATACTGTAATAGCTATGTGTGGCAAAGCACTTTGTATGCATTATTTTATTTCTTATGTCAATAAGACATAAAACATTTCTGTGTCATAACAGGGGCATTTATTATTCCCAATTTATAAATAAAGAAGCTGTGGCTCAAAGAAGTTAAATAAGCACTAGATCTCTTTGCTGTAACATGCTGTGGTCAAGTCGCAAGCATTTTTTTCATATTCTAAAGCCTGTACCCCTAGACACCCCTAGACACCTGTGTTCCAGGGCTAATCATCATTTTAAGGATAGTTTTCTACCAGTCAATACAAGTCTGGCTTCTCAGTACAGGAACCAAAATCTATCTTCATCCACATGAATGTAGTGTGTGGCTAGGAAAGAAATCTGCCTGTAAAAAGTCAAGAAGGAATTGACTAAAGGCACAGACATTTATGAATAAAGGCAAACTTTGAAAAGATATGAAGGGAGAAAAGGAGAGAAAAATACAACCTCAAAGAATCAAAGCAGCAGGGTCACTACAGAAGGGTAGCAGAACATGCCACCCCAAAATATCCCACGTGGCCATATGGATTATTTTGAGTTAGTGACACTTAAAAACAGCAGGTGCAAGAAGAACATTCTGACCTCCTCTTTACTTCCTGAAAGCAGAAGATAAAACTCCCATGTGAAAGATGTCCTCCCTATATCAGGAGGAAAGATACATCTTTAATACCAGAGATAGAGTTAAGGCCAAAAGAATTCTGTACAAACAGACTTAGTTAAAAATAACTCTTATCTTTTAGCCTCCTAATATAATTTACTTTTCCACAATTGTCTTTCTTTTTCAAAATTATATAAAAACATTTAAGTGTTGCTACTTTTTGGATCTTTATTTCTTTATGAAGGCCATATGTCATGTAAAGCATGTATTAAATTCGTATGCTTTTCTCTTGTTAATATGTCATGTGTCTATTTATCTATTTATTTGAGAGGTGGAGAGAGAGAGAAAGAAAGAGGTGAGAAGAGGGCCAGAGGGAGAGGGAGAGAGAATCATAAGAAGGCTCCACGCTCAGCACAGAGTCCAATGTGGGGCTCAATCTCACAACCCTGAGATCATGTGCTGAGCCAAAATCAAGAGTCAGATGTTTAACTGACTGAGCCACCCAGGCACCCTATGTCATATGTCAATTTAATCCTCAGGTCCAACCTAAAACTCTGAGAGGGTAGAGGAAAAGTTTTGTTTCCCCTCCACTATCTATTTCCAATTCAGTCATGGAGTCAAAACTTGATATTTCCCAAAACTCTCATTGAGACGACCATAATATATTTGAATAGTAACCTCAAAAGTTTTTGACGTTAATCTGACAACAAATGTATCACTTGAAGAAATGATTTCTGCTTAAGGCACCAAATGCCAGACATAAGGACTGAATAAATTAACAGGTAGAGGATACTAATAGAAATAGAAGCATGGTCCTGTGCTTTCCATTCAGACCTCTAAATTTTCACCTACATGTTCAGCATTTCACTCAAATGATTAAGGAGTGATCTTTAAAAGCCCTTGGCATTGCTCTTGGTGGAATTAAATTCATAAAAACCCACCTACCTCCAGAGAGAACTTTTGAGGTTAAACTTAAATGTTTGACATTTACTGCTGACTCTGTTTTTAGAAGCAAAATTTGGGGGCATTGGATGGCACAGTCAGTTAAGCATCTGACTTCTGGTTTTGGCTCAGGTAATGATCTCAGGGTACAGAGCCTACTTGACCACCCTCTCTCCCTCTTCCTCAGCCCCTCCCCCATCTTGCACACTCTCAAATAAATGAATAAATAAATGAATGTTTCCTGTTATTAAAAGAAACTTCTTTGCATCATTAGAATACTAACATGAGTAAAAGAAAATAGAATAATTCTTCCTAAATAACATTTTTATTGTTTCCTCTTTAGCCTGCAAATTGGAAAAATATTGTATTCTTCCTTAGTCTCAAGGATCAGGCACTGAGAATAGCAGAAATATTGTTTGAGCCATCTTCTGTAGAATGCAGGAATGGGAACGCTTGTTCTGCATATTAAGTGATTAATGAACCCTGGATTAGCTTTGACTGATTTGCTATTGAGCTTTTGGCTGGGAGAGTTCGTCAGCACTGAAGTTGCCTACAATGTTTTATATAGGAATTAAATCATCCCAGCAGTTTGCAGAAGGCTTGTATAACATTTCAGACACCATTGAAAATTAAAAATATCCAAATAATATATATGCTGATAGAATCACAATTACTTGGCAAAAAAAAAAAATTACACACACAGACTACATTAAACTAATAGCAATCCATTTTGGTTCAATGACCAGCAATAAAAGATATTCATGACACACATCATGAACTATTTAGAAAGGTGTCTCAGTACAGAAGAAAAGTTATGAATTCTTTAGAGAAAAACATCACCAGTGGCAAATATGAGTGCTGTGGACAGCCAAAGGGTCTGCCAGTCTCACAGTCACATGCTTAACACGCACGATTACGAATGTAACCACGGTTCAAGTGTAGCCCTGAAGTCAAAAGAGGTATGAATTGTTGATGTCTTCCATCTTATACATATTTAAACTTATATTATATAATATTTCAGGCAGACTTAAAGATGCACAATAAAGAAAAAAAGAAAAGAAAAAAATAAAATTGTCCCTTACTGCTACTTTAGGAAGAAAACCTGTGAATGCTTTAATAGATTTGATTTTAAACAATTTTCTGTCATATATGTTCAAGTGTGAACTCAGAACACACAGACATATAAATATATACATAATTTTGCTTTCCACTTCTATGAACATTATTTCATAAGATATTCTTTAAAACCTGACTTTTGGTGCACCTGGGTGGCTCAGTGGGTTAAGTCTCTGCTTTTGGCTCAGGTCATGATCTCAGGGTCCTGGGATAGAGCCCCACATTGGGCTCTCTGCTCAGCGGGGAATCTGCTTTCCCCCTTTCTCTTTGCCTGCCTCTCTGCTGACTTGTGATCTCTCTCTCTAAAAAAAAAAAAGTCTAAAGCCTGATCTTCATGGTTTCCTACAATTGTCAATTTTAGTTACAACAAAATTCCACTATTAACTGAGTTTTTAATTTTTACCAAGTTTTAATATAAATAATAGCACATATGTATTTGTATTTAAAGTACTGATCTTTGTAATGGAATGGATAAAAGTTCTAAATTAGATTGATTTTTTTCTTATTCTAGTTTTTCCATTTCTATGTTCACTTGCACAAGTTTTTACTTCTACACCTTAGTGCCCTCAAATGGAGCACATAGATAATGACAATGCATTAGATATGGAAGGCTAGGCTCTAATATGGCAAAAGTAAGCCTGGAAATCTCAATACTTTATTTCATTTCACACAAAATCTGATTTAGTTATTTGTTGGACAGCTCTTCTAGAGGGCTTTCCTTTTACTGATGCATTCAGGCGTTCTTTCTCCTCCCTTCTTGTAGTTATGTTATCTTGGGGTCCTTTGCTTCCAGCTTCCAGGTTGGAGGTGAGAGAGCATAAAAGATCGAATATGTTATAGACAGGTTAAAAAGTTACATTATGTTCTTGTTACTTTCCCTTGGCCAAAACTCAGCCACGTTGTTTCCACCTAGCTGCATAGGAAGCTTAGAAAATGTAGATTTCCTGTGTGCTCAGGAGGATATTGGAAGATACCTTACAGGGTCATTGGGAGACATCCATGAGACAATATATGGCATGCTGCCAAATAAGTGACATTTCTGAAGTGAGAAGCACAGCTTAGCTTTTAGTGTCTAAAGCACAGAGTTGATTGTTAATGTGCATAATCTAAAGTAAGAAAAAGAGTTGGGTCCTTGGTCATTAGTGAACCTGAGTTGATGCATAAAATGGCACTGCATCATATGACAAAACACTTCTATGGATTTTTTTTATTAACATATAATGTATTATTTGCCCCAGGGATACAGGTCTGTCAATCATCAGTCTTACACAATTCACAACACTCACCACAGCACTCCCCAATGTCCATCCCCCAGCCACCCCATCCCTCCCATCCCTCTTTCCCCCAGAAACCCTCAGTTTGTTTCCTGAGATGACAAAACATTTCTACTGGAAGCTGGTGACCGACTTGGAAGGCCTTAGATTTTAACTCATTACTGAATCTTTAAAAATATGTTTTCTTGGTGGTAAGTGTACCTGAATTATCCCATTTTCATGTTATTTCCTCCATTTTTCAAATGGAATTTTAATACCTAGAAACTACTTTATTATAGAGATATTTCCAAATTTTAAAATTAAATATTGCCAGGATGAACACTTTTTTATTTCCACTACATTCTTTTTTAATTAGGAATAATTTCTTGGAACAAATTATCAAAGGAGACATTCCTGGGTTTGCATATATAGCTATTCATTCTTTCACTTTTTTCTAGTATATTATGCTGCTTTCATAAATATTAAGGCATTGAGAAAATTAGATATGAAACATAGTAAATTTTTTTGTCAGTGGAATAAAAAATACTTACTTAAAAATTTTTTCATTAATTATTGATTATCGACTAAATGGGAATTGCTATGCCAGCCAGCGAGTAGTACTCAAAAAAAAAGTATATATATATATACATACTCTGGATACCTGACAAAACAAGTATATATATATATATATATATATATATACACACACACACACACACACACTCTGGATACTTGACAAAACAAAAAAGTATATATATATATCTGTATAATATACACATATACATATACATCGTATATGATATATATATATATATATATATCACTCTCCCTGCATTTGAGGGAGCACAATGAGATAGCTAGAAAGAGAGTTTTAAAATTAAATATATTTGATTTTTAATATTAACTCTCTTGCCCATCAGCTCTGTGATCTTGAGTAAATTAATCTTTCTGATATTATGTTTTCTTATTTTTAATTTAGAAATAATTTCATTCTTCTGGAACAAAATTAAATAATGTACATAATGTGTTTAGCTGTAGTAAAATACTATTTGTAGAGTTTTCATTATATGTGTTATATGCCAAAAATTCACTGAATAGGAATTCAATCAAAACTGAATTGAAAAAAAATAATTATCATTATTATTATGAACCTATATACTGACACGGGTCAGATACAACATAAAAAGTGACCCCAGGTAGTATAATGGCTGGGTAGCATGAAAGTAAGAGAAAGTATTAGCAGAGTGTGGAGAACAGGTGGCTGACAAGAAGTACGTTGAGACAGCAATATATGAAAAATTTAGAAAAACAACCATATATACGTGAATTCAAGTAGGGAAATAAGGATAAAGTGGAGGATGTTGACTGTCGGATACTATATCAGAGCAAGGAGGGAGGGACGGCATTTAGATACGTCTGATGGCATTCAGTGTTCTTTAACGGATATTTTCAGATATAGAGCTATCGTCAACGAGCTTCCTTCCTCGGTCAAGCTTTCAATGTATCACATATTCAAATAAGTTTCTTTCTGTTAATTTTAATTGAAAATAGTCACCAACGGATTATACAGATTGGGGTAAATAACAATATATCCCATATCTCAGTCACTATATATTAAAAGCCCTTTTAGAGACAATCTAGTTCCAAGGGGAGACAATATATAACCTAGATATATAACCTTAGCCAGTCTACATAAAGCAAGGGAAAACTGATTTAACTCTGGTCAAATTACTTCATAGTTTGTGCTCTCAACACCTTCATGAGTTAAATAGGCAAGGTAAATTTGTTAAACTGTTCATCCATGACTTGATATTTGTTTTAAAAAGGTTTATCTTCCATCCGTTTACTCATCTCATTAGCTGAGTATGACACTAAATTCACAGTCCTTGTCAAGATGGGCTATGAAAGTACCCAATATATTATCTGGTGCATACTAGACTTTTATTAAAACTTAAATGCCTAGAAAATAGATCAGGTCTTGATGAACTAGTTCTATTTTACCCGTGTCTAGGTGGGTCAAGCAGTTCATACTGACCAGACCCTAATACTCGGGGAACTCAGGAATACCAAGTGGAGTCATTCAGCCACAAATTTATTTATTAAAGAAAAAAAAAACGCATATTTAACCACATCTCCTATGTCCCTCAACTAACTCTCTGACCACTTATCTCATCTGATTTCTCTGCGAACCAAAGAATAGCAGTGAAAAAAAATTGAGAACTATAAAATGTTAGTCCAATAACAGCTATTTTAAAAATTATAACAATGGCTAGGTCTTTGTAACCTCTGATATTCTAGGCTGTTCACATAATTTATTCATATAACAGTTCTGTACAGATGGTATAGTGAGTAATATTCTTTCATTGTTCTAAGCTGGAGTCATTAATGATCTAATCTCACTAAATCATCTGGATACTTGACAAAAAAAGGTGAGATAGCACTATCTGAATCTTGACAGTCACATAGAGAAAGGACAGAAGGCAAACTGTCATTTACCTTATTAAATCACTTTCAATATTGTACGTCTACACCTAATAGCTTTCCTCTCCAGCTAAATGTAGTTTCTTCTAAGTGGCACAATGGGCAATACTTTCTGAATGTTTCTTTGGAGCTATTTCCCTGTGTCCTCATCTTTGTCGGATTTTTTTTTTTCTTTTTAAAAACTAGGCTAGGGTTATCTGACTGCATTTGACAGGCTGTAGTCAGGTGAAGAATTTCAAATGAATTTTCAGACAGGAGGTCAGCCCATGAAGTGCCTTGCTGGGAAAGTTGGTGACATAAACCTGCAGGGTATGAATGAAAGCAATCTTGTACCACTGAGCCAGCAGATGCCACCTAATCAATTACGATGACTTTTGGTATGACCTTTGTGTAAAGAAGCTTATATTTGTGTCATCATCATCTTTTAGTCCATGGTGTGCTAGAAGCACATGGGATATGCAATTTAACTAAAGACCTTGGAAAAAAAGAGTAAAACAGGGTGGGGGTGGGGTGGGCAAGGGGATTCTGAGAATTGAATGTAATGTATGCAGACTTTGGTGCCAAAACTTATTTTTTTTTAAATGTTTGCTTTATGTTTTGAATAAGACATAATTATAGTTCTAGTGTATCAGCAGTGACTCGTGAGTGGAAAATTACAAGAGCTTGGGAAGGAAGTCAGCTGTTAATTAAAGCCACTAATTAGTGTGCATAATATGAACTATAGTATTTAATTTAAAATTAGTAACAGCTTCTGCATCTGCATTTATTATCTGTTGCCAAAATAATGCTGAGTAACAACCAACAACCACAAAACCTTGGTGGTGTGCGTTCTATGTCAATTAGCCAGTTTGGAAGATCTGGTTATCTAAGCAAGGATTGGCTGATCTGGGCTGGCGCCTTCATGCAACTATAGCCAGCCAGGGAGTTGGTGAAGGTGGACTAGTCTAGGATTGCCTCAGAGGGTTTGGCTTTTCTCTGATGCGCTTTTTTCTTTTCCTCCATCAGGCTACCTAGGGTTTGTTCACAAGTAGAAGTGTTTCGAGAGAAGGACAGTGGGAAATGACCAGATCACTTATGGCCTAGACACTGAAACATTGTCATTTCCACTGCATTTTATTTTTAAAGCAAACCACAAGATCAGTTCAAGGAATATGAAAATATAGTAACAGCTTCCAATTGGGAAGAGCTGCAAGGTTACATTGCAAAGAGTATGAATATAGGGTAGAGAGTGGAAGATTCTAGCAATTATCAGAATAAAAAAATAACACCCTCTTTATTGAAGAATATGTGTTAAGAAAAACCTACACCTAGTACACTTCATTATTTTCAATAAGAATCTTCTGAACTATTCCAATATTCAAGTCATCACATACAGTATTATGTGAGACAGAATATGGACAGTTACAACTAAGGGATTCATAATTCAATAGGAAATTATGATTTGTACATAAATATAGCACAAGAAGAAAAAAATGTATGCCATTTAAAGATATAATTGTCCATTGAGGAACCCAAACTGTTTTAGTAAAGAAAGTTATATTTGTGTGGAATGTTGGCTTATATTGAAAATAGAGGAAAAACATTCCAGATGCTGCAAGATAAAATATGATTTAGCACAGTGGAAAAAAAAAAGGAAGGAAGGAAATGGGACTATTAAGCCTCTTTATAGCAGTGGAAACTAATATATGCTCCTCCTCTTACCTTCCACTTTCAGAAAATAACCTTGGATAAGTAACACTTATAAAGAAAAACAACAACAGAAAACCCCTGCAATTATCAATATTACTAAGGATATTAGCTGAAAGCCCAAGGTAGCTTTTTTTCTATTAAATAGGGTCTTATAAAGCTAGGCAGAAGTCTAGGACGGAAGAATTATGTTGGCATGACTTGAAAGCCCACAGAAAATATCCCACGCTTCCTCTCAAATGTCTGTGGTGATCAAATATATCAGTCATTTCAGAGAATTTCCAATGGCATAAAGGTGATTTAAGAAATCTCAGGACTCCAGTTCAGGTAATGTTTTAGAGAGTTTAAAGGGAATATTTCCATTCACAGAGTACAGAGTTGCACTGTAGTTAGACTGATTCTCACATTACAAAGCAGTTGGTAAGGAGAGTCTTATTATTCACTCGTGTTAGCTAGGTTCTATGTTACTCCCAAATGACTATTCAACTGCCTTCTTCAAATTCTGGATATATTTGAAATTGCCTGTTTATAAGTAGCCCTTATATAAATGAGTACTAGCAAAAATATCAAATCTTATTAGTTACTGTAGCATTATAGTAAATCTTGGTAATTGGACAATGCTAATCTTTCAGCATTATTTTTCCAATTTTTTTTGTTCTATCCTAGTTCTGATGCCTTTTTATGCAAATTTTAGAATCATCTTATCAAGCACACATCAGGTGGCTCAGTGGGTTAAGCATCAGGTCATAATCCCAGGGTCCTGGGATGGAGCCCCAAGTCCTGCTCTCTGCTCAGCGGGAAACCTGCTTCTCCCTTTGCTTGCCACTCCCCCTGCTTGTGTTCTTTCTCTTTATCTCTCTGTCAAATGAATAAATAAAGTCTTTAAAAAAATCAACTTATCAATATCTACAAAAGCATTTCTGGGGTTTTTACTGGAATCACATTGAATTTATAAATGAAATAGGGGAGACTTCTTAATTATATTGTCTTTTAATCCAAGGACATGCTATATTGCTCCATTTATTTAGGTCTTCATTGACTTAACAGTGTTTTGTAATTTTCAATGTACAGATGAAAATCCTGAAAATATTTGAGTGGACTTATAGCTAAATATTTCATTTTTTAGTTTTATGAAAATGTCTTTTTATTTCCATTTTCATTATGACTATATAGAAATAAGATTTTTTCTTATTTTTTTCAGCTTTATTAAAATATGGTTGACAAATAGAAATCATATATATTTGAGATACACATTTTTATATATGTATACTATTGTGAAATTATTACAAGTAAGCTAATTAGCATGTCCATCACCTCATCTAGTTACCTCTGTGTATGTATGTGTGTGGTGAGAACACTTAAGACCTACTTTCTTAGCAAATATTAAGTATATTTTATTAACTATAGTCACCATGCTGTACATTATTCATTTTATAATTGTAAGCTAGTAGCTTTACACTAATATTGCATTTCCTGCCTACCTCCAGGTCCCTAGTAATGACTGCTCTCTCTTGTTATGAGTTTGACTTTTTTAAGATTTCACATCAAAATGGCATCATGGAGTATTTGTCTCTTTGGGTCTGCTTATTTCACCTAGCTTATATCCTCCAAGTTCATCCATATTGTCACAAATGGCAGAATTTCCTTTTATAAAGACTAAATAATATTTCATTGTGCATATATACTACATTTTCTTTAGCCATTCATCTGTTGATGGACAGTCTTGTTTCCACATCTTGACTATTATGAATAATACAGAGAACATAGAAGTACAGCTATCTCTTCAAGATAATGATTTCATTTCCTTTGAAAATGTACCTAGAATTTAGCTTTGTTGCATCATGTGGTAGTTCTATTTTTGATATTTGAAAAACCTCATTAATGGTCTCCACATTGCCTATACAATTTACATATTTACAATAATATATAAGGATTCCTTTTTCTTCATATCCTTGTCAATACTTATGATCTTTTTATTTATTTATTTTTTAAAAGATTTTTTTATTTATTTGACAGAGAGAGAGATCACAAGTAGGCAGAGAGGCAGGCAGATGGGGGTGGGGGGGAAGCAGGCTCCCCACTGAGCAGAGAGCCTGATGAGGGGATCCATTCTAGGACCCTGAGATCATGACCTGAGCAGAAGGCAGAAGCTTTAACTCACTGAGCCACCCAGGTGCCCCTGATCTTTTTATTTTGTTTATAATAGCCATCCTAACAGGTAAGTAGTAAAATTTCATTATGTTTTGTGGTTTCTTGATGATTAGAGATGTTGAGCATCTGTTTATATACTTTTTGGTATTTGTATGTCTTCTTTGGAAAAATGGCTTTTAAGATTCTTTGCCCATTTTTTAAATTAGGTTATTTGACTTTTTCTTTTTGCTTTTAAATTGTAGGAGTTATATATTTTGAAAATTAATCCCATATTACATATATGGTTTGCAAATATTTTCTCCTTTCCGTAGTTTGGCTTTTCATTAAGTTGTTTACCATGAAGAAACATTTTAGTTCGATGTAGTCCTGCTTGTTTATTTTTGCTTTTGGTATAAAATCCAAAAATTCACTGCCAACACCAGTGCCAAGAAGCTTTTCTCTTATATTTTCTTCTAGAACTGTTAGGGTTTTAGGTCTTACAGTTAAGCCTTTCATGAATTCTGAGTTGATTTTTTTGTGTCCAGTGTCCTTCCTTTGCATGTGGATATCCAGTTTTCTCAACACCGTTTATTGAAGAGATAATCATTTTCCTATGTGTATTCTTATTTTCTTTGTTGAAAATAAGTTGACTGTATATGCCTATGTGGTTTATTTCTGAGGTCTATATTCTGTTCCACTCATCTGTGTGCCTGTTTTTATGCCAGTACCATACTATTTTGATTACTATAGCTTTGTAATGTAGTTTGAAATCAAGAAGTATGATGCCTGCATCCTTGCTCTTCTTGCTCTGGATTGCTTTAGCTATTCAAGGTTTTTTTTTTTTTCGTGGTTCTATATGAATTTTAGAATTTTTTCTATTTCTGTGAAAAATGACAAATGAATTTTAATAGAGATTATTATTGTTGTTTTTTAAATCCTCTAAACTCACTTACTAAAACTCACTTACTACTTCCAAGGGACATTTTTATATTTCCAAATAGAAAATATATCATCTGGGAATAGAGACAATATTATGGCTTTTTTCAGTATTTATTCCATTTATTTATTTTTCCTGTTATATTTCATTGCTTGTGTTAGGCCTGTAATTAAAATCCAGTATAAGTACTATTTCAATAGCTTATGTATTAGTTCCTAGAGCTACAAAAAAAAATTATTTACCAACTGGGTGGCTTAAAACAATAGAAGCTGTCTTATAGTTTTAGAGGTTGGAAATCTAAAACCAATGTTTTGGCACAGCCATCCATCTGTAACTTAAAAGGATATAGCTTTCCTTGCCCCTTCTAGTTTCTGGTATTGGTTGGCAATCCTTGGCACCCATTGGCTTAAAAATGAATCACTCCAATATCCATCTCTATTTTCCTGTATTTTAAATGAATATTCTTAGATGCACACACACTGAAGAAAAAGAAAATCCTTTTCTTGTTGTGTAATGTCTCTTTTTAATCCCTGATGAAATCTACACTGCCTTATATTTTTAATCCAGGTTTACTTTGGTTTGATTTTCATAGTATATCTGCTACCATTTTTCAACTATTCATTTCTTTATCTTTAAATGTAAAGCAGGTTTCTGGTAGACAGCACATGATCTTTTCTTGTACCTTTATTCAGCTTTACAATATCAGTATTTTAACTGGTGTTTAAAATTTATTTATATAGCTATTGATATTGTTGGATGAAAAAAAACTGCCAAAGTGCTAGATGTTTTCTACTTTTCCATATGTTTTGGTTACTTTTTTCTGCTTCTTTTTGGGTTAGTTGAATATTTTTTAATGGCTCTATCATCTCATTTATGCTTTTGTTTTAACTTTCATAGTTGTACCTTAGTGTTTGTAATGTTTATATTTATATTCAGATAATACTATGGTATTCCATGTGTAACAGAAGAAAAATAAAATACCCAGTTCCTCTCCTCTATCCTATAAGCTCCTATTGTTACTAATTTTATTTTCCAAATGCTATGAACATACCATATACCATTACCATTTTTTTTTAGAAATCAGTTACCTTTTAGAGCAATTAAATATAGAATAAAAAATAGGTAGATAGAATTCTAAAATGACCCCCAATAATCCAGTCCCCTGGTATATACACCCTGTATAATCCACACCACTTGAGTTGAAAAAGATCAATGTATATGAAGAGATATCACTCCCATTGTGATAGAGTATACGGCTGTGTTATATTATATGGCAGAAAAGATTTTGAAGTTGTAATTAGGTTCCCTAATCATTTGATTGTGAGTTAACCAAAAGGGAGATCATTTTAGGCATACCTAATATAATCTGGCTAGAGCATTAAAATCAAGTTTCTGAAAGAGCCTCCTATAGCCTGGGAGAAGCAAACAGGTAATATCATGAACTTCATAGGGACGGACTTCACAGTGAGGATCTGAGATTAGCCTCTAAAAGCTGAGAGCAGTCGTCTGCTGACAACCAACAAGAGAACAGAGACTTTAGTATTTTGTCTTTAGGGAACTCAATTCTGGCAATAATTGGTCGGTCAGTAAGAAGATTCCAAGACTCCAGTGAGATCTCAGTCCTGGCCTTGTAAGATCGTAAGCAGAGAACTCATTCATGCTATGCTCAGTCTTCTGACCTGAGATAATAAATGGGCGACATCTGAAACCACTATATCTGTGGTAATTCGTCATGCATCAGTAGAATACTGACATAAAAATAATTTTACCTTCATTTATTTCATTACCTTTTCTCTTCATTTCGTTCTATAGATTTAAGTTTCTGAATGACATTATATTCCTTTTGCCTAAAGACTTTTCTTTAATATTTAACATTTTTCTTTTTTTTTGGAAGAGAAGAGGCTGGTATATTAAAGTGATTTTTTTTAATTTAAATTTAAATTTTGTGTGAGTGTGTGTGTGTGTGTATGTTCTATTTCTTTTCTTTTCCCAAATACTTTTATTTTATTTTTTCAGTGTTACAAGATTAATTGTCCATGCACCACACCCAGGGCTCCATGCAATACATGCCCTCCTCAATACCCAGGCTTGCTCAACCCCCCACCCCTTCCCCTCCAAAACCCTCAGTCTGTTCTATTTTTAATCCATCCTCAGCTTTAGATTTTCCCTTTGAGCTAAATTTCAGAGATTATCTTTCTAATTATCTTACTAGTTACTAGTGGGTCAATGCTTTACAGCCTGGCAAGGGATTAAATGTGAAGTATGTGTGTTGGGGACAGGAAGATAGGGTTATTCTGATTAATCAAATCTGAGGTGGGTACTAAGACACTGGGTTTCAGAGGTGTGGTCTTAGTGCTCTCAACCCTCCCCACCTCACTTAGGTCTGAACCTGGCATGTATTCATGACTCTGGCCCAGGAGTAGAGAATTGATGTTATTTATTAATTTTTGCTGTTCCCTTCTCATTGTGTCTTGTGGGTGACAGTGTTTATGGACTTCCTCCCACAGATTGAGGGAATAGGGTCTTAGTGGAGTTTTAAATCCCTCCTGTAATAGCTGCTGCTCTCTTTACCAAGGTCTGGGATGGGATCAGATAGCTTTTCCCAGGACCCTCTCTCAAACTGTCGTACTTGGCCAACCTCCCCACAGTTACCACCCACTCTAGCTGACTCTATTAACCAGGGTCCAGGTGTATTTTGCCAAGTAAGCCAGGGTTCATGTCTTGCTGCTTTCTTCAGGCTCCTCACTCTCCTTAGATTAAGGCCAATTGGTTACCCTGCAACTTCAGCACTTTGAGAGGTCAAGAAAAATTGTACACTTGTTTTTTGTTCAACTATTTTATTTTAAGTTTGTGAGTAACATTCTTCTCAATCCCTTCCTTCTTTCCTTCTTTCTTTCCTTCCTTCCTTCCTACTTCCTTCCCATAATTAAAATGGCCCATGGTATGTAGTGATCTGAAGGGTCACATGCACCTGAATGTTTATGTTTATAGCAGCAATGTCCACAATCGTCAAACTATGGAAAGAACCTAGATGTCCAGCAACAGATGAATGGATAAAGAAGAGGTTGAATGGATAAAGAAGAGGTGGTATATATATATATATATATATATATATATATATATACACAATGGAATACTATGCAGCCATCAAAAGAAATGAAATCTTGCCATTGGCAATGACGTGGAAAGAACTATAGGGTATTATGCTAAGTGAATTAAGTCAATCAAAGAAAGGCAATTATAATATGATCTCTCCGATATGAAGAATTTGAGAGGCAGGGCTGGGGGTTGTGAGGGGTGGGGAGGGAAATGAAACAAGATGGGATCAGCAGGGAGACAAACCATAAGAGACTCATAAACTCACAAAACAAACAGGGTGGCTGGAGGGTAGGAGGGTAGAGATAGGGTGGCTGGCTTATGGACATTGGGGAGGGTATGTGTTATGGTAAGTGCTGTGAAATGTGTAAGCCTGATGATTCACAGAAATGTACCCTGGAGCAAATAATACATTATGAGTTAATAAAAAAAATAATAAATAAATAAATAAAATGACCCATGGTATCAGAATATAAGAATCAGTTTAAAGAGAAAAGTAAAGAGTTAAAGAATAAGGTAGCAAATATTCTCAATCTTACCCTAAATGAAATTATTCAAATTTTATTCTATCAGGAGATTCTGATATGAGAAAATATTTAGTCATGCTTTGGTATCTTGACCATTTGGAGATATTGCTCAGAGTACTATCTAGTCATATAATCAATAAGTTCACATTCAATGCCATTACCAACGTTGAGGTTTACACAACTTTACCGAATGGAACTTATATTGGTCACATTTTATCTTAATGACCATGGAGCTATTTGGGGATGGGGGGAATTTCCTCAACCTGCATATCTGTTAATACAGGTTTTGTGTGATTCAGTTACTTCTGACATCAGATTTTTTATCTTCCGTTCACTATTCACCTCATGCAGCATCTCTTCACAAAACACAGTCAAACCACACAGCTGGAGTTAATAAACTGAAGGAGGATGCCCATTACCAGTTACAGACATTTCTGTTGTTTGGGGCTTTCAGTATTTCATTATCTCTGCATCAGCACCAGTAGTCTCACAGCTGAAAAGCCATCAAAATAACACAGCTTGAAATGATAAATGAAAGGAATGTAACAACTACAGCACAAAGCTTTTGAGTCTCTGGATTATTATTTTTTTGCAAGGACATATTTGTTTATTTATACACTTTCTTTGTTGGAAGTCATTTTCCACCATTCAAACAGTCCATCTACATGTGATGGTGAAATTATATATCATCATTCTTTCTCATCAAAAAAGATGTGTGATATTCTCAGTGAATAGGACTATCCCACAACTTCAATTTTCCAAATATTTTGAGACATAATAAAAAAAAAAGGTGCTATAATAATATTGAGAGAGAAGAAGATGGAGAGAGAGTAAGCACAAGCATGTGTCTGTTTTGCTTGTTTTTGGACCAGCTTAGTATTTAAACATTGTACCAAGTTTGTCTTGTTCTATACTCCTTTCAATTCACACTGAAATGCCTAAGCATTCCATCACACCAAATTCTATACCTAAATGAATACCTCTCATAAGTATCTGTGTATATCGCCTCCATAATGCCCTCATTCCCCACTATAATGAGTATAATTTCATGTCTATTATTATACTCATCTGCCAAAACTTCCAAACTCATGCCTCTCTTTGACTTTATTGCATTCACCTGGCAAAAATCATATTGCAGTGAAATCCACATATCTACTTCCAAGATGACTATTCCTGTGCAGCTGAATATAGCTGTATAATCATTATAACTATTTTCACTAAATTCACAAACATAAATTCAAGTGGATATTCCATGCTAGCCAATAATATGATTATGTTTTCCTGACCTATGCCCTCTCCTCTCCTACATGATTGAGCCCTATCTTTTACTCTCCTCCTACATGATTGAGCCCTATCTTTTACTCTCCTCAAAACCTTTTCTCCCACCCTTTCTTAATTTGCTTCCTACTTCTCTGCAAACATTAGCACAACTTCCAAAGTTAACTTCTGCATCTATTCTCTACCAGTGTCTACATGAGTGAACAGTATTGCAGGGGAGGAAAAAGTTTCCTTTCACCCTTTTATAGACCATGGCTGTGTCTAAAACTTAAGCTGATGTAAACAGATTAACAGAGAAAAGCAAACACATGTATTTTATATATGTTTCATATACACAGAAGTTTCCATGAGGAAATGAAAACTCAAAGAAATAGTTATACCTATGTACTTTTTTGCTAGGTTTGATGAAGAGTGAGTTGTAGAGGAATATGATAAGGAGTATGAAATAATTATAATGTGGGGGAAACTTAGCAAGTCCTGTTGGTTAGGATCCCTCTTGGTCCCTTTGTCTTCAGAGATAAAGATGCCCCTTTCCTCTGGGTATAAAGAGAGCACCTGTCACATGAGGGTTTTATGGCCTGTTTCAGGGAGGAGGGTAAGCGGGGAGGTCAGAGTGACCTTCCTGCTTCTGCTTAAAATTTTCAATATGCCAAGATGCCATATTTTGGGGTAGCATGTCCTGAATCCTATCATTGTCTTCCCCCCTAACATAGATGAAGAATTTCTGAATTTATGTAAAACTAGTACCTCCTCTTATATACTATATGTCACCCCCCCTTAGTGTCAGAATTCTCTCTCCTTTTTTTTTTAAATCACCAATGATTCCCTCTCTTCTGAGTCATTTATTAGTATACAAACATGTTATCTTATTTCATATTAAAAAAACAAATTTTCTTGACCCATTACACCTCTACTTCCAATGAAAGCATTTCAAAAAGAATTACCAACTCTCGTCGATTCTATTTCCTTTCCTACCATTTTTGTAAGTTTACTCCAGAAGGTATTTTGACCCATCATTCTAATGAAACTACTCTATTGGAGTGCATTAAAACCTCTACATTGTAAAGTCAAATGATCAATATGCTGCCCTCATATTATCTGACCTATATGTAGCATTTCACACAACTGATCACTTCTGCTCCTAGAAGCTCTTTCTCTGCTTCTATTTCTGGATAACATACTCAATTTTCTCCTAAGTGGCACATGCTCCCCTGCATGTTTCTTCTCTTTTCTACAGCATCATAATGTCAGAGTACCCTGGGAATCATTCCATTATCCTCCCGTGGTCTCCATCTCTACTCCATTCCCTTACATATAGTATCCATTAAATATGTGTTATGTAACACATATTTATTATTGAACTGTAATTCATATCTTCAGCCCACATTTGTCTTCTCAACCCTCAATTCGTTATGCAACAGCTTCCTAAACATCTCTACTTAATATAATATCCTAAAAGTCATTGAAAACTTAGCATGTTTGGGGCTGAACTTCTAATCTTCTCCCCAAACCTTATTCCTTCCACAGTTTTCCCCAATTCAATGAAGAGTGCCTTTGTGTTTCTAGTTACTCAGACCAAAAACCTTGAAGCTATCCTTGGCTCCTCTCTTTTTATGTAATTGTCAACAACTCATCAGGAAATATAGTTAGCTTTAGTCTCAAAATACATTCAAAATCCAAATTTCCCACCACTGCCACTCTAATTACCTTGGTTTAAATCATCCCTATATTTATCACTGTGACCAAGAAGGCCTTCCTGCTTCTACCTTGTAAGATTTGGTGGAGATCCTTTTGCTTGAGTAATTTCATTTCAGAATGAGAATGTCTCTGACTATACTGTTCTCTTTAAGATCAAATATTCTGTATTTTGGTGCCTGTGAGATTTGAATTACTTTTACATTAGGGATAGATGACAAGCATCTGTCCTAAGCCTCAATGAGAATATTATAACCAAAGAGTTTTGCTTTCATCCAAAATTAACACTAATTTACTAACTGCCCACTGTGAGTCAAGAATGATCCTACATGATGGAACTCCAGTCACAAATACTAGTTTCTGATGTCGGGAAGTTCTAAGTCTAGTGTGTGTTACAAACTACTAACCAGGAAAATGTAATGGGCAGTAGAAAGTTCTCTTATGCTTTAAGTAGAAAATGCAATAGAAACCCACAGCATCCCTGCTTAATTCAGTATTGGAGGCACGGGACATTTTATAATCTCTTTGATTCAGCCTTTCTTTCTTTCTTTTCTTCAGTTTTCTAAATGAGAAACAATATGATAAATGATTTTTAGCCTTTAGCCTGAATAGTCCATAATTTTATTTTTCTAAAAAAGTCTATCAAATGAGATTCTACTATCACTGTATTCAAAGGCCATGAATAAAGACAATGTGCCCACTTCTCTAACCACATAATTGGAAGCATTCTACTAAAAGCTTGAAGGAGGAAGTTCTGCCTGTGGATAGGAAAGAAGGTAGGACAAACTGCCTTTATTCAAGTAGAATAATTTAATATTGCATGATTAAAGAGTTCTGAAACAGGAATCAATGGTTGTGACTCACTATTTACCTTGGTAGGAATGACTTCAATAGCTCTGTCTCTGTTTCACCCTCCTTCCAAGAGAAGCATTTAGTTCAATTCACTAAAAGAAATGATAAGAAATAAACAACGTGTCAAGTACTGTGCTAGGACCCTGGGAAAGGCAAAGATGGTTACGTGTAATCCCAGACTTATGGGTAATCCCAGACTAAAGATTTTGTTATACACTGGGAAACACGAATACACACGAAGTTGGATATAATAAAAAGTAGCATTCTGAGCACAAAGTACAAAGAACCCCAGGGACCTGAGAACGAAATGTTCCTAAGGACGCCTGGAAAGAGTATTCCCTAACTTTCCAAGTGTCCTTTGCAGCTAGACTCCCTCAGATGCCTGAATGGAAATTTAATCAGAACAGAACAACATGAAGGAATAGCATATCAAGAATGCACCAGCCTTGCAATGGCAGCACAGTAAAGAAGTGAATAGTGTGACCCTCAGCATCTGTACCCAAAAAGATGCTAAGGTGAATCCTCACTTAACTCCCCCACCAAGTGGTTAGTATTTTCTTGATGAGAAACCTCCAAGCCCAACTCTGCCCCTCTTGGAGATTATATGAGCTTCCTAATACAGTTGATTCCATTGTTCTTCTGCTTAAATGAACTAGTGAGCATTCTGGATCCTACAGTTGATACGAGAGTCACCAGAATAAAGCCAACAGTATATTCTAGTAATTAAGTGCATGGGCTTTGGAATGATAATTTGTGTTTGAACCCTTTCTTTTCCATTCACCTACTACATATATTTGGATAACTTGTCATTAGCTCTTTAAGACTCAGTCCCAAATTTTACATGTGGAATAATAGCAGATTCATAGGATTGATACATGTCATAAACAAGTTAATGTACATGAAGGACTTAGTACCATGTGTATCACAGTAACTACTCAATAAAAAAATAGTACTTATTAAAAGAGTTGGAATTCCAACTAAGTTAATGTGTTCTTGCCTCCAAAACACAAACTCTTTACCTGATATTTTGGCTTACTTAACCTATCCTTTGGAATTTGGAACATGTTTTCAAGAAGTTCTCCTTACTGAGAATAGATCATTTATTTTATATTCCTGCAATTAGGGATCATTACCTTCAAAAATAAAAGCATGTAATAAATATTGTCATGTTTTAGATTTTATTTCCCCTTCAATGCTAGGATTATCATCATTACAAAGTTCCTTACTAATGAAAAGAATGTACTAATTTCACATAAATTAAACTCAAATTGACAAAAAAAAAGGAAGGAAAAAAACCACATAACCACTATGTCTAAGACTGGCCTTTTACCAATTGAGCATAACAGTACCCTGCAGAGGAGGTGAGATGTATGTGACCCAAGCTGAGGCATTGAGATATGTTTCTTGTTATAGATACTGATTATCACTGAAAATAGTGTAACAGAGATATTAAAAGATTCATGGTGCTTCAAAGAGATGCTTCTCATTCTGACATTCATTAAGGTTTGATTTATGAACTTTCAAAGCAAAACCACAATAGACACTTCACAGTGATTTAAAGCAAAACAAAACAAAACAAAACAAACCACCACCAAGACTATCTCCATTTTGAATTCAGTGAATTTTATATTGATGGTGTAGAACATGTTCTCAAAAATAAAAATAGACCAAGTATATTGGGAAATTATTTAACTTTCTTTACATTTTTTCCATCCATTTTGAACTTTTTAAAAAATATTTTATTTATTTGAGAGGGAGAGAAAGAGAGAGAGAGAGAGGAGGAGAGATGGAGGGACAAGCAGACTCTGCGCAGAATGCAGGGCCTGATGTGGGGCCTGATCTCAGGATCCACTGATCCTGACCTGAGCTAAAGTCAAATGCTGAATCAACTAATCTCCCAGGCACCCTGAACTTTTTTTGTTGTTGTTTTAAAACTATTTAAAATACATCTGATCAATACATAATTTATTAATGTCTAGATACTTCTCTCCATTGCCTTTTGTCTTTTGTTGCTCTGATCCCTTCCCCACATTCCTGTCAAATTAGAATTTTATTTACCCAGACAGAGACAGAGTATAAAAAATAAAGGAAGGGAGAACATATTTAGCTGGAGAAAATAGATTTATTTACATAGTAAAGAGCTTGCAGTAAAGGAGATGGGAAATCTGAACAGAGGAAGAGATGTTGAAATGTTTCCTGATTTAGTTATTGAGAGAATTTACAACACCTGATAAAGAAAATACCCTGGAACAATTTTATGCCCTGAGAGAATTAAGGAGGAAAGGAAAAGGCATTTGAAGAGTGTTACTATATATCATTGATTAGAATTATTTAAAATTCTTCAAGCAACATATAGACATTGGTATTATTTTATAAAAGATTTGGTTATAGAACTATATTATTAATTCTTGGGACTCTCCTTACAAACTATTCCTATTCACACTGGGAGAACATTTTTTAGATTTCGATTTAGTTATTTTTTATATTATTTATTTATTTTTTACTTAAGTATGTGGGATGGGAAATAGCTAGCTGAAAGTGATAGCCTTTATACTGCTTTTGGAACCTATCTGAGAAACCCATACCTCTAATTCTAAGCATACCTTAAAAAGCCTGTTAAGCAATTCCAAAGGATTCCATGCAATGAATGTATTTATTAACATATTAATATAAATACATTTATATAAATAGATGTTGCTTTAGTTATAATACTTTAGGACTTTGGGCAAGATTCTCCTGCTTCCTTTAAGAGTTATTCAATGCAATATTGTCCCCAAAATCCCCAAGATAATGATAAGTTGATGTTGGAGGAGCTCAATGAGAGGAGATGACTGCTGGTTAACACTTGAGGTGTGCTCAGGCAACTGGAGGCTCCTCACCCTCTCTCCTGCCCTTGGAAAATACATTCTTCTCACTGTTCCCACAGTTAGAGCCATTTGAAGAATGTAGCTTTGGGGGAGCACTGCATTATTGAGACCATCTAGATGGTAATATGTGACAACCCTATTAACACCTCTATATAAATTTTTAAGATTCTGGCTGGAGAGCAAAGAGACCTACTCATCTTGTGGCCATCTCGAACAAGGCTCATATGTAAATTCCCTTGCTTATTAAATCTGTGACCTGTTAACCTGGTGTAGTCTACTTCTTTCTTTGGTCTCTCTCTTTGCCCTCCATAGGGCAACTCTGGAGTTTGCAAACCAACATTTGGCTAAGCTGTGACACTATCATTTTAAGAGACTAAAGGGAAAGCACTCAAGAATTCTCTCTATTGAACCCAAAAGCTGTAGGATAAGAGACCAGAAATATGTGAATGGATAGAGGGCTCTTATTTTAACAAACCTTATAAAATATTCTGCCTTTTCTAGATAATATTTATCAGGATATATTATGGTCACCCCCTCTCTACTCAATGGGGAGAATGGTAACTTTAGAGAAAAAATTATCTTTTCTTGACTTATATTTGTATGGAAAGTAGGATCATTGACACAGAATCCTCAAATAGTCTGTGACTGAGAGATCTGTTTGAGACCCAGTTCCTCAGATACAAAAGTGAGTAACCTACCAAAGAAGAATATTAAAATTACAATATATTTTATATGTGTCTAGCTTATTACCTGAACTTATCATTATGTATATAACATATATGTTCATATACACACATAGATATCAATATATCCTTAATTTGAATTAATTTCATTAAATTTCAGTTTATGTACTTTACATACTCCATTGATACTCATATTATTCATATTTATGACATTAGGGTTACTTAATTTCTCAAATATTATTCCATAGATACATCAAGTTTATTTGCCTTGGCTAAAACTGTCATCTGATTGTCATTCTTAAAGATCTCTGCTGTCTTGCACCAATATGTAGCAATGTTTCCTCATTAAATCTAGACACAACTCCAAGATAGAAAGCATAGTGGGCTAAGTACTAATATCTAAAAGAAAGTAGTATTTTACATATATTATTTTATTTTTACAACAATACTTTGATGAAACAAAAATATTATTTGTTTTACAAATATAAGCACAGGCTTAGGAGAGCTTAGTAATTGGTACAATGACACATACCCACTGAATGGGCAAACCAGGATTAAATGGCAAATAAACTTGGGTCAAAGCCATGTAAAACAAATGTGTATAGGAAAAACTATTAAGCCATATCACTTACAGGTTCCTAGAACTTATCTTCCTCTTTAGATTCCAAGTAGCTTGAGTGAAGAAAACATTTATTTACATATTTCCTTTCCCATAGAAATTATTTTTTAGGGGCACCTGGGTGGCTCCATTGGTTGGGCGACTGCCTTCGGCTCAGGTCATGGTCCTGGAGTTCTGGGATCGAGTCCCGCATCAGGCTCCCACCTCCATGGGGAGTCTGCTTCTCCCCTCTCATGTTCTCTCTCTCACTCAATCTCTAAAAAAAAGAAAAAAGAAAAAAAAGAAATTATTTTTTAAAACACCTTTGAGAGCAGAATAACTACCTATTGGCTTGTATAATTGTATTTCTCAAAGGCTATTTGCAAATAACTTGTTAATTAAAATATATGTCCATGTGTGTGTGTTTAGTTTATTTATCCTGTAATCTATTTGCCTTATTTAATATCCATATTGTCTATTCATTTCATATGTCTATTTATGTGGTCCCAGGTAATTTTTCTTTCAAATTGTTTCGTGTTTTGTGATTTGTTTTCTTACTTCAATTTTAAGCTTCTTGAGAAATATAAGCTTGATCATAGAAATGAACTTATGACACAAACTACTTTAGTAGCTTCCCACTTACTTTATCTACTTACATGCAACTATGCAAAAGAAAAGTGTATACTTTTCGAGTGAGAAGGAAACTTAACAACGAAGGAGACAAATTATACTGTTTTTACACATGCAAACGATTAGGAATTTGGCTGCGAATCACAAAGAAGACCAATTTGAGTGCATTTTTTTGACCCATGTTACTAGAATGTTTCCATGCAGTGCATACTGCTAAATGTTTAGAATAAGGAAAAATCTGGCTTGGGTTCCTTTTTACTGAATCTCACTCCCACCCTTAAAACCACATATTGGAGTGTATCATTCTAGCATCCACTAAAATCAAATATTGATTTGGTGAAGAAAAAAAAAATGAACTGCAATTCATTCTGAAACCAAACTGCAAGTGAGCCATTCACAATCAGTAACCCTGGTGAAAGCTCAGGAAATATGGAGAGTCCCTTCAAAGTTCTGATTAGGATATGATGCTAAGAAACTTAGAAGAGAAAAACATCACAACAGAAAGATGCTCATAAGCAAAGTCAAGGTCGCCAATTTTTCCAAAAGAAGGTCATTTTCCCCATTTCCCCTCTTTCTTGGGGGAAAAAAGTCTTTATGTTCAAATGATGTGAACATTCTAATGAACTTTACTTAGGTCACCTAAAACAATGCTTCCATAATAGACTCATGTGATTAATTGCCTAGATTTTAAATGCTTTGAAAGTCGAGCTCATGGTCTGGATATCCTTACAGTCTCATGTAGCATCTTCCAGTGTTTTGTACTTAGAGTCATCTAATAAATTTATTATTTGCTAAATTGAAGAGAAAGGGGGAAATCGAGGAGGTGAAGAGAGCCCAAAGGAAACACATCATTGAAGAAAATGGGATAAAACCTGATGCTGATCATAGCTACTGTCTCCAGTAGAAGAAATGATTGTGTAAGTTCAGAGAAATTTCATAGTAATGCTAACTATCCCCTTTCACTTTACTTTATATTTCTTTATTTGCCTTGCTCTCAAGATTTTTTCCAAATTAGGGGAAAAATATTTTTGCTCCTTTTTTAAAGGTTTATTTATTTATTTGAGAGAGAGAGAGATAGGGATAGAGTAGCAGAGGGAGAAAATTTCAAGCAGACTCCCAACTGAACACACAGCCTAATGTGGGGCTTGATCTCCTGACCCTGAGATCATGACCTGAGCTGAAATCAAGAGTAGGATGCTTAACCAATTGAGCCAACCAGGAACGCTGTTGCTGTTATTTTAATAATTACAATCAAAGATAGCATAAAATAAAATAGTAAAAATGTATTTCTTATCAATCATATATTCATTCAGTTTTTTAAAACTGAACCAGAGCCCAATATATGCACAATCTCTCAGTGGTATTTTGCAGTCAAATACAAATGTTATAATTTTTTTACAGAAAACATAATTTATAGTATTCAATAACTTGAAGAGAATCACTTTTATAAAATAGCCATTTTTTTAACAACAGAGCTAGATAAGTCAATCCTGAATTCCCAAATTTTATACTTTACTAAGTCATTGTAAAATGTAAACTATGACAAAAGAGTGAGTTCAAATTTTTTTCTTCTAAACCTTTCTTGGTTACAAACCAAATAATGGATTTTTAGTAGAATAAAATCTAAAGGTCTTAGTAGTATATTTCTAAAATGTTTATTCAATGTAATTTCATTAACACATAATATATTGTTTGTTTCGGGGGTACAGGTCTGTGATTCATCAGTCTTACACAATTCACAGTGCTCAACATAGCCCATACCCCCCAATGTCCAACACTCAGCCATTGTTAATAAATAAATAAATAAATAAATAAATAATAAAATGTCCAAAGTTTCCACATGAAAAAAATGTATACTTTCAAATGAACCATGAAGATGAATATTTATTGAGCAACTTCCTATATCCTATATCATTTATACATGACTTATTTTAATCCTCACAACACATTCAAGTAGAAAAATTATTTTCCTATTTACTGAGAATCAATGAGTTTAAGTGACTCATAGTGCAATGGGATCCTTATCGGCAAGAGTGCTCCCCTGCAGAGCCCAACTGTGGGACAGGAAGCACAAAGACCACCAACATGCCATTGGAGTAATGGTAAGAGGACCTACTCCTGGATCTAGCCCTTGGCTTTGAACCTATGTCTTCTGCTTGGGAACACAAACAACCTAAAAGTCTCGATTCAGTGTGCATACTGCATCCTGGAGGATGACACTTCTTATTCAGAAAATACTGCCTCTGATTTAATGCTTTAGTGGCTTTAGCAGGTCATCCTAATATTTATCAGACTGGCACTGCGAAGATCATGCATTGTGCAATACCATCTGTGGACCCTAATAGACAGACCCACTTTCATACCTCCTTCACACCCGGCAAGCTATCCCATCAATACCAGTGACCCGCAACATACATTTTTCTCCAGTCATCCAAGAGAAAAATCATATAATACTGGGATGATTAAACCTCAGAGGATCAGTCAGAGAACATCTCCAACCAGATATACTATAGCTAGTGGACTCCTGGGAGAAGGAGCAGAAAGGCTTTCTGTGGGGTGAAATGATATTAGATACCAGTTTACTAGAAGATGATTGCTTTGATGAAGCCATTTGACCAAAGATGCACAATAGTGAGGGTTCAGACTGTATTAAATATCAGTTGCTGACATCTTAAAATGGGCTGAACACTTTAAAATAATAATGGAGTTTCCAGGTTTTAAAGGAAAGCCTATCTGAACTCATGAACAAGTTGCTGTCTCAAGTTTCTTTCCAGCTTTTCTCATGGAGCTGCTTATTTTTGCCTGAAAATGTGGGATTCTTTTGTTCCTCTTAGTACAATACACTCTCATGTTGCTCACAAACAATTTTGCAATTGGGGCATTAAAACAAATTGATCAACTTGTTTAAAGCCCAGTTGATGACTTCAGTACCACAAGGAAAAAAAAAATCAGAGTATGATTTTTTTAAATCTAATGATATAGACCAAAAAAAAAATTACCCAAAGAATAAAAATTACAAAATACATCCTACCCAGAATTCTACAGTCAAATTTGAATTCTCAGTAAATGCTTTTACTATGTATATCACAGTATTTTTAACGTTATCTGTTGCTTTCTATGCTGATTTTGATATTCAAATGACCAAATTTCTCCTGTTAGAAATTATACCAGTTGTTTTACTGAGAAACTATGGATGATTTAAGAATAGAATTTTTTTTTTATTCCCTTACTGAGTTGTGAACTGCCATGTTATATAAAGAACAGACAGATGTTAACTAAACTTGAGATGAGTGGTAGAGTAAAATCCTCTTAATGGTGCTTATACACAGAACATAGCCTATATTCTTGACATTCCACAATTCACCCACATAAGATTTGTTAATTTTTTCCTTCAGAGTATTTAAAATTCTCCTTGAGTATCTTTCTGAACTTTTAAATTTGCAATTAAATAAATCACTTATTGTATATTGCAGTTTATTTTAAAGGCTTCAAGGTAGTTATTCTCTTCATATTTTTTCACATTTATATTAATTTAACACAGTAAAGTTCATTTCTTGATCTTTAATCAAAGTTATAATTTTCAAAAGTAAATATAATATTGCCATTTTATGACCACTGGTAGTTTTGGTGTTTGTAGTTTTAAATGAGTCTCAGTTATATCTAACCAAAATAATTAGAAATATATTTATTAAAATTTTAAAGTACATGAGTGTCACTGTGTGTATACATAGAGTTGAAGTACTTTATCTCCCTTCTTGGGAATTATCAGGTCAAGGAAAATTCCTAACTCTGTTATTTTTAATATGTTTTTAAAAGAAAATTATGTGACAATATTGTTAAGCTACAAGTATATAAATTATCATTAGATCTATATAGTTACAGATGTATAAAACTTTAAAATTTCAAAGCATTTTACATTATATGAAAAAAACAGATATCATCCACATGATGATGATGATGATTACAATGATCCTACACTTGGCAAATTATCCTGAGAGTAAATGACTTGGAACAGTTCACAACTAATGTTTTATAAAGTGAATTCTAGAGCTAGTTTTCTAACTTCAAAGTCGTAACATATTCTTTGGCAAAATAAAAAGACCGAATATATGAATAATCCATCCTTACTGTCCATGCCAGTGAGCCATGTTTTTAGCGTTTTGTTTGTTTGTTTGCTTGTTTGTTTGTGGCACAAGATTTATGGAAAATTTATTGAAACTCATTAATTTTGGATTTGGAAGAGACTTAAATCTTAGAGAAGTGGGAACCTTGTCACTTAAGTTTATGACTAAAGGAACTGAATGAGCTTGGCTGACAGCTGTGGATATTTGATAGACGGTTTAAGAAGTATTAGGCTTTCCCTCAAGGAAGCAAAACTTAACAAATGGTTAGAAATTACCTAGAGGGAGGCTGTGTCTCAAAATGAGGAGTTGTCTCATAATTAGAAAAATCTGACAGTAGCATTGTGTTATCCGAAAGGTATTCTATAATAAGAGATTTTCTAAGCTAAAACTACATGACCCTAAAAAGAAAGGCCTTTTAAAAAAGGGGTAAGGGGATTGCAGTAAGTGGAAAATTGGATTTGGGGGCTGCTATTGGGGTTCCCCAAGAAAACTGTTAGAATTACAGAAAATTAGTTATGGAAGAAACCTTGGATAATACGTTCCTGTTTCTCTCATTGAAAGATGAGAAACTAGAACGATAGAAGTTAATATATCTGCTTAATATTATGAAGCAGAATTAATTAGGAAAATAATTAGTAAATCATTGGACTGAAAGAAAGAATGCAGATTTCTCAGGTTGGTTTAACCAATAATTCAACATTTGTCAAATTACTTTGATAGTTTCCAGGAAAACAAGCCTTTTACCACAGTGCTGTTCACCAGTGCTATGTAGTTTTTACTGAGAAACTGATGTGCCTAAAAAGTAATTGTCTTAATTTATATCATCCCCTTGGCAAAGATCTATTTTATATTTGCTATGGTTCATTTAGTCGAATCTGTAACATTCACCAAACCTAACAGTAAAGAGGAGAACTGCCAGTATGACTTAGAATCTAATAAACACAAGAAACATAACTGCAATCATGCAGAGGCCAACTCATCAGTTCATGAAGATTCCTTGGTAGAAAAGACCCATGGGATGAAGCTATGAAAAGGACCTAAATATATGAATTCATCCATCTTATCATTAATTAATTAACTTATTAAATATTTATGGAGCTCCTACTATGTGCCATACCAGGCATTTTTCTCTTCCTATTTTTTCACATTTATATTAATTTAGCACAGTAAAGTTCATTTCTTGATCTTTAATCAGCATCTGTTTTAAAGGCAAGATAAGAAATTCAAATACTACATTCTAAAACTCATGCTACTGAATTTCAGAGGAAAACCTCAACAGAACAGTACATTTTTGGTAGACCTAATCCACGCTCTAAATATTTGCTCATCAGTCAGGTCAGCAGCCACCACCAATATCTCAACATATTCTGGGCTTGGGGATATTAATAGAACTACTTCTTGGTTTTGAGGATTCAATAAACATATTAAAATCTATTTACATAAAAGAGTAACGTGTATGATTTCAAATGAGGGCAAAATAATAAAGCAACATTCACTAAGCCTGTGTTCAGATCATAGGAAAACATCAAATACAATATTCTATTTAATTCTTAACAAAATAATAAGAAAGAGTATTGGTAGACCCATTTTACAGATAGAATCACTGACCCTCAAGAAGATTATAAAATTAGTGTATGATGGAATCTCACCATGTCTTCTAACTACCAGTCCATTATTTTTCCTACTCAATAAAGCAATTACTGAAAAAAAAAATAACTATAATGTTAAGAAGAAAATGTATCTGAATGACTAAAACTTATCTTGCATAATCTCATTAAAAACTCATACACAAAAAATATTCAAAGAGAATTTTATGCCTATTACACATATATGAAAACTGAAGCTTAAGGAAGAGCTAATCATTCAAATCCAGATAGCTAAAATCCAGACAATCCTGACTTCAAACCTAATTCCTGACTTCTAAGCCAATGATCTTAATGATCATGTTGTGAACATCATGCTTTTCTGCATTTGTTTTGGGTGAATATTGAATTTGACCTGTATTTGTTCAAAACTTTCTTCTGTAGCTACCAAACTCCCCATTTCTACCCAGCATTGACTTTCTGGAATAACATTATACATTCCAAACTCCCTTGGAACTGTTATCTTATAAGTATGTTCTAAGATTTATTTGTTTGTTTCTTTCTTTGTTTCTTTGTTTGTTTGAGACAGAGTGAGCGCGAACACAAGGGGTGGCTCAGAGGGAGAGAATCCCAAGCAGACTACATGTTGAGCATGGAGCCTGACATGGGACTTGATCTCACCATCCTGAGATCATGACCTGAGCTGAAACCAAGAATCAGATGCTTAACTGACTTTGCCATGCAGGAGCCCCTGTAAATATGCTTTTTATAGATAGATTTGAGTAGAATGTATATGACCTTTTCTGGACAACCTTAAAAGAGAGTTTGTTTTAATCCTTTCTCTATTTCTCCTTTGTATCTTCCTCCATGTTAGGACCAAGAATACAGATGTGATAGTTAATATTCTATCAACTATCTTACACCACACCAATGAGAGCCACACCTTAGGGGCACAGAAGTAGACATAAGAAAATGGCCTGAGACCTGGAAAAGTACATAGTACTGTCAAAGCAATGCTAGACTGCATACCCCTGGCTTCTTTTCAACAAGAGAACAAAAATGTGTTTACTATTATTATTATTATTTTTTTTTACTTTTGACCGTGTGCAACTGAACTTCATTTAAATCATGCAATATTGTTACAAACTGGTAAATACATAAACAACCCCGAGCTTGCATTCATTTCAATTCAACAAACACTTATTGGTGAACTTCACTGGATAAGCAGTACTATGATTAATACTATAAGAAATAAAGGAATGCATTAGTTCATTATAAAAAGGAATCATTCTTATAAGATGAAACTAAGTTAATTAAAAACTAATTAAAATATAGCCGTGCTAAAAAAATGGCAATGATAACAAAGACCTCAACAGTGAAATGAGAGGAAATCATACAGAGCAGTTATTTTAAAAGTCTTAATTTAAATAAAGTGTGCGAGCATTTACAAATAGTACTTAAAACATGGTTAATAAATTATAAAGTTGCTCTCAAGAGGACCCTCAACTTTTGCTAGTTCTGATGATTAGGTCAAGAGATGGAGAATAGGCATTAACTCTTATAGGTAGTTCATGAAACAAAATATCAGAAGAATTTGTTTTATTCACTTGGAATCAATTCACATCAGGAGCAATAAATGGCCAGAACATTTTTTAAAATTTCATTTATTTACCTCTGGGAACTGTGAACATTAATGGGTGCTTCTGTGGAAAAACAATAAAGTTAAAATCATTTAAAGTTTAGATACTTCCACTGTGTTGTTGACTACTTGACATTGAGATATATATGCTCTATTAGTTATACTTAAGTAATTTATATAATACAAATATATATATGTGTGCAGCAAATATGTAGATATAGATTGATACTTGTGTCAAATATATATAAATATGTATAAATAAAATATATGTGTAAAAATATGCATAATGTATACTAGAAGTGGAAAATAATGAGTGAGAAGTTTGGGAAACTTCTTTTTAATATCACAATTGTGTTGAGATAGAGCACTGAGGATATATTTGTACTTTCATGCCCATTTATTCAACTTGTGCTTATGAAGTTTTGACAAGATGCCTTGTGCAGAAATTGTTGTATTCATGTGTTCCTTAACTTTTCATCATGCCCTTAGGTTAAATTTGGTGGGAGTGGGTACTTAAAAATACCATTTAGATGAAAGTGATAAAAACCAGTTTTATAAAGAATCCAAAAGCATCTCACAAGACCCTTGAATTCACTCTTCCATTGTTATGGTGACCATGGAGGCTGCAGGCTCTGAGGTAAAGAGCCAAATGTTTTGCAACAGACTATGATGCAAGCAAGAAAGAAATCTTTGATATGTTAATCCATGAAGATTTCAGGTTTCCTTTTTTTTAAAAAGACTTTATTTATTTATTTAGAGAGCACAAGCAACCAGGGGGAGGGGCAGAGAGAAGGAGAAAGAGAATCTCAAGTAGACTACACACTGAACAGAGAGCCTAACTCAGGACTCAATCTCATGACCCTGACATTATCACCTGAGTTGAAATCAACAGTTGGGCTTGTTTAATCAACAAAGCCACCCAGGCACCCCAAGGTTTCCTTTCCTCTAGTCTCAAATGGTAGTTTACTGTTGAGTACTGGAATCAGTCCTTAAAGTTGGGTGCTGCTTTAAAAACTAAAACATGTGGGGCTCCTGATTGGCTCACTGGGTGGACTTGACCTAAGGATTGTAAGTTCAAACCCCACTTTGGATATAGAGCTTACTTAAGGAAAAAAAGAAAAGAAAAGGGAAAATTAAAATAGGTAGCACTGACTTAGTGGTCAGGCGCTGTATTGAGGCAACTGACATGGGCGACTAGAAAATGGTTGTCTGTGATGAGCTGTGAGCAAATACTTGGAAAATCCATTACCTATTTTAAATGAAAAGATAAGCCATGCACTTTCTGAGATAGTGAATCTAGAGGAAGGTGCAAAATAACAAAATGTCATAATGTTTTGTCTGCATATGACAAGGTATTGAAGAAAACACATAAAATCCAGAAATATGTCTTGAGTACAAGCAGAAATAGAAGAAAATAAAGAGATTATTACTAAAAATAGGGATTCAGGGCCTCCAAGGAAAGAAAACTCCCACACATCATTAGAATGGATATGATTTAGGACAACCACCTTGAGAAGCTGGTAGTATTTTATAAAAGTGAATATATGCGAATCAGGATTTGTACTCCTAAATATCTAAAAATAGGTATATGTATATACATTCACCAAAATACACATACATAGGGACACCTGGGTGGCTCAGTGGGTTAAAGTCTCTGCCTTCAGCTCAGGTCATGATCCCAGGGTCTTGGGATCAAGTCCGGCATCGGGCTCTCTGCTCAGCAGGGAGCCTGCTTCCCCCTCTCCCTCTGCCTGCCTCTCTGCCTACCTGTGATCTCTCTCTCTGTCAAATAAATAAATAAAATCTTTAAAAAAATACACATACATACATGTTCGTAATAGCCTTCTTCATAATAGCAAAAAGCTAGAAACTAACCAAATACCCATCAGCATTGGAATGGATAAATACATTATGCAATATTCACAAAATGGAACATTATACAGGATAATATATAATATTTAACAATCATTTGAAAAAATATATATAGCTGAATTTCACCAATATAAGACTGAACCAAAGACGCCAGACTCAAAAGCATATATTCAGTTGGGTTCCATTTGAATAAAGTTCAAAATTCAGCAATACTAATCTATGGTATTATGCATTAGCAAAATTATTACCTTTGGGGTAGGAGTGGGATAATGCCCAGAAAAGGGCATGAAGAGGGCTTTAAGGGAACCACTAAAATGTCATTTCTTTTTTTTTTTTAAGATTTTATTTATTTATTTAATTGACACAGAGAGATAGAGAAAGCAAGCAAGGAAGGGAACACAAGCAGGGGGAGTGGAGAAGGGAGAAGTAGACTCCCTGCTGAACAAGGAGCCCAATGCGGGCCTCAATCCCGGGACCCTGAGATCATGACCTGAGCTGAAAGCAGACGCTTAAGGAATTAGCTATTCAGGTACCCAATAATATGCCATTTCTTGACATGAGTATCAGTTACACAGACATGGTCAAGTTGTGAAAATATATTATGTTAGTTATACACTTGTGTTCTATGAAGTTTTCTCCATTATAATTTAATTAAAATAAAAAAATAGCCAATTCAGAAGAGGCCAGATTTAGAAAATCTCATTGCTTCTAGAAATGAAATTAAATCATATTTAAATAAGAAGTCGCAATAAAATTTTTCAGTTGGATAGTGTCATTAGGGCAAAGACAAGTTTACAGACATGACCTTCATATTTAAGCTAGATAGTCTTTTAAGGAAGCTACTGTTAATTTCACAGAGAGATTGGATATAAATAAAGCAAAAAGTGGGGGAGGAAGACCTAAGATCTATGTCTGAGAAAAAAATTTGGGTATAGTTACTGACACATGAAACTGAATGAAGACAAGTAGATCAGAAGTCTCTTAAGTTACCAAACTTAATATATTACAAAAAGAAACCATTAACCTCATAGAATGAGCACATTTATAGCCCAGATCTTGGTTTCTAAATACCGTTACTCTCCAGAGAAAAGTAGCAGATTTCCTTGGAAAAATAATTCATTCCAAAGCTGGAGCAGAAAAAGTACTATATAAGTATAAAATATTGTATATCATGAACTGTCCCACTCTTCCTCGAGATTTGGCCAAAATGGGTAATATTAAAGGAAGAACTCAGAGATGTCAGAGCCAGGCACCACTGAGATAAAAGGAAACAAAAGTACTTCTTGGAAAATAGGAATATGTCTGAATTTTGTGTGTTTCCCATACTTCATTTTCCCAAATGGAGGGGTTTATTATCCTGCTCCTCTAGTGTATATTAGTTTTATGTATTAGGAATGGGAAGAGAAATAATCGTGTTCCTCTTTTAGATCATAAATTACTGGATAAAATGAAATATAAAAGGAAATAAAAGGAAATGTTCATAAGTTGATTATACTAGAAAGAAATATAAATCTCATACAGAGTCATGATATTGGATTTGACACAGTGACTTATATTAAAGGAGAAAATAAAAGGTACATACAGGCCAAAAGAAAAGTCTTTAATAGAAACTGCTACTTCAAATATTTGAGTGTTCCTTCATATTTTCCAGTCTCCTATTCACTTAGAAACCATGAGACTACATTTGACCGATGCAATTAGGGAAAACTTGTCACAAGCTGTGTTTAGATGTGCACTGTAAAGCACCACACTATCCTCTAGCTCTTTACTTCCCTGTTGTGGTTACACAGAGGACACATGCTCTGGCTGGCCTAACTACAAGATTGAAGCAACCGACATATTTGAGTAATTGATTGGAAGACAACAATAGAGATGCTCTAACCAACATTACAATTTAATTTAAATGAAAAATTAATTTTGCAATGTTAAGCCACCAAGACTGAACTCTATTGTGTGAGCTAATGTTAATTATTGTACTAGTATCCACCTTGAGGTAGAACCAAGACAAATCAGACAGATTCTGCACTCAAAGGTATTTTGTCTACTGGGAAACATAAGATACATATTATGGTAGTTTAAGGATGGCTAACAGTTTTTTTAATATTCTTGTTATTAAGAGATAAGTCATCATTTCTATGCCCTGATCAAATTCCTGTTTCACAAAATCATGAGACATAAAACAATAGATTTTTTAAGACTTTATTATTTTTTATTATTATTATTTTAAGAGCAAGTAAAGGTTCACAGCATAATTGGAGGAAAGGTACAGAGATTCCCCAAGTATCCCTGTCCAAATACATGTATAGCTATCTCTAGTATCAACGTCTCCCACTAGAAGTGGTGTACTTATTAGAATTGATAAACCCAGACTGGCACATCGTAATTAGTCAAGTCCATAGTTCACTTTTGGGTTTATTCTTGGTGATATCATTTTATAGATTTGAAAAAATGTAAAATAAAATGTATCCATTACCTTGTTATCATGCAGAGAATTTTTGTTGCCCAAAAAATTCTCTGCACTAAGTACAGAAAACTACCCTGATGCCTATCAACATTAAAATGGATAAACACATTGTGCAATATTCAAGAAATGGAATATTATACAGGATAATACCTAATATATAACTACCATTTAGAAAAAATATATATAGCTGAATTTTACAAACATAATGTTAAACCAAAGAAGTCAGACACAAAAGAATATATACAGTGGGGTTCCATTTGAATAAAGTTCAAAATTCAGTGATACTAGTCTATAATAATTTTTTTTTAATATTTTATTTATCTATTTGACAGGGAGAGAGATGAGATCACAAGTGTGTAGAGAGGCAGGCAGAGAGAATGGGGGAAGCAGGCTCCCCGCCGAGCAGAGAGCCCAATGTGGGGCTCAATCCTAGGACCCTGAGATCATGACCTGAGCCAAAGGCAGAGGCCTTAACCCACTGAGCCACCCAGGCGCCCCACTAGTCTATAATATTATATGTTAATAAAATTATTCCCCTTGGGGTAGGAGTGGGATAATATCCAGAAGAGAGCATTAGGAGATCATTAAGAGGGCTTTTTGGGGAACTGATAATATGCTATTTTTTTTTAATTTTATTTATTTGACAGAGCAGAAGTAGGCAGAGCAGCAGGCAGAGGGAGAGGGAGAAGCAGGCTCCCCGATCCAGGGCTCGATCCCAGGACTCTGGGTTCACAACCTGAGCCGGAGGCAGCCGATTAACTGACTGAGCCACCCAGGTGTCCCTATGCTATTTTTTAACATGAGTACCAGTTACACAGACATGGTCAGTTTGTGAAAATATACCATTTTTGTCCCTCTATCAAGAAGGCATTTTTTGGGGGCGCCTGGGTGGCTCAGTGGGTTAAAGCCTCTGCCTTTGGCTCAGGTCATGATCTCAGGGTCTTGGGATCGAGCCCCACATCGGGCTCTCTGCTCAGCAGGGAGCCTGCTTCCCCCTCTCCCTCTGCCTGCCTCTCTGCCTGCCTGTGATCTCTTTCTGTCAAATAAATAAATAAAACCTTTAAAAAAAAGTTATTTTTGTTATTGTTGTTTTCTTGCTTTTTATCTTGAAAACGTGCCTTCTCTTCAGCTTTTTACATGTTAGGACAGAATGGTAACTTCCAAACTTCCATGGGAAACCAATATCCTTGATTAATATTTTAAAACATTCAACTCACCCCAAATTTGGCCTGGCCTTTTTGACTTGCTTCAATAATAGAATATGGAATAAGTGCCTGTTGGCATCAGGTTTTAAAAACCTTCCATTTCTGCCTGGGTCCTTTGGAAACTTCATCCGTGGAGTCCTGATCAATTATGTAAGAACTCCAGCTCTCCTGAGACCATCATGCTCTGAGGGATCTCAGGCAAGTTTCCTCACGGAAACACTGTGTGGAGAAAGAAAAAGACATTTGTCTAGTCGCTGGGTTTTCCAGCCACCTCGGTTGAATCATCAGATATCATAAACTATGCCCTGAACAAACTCCTGTTTCATGAAATCATGAGAAAGAAAAGGTTGAAGTTTTAATATACTTAGTTTTGGGGTAGTCTTTTAGATAGCAATATATAGGTGAAAAAGGTATATTAAGATATAAATATAAATTCAGTTTAAATATGTGCATATGTGTGTCACAAATGTTCAAATGCGGGGGGAAAGCAAAATAAACTATAGACAGAAAGTAAGAAAGTGTCTCAGAAGTATAAATGCAGTGCTAGAAGTATGTAAAGAAAGAAGAAATTGCTTTTAGGGGAGGAACTATTCCTAGACTAAGTACCATGGGAACAAGGCTTGACTCCATCTGATTCATTACTGTACCTAGTGTGTCTGCTACATAATAGATGCCTATGAATGTAGCTTAAATGAATAAGTAGAATAAATAAACTAATACCGTTGCATTTTGGAGGACTTTTGAAGGAAGGGTGGATTTACTCACATACAGGTCAATGGAAGCAGAAAATAGTTGAAAATTCTAGGCTGATGAAATAGTATGATAAGCATAAAACAAAGGGAGGACTATATGGAGACGACAAAGAAGAATAAAAGGTAATTTAATACATGTTAGGGCGTAAGAATAGGAAGAGAAGACAGAGGCAACCGTTATTTGAAAGCAGACCCCAAGAGTTTATATTTCATTTGGTAGGCAATTGAAAAAGTATACAGTTTCTTTCTTTCTTTTTTTTCTTTTCTTTTTAAATAAAATATAGGATTATAAGAACCTCTTGTTAGGAAGATGAATATAGAAGAGGAATCTGGGACAGACTGGCAAGTCATTTGCAAACATCAGAAGTCAAGAACTAAGTTTTAAGCAGCATCATGAGAAAGTTCACTTATAAACAAGAAGAATTCCTAGCAACTGGAATCAATTACTGAGGTTATACTCACAATCCTCTTCCTTCAACTAACGCAAAAATAGAAGAGATTTCCCTTTGCAAATATGTAACTCTAGAGGGCTTTGATATCCTAAGAACATACTTAACGTGGCTACATTTTCACTCGTGCAAATACTTAAAATTTAACTGAAGTGTGTGGGTTTTCCCTCAGTATACCACATGTCAGTAAAAGTGGCAAGATACTATCTAAGTATCACTTTCTCCCTTCCAGAGAAATGTGGCCTTTCTGCAGCCACTTGCCACTTGCGAGCTTTATTTATGAGTGTGAGTATGCTGTCGATTTCAACAGGCGGAAGATGACTATCTCTGCTGTCATCTGTGCTGTTCCCTATGCTATATTAAGCCACATGTGTAATGAGGAGTGGAACAACAATTGCATCACTGGAGTGTCACTTTTCTCTCTCTGCAGCACTGTTTCTGTGGGAAGACTAGCAAGAAAAGTCTGTCCTGAGGCTTCAGGCAGCTTAATTTTTTTTCCCTTCCAAGATCATTATTTACAACATCTAGGACTAGCATTTAAGTTACTTCCTATTTTCCTATTTTTCTTAATAAATGAAATATATTATCAAGTAGTCAGGTGCAAAATGAGGGGGTATACAACCTAAACCAGCATAATTCTCTAAGTTTTAGAGTGGCATAAGAGACAGGTAGCCTAGTTTTCATTAACAAAGATACTGTCATAGGTGGTTGATGACAGAAAAAGAGGTTGGCAATATTAAATTAAATATGAAAATCTGATTTCACTTTAAGTATATCCATATGCATGTGTATTTCTAAAAAGCTAGATTCTGAGAGGTATAGACAAAATCTCTAATGACATTTTCAGGATATCCTTTTACAATGAAAAAAAAAAAGGATACAGGAAACACATTCCAGTAATTGTTTATATTGAAATGAATACTACAAATATTGGACTAAGTCATTTCCACATAGTAGAATCCTTCAGAAAAATATGTAGAATTAATCATCCTCAATTTTAAATCACACACACACACACACACACACACACACATACACAGATAGAGAAAGAGAGAAAGGGAACCATATTTCCATGTTTTGAGGAAAAAATCAAAAACTGCCAGGGAAGAAAATATAAATGATGGATTATTAGTAGAAAGTAGTTAGAAAGGACCACGGTTTGTTTCTTTTTTCTAAATCAATTACTTGGTTACTGTTTTCTTTGTAGTGCTACTTTGTAAGCGCTAAAGAACCTGCCCTTGACAATCTATGGTACACAAATGACTTGGAGTGCATAAGCTCCTATGTGCATAGTCTATTTTTATAACTAGAGCTGTTTTCTACAAAGATACATAACAGCTATGTGACTATAGTCACGAAAACCTGCACATATCTAATACATGAACAAATAAAAAAATATACTAATTCTTCTTTTACTTTTTTTTAAATATAATTCCAAGAGCTTGACCTCTTATTTCACTTATCTCCTTTCCCAGTCCTATTCTGCCTTCTGTTTTGTCATGTTTGTCCATTTTAGTAGAAGAAAAGAATATTGCACAGCTGTCCTAGAGGCACTTTTTATTGTTGTTGTTTTGAAAAATCCTTTTCCCTGCAATAACTGCGGTGCTTATTAATCTTTTCCTCCTCTTGGTCTCCATGGTTCTTTCTTTTCCCCCTGCTTCCCCAAGGAAACTTGTAGGTGGTAAAAATTATTTCTTTCTTCCAGGTGTCTGTGCTCCACTGGGAATTAGCAAAAGTGGTAGGTTTTATGCTGATCTCCCCTGTGCAAATGGGGAAAATGCATCAGTAGAACTGAGTTTGCTCTGAAACGCCAATATATGTTGAAACATCTTTCAAATTCTAGGTCAGCAGTGAACAGTGGAAAAAGTCTTCTTTATAAAGAAGTCTCATGTTCTGCCTAATTATTATAAGTTTCAAGAAGGAGCTGCTGTCAAACCACTTGGTTGAAGTAGTTAAGTTTAATGAGTTTTATTCCTGCAGTTGTGTCTGGATTTCTAAATTTTTTCTAAGCCTGTACCAATTGTCTAGGAAGTTGTATTTTTGAATGATGCCCGATTAGTAAAAGCTGGGCACAGAGGCACTTGTAAGTTTCTCCACTCTGATTCAAAAGTCACCATTCCCATGGTATACTCAGAAGTATAATCTTATTGGTGGACTTATTTTTCCTTGCTAAGTTTTGAGACAGTGACCTATGTTTTATTGATGCCTCTAACAACAGAAAATGTGGTGGGTGGTATGTATGATGAGTGACTACAGAATAGGGGGAAAAGAACACAAAATACATGTAAACAGAAATTGGTTTGAGCCCTTTTTTGGCACCTACTACCCATGAATATCTGCTAAATTATTAATTATTTTTCAAATTTAGTTTCCTTATCTATACTATGAGAAAACTTACAACTTGTACATCCTTAGATTTTGTGCAGATGGATATTAACATGGTACAAGACTTATTATAATACTGGCACATGGTAAACACTCCAAATTATTAGTTGCTATTATTATCATTCTCATAATCATAATTATATGGATAGGATCCTTGAGGATATTAGAACTTTTAAAACAACCATGATGGTCTTGTCAGACATTGATATTTACCGTAAAACAGAGACCATGCTAAGATAAATGACTAGAATGAGAACACACAATCAGTTGTTGAAAAAGTTAGACCAAAGTCAGGCTCCTGTTTTCTTCTCTGGTGATCTGTGTGGAGAATTTAAATAAAACAGTGATATCTCCTGCAGTGTAAATTTTAACCCAATCAATCAATAAGTATTCATTACTAGGTTGATTTATTGACCCATTCGCCCTGACAAAATGACTCTGTTATTAATCACTTTGTTACAATTTTTAAATACATTAATTATTAGAAATGTTAAAGATGGCCCAAAGTCAAAGGACAAAGTAATCAAGTGGCCAGTTTGGTCATGTTTGATTATGAATTTTGAATTCTAATTTTGCCTTGACATACACAAGTCAGCATAAAAAAAATGGGGACTGACTTTTAAGTGTATACTTTGAAGATAACTAGTTAAACTCAGTAACTCACTGATATTTAAATCCATTGGCTAAACAATCTCAGTACTGGTCTTCTCTTAATTTGTTGTGTGTGTATGCACATGGTCACATGTGAATTATTATTGCCTTCTATCCGCTTGACAGAGTTGCCTCTAAATGAAATATTTATAATGTCTTCTAAGAATAACAGAAATAACTTTACCTGACATATCGAGAGAATAGCATTGCTGGAGATGACTAATTGTATGTAATCATAGTGTATTTTCTCTATGACTTTGGCCTTGCAATTTCTCTTAAGAACATATGAAACAAATATTTAGGAATTTCTAATTCTAGTATATCCTAAATTTCTCTTTTCTAACAGCCAAATAGATTAATAGATAGCTAAAAGACAATTTCAGGTTTTCTATTTTCCAGTTGGTGTGTATTGAAAATAAGAAAATTTCCAATGTACTTTCAAACTTGCTTCCCTTTGTCAATGTAAAAATAATAAATGTGGCATTTCCATCTGTGTAACTCCACAGATTATATGCTTTTTGCTGGACCACACTGCCTCTCATCTTCTTGTAGAGATTTAGAACAAAAATTAGCCTCTGGGGGCACTGGGCAGTTCCTACCTGCATATTATTTATAACAGTATGGTAATCAGGAAATGGAAATAAAGACAAAGTTCCCAGACTAAGCCACTTTCCCATTACTCAAAACTAAACTAACTGAACATCCCTTTTTGTACGTCTAAACATTTTTTCTGACTGTCCCCAGACAGGATACAATTTGTAGTATAATTCAAAAATGTCATAGGAAAAAAAAAAACAATTTATACTCCTAAGTGTCTAAATTGGGGACAGAAAATCTTTCAGCAGTTTAACATCAATCACATCAATCTCATCAATCTCTTCCAGCCTTCCACCTCCCACCCTCCCCAGTCCCCTGGGGATGGGTTAATCGCAGTCTGGAAATGTGTTTGAGAATATTAATGATTTAAATGCAGACATTAGACATGCATGGAAGCTTCTATTTCCATACTATGCTTGGCTTCTTCATTGTCAGTAGAGTTTATTCAAATACTTTTAAATAATTTCTTTAAAAGATACCCATAATTCCTAGGGTGACTGGGTAGCTTAGTCAGTTGAGTATCCAACTCTTGGTTTTTGACTTAGGTCATGATCTCAGAGTTGTGAGATTGAGCCTGGCGTTAGTCTCAGGGCTCAGTTCAGAGTCTGCTTAAGATTTTCGCTCTCTGCCCCTCCCCCACTCATGTTCTCTCACAAATAAATAAGTAAATCTTAAAAAAAAAACAAATAAAAGATAACCATAGCTCCTATTAATCTATTAATTGTAGAGTTTTTAGCATGCTGGGGAGCACCATAAACTCTGGAGTTAGCTAACCCTATTTTCAGATTCTTGCCCCATCACTCTGTCGCTGAATGAACTTACTCACCCTCCCTGTGCTTGGTTTCCTCATCTGTACATTACTGAACAATGTCCTTCATGGGCTTGTCCATTTCAAACAGATTCAAATTATTTTTTATTATTTTTTTAAAGATTTTATTTATTTATTTGACATAGAGAAAGAGATCATAAGTAGGCAGAGAGGCAGGCAGAGGGAAGAGGGAAGCAGGCTCCCTGCTGAGCAGAGAGCCTGATGCAGGGCTTGATCCCAGGACCCTGAGATCATGACCTGAGCCAAAGGCAGAGGCTTAACCCACTGAGCCACCCAGGTGCCTCTCAAATTATTTTTTATTGTGTGCCAGGAAAACAACGGGCAAAATAAAATGGTCCATCTTTGTCCATACAGAACTAGTCTAATAATTTGGCACAAGGATTAAATTAATGTATATGCAGTTGTCCCTGAGCAGCCTCTCATTAGTAGATAGTAATTTATTATACTAAGTATGAATTTAGATAGGAGACATTCTGCTTGGCTTCTCATTTGTTACCATTGTAATCTTAAATTTGAACCTATACAAGTTTTTAAGACCTGTTTTACAGTTGAAAAATTGAAGTTTAGATACATTGCTTCCCTAAAGTTATACAAAAAGAAATATTAGAGTCAGGCTTCAAACTCAGGTCTGTTTAACATCATAAAATTGTATAATGAAATTCATCTAACCTAAAAAGAAGGTACTAGGCGTGAGGGAAAACTGGGTAAACTCCATATTTAGTCAAAGCAAATTTATTTGCTTCTCTTAAATGCCTGCAATCTACTTCAATTTCTTTTTCTTAGCCTCTAAATACTTAAGTGGATCGTTATCATATTATTTTACCTGCAATACATATGATAATGATTATAATAAATACTAGCTTGTGATTTTATGGATACCAACAAACACTTCATTATACTACACAGTGAATAATCATGTATATAATATACATGCATAATCTGTATATTATTCATGAATTCTCCAGTATATTATGCTGATATACACAATTGAAATTCATTAACATAAATGCGTATTAAAACTCTTAGATACTTGTGCACAATTTAAGTATAACCCTCTAATAAAATAATATGATAAACACCACAACTGAAATGAATCCATGAAACATGGACACACTTGAAAGAGTCTGAGTTACAAGATGTAGACTCTTTCAGTGCCCGTGTTTTGGGAGGCTATACCTAGCCAATTATTCAGATAACCATTATCTAATAAGAATATAAATCAAGTCACATATATACTTATTTCAATTTGCTTCAATTATATAAATTAACGTAAATACTGTTAATGATTATCATTACTTAGAAAAAGTTAATTACAATGTTGCTCATATTTCAATTAAAAAATAAATGCATTTAGACAGGCACTTCCCCATCTTCCCACCACACAAATTATCTGTCTTTCTACAGCTGGTCCCATATTTAGTCTTACTTTGGACTATTATGTGAGAACTGCACCATTTCTTCTCACAGCCAATCCACCTCTTGTGTCCTGGGTCTTGTTCAAGTTAATTATCTGTAAGATCTAACCATTGCAAATGTATCTACTTCTTCATTATTGTCTCTCCATAGGACATTCTAATCATAATACACACTTTATTATTTCTTATCTTAGAAAAACGCACAAAACTGATGCTAAGTTTGCCAGATTTAGCAAAGAAAAACAAAGCAATAACTATGGGATATACTCAAATAAACAAACACTTTTTAAGGATAAACATGTCCCACACTTTTTCTAAAAGACTATTATTTGAAATTCAGATTAACTTGGTATCTTGTGCTTTTTTTCTGGCAACCATCCCAACTTGCATTCACAGTGAAACTTCTTAAAAAAAAATAGGTTTTTTATTATTTTCTCCATTCTTTCAGCTCACATTTTTCTCTGCAAACTTCTCCAAACAGACTTTGTTCTCAAATATTCGAAGGGAACAATTTTCTCAAGATCCCACCAATCACATGAATGTGGTCAAATCCAAATGTCACCTTTTTGTTTAAATTTTATTGACATCTGTGCAGCATTTAATACATGATGCCACATTCTCCATGATCCATTGCTGTGTCTAATTTTGTGACAATGTATTCCAGTTTTTCATTTGTTTTACATATTTGACTGGCTGTGGTTTTCCATTTTTAAAAAGATTTATTTATTTATTTATTTGAGAAAGAGAGAGAGAGGGCAAAGAGCAGGAGGGGGAGAGGCAGAGGAAGAGGGGAAGAGAACATCATTGGCAACAGGTAAATACAAGTCAAAACCACAACAAGATATCACTTCATACCTGGTAGAATGACTAAAATTAACAAGTCAGCAAACTACAATGTTGGCGAGGATGCATAGAAAGGGGAACCCTCCTACACTGTTTGTGGAATGCAAGCTGGTGAAGCCACTCTGGAAAACATATGGAGGTTCCTCAAAAGGTTGAAAAAAGAGCTACCCTGTGACCCAGCATTTGCACTACTGAGTATTTACCCCAAAGATACAAATGTAGTAATCTGAAGTGGCACCTGCACTCCAATATTTATAGAAGCAATGTCCACGATAGCCAAGCTATGGAAAGAACTCAGATATCTATTGACAGATGAATGGATAAAGAAGATGTGGTATATATATATATCCAATGGAATATTATGCAGCCATAAAAAACCAAAGTCTTGCCATTTGCAATAACGTGGATGGAACTAGAGGGTGTTATGCTAAGCAAAATAAATCAATCAGAGAAAGACAATTATCATATGTTCTCTCTGATACATGGAATTTGAGAAACAAGGCAGAGGATCATAGGGGAAGGGAGAAGAAAACCAGACAAAGCAAAACCAGAGAGGGAGACAAACCATAAGAGACTCTTAATCATAGGAAGCAAACTGAAGGTTGCTGGAGTGGAAAGGGGTGGGAGGGATGGGGTGGCTGGGTGATGGACCCTGGGGAGTGTATGTGTTATGGCGAGCACTGTGTATTGTGTAAGACTGATGAATTACAAGCCTGTACCCCTGAAACAAATAATACATTACACGGTAATAATAAAAAAAGATTACTGTTGTCACCTTTCTGTTCAAATTTTGTTGACATCTGTGCAATATTTAATAATACACGATGCCATATTCTCCATGATCCATTTTTTTGTCTAATTTTGTGACAACATATTCCAGTTTTTCATTTGTTTTACCCCTTTGGTTGACTGTGGTTTTCCCATTTTTAAAAAACATTTATTTATTTATTTGAGAGAGAGAGAGGGCAAAGAGCAGGAGGGGGAGGGGCAGAGAGTGAGGAAAAGAGAGAATCTCAGATTCTCATCTAAGTCCAACTGGAGGCTAGATCCTGGTACCCTGAAATCGTGACCTAAGCTGAAATAGAGTCCAATGCTAACAAACTGAGCCACCCAGGAGCACCTGTGGTTTTCTAATTTCTATATAGTTACCTTTCTACTGTTCAGCCTCTATTTTTTAAGAATATTCATATAAGACCTTGTTCTTGGGCCTCTTATATTTTTAATGAATAAAGTCTCTTCAATGACTATATTCACACTTACAGAATTTAATGTCATCTAGGTGTCAATGACCTCAAAAGCAGATCATATCTTACTGTGATTCATTTCTCATGGCTCTTTCTACTAGCACAATGGATAAGAGCATAGGCTCAATTAAATGCAATCGGTAATTCAAGTACTTTTGGTATTTTATAAGCTAAAAATCAGAAAATGTAGTGTTATGCAAAACATCTCTTAAAGGTAAATTCAATGTGGAAATTTTTTTACGAGGTGTAGATGTTTGTGTCATGGAAAAGTACATAATTATTTACACTATTAATCACTTTTTAAGTTTTGAGTAAATATGTGGGGCGCCTGGGTGGCTCAGTGGGTTAAAGCCTCTGCCTTCGGCTCAGGTCATGATCTCAGAGTCCTGGGATAAAGACCTGCATTGAGCCCCTCATTGGGCTCTCTTCTTCGCAGGGAGCCTGCTTCCTCCTTTCTCTCTGCCTACTTGTGATCTCTCTTTCTCTCTGTCAAATAAATAAATAAAATCTTTAAAAAAAATTTTTTAGTAAATACCAAAATATCAAATCACATTATTCTCTGATTCATAGCATTTATGAGTGAATTGAAATGTGTACACTTGCATTTAAATTAAATAATTATAAACAAGAACACAATAAGAATTAATGTATATACAGAAGTAAAAATATGAGTAAAGCTGAGACCCTATCTAAGTGCTAAGCGCTGAGAGAACCACCTGACACGGGAGTGAGGAGGCAGTTAGGCCAAATCCTAGTAGAGACTCAAATAGAGTTCTAGAGGAGGAGTCACCTGTTTTTTAATTGTAAAATGTCTCAATAAAATACTAAGGTAGTGTCTTTACATCTAAAATATGTACAAACTTAAAATAATCTTTGAACCTCAAGGGTGCAAAACAATTAAAAAGTACTATACTATATTCACAATAGCTGTAAGGCAGAACTTACTGAATGTTTACTATGTGTTCAGCAACATGCCATGAATTGTTTTTTTTTTAGTTTTTATTTTCATTCCAGATAGTTCCAGATAGTAACCTGCAGTATAATATTAAATTTAAGTGTATATTATAGTGATTCAACTGTTGTATACCAACATGCCCTGTGTTTTGCTTGGATTGATTACATTGCTAAACATGATCAATATTTGAGATACGAAATATTACTATGCCATTTTTTTACATTTGTTTACAAACAAGTAAAATTGAATTCAGAAGAGCTAAGTAATTTTGCTAAAGCATATCCAGACACTAGATGGTAGATTCAGGATTTGAAAACAGGTAGCCTTACTCCTGGGACTGCTTTCATACCCATAACACTTTAAAGAGCTTGTTTTCCAATAGTTAAAGGATAGATATATTATAGCAAACTGAAAACTACATGCAAAAAAATTCTCAAGTAAATTCTAGTATGGCTTTAGGCAATATTCCCATAGTGTGTTCCCATGAGGTTTAATAAAACACTCAGGCAGAAAGGTTTCATGGTCAAATACATTTGTAAAGGACCCCATCACATTCCCCCCTCTTACATCCTCAAAATGCATATTTGAAGTTTAGGGGAGTCCTTTTTAAAATTTTAAATAAGTAAAAGTAATTCCAGTTCTCAAGCTGGCAAAATTAATCAGGAGATTTTTTTCTTTTAAATTGTGGGTATGAAGGGGCGCCTGAGTGGCTCAGTGGGTTAAAGCCTCTGCCTTCGGCTCAGGTCATGATCTCAGGGTCCTGGGATCAAGCCCCGCATTGAGCCCCTCATAGGGCTCTCTGCTTAGCAGGGAGCCTGCTTCCTCCTCTCCTTCTGCCTGCCTCTCTGCCTACTTGTGATCTCGCGATTTCTCTCTCTCTGTCAAATAAATAAATAAGATCTTTTAAAAAAATTGTGGGTGTGAAAATAGAAACAGACTTAAAATAATAGAAATGGCATTATAAAATAAATCAGTGGAGTAGAAATCACAAATATTAATAATACTAATAAAATTTTCAAAATACAGTGATTATTTCTACCTGGTAAGTTCTGATTTGAGAGGGTATTATGTTCTCCAACGCCTTTCAGTGTGCTTGAGTTTGAGAAGTTCTTTATAGATCTTGGATATCAGCCCTCTGTCTGTAGTGTCATTTGTAAATATCTTCTCCCATTCTGTGGGTTGCATCTTTGTTTTGTTGACTGTTTCCTTTTGCTGTGCAAAAGCTTTTTATCTTGATGAAGTCCCAAAAGTTCATTTTCACTTTTATTCCCCTTGCGTTTGGAGATGTTTCTTGAAAGAAGTTTCTGTGGCCAACATTGAAGAGGTTACTGTCTGTGTTCTCCTCTAGAATTTTGATAGATTCCTGTCTCACATTGAGGTCTTTCAACCATTTAGACTTTATCTTTGTGTTGGTGTAAGTGAATGGTCGAGTTTCCTTCTTCTGTATATAGCTGTCCAATTTTCCCAACACCATTTATTGAAGAGACTGTCTTTTTTCCATTGGATATTTTTTCCTGCTTTGTTGAGGATTATTTGACCTTAGAAATGAGGGTCCATATCTGGACTCTCTATTCTGTTCCATTGATCTATGTGTCTGTTTTTGTGCCAGTACCATGCTGTCTTAGTGATCAAAGCTTAGTAATATAGCTTGAAATCAGGCAACGTGATGCCCCCAGCTTTATTTTTCTTTTTCAACATTTCCTTGGCAATTGTTTCTATTTCCTTGGTATTAGTCGTGATCTCTCCCCTTTCATTCATAATTTTATTTATTTGGGTCCTTTCTTTTCTTTTGGATAAGTCTGGCCAGTGGTTTATCAATCTTATTAATTCTTTCAAAGAAACAGCTTCTAGTTTTGTTGATATGTTCTAGTGTATTTCTGGTTTCTAATTCATCGATCACTGCTTTAATCTTAATTATTTCCCTTCTTGTACATGGGTTAGGCTTCCTTTGTTGTTAATTCTCCAGTTCTTTCAGGTGTAAAGACAGTTCATGTATTTGAGATGTTTCTATTTTTTGAGTGTGGCTTGGATGGCTGTGTATTTCCCCGTTAGGACCACCTTTGCCAAGTCCCATAAATATTGGACTGATGTGTTTTCGTTTTCATTAGTTCCCATGAATTGTTTAAGTTCTTCTATGATTTCCTGGTTGACCCAAACATTCTCCAGCAGGATGGTCTTTAGCTTCCAAGTGTTTGGATTTCTTCCAAACTTTTTCTTGTGATTCAGTTCCAGTTTCAAAGCACTGTGGTCTGAGAATATGCAGGGAATAATCGCAACATTTTGGTATTGGTTGAGACCTGATTTCTGACCCAGTATGTGGTCTATTCCGGAGAAAGTTCCATGTGTGCTTGAGAAGAATGAGTGTTCTGTTGTTTTAGGGTGGAATGTTCTGTATATACCTACGAGGTCCATCTGGTCCAGTGTGTCATTCAAAGCTCTTGTTTCTTTGTTAATTTTCTGCTTAGATGATCTGTCTATTGTTGAGGGTGGAGTGTTAAGGTATTCTACAATTAATGTTTTATTATATCAATATGTCTCCTTATTTTGGTTATGTAGTTGGCTGCTCCCATGTTGGGAGCATAGATATTTACAATTGTTAGATCATCTTGTTGGGTAGACCCTTTAAGAACGATATAGTGTCTTTCTATATCTCTAACTACAGTCTTTAGCTTAAAATCGAATTTGTCTGTTATGAAAATTGCTACCCTACTTTATTTCATGGTCCATTGGTATGAAAATGGTTCGCCCTCCTTTCACCTTCAATCTGGATGTATCTTTGGTTTCAATATTAGTCTCTTGTAGACAGCATATAGATAGGTCCTGTCTTTTTATCCAATCTGCAACCCTGTGCCATTTTATGGGAGCATTTAGGCCATTGAAATTGAGAGTGATTATTGAAGGATATGATTTTATTGTCATCATGTTGCCTGTGAGGTCCTTGTTTCTATACATCGTCTCTGTAAATTTCTGTTCTATATCACTCTTGGGGTTTTTCTCCTTTTATAGAACTCCCCCTAATATTTCTGGCAGGACCAGCTTAGTGGTCACATATTCTTTCAGTTTTTGCTGGTCTTGGAAGTTCTATATCTCTCGTTCCATTCTAAATGGCAGCCTTGCTGGGTAAAGTATTCTTGGCTGCATGTTTTTCTCATTTAGTACCCTGAATATGTCTTGCTAGCCCTTTCTGGCTTGTCAGGTCTCTGTGGACAGGTCTCACTTTATTCTGATGTTCCTCCTTCTGTACATAAAGAATCTCTTCCCCCTAACTGCCCTTAAGATGTTTTCCTTGGTTTATTATGTGCTGGGACATTGGTTTATTCTCCTTTATCTTAAGAGGGGTTCTCTCTACCTCTAGGACCTGAATGCTTGTTTCATTCCCCAGATTAGCAAAGTTCTCAGCTAGGATTTGCTCAACTGTATCTTCTACTCTCTCTTTCTCTCCACGCCCTCAGGGATCCCAGTAATTCTGACATCAGAATGTTTCATGATGTCATTTATTGTGCTAATTCTATTTTCATAGATTCTAAGCTGTTTGTTGTAGGCCTCCTCCTGTTCCTCCCCCTCCTGTTCCACTATCAGAGTGTCTTCTAGATCACAAATTTGTTCTTCTACCTCATTTACTCTAGTTCTTAGAGTATCTAGATTATATTAGAATTTCATTGATGTTACTCTGTTTTCTAAGATATACACTATCAGATATGTCATTATATTACCACCAAATTTATTAACATAAAGCAGTCTCCACACCCCCAAAGCATGCTCTCATTTTCAACCAGGTTTTGCAATAATTCAGTTTCATTATGATGTTTTAAATAAAATAAGACATTCCTAATGCTTTATCATAACAAATAAAATATATCAATGATTTTATCCATGTGTTCAGGAAATGGAGTAGGAATATTTTATATTTAATAAATATAAAAACAGTCTTTTGGAATAATGTCAAATATTAAACAAAGATTATTAATATAATGTGGATTTGGTGATATCACTGTCTTTCTGTCATTTTAATAACTCTCATTATGCAAGGAAAAAAGTCACTATTTGTTTCTCATTTTAGGATAATTTTGAGGTGGCAGCTTTAAGTTTGTTCTTGGAAATTTTTTACAAAGAAAAATTTTGTAAATCTTCATTGCCTATGAAAATAAGGAAATTATCATTCAATTATTTCTATTTTATTTTTTGCAACATAATATTAGAAGATACGGTTAAAAAAAGAATATTTAGCCATTTGTTCTGTTTATTATCTGTTGACTCTGGGCTGCCACTATAGATATTGACTTGTGTATTAGTCAAGGTCCTTCAGAGAAACAGAAGCAAAAGGCATAAAGAGCTATATAAAAGGATTTATTACAAAGTGTTGGCTTGCATAATTATGAGGGCTGAGAAGCCATATGATCTGTTACCTACAAGCTGGAGATCAAGGAAGACCAGAGGTGTAGCTTGAAAGCCTGAGAGCCAGAGACTGGATGGTGTAGATGCTAGGTAGAATTTGAAGACATTAGAACCAAGAGAGCTGAACACAAAAGAACAATGTTCCAGTTCAACCAATCAGAGTGAGGGCAAATTCTCCCTTCTTCTACCTTTTTTTTTTCTATTCAGGGCCTCAATGGATTAAATAATGCCCACTCACATTGGAAAGAGCAATGCACTTTGCTTAGTCTACTGATTCAAATACAAATCTCTTCCTAAAACACTCTCATAGATACACGTAAAAATAATGCTTAACCAGAAATCTGGGCATTCTGCAATTCAATAAAGCTGAGACATATAATTAACCATCACAATATATAAATTCATTTCTTAGAAGATAGTATAAGTTTTCATACAGAACTTATAAATGAATGTGTTACTTTTAGAATTGCTGATTTAAAAAGATGTCCATAGGGACACCTGGGTGGCTCAGTGGGTTAAAGCCTCTGCCTTCAGCTCAGGTCATGGTCTCAGGGTCCTGGAATTGAGCCCTGCATCGGGCTCTCTGCTCAGCGGAGAGCCTGCTTCCCCCTCTTTCTCTGCCTGCCTCTCTGCCTACTTGTGATCTCTCTCCTCTCTGTCAAATAAATAAATAAAATCTTTAAAAAAAAGTCCATATAAAATCACCTTCTGTTTTATCATATTAATATATTTTTAGAAGTTAGATCTACTTTTAATTCCAAAGGTTCACTAAACACAGAGGAAAACTTTGACCCAGAATAGAACTATGCATGCTTTGTTTAGGTAGGTTTCAGCCTAAGAATCTGAAAAGTAACTCTCAAGCAACTTACAATAATGTACAGCAATTTTGCTTCACAACAATGCTCATGAATCTCAGTCTAGACAGAGCAAACACTTGATGGAGGAAAATAAAAGCTTTCAGTCTAATAATCAGTTTCTCACTGACCTCTTTGCTGAGACTGTCTACAGGGTGAATCACCTCTTATCCAATATATATCCCATTGCCGCAGAGATCTATTCTGCTTTATAATTGGTCACACAGACATATTTATAATGGACAATGGACAAAGGATATAACAATAGTGTCCTAGAAACTAAAACTTCTTACTAGCAACTGATAGAGAAAAATGAAATGCTCCCCTTTCAATAATGAAAATAATTTTGGACATGGGGCTTCAGCTGAAACTAAAATTATGGACCTCATTAGACTACAAATAATGTTCAATTTCACCAGAGATTATGGTTTTTGTATGTATTAAAGATATTTAAAAAATCAATTTATGGTTGCTTGAATCTACTACTCCAAAGTTAATGAAAGTTTTGCTGATTTTGCCGGAATTCACTTTTAATTTATAAGTAAGATAAGTATAAGCAAAAAAAGGAAGTTACAATGTCTTTATCCATTTTAGTAAGATGGACCTTCTCTTTGGTGGTAGTATACACCAAAATAAAGTTTTTATATATCTAATTTACTTTGTATGGCATCTAGGATCTTTGTGATATTTCTGTGACTTAAAAAGTCCCTAGTTTACAGGGACTTGTAAACTTCTGTAAACTTGTCCCTAGTTTACAGAAAAGAAAAGAAAGGAAATCAGAGGTCCTATTAATGGTCTAAATTTTTTAACACTTTTGGTTCTAAATGAATAAAACATGGTCTTCACTGAAAGATCTCTGTATACTACACTAAAGTAATGGTATACGTATTATTTTGTTGTTGTGACCTTGTATAAGTCTTTAGACTGCAGTCTGGAATACTATGGAAACTTCATGAGACTATAGCTTGTCTAATAAGTTGTTTTTGCCCAGAACCCTGAGCTGTGAGTGAATATATAAAGACAAATGAAGAATATTGTTTGCTCACTCTGGTAGCATCTGGCAAGATCCAGGAGACCCACTGTTGGAAGCACTATCAATGACTCTAGTGCAGATGCTGTGGCATATTCTCTGCTGCCCTTCTCATACCCTGTACATTTTCTGGGCCTTGCTATCTAGACTTTCAATAATTTTATGAGCTCAAATATAAAACTCTAATAAATTATTTGTCAACTTAAGTTAATGGGGGCTGACTTCTGAAATAGGCAACCTGATCTTGACAGGTATACTGGGAAAGCACAAAACTGACAATTTCAGTAGATGTAAGAACAGCACATAAAGATATAGTGCATTTGGGTTCCAGTTTTAGAATTTTCACTTAATATCTGTGTAAAATCTTGTGAAGTAATACACTTTCCTTTGGCATTCCTTCCTCTGTAAGAATGAAATCATTTGGGTAATAATCTCTAAGACACTTCACATATTTAACTTTCTATGATTTTATGATTATTTTTTTGGCTTGGAGACAGTGAGTCAATGTAGAATAAAGGAAACAGAAATGCATCAAGGTGTATGAACAATTTAACCAAGCTCACAGGTCAATACAGCCTCTTGCTACATTAAGATGTGTTTCATCCACTCACTTGACAATTAAAGGACAGTATAAAATCTCTCTTAGGAAGTTTTTTACATGTACAGACTAGGATTTATATATATATAAATATATATACACATATATGATGTACGTATATATAATATACATACAATGTTAGATATCTAAATAAAAGGTTTTATTCATGTCACCAAAGAAAAGAACAAAATTGAAAATAGAAGCAGACCCACAAGTGAGCCAAGTATTTTGTTTAAAAAACTTAGTTCTTTAAAAAATAATAGTAATAATAATTATGTTCAAGAGAAGAAATGACAAGGTGGAAATCTCACTAACTATAACCCTTTGGAAATTAAATAAAAATTAAATGGGATATCTAAAAGGAAAAATCTATAACTGAAAGTAGCTGAATAGATGGATTTAGTTTCAGATTTGACACAGCAGAAGAAAATGTTAGTAATTTGGCAACTAAGTCAGTAGAAAATGCACATGCTAAAAACAGGAGAGCGAAAGGGATAGGAAGTATAACAAACATTTGGGACAAAGTAAAAAGGCCTAAGCCACATTTAAATTGAGTCCCAGAAAGGAATGTTGAGAGACTAGAGAAGTAATAGATGAGAATTTTCTAGAAGTAAGAGATAAAAATCATCTAGAATGACGACAACATAAAGTGACTCTAGAGGAATAAAAACCTGATACAATTTATTACTAGGAGATCTACCATGACAGAAATACTTAGGGATCTTTTTAGGAAAAAACAAAATGACTCTACATATAAATTTCAAAATGTAGGAAAAAATATAAATATAATAATGTCTCTAAGAATAAAATAAAATATATGTGAGATTAAAAATCATGACTACAAAAACAAGAACAAAAAGCAGGAGAGTTGCTTAACGGGACTTAAACGGGAATTAAATGTTTAAAATTTAAACATTTAATTAAATGGAATTAAGTCTTCCTAGAATGATCTAGGAAGTGATAAAAGTAGTACTTTTTATGAGAATAAAATATGCCAAGGATATATATTGCAATCTTTAGACTAACCTTTAAAAGCAACAGTTAAATAATTTAAGCCTAATAAGCCAATTGAGGGGAAAAATGAAATAAAACCTCAGTTAATCTAAAGCAAGATGAGAAAGGTGAGAATAAGAAATATAATACACACGAGACAAATTGAAAACAAAAAGAAAGATGGTAGGTGAAAACACTATATTACTGATTACATTGAAAGTAAGTTGACTATTATAATTAAAAGAAATTATTCTCAGACATGATAAATCTATCTATCATCTATCTATCTCTCTATTTATCTCTCTATCATCTATCTATCTACCTATCATCTGTCTATTTATCTGTATACAAACACTTCCATAAGTGCACTTGACAGGTGACAAAAACTGTCAAAGATAAAATGATTAAAAAGCAAAATAAGAATGAATACCAAAGGAGTTGTAGTCAGATTCACTCAAATGATGATATCATTACCATGTTGTCTTGGGGTCCAGAGAAATCTCCAAATGGACTAGTCCTAAATTTTGGGGAGTAGCAAACTTATCTCACATTCCTCATACATGGAAAAAAACCTCTTTCCATTTCCCAAAAGACCCAACTAGAAAGAACATTTGTAGTCTCCTATAACCCCCACTCTTCTACATTGTCTGGTTAGGTAAAAGAAAGAAAGAAGCTGTATTGCTCAGTCCCTCTCTTTTCCTCGCCTCTTTTTAAGAACTTAGTACACAGTTCTGCCAAAAATAGTGAGGATAAAGAATGGAAGAGCAGTGTTTAAGAAGTACATTTGCCCACTGACTCAAGTCTCAATCTTTAACTAGTTTTACCCCTAATAAAATTCATACATTGATCTCTATCTTCTCTTCATGACTTATTTCTCATATGGTATGTGATTCAAAACTCCGGAGTAATTTTAAGAGGAAGACAAATGATGAATCCCAAACCTCCAAATAAATAGGTATGAATGTTCTCAGGGAGGATGCATCTATTTTTAACTCTTATTTCAGTTCTCCAAAAACACTCTAAAACAAGCATGCTCATTTACAAATGAAATAAGATTAAATTTCTATTAAAAGCAACATTAATAAGAGAGTAAATAAATTGTAAAAGGGCACCTTGAACAAGTGCATATAATTCTGGTAGAGCTTGTTCTTTGTATTCTCTTGACATTCTTTGGAGGATTAGACTAGGGGAGATCTGTGGTGCAAGATTGCATGAATGAATGTTAAGACTTGGTCAAGGCACAGTACAATTAATTAACTGCCAGGGATTATTATTTAATAATCCATGATATGAAAGATCAACATATATATGAATCTAGTTTCAGAACATAGGAAAGCCAAGGCTTTCTTGCTATACCTACCTACTCAACTGGTCTGAGATTGAACAAAAACATAAACAATAATTTTTAGGAATGTTCTTAAACTTTGACAAATAGACAACATTTATTTTTCTTATTTTAATAAATTATACTTAATGGAAACCACTTATGGTTTTATTAGAGGTAGAGTTTATGGCATCCCTTCCACTAGTTTTTTCACATTTTCTTCTATTATTGAGATTATCAATGTTTAGTCATTCTGTAGACTCTTTCTGCCCTACTTAATTGCAGTTGCTCTTTTTTTAAATCTTGTTATTTCTTGTTACCAATCACTCACATTTAATAATGTACATAGAATCATCTTTGTACTTTACTTTTGATACCTTAGACTTAATGATATACAATTGTTTGACATTCATTTTTGCAGAGATGTGTCTCTGTTCTGATTTAAATCTATTTTGAACTAGCTTTCATCTTTTAGCATTTAGATGATCTAAGTCTGCATGTAGCTTCCTGTATTTTTTCTTTATTATTTACTCTTCCTCCTATGTTAATGTCATCTGTTGAAATTTCTGCTGCTTTTTAAAACTCCTGCTCTTTGTTTTAAAATTTTCAAGTCAACCTTAAGCCTTTATAATTCTCACACCATAAGCATTGTTTTACATCCTACTTGGAAAACTTTAAGAATAAATTTACAGCCTGCTTTGAAACCCTTAAAACTATAGAAGTATATTTTAAACAATATGAACTGAAAAGGACCTTAGAAAAAAATCTGTTTTGAACCACACATATCCAGCACCCTTAATTTATGATTAAGAAAACTGAACCACAGAAAAGTGAAGCTATTTGCCTGCCACAAGCCACACACACTTTAGTGTCAAAGTCATCATCAGAATTTGAGTTTTCTGGATACCAAGCTGATACTAGTTCCATTGTAACATGTTACTATTTGTACTACCCCATTGGTTGAACATTTCTAAGAACGTTGACAGTTTCTTACCAACTGACTATAATCAAAATAAAACTTATAACTCCATTAATTAGAATACTCTAGAATGCACTCTAAAACACTCTAGAATGGCATTATACATAAGCATGAATGTATGAGTATATATACAAACATACATATATGCTATATTTAGGATATATATACTATATAAGTATGTGTGTATATACTATATGTGTATATATATCATAGGAATTGACCAAATGTCTTATTTTACCATCATCATATACTCCTTTTCTTTATCAAACATAATTAAGCAAAAACAATTCAAATGTATTGTTTTTATTAATAAGGATCTTGTAGATAATGGAGATATCAATAAATATGAATTATTGTTACACAAGTCCTTCAGTAGAGGAATCAGGATAAATTTTTACTGATTCCAGAAAGGTGAGCAGAAAGTTTCATAGTTACCTCCCTCCCTGGAACAAGGATTTACTATTCTTTCTTCTAAATATTAAACATAAGGACAATTCCAGTTAATGGATTTGTTCATATTTGTTTATTCAATGTTATTTTTATGTCTGATCTTCTGTTTGACAAAAGAAACATCAGTCTACTCCAATACTGGCTCTACTTTTGGAACCAAATGGTAGAAGACATAACTAAGCAAAAAATCAGTATGGCTGGAACCAAATCCATGAACCAAAAGCTGTATGGGCAAATAAATATGAGAACATGACATAATTATAAGGCTTATAAGTTTTACCCTGAATAAAAATGTTAGATACTGAAGGATTTATACCAAGAAGTCATATCATCCTTCTATTATCCTATGAAAATGGAAATCTTCGGAGTTATCTTTCCAACACAGTTCTGATCATGCTAGTCTTTAGTTTTCAATGGCTCCCTACCACCTGTAGCAGTAATCTATTTTTCTCTACTCATGCATTATCACCTATCTCTTTTAATTTAATCATTAAATCTAGACATTTTGAAATTCTTCAAACAGAACAACTGTTTCCAGATCCATCACTATGATCATGAGATTTCTTGAGTAGAATGTTCCATTACCCCATCCTCTATTCCTACTTTCTCTTACCTCCTATACTCAACCCCAAATTCTCGCAAACCTTGGATTGGTGATTTTCTTTTTATCATCCTGGGAAAAGGACAATTCTACACATTTTCAAGGTCAATCCCAAACATGTCAGTCCCTCCTTCCTTTAGGACCCTTAGGTGAATGCATAATAAAGTCAAATAAATAATGAGATTTAGATGCAAATCTCATTTAAATGCAAGTTTAATTTAAATGCAATGCCATATGTGTTCATATATTTTTTTCCTTCACTAAATCATAATATAAGCTGTGAGGAATGCATCTTTATAACTGTGGCATATTACATATAGTTGGTATTCAATATATATTTGTTAAATAAAAGAAGGAATGAATGAATCCATTGTGGGGTAGAGAAAGATTGATGAAAACTAAAGATATCTATCTATCTGTTCTATCAGAAAAGTCTTTGTGAAAACAAGGCAGTAGGAATCTGAATGGTAGGAGAGCTGTTAAAAAGCATATACCAGTAGTAATTCAGATGAAATTCTCTATTTCTAGGTAGTGATTCTGTACTGGACCTTAATCTGGCTCAACCAGAGTTTGAAATAGGGGTAAGCAAGATGAGTTTCCTAATATTTTAACAGAGGTTTCTGGTTTCTCCCATTAAAGGTGAATATTGCCTGATTAACTACATGAAAATACATTTAAAACAAGTGAGAAACTGCAATATATTTCATAATACTACTAGCCAATTGATTTAAGGCAGCTTGAATTCAGTGGAGGTAAATTACCTGATAAGATCATTTAACCTGATAGATAATTTAAATTATGATCATTTTGTCTATAATATATGCATTTACTCTTTCTGAGCTTGTGAAATAATGAGTACCTTATGTCAACCAGACTTTCTAATAGCATTGATGGAATTTTTAAACAACTGTCACATTTTTTTTCCCAAATTTATTTTAATTTTTCAGTGTTACAAGATTGATTGTTCATGCACCACACCCAGTGCTCCATGCAGTACGTGCCCCTCTCGATACCCACCACCAGGCTAACCCCCCCTACCCCCTCCCCTCCAAAACCCTCAGTTTGTTGCTCAGAGTCCACAGTCTCTCCTGGTTCAACACCCCCTCCGATTTCCCCCCATTC
>CM052800.1:19207631-19268043 GCA_028533885.1 Nasua narica | reverse complement strand
TCAGTGTTACAAGATTGATTGTTCATGCACCACACCCAGTGCTCCATGCAGTACGTGCCCCTCTCGATACCCACCACCAGGCTAACCCCCCCTACCCCCTCCCCTCCAAAACCCTCAGTTTGTTGCTCAGAGTCCACAGTCTCTCCTGGTTCAACACCCCCTCCGATTTCCCCCCATTCGCCCTTCCCTTCCTTCTCACAACTGTCACATTTATACCACAGCATACTAGACCAAGATGCTCGTAAATTTTATAAAACAATCAGGTGCCCATATTTCTTCTTAGACAAACCTTTGTATAATAAAATGTTTAATTTTGCCCCAAAAGAGATCTGGTCTTTGCCCTAAGATTCTGGAAGGTTATCTCTAAACTAAATGTCATGCCAGATAATAGAGTCTTTCTTCAGGGTAGGGGCTGATCATACTACAAAGATCGATAATATGACTCAGGGTGGAGGTTTTGAGTTACACAGTCAGTTGACCTGGACACTGAGATCAACAACTGGGTAATAAACTAACCAATCATCATACATCGTGAAGCCTCAGTAAAGACTCTGGACCTCAAGTCTCGTTTGAGCTTTCCTAGTTGGCAACTCTCCATGCAAACTCTCACACATGGATGCCATGGAGTAGTACATTCCTGTGTCCATGGCAGAAGGAATAAAAACTCCATGTTTAGTGTTTATTGACTCTGCTCTGTACACTTCCCTTGGCTGATTTTTATCTGTATCCCTTCCTGTGATAAACCATAATGATATATATAACAACTTTTAGTAAGGTTTGTAAGTCTTTCTAGTGAATTATTAAAACTGAGAGCAGTATGAGGAATTTTGTAAGTGGTATCATTTGCAAAGAGTAGTATCAAGTAAGAGCAATTTTGTGTGGACTGTGACCTCAAACTTTACAATTGTCTAAAACCTTTGCACCTTTCACATGTTACCTATCTTACTCCTTTTCTAAACCCCCATCCATTATTTGTTGTTTTATTCTTTGACATTACCTAGAGTGCTGGGTGTTCACCAACCAATTTTACTTAGAAGAAATGAAGAAAAAGCTTATTACCTCTTTGTGTAGCTTTGTTTGAAAATACTATAAAAACAACTCATATTTTTTAGTGATCAGTTACATGGTTTACCATATTTGGTTATGTCTGGTTTTCTTGTCTATCTGAGTCAGTAGAGCCCTAAATATTTAAGTGAATATCATTAATAATGGTGGATTTTCCATATGATTATTTTGTTAGATTCTAAAATACCTCATATTTAACATTTCTGCAACCAAAACCATCACATGTGCCATCTAAGTCATCCTTCCATGCAAAAGACATATAAATAGTACTTTCCAGACACCAATTGCACAAGTCTAGAACTTATGAACAATCCTTGCCAACTTCCTGATTCCAGCACACAAATTATAGCTAAATCCAGGCAAGTTCATTTTCTCAGTATCTTTTGGTTCAGCCCATGGTCTCTATTTCTATCAGTGCCATCAGGGCCTAAGCATTTATCATCTCTTGCCTACATTCAGCTTTTTTTTGTTGTTTATTTGCTTATTTGTTTAGAGTCCACATATAAGATAGACCATACAGTATTTCAGTATTTGTCTTTCTCCATCTGACTTATTTCACTTAGCATATTGCCATCAAGGTCCATCCATATTCTCACCAATGGCAAGATTTTTATAGCTCATTTTTATGGCTCAATAATATTCTATTGTATGTATATACCACAATTTCTTTCTCTTTCATCCATCAGTGGACATTTAGGTTGTTTATATATCTTAGCTATTATAAAAAATGCTGTAATGAAATATATATATATATCTTTTTTAATTGGTCTTTTGTTTTCTTTTTTAATTTAATTTTATTTTTTCAGTGTTCCAAGATTCATTGTTTAGTGTTTTTGTTCTTTGTATAAATACCCAGAAATTAAATTGTTGGAGTATATGGTAGTTCTGTTTTTAATTTTTTTGAGGATACTCCATAGTGTTTTTCAAAGTGGCTGCAAAAATTCACATTTTCACCAACAGTTGACAAGAGGTTCCCTTTTCTCCACATCCTTCCCAATGCTTGATATTTCTTGCTCTTTTGATAACAGCCATTTTAACAGGTATGAAGTGGTATCTTATTGTGATTTTGATTTGCATTTCCCTCATAATTAATGAGACTGAGCATTATTTCATGTACCTATTGACCATCTGTATGTCTTTGGAAAAATCTCCCAGGTCTGCATTTTTTTAATGACATTTTTGTTGCTGTTGTTGTTACTGAGTTGTATGAGTCCTTTATATATTTATAATATTGGGCCCTTATTAGATATATGAATTCCAAATATTTTATCCTATTCAATAAGTTTTCTTTTTATTTTGTTGATGATTTCCTTTGCTGTGCAGAAACTTTTTAGTGTGATGTAATCTCATTTATTTTTGCTTTTGCTGCTTTTGTTTTTGGGATCAGATTAAAAAAATCAAAAGATCTATGTCAAGGAGCTTACTGTCCAAGTTTTCTTCTATGAGTTATATGGTTTCAGGTTTCAAGTCTTTAATTTATTCTTAGTTCATTTTTGTATATGGTAAAAGTTAGTGATCAAGTTTCATTGTTTTGCATGTGGCTGACCAGTTTTTCCAATACCATTTATTAAAGAGATTATCTTTTCTCCATTGTATGTTCCTTGAGCTCTTTGTTGTGAATTAGCTGACCATATATGCATGGATTTACTTCTGGACTCTCAATTTTATGCTACTTATTAGTGCGTCTGTTTTTGTACCAATACTATACTGTTTTAATTATTATAGCTTTATAATATAGTTTGAAATCAGGAAATATGATCCTCCAACTTTGTTCTTTCTCAAGATTCCTTTGATTGGTTGGTTATTTATTTATTTGTTGTTTGTACCATACAAATTTTAGATTATTTTTTCTATTTCTTGAACAGATTCCATTGGAATTTTTTTTTAAATAGGCTCCACACCCAGCATGAAGCTCAATGTGGGGCTTGAACTCACAACCTTAATATCGAGACCCGAACTGAAATCGAGAGTCCAGAAACTTAACTGAGCCACCCAGGTACCCCTGCCATTGGAATAGACACATAGAATGTCTTTTTGGTTCACAACCTGGGGAGTTACCCAGGTGAAATTTGAAACTAGCCCTCATACATAGAGGGTAGGGAGAGATAGAAGAAAGGGAGGCCATGCCAGATTAGTAATTAGCAGTTTTAATAAGCAAGGGAACTTATATGAGTCCTATCTTGGGTGACCCACATGATGAGTATATCTCCACATTCACATACCAGAATCTTAAAAGTTTATACAGAGGCCTTAACAGAGTTTAGTCATGTACATGGTCCAGATGCTCTCAACAACACATTACTCTCTCAAGGCTGTGTCCTTGAAATGGCTCCAGCTGTAGGAATGGTAGATAAGAGGTACATTCTAAGGGCAGGTAAGAGAATGAAGAGCTTTTGATTGCCTAGGTCCAGCTTGTGAGTCAACTGATAATCACATCCTTTTGATGACCTCCTTCACATGCTTGAATGCCAAGGGTTCTGTATAAGTATTCTATTGCTAGGTAACAAATGATCATGTAGCAACAGCTTGAAACACACCCATTTATTAGCTCACAGATCTGCGGGTAAGAACTTTGGGCAGTCTTGATTGGGTTCTTCGCTTTTGAGTCTCAGAAAGCAAAACTAATGCATCTGGTGAGTAGGCTCTCATCTGGAGGATCTGGGACAAGAATTTCCTTCCAATCTTACTCCAAGTGTTCCTAGAATCCAGTTCTTAAAGCTGTAGTTGATTGTCATCTGGGGGCTATTTTCAGCTTCTAGAGATCATTAGCATTCTTACATATGTGGCTGTGTCCTCCATCTTCAAATAAACAATGATGATTGACATCTTTCTCCTGCTTTGAATCTCTGTGAGTTTCCTTTTGGTCATCAGCCAAAACACCTCTTCTAAATACCTCACATGATTAGTTGTACCCTATTTCTCTCTCTCACAGTCAATTGACTAATAGACTTAATTACATCTGCCATCTAAAGTGACATAATCACAAAAGTGATATCTCATTATTTTCACAATATTATGGATCAGGGAAGGTCATATCAGGGACTGCAGGTTACTTATGCAGAAACTTGTTTTGACAAATCCTTATAAATCCTTATTTTTGTTTATTGAGATTCTTTAAGACATTAAGTTATAGTGGTGTGCCATTATGACCACAGTTTTGTTATATATGTATGCTTCCTTTTGTTACATTGTGATTTCTGTGCATAAAGAAAATTATGGATGCCAATTGTTTGTGCTATCTCAAGCAGATTTTTCCACAGACAGAAAGTAATAATGAAATTTGAGAAATTAACTTGACCCTTAGTACTGTGGCCAGTTCTCATAAGAATGTTAGGTTCTTTTCAGTTCTCTACTTTTGTTAAAAATGATACAACTTAGTCTACAGTGGTGAATATTTAGAAATGGAACAAATTTGGTTTTCTGTGTCCTAAAATGCCTGTATGACTTTGAATAAGACTAGCAACTTATGAGAGTTTAAGTGTACTGTTTTGGAAAATGAGTGTACTTGAGAATAATGCTCTCTATCCTTGCTTGTTGATGTATTAATTTGATCAAGATTTCCTCAAAATATATTTGAGTGTATGCTCTATAAGCCAAAGGTAACCTCTAAATGGGAAACACTCTGATCAAATTAAAGAAAACCAAATTATAGCCACCATTGTTAACATCTTCATTTTATAGATTCTGAAAAACTAAGTTGTAGATGATTGCCCAGAATTTTTCAGCAAGAAGGTTATAGAATTTGGGCCTTAACAGGGCAGTTTGACATCTGAACACTTTACCCCATCCCTCTATGTCGTTTCTGAAAAGAATAGAATCAGTTGGATAAAATTAAAAGTGTTATTGTACCAAATGCTCATTTTTCTCATTTTGGAATTCAGGATTCACTATATTGTTAGAAAATAATTGTTTTTAACTCACTTGTTAGAAAGAAGTGAAAATAAAATTGAAATCTGGAATAGTCATTACTGTCAATTGTTATAATCAATTAATAAATCTCTCACTGTCCAGCTCTTTATGAAAAATCTGTCATTTTTTTAGTTATAAAAATAAGCACAAAGACCACCCAGAGATAAATAGAAGGAGTCCAAAGAGTGGTGAGCACTTCCATTTCCTGAAATGCATCCTTTGTGTACATAAGATTTTGAATGCTTTTCAAACCCAAGAAATAGTTTAAATAAAACTGTGCCAATTCAAAATTTGAAAAAAAATCATATATTTGTGAGACTTTGAGTGATTCTGAAAGTAGTAAAATGACTTTTCTAATAATATCATTATTGTGTTATCCATATAGAATGTTAAAGCTCAATGGAAACACTGAAATTGTGCAATTAAATAAATATATTCTAACAATGAAGAAATGAAGAGCTCAGGAGATTACCTAGGTAACTTTTTTTAGTAAGACTCCTTGGCAGATCTCAGATCAGACACTACAAAACTACTACACTGTTTTTTCCACCAACTCAAATTATTTTCCTTTATTTGAGAATAATATAATTTTGCCCTTCAAATCAATCATATAGCAATGTCTCCCAAAGTTTAAAGTCTAAATAAGAACTATCTCAACTAATTTGTTAAAAATGCAGAATCTTAGGCTTTACCTGTGATATACTGATCAGAAAGTCTTCAGTTGTTACCATAATAAGCATTTTTGCAAGCTTTTTTTAAGGTAAAGTTTGAGAACTACTGGTTTTTGAAATACAGATCATTCATTTGTTTACTCATTGTAATGCAATAAAAAGATACTTATTGAGCTCACTTGATTTCCTCAATGATTCCCAAATTTACCAAATTTTATTCCCAAATTTCTTTTTCCAATTCCAAATGAAAATCAGTTGTGCATTCCTTGATTTTAAAGTTAACTATTCTGAAAATTTTAGTAAATTTGCTATATTCGAAAGTATATTGCATGCATTGATGAGGGTATCCTATGCATTTTAATCAAAACTTTCAAGAAATGTAAAAACTGTTTTTACATATGTACTTTTGTATTTTTAACCTTCTTAATATCTAAGATTATAATTGCTTCTATTCTGAAGTTTCAATTCCTTTGGAGATAATTTGGTATAGGAGAAGTCTGAATCCTAGTTAAAAACCCAGGTGTGATTTTTTTTGGCTTGATCATAGGCAATTACAAAAGGCTTTATCTGAGAGAATGGGGGGTGAAGGGGTGGTTATCTTTCTCATATTGGGCTTGGTACACAGCCAGTGTATCACCGTCTCTGAAGGGAGTTGCAATCAAAGAAATAGGCCCTCGTGGACTGCCATACTCTGTTCCATAATTGCAATTTTAGTCCAGGTGACTTCATCCCTAGGTCTCTTTATATGAGGTCAGGGGAATAGGTCTTCTTGAAACTTCCGGAGATTCCTTTAAGGTGGAGAAGGGAGAAACCTTAAACTTAGCCCCAATACAACTCAGTATTGTCTTTTCCACTCCTGCTTCTTCCCTCTGCCAGTTCCCCATAGTCTATAAAACTGCTGTAGCCTTTTGTTCATGGCTCCCTCAAAAGTAAAACAATCCCCATGTGTATGGTGATCCATATGACCTTTAATCAGTGTTCCATTTAATGGGAGAAAATGGATTTGGCTTTTCTTTCCTTTTTTTTTTCCTTTATGACTCTTGCTCATACTACCAAAATAAGTGACTAAAATTTAATATGTAATGGCTTGTTGCTTCAGTTGGCCATTCTGACACTTGGCACCTTACTGTCCCTCCCTACTCAGCTGATCTCCTGACAGTACAGTCATATTTCTATCTAGTTTAAGAGATTTTCCTCTTTGGCTTTGGCAATAATCATGATGAATTATTTGGTTCTGATTCTGGAACGTCGATTTTCTCCAGCCTTCAGCACTCCTGGATCTCTAACCTGGACTGGAATTAGGACCATTGGTTCTCTGGCTCTTGAGCCTTCAGACTATGCCAGATATTTTCTTGAGCTTCTCCAGCTTATGACAGGCAGATGGTGGGACTTCTCAGCCTTCATAATCAAGTGAGCCAATACTTTATAATAAATCTCTTTAGATAGATACAGTAGATAGATGTAGGAATAGTATAGATATATACCACCTATTGCTTCTCTTTCTCTGTAGAACCCCAGACAATACAGACTATTTAGTGATAATTCACTATGGACCTTTTGCTAATAATATTTAACACACCTGAGTACAACACACAACACACAATATTGACATTAAAGGTTTGCTTACTGGCACTTCTTTGTTGCAGCTCCAACATGTAAAAGAGCTTGAAAATTGTTATTGCCATCTGTTATGAGCTGAATCATGTCCCCTCAAAATTCGTATGTTGAAATTCTAAATTCCAGTACCTCAAAATGTGACTATATTTGGAGATAAAGTACCTAAGTTAAAATGAGATCATTATAGTGGGCCCTAATCCAATATGACTGGCTGGCGTCCTCGTATGAAGAGAACAAACAGATACATGAAGAGGGAAGACCATGAAAAGACTCTGGAAGAAGACAGAAGATGGCCATCTAGAACCCAAGGAAGGAGGTCTCAGAAGAAACCAACCCTCTGACACTTTGATTTCAGACTTCTAGTCTCCAGAACTGGGAAAAAATAAATTTCGGTTACTTAAGCCACTCAACTCTGCAATACTTTGTCATGGCAGCCCTAGCAAATCAGTACACCATCTTTTTAATAAGAGAAAGCTGGACAAACCAACACTCGAGGACTATTCTCAGACCTATCAATAAACTGAGATTGAGGGGAAAACTGCAACCTGAAATCTAGAAAGCTAGAGGACCCCAGAGAGTAGTAGCTGAAACCTGCTTATGTGGAGCAAAAGCTGTTAGAGCCATAAACAGTAGAAACACTGAAATGGCGATTTTGACAAATTGCTGGAAGCTTAATGTGACTTATAGTAACAATAAGAAACTCTTGGGAGTCTTAGTCCTCTTGCCACATACACACTTACTTCCCCTCACCCTCCACCCTGTACACACACACACTTTCCTGAGCTTGACCTCCATGAATAACCCAGGCTTTCAAATGTGGGCTGTATATGGCAGCTTCTTTTCAGAGAATGCACTTTGGAAAGGGGCAAAAGGGAGTAACTTTATCATAGAGAAACCTGACAAAAACATCTCAGCAAGATGCTTAACATCAACAATGATAGTATGTACCTGTGACATGTGGTGAGAATGGCACTTTATGTCTGTGGCTTTCTCCCCAGAATCCATAACCTGAGTCTAATCATGTGAAAAATATCAGACAAATGCCAATTGAAGGACATTACAAAATATCTGACCAGTCATTCTTGAAACTGTCAAAGTTACAAAAAACAGTGTAAAGTCTAAGAAAATGTCACAGCCAAGAGGAGTCTAAGAAGACACAATGACCAAATATATATATATTTGGTCCAAATATATATATATATATATATTGCCATATATATGTATATATGCCATATATATGTATATATATGCCATATATATATATGGCAATATAACATCCTGGATGGTATTCTGGAACAGAAAAAGAATTATCTGGGAAGAATAAGGAAACATCAGTAAATACAGACTTTAATTAATTTGTAAAAAGCTCTTGCTTGATATTTGCTCATGGTTTTCTCTTCTTCTCTCTCTTCATATATATATAATATAGTAATGCACATTATTTACATTTTATATTGTATTTAATATATTTATATTATGTTACATATAATAGGTATATGCATGTGTGTATATTCACATACATCAAAATACATCTAAATAATACAGAAAGATATAAAGATGTAAGTATAAAAAGTGAAAAGTAATAGTCTTCCTATCTTCTCTTCCTGCCCCTATTTCCACTACATTCAGTGTTTTGTGTTTCATGCAAGGATTCATATCTACATATTTTTATAGTTTTATAAATTTTATAATTTTTAACAAATCAGATTCTACTGCATGTATTGCTATGAAACTGGCTTTAATTTGCTTTAAAATAAAAACAAATTTGTTTACTTGTCATTCTACTAGTTACTGGGTACATACAGGATGAAGAATATGTTTTCTTCATTTTTGTGAACTTGACTCTTGTAACAGTGTTTGGCATGTAGTAGGCAGTCAGCAAATATTTTGTTGGATGAGTAAATGGATAATTTGCATTTGTCAAAGAATAACTCACCCACTGATCATTTAAATGAATGTCATGAGAGACACTAACTTATTTTGGAGCTTAAGAGTAAATTAGGATTTTCAAAATAGAAAGAGAGCATTTATGTGAAGTTGTTAGGCGCTTTTTTTTTTAATACATGTATTTGGATTTTTAAAGTTCAATATCTGGAAATATAAATGAGATAAATTAACCACGAACTAAATGAGAATTTTGAACCAGTTGGTTCCTTTCCCTTTTGCATTATTTTCTTAGTACCACTTTCCAAGCTACATGCAGAGTTTTAGGTATAATTCTCACAGTTAAAAAAATATCAGTAGAATCCCATGGACTATGAAAATTTAGCATTCTCATAACATTTCTGCAATTTCCCAGTGCACTTATATTCTCATGGTTTTCTCTGGCTTCTTGATAGGGTTATGTTCTGCCTGTTACATAGAACATGCCCAGGTGTGAAATTCAGCACCTACTTCATATTCCACAAAACATTAACACCTACACTACATAGGAACATATGGCAGGATTTAAAGAAGACCTAAAGTATCATAGAGATGTGCTTTACTTGTTATCCGCAAATATTTTGAAATGTGAACTGAAGTCATCACAATTCTTAAAAATGTCTGTTGGCTTTCACTCGGTGCATTGAGTGCGAAGGAGAGTGTGAATTCACTGTCCCCAATATCACCTTTTTTCAGTTTCCTTAATATTACTGGCTCCTTCTTCTACCCAGAAAGCCTCATTCTTTGGGGAAAACACACCTCTCTCTTGTATACAGAGAAGCCACAAACATAACTTTTTCAATTAACTCCCAGCCAACATAGCCCTTGAGACCTTATCTCTCAAGTTAATAACCTATCAAGGTACATTTTCCCCCCAAATAAAGAGAATTCCTTAATTGAGAGAAACTGTGCCAGTTGTTAAAATAATGATGAAATAATAAAACTGTTACTACATGCTTATACCAAAATAAATAACAATGAAATAGGGGTATATTTAAGCAGGAAAGTAAGAGTACAGTGGGTAGTAGTAACATTTATTGAATGCAAGTGAGGAGCTGTAGAGTCAAGAAGGGCCAGTCCAATGCCTATTGAAACTCTCACATAATAAAACATCTTTCACAGAATTCTTGATTTGGTCTAGAAAAACATCTGCTTTTGGAAGGACAGCAATTGAAATTGTGCTTTTCTATAGCTGTCTTGTTAAATTGTCTTTACGTGTTTGTCTGTTTTTATTGAGATATAATTCCCATATATGTTATATTTTTCAGTTGTTCAACATAATGTTTTAATATTTGTATATATTGCAAAATGATTACCACAGTAAGTCTGGCCGATAATTTTTTTTAGTTTAATAAATGGCATACATAAGTAAAGAATCCTCCAGAATGACAGTCCTAATTGACATCTAAAAAAAAGTGACATTGCATTGATAAGGGCTCTAATGGCCCTCTTTATTCGAGGTCTGACTCTAAAATCCTAGCTGTAAGATACTGCATTTGTCCTATCAAGTTCTCTTTACAAGTAGAATTTCAGTATCCCTCTTTAATTGGCTTTTTGATGACAGCTCTGCCTTTTCTGAACATTGTTTGGTAGGCATAAAACTGCATTTGATTAAGAGAAAGGAAGTGCTTTTCTGCATTTAATGTAAAAGCAAAGATTAAATTTCAAATTCTACCTAAATATTCAATGTCAAGAAATGTACTTTTTTTTATCGTTTTCTAGATACTTAAAGGCCATCACAAGTGTAGATATTTTGTCCTAAATATTGCATTTAGTGTTTCTTTTATTGCATATTCAATCTACGAACTTTTTTATATTTTCTGTTTTCTTGAAGAATGGTATCTCTAAATAATTGTAAATACCTATAGACAAGCATAAATACATATTTATACATATATAAAGCCCAACATTCATATCTTAACCTTTTCAAAACCTGCCAACTATTGGTGAATGTGTGTTTTATTCAGTCATCCTCATCGTCTTCTTGTTTTATGCCCAAGGCTTAGCACTTGGGTTTTCAAAGCATCAAGCTTTAATGTTCTTGACTGATGTGAAGTTTTTGCTTACTTTAAAGATTTTGTTTTGCAAACTTTAACTTTCCTCATATTTTCCCTGTTCATAATCACAAAGCTATATAAATCTTTGTGAATTAATAAATACTATTATTTATTCAAACCCCAATATGGAGTGGGGAATTTTTCAAAACATAGGGGAAAAAACATTCTGCTGAATGCATGTATATTTAACAATCATTTTTTCTTCTTTTAATACATTTCAATTTGAAAAAATAATTCATACAAATGAAGAGCTGACTGCAAAGAATTACTAGGGTATCTATAATTAAGTTTAAGAGGAGTTTCTGTTTTCACAGCTTTATGATTGTTATTCAAGTCAACAAATACTTTATAGAATGTGATTTTCTTTCACTTTAATTCTTTATTTTAAGAAAGTTAAGGAGAAGTGAGAATACATTTAAAAATCTCATTCTTATTTTCAGGTGCCCACAGCATGGAAAACGGTCATGAAATGTGATTATGTCAAGTAACAGCAAGTAAAATACACCACCACTGCTTTTTCACCATCAGTGCAAGTGTCAATATAATAATAATATTAATAAAAAAGCAAATACTGTTTTCATATTTTTATGGAAAAAAATTATCTTCAAATCTCCAGGAATTGTCCCAGGGACCCCTGGTGTTCATGAACTATGATTAAGAACTATTGGTTTAAAACAAAAAGTACTCATGGAAAGCAAAGGCAATAATCCATCGTATTCCACAGTCTACTTCTTGATCTTGGATGTCAGATGATCTCCTCAGGCTTTTGTACTGATACAAATAACGTAACGTCAGATGGAGACAACTATCAAGAAGAATCAGAGTAGGTAAGCGTTTTCCTTATTGATCTTCCAATATCATAGGATTGGTTATATTGCAGGCCCATCATGACCCACGGGCACTTTTATTAGGATTTTAAGAACTCTGGAATCAGACTTCTTATCAGTCCTAGAATTTTCCATAGCATGACTTGCCCCTGTGATTTCACTTTTGTCCTAAAATATTTTTATTGTCTTTAGTCCTTGCAAACTTTTAGCAAGTTTTGTGATCCATAGAATATATTCATAAATATCGATAAACTGAGCTTTATGAGACATCTTTGTGGCACATGCACATCTGAAAATTGATACTATAAAACTCAGAAATAGGGGCTCCTGGGTGGTTCAGTGGGTTAAAGCCTCTGCCTTCAGCTCAGGTCATGATCTCAGGGTCCTGGGATCAAGCCCCTCATCCGGCAGCTGGGAGCCTGCTTCCCCCTCTTTCTCTGCCTGCCTCTCTGCCTACTTGTGATCTCTCTCCTTCTGTCAAATAAATAAATAAAATATTTTAAAAAATTAAAAAATAAAACCCAGAAATATTATAGATAGATATCAAATAGAGGAGATGAGATATTTTATAACTTTGCCAACTCATCTTTTTCTTTAATTTTTTTAAGATTTTATTTACTTATTTGACAGAGAGAGAGAAAGCAAGCACAAGCAGGGGAAGCCACAGAGGGAGAGGGAGAATCAGGCTCCCCACTGAGCAGGGAGTCTGATGCGGGTTCAATCCCAGTACCCTGGGATCATGACCTGAACTGAAGGCAGATGGTTAACCAACTGGGTCACCCAACTCAACTTTTTCATACAGAGTCTACTTAGATTTAAATCCTCGACACATGTTTATTTACAAAACATAATGATTCTTTTAAAAAATTATATCTATAATATAAATTATTAGCATTCAAGGTTATTCTGACTAGAAGAGATCCTTAGCAATGAATATTGAAAAGTTAAGTGAAAGATTTTTTCTTTTTCTTTTTTTACTTCTTAGTTCATTGCTATATCTATTGTAATAGGTATCTATATTATAAATACTGAGAAAAATTGTCATGAAATACAGGGATGAGGAAGGTCTAAATGAGATAAAATGGAGATTCTGAAATTCCTGCATGGAGAGAACCATGGCACTTGAGAATGAGTGCCATAAAAACAAGAGAAGTGTCCATATTATAGGATTCAATTTGTATCTTTACACTCGTATGGACTCCATTATCTAGCTAGTAGATGTTTAATTGTTTTTTGAGTTTTTGTTAAAACTGATAGTGTGCTCTTTACATTTTTCTTTCCTATTCGTTTCATAGCTAACAAAGACATCATGTTTGTAATGCTATGTATCAGAAACTTAGTGCCTTATCCTGATCCTTGATAACCCAGGAATTCTACTGAATGACATATTCAAGCCTAATTTTTATTTACTGAGCCCAAGCTTTCCATATTTCCTGTCATTCCCCTTCAATTGTTTCAAACTCTTCTATCCTCCTTACCCATCTCAAAATCTTTCCAAAATTAAGGGTTTTGTGTATCACCTCTGATGATGTTTACAAAATTGTTCTGGCTAATATTCTTTTTGCAATATTAGTGCTCACTTTGGCAGCACCTATACTAAAATTGGAATAATGCATAGAAGATTAGCATGGCCCTTTTGCAAGGATGACACACAAATTTGTAATGCAGTATTTAAGCCAGTGTTCAGAGTTGATATTTGCATCTGGTGGATGCAAAGACACAAATGCAGAACGAACCATCACTTAGTTGAATAGTGTGTAATAAAATTTACTTGACTTGAAATTCCAACACCAGAATACAAATATAACCTTCACTACTTAAAGCATGTGATCTTGAGTAAGATGATCCCCCAAATTATTTTTTTCATCTGTAGCAGGAATATAATACTCTTTCCAATATACCATTTTCAATATTAATATGGCTGACAATTTAAAAATACCCCATGACTGTGAATGGAAACTGATTATTTTCTTCTCATTATCCTTTGATAGTTATTCCTTTTCTCCCGATTCTCAAATGTGCTCTGCTCTTGGACTTCTTCAGATTATTTCTCCTCACTTGAAGAGAGAGTTTATTTTCACTGACTTGAAATGTTATCCAATATAATGACATTGATACAAAATATATGATGATGATAATCACCGCAAACTTTACATCTTCAGTTTCGCTTTCCCTTGAAATTTCAGACTTGCTTATCCAGTTTTCTACATGATATCTCTACTTATCCCCTCTATTTGTCTTGTTTTGAGCACTCAAGATTAATGTGACCAAAATTGGAATATTCATCTTTCCCTCCTAACTTGCTCTTATATAGCCTTTCCCATTTTGTTAATGGGAATTCTAACCTTTCAGTTGCTCAGGAGGAAAAAAACACACACAAAAACTCTTGAAATCATCTTTGCTTTTTCTCACATCCTACCAATCAAGATAATCTATTGCCTCTATGTTCATAATATACTAGAATTTGATCATTTCTGCTGCCCCCACACAAACACACAGAAACAGGCCATTATCATGACTCATTAGCCAGCTAATCTAATGCTCTCAGTTGCCAACAGACTATGCTCTGTGAAGCTACCAGATGACCCCACTGAAACAGTCATATCACTTGATCCTTTTGTGAAGATCCTTTAACACCTTCCTATCCCACTCAGAGTAAATTCCAAAATTCTGATAATAGCTTACTTGTTTTTTATCAGCAGATCAGGCATGCTTCTGAACCAAAGTCATTTCTTTGTTTTTTCCACTGTTTTTACATTCTGATATTTGTGAGTGATTTGTCCTGATTCCTGCATCAGGATACTGCTAAATTCTTTCTTAGTTGATTCTCCAGTGATGAATAAAATCGTCCCTCATTACACATTTACTTCCTATTTTCCTTTCTGTCTCTGTCTTATCCACCATTGCATTATCATCAATGAATATATTATATACTTTCTTTAGATTCTGCCTTACTCAAAGATAAACATGACATTCAGGAAACCAGGGATTTAGTCAGTTTCATTCACTACCATTTTCTCAATGCCTAACATAGTTTCTGGTACTTAATAGATATTTTCAAATGAAAGAAAGAATGGGTGACTTGAATTTATGAAGAAGACAAAACTCCCACATACCAAATGAATATCAGATTATTCCCCTTTTACTTATTTTTGTAGTAGATTGTGCAGTTCTTTACTGAAAGTTGTTAATAATCATAGCATGATGAAATTGGAGTAAAAGTTGGGGATAATTATGAAAAAATCAGTAACGAGCGATGTTCATCTTTGAAAATATTTTTTTCCAAGTGTGGATTGTTATAAGGTTAAACCGGTTCCTTTGGTGCTCAAACGTTATCAGGGGTGTTTTGGTAGCAATAAGAATTGCTAACAATTGCTAATTGTTGCTAAGAAGCAACAATCAAAATACACACACCTTTTATGTTTTCTGGATATGTAAATACACATTGACCATCACAAAAATGTTAAAGAAGATAGTACATTTCATTATCTGACCAAATTACTGCTCAGCAATTCTCTTAACCAAAATATAGACACACACACACAAACACACAAACACACACACTCTTAGTTATGTTGGTCAATGTAAAATAAAAAAACCTTGCTTGTTACCTTTGTTAAATTTTGATTGTGTGAATAATATATTTACTTTTTCTTCTATATACAAACTCTACACTCCTTTCAAAGATATGTTAAAGGATTGCATATTAACTATTTAGTATATAGGGACACAACACTGTTGCTAATAAATATTCAGGAAGAAGTATGTAGCCCCCACACAAGATGTACAACAAACACTTTACTTTAGTGATCATATTTGTAGAAGGAATATATTTCCAAGAAAATGTTTTACTCTAAAAACACTGCTTAAAAACCTCTTCCCAGATTTCTTTGAAGGAGGGAGGGAAGAGTTGCTGAGAAACCAACCTAGACTATTTCTTGACATGGCCCATTTTGTAATTATTAGTCACAAGTTCTATGGGCCATACTGAAATGTTTAATATTCTGCCTATATTCCCAATATAACCTCATTATTTCTTCTGTGTTAGTTTTCTTTAACTACCCTTGTCATTGGTTTGATGATTCTTGCACTTTATTAGGCTTTATTCATATCCTTTCTTTAGCCCGGAATGATATCTTAACATCTTTCTCCTAAAAAAATATATTTTGTCCCTACCATTTGTCCATATTGAATGCTTTGGCCCTGTTTATGTTTGTTGCTCTTTGATCCAGCAATAAAAAACATAAGTTCTATCCAATGCCTAATGAACATTACTGTAAAAATAAATAAGAGAAAAATTATAATAGTTAAAAAGCATAAACCAAAATATACGAAAGATGTAAGTATATAGATCTATATCCATTTGTTGCAATTAAATTTACAAAAATTATCCCAGAATAATTAAATGAGCTAAAAATAATCAATATAAAATGATACTGATTATACTGAATATAGAGAACAAAACAAAATATTGCCTATTTATAGTTTTAAAGATTTAAATTTATTTGCCTATTTATTTGCCTATTAAATTTATTTGCCTATTTATTTATTTTGACAGAGAGACAGAGTGAGAGAGGGAACACAACAGGGAAGTGGGAGAGGGAGAAGCAGACTTTCCACGGAGCAGGTAGCCCAATGTGGTGCTTGATCCCAGGACTCTGAGACCATGACCTGAGCCGAAGGCAGATGCTTAAAGACTGAGCCACCCAGGTGCCCTTTGCCTAGATATTTAAATAACAATTTAATATTCTCTCCAAAAATCTAGATTTAAAAGTTTGGACTTAGAAAAATTAAACTTTGTAAAAGTAATATCCTATATAAAATCTCACAGTGGTAAAGTTTGAAAATTTTATTTTATTTTGTAACTATATTACTATTATTTCATTGTTAAGGAATCCATTTCTAGGCCTATCATGAAGCCTAGGCTTAGTTAACAGTAATGGAGGTAACTACATTCAACTCTGGACTTTCTGGTTATAAGCATTCTCATCTTTCTCTACCTCACCTAAAAACTCAGACTCGTAAGGCCTCAATCCCTTCTTCCCTACTCCAGAAGATGCCAAAACCCTCCGTGTAGGAGGCATTTTCAGAGGAGAAGACAATTTTGTCTTCCCAGAAGACAAACTGTCTGCTTTGCTTTAAAAGGGAGATAGCAACCCCAAACCACAGACACATTGGGACCTGCATAGACCTCAATAAAGTTTGAAAAACATATTTTATTTTTTTAAAGATTGTATTGTATTCATTTGAAAGGGAGAGCACAAGCAGGGAGAGGAAGAAGAAGGCTCTCCACTGAGCAAGGAGCCTGATGTGGGACTCAATCCCAGGGCCCTGAGATCATAACCTGAGCTGAAGGCAGATGCATGACCAACTGAGCTATCCAGGCATCCCTAAAGTTTGAAATTTTTATTTTATTTTTTAAAAGATTTTATTTATTTATTTGACACAGAGAGACAGAGAAAGAGAGAGCACATACATGGGGAGCAGCAGAGAGAGAAGGAAAAACAGACTCCCCACCAAGCAGGGAACCCAATGTGGGGTTTGATCCCTGAGCTGCAGGCAGACACTTAACCAACTAAGCCACCCAGACACCCCAAGTTTGAAAATTTTAAATGAATCAAATACTTTGTAGAATTTATATAGGAAAAGTGATCATACAGATTATATCATTAAAACAAACAAACAAACAATAACAAAAGAGGGGTGCTTTTCTACTTTGTAGAATTTATATGGGAAAAATGATCATACAGATTATATCATTAAAACAAACAAACAAAAACAAAAGAGGTGGTGCAATCTGTTAAGCAGCTGTCTTTTGATTTTAGGTCATGGTCTTGGGATCCGGGGATCAAGCCCTACGTCAGGCTCCTTGTTCGGTGGGGAATCTGCTTGAGGATTCTTTCTCCCTCGCCCTCTGCCCCTCTCCCACTCACATACACTCACTCTCTCTATATATATATAAAATAAATAAATAAAACTTAAAAAAAACACAGAAGAAACTTTAAAAACATAGAAATAGTTTGATTATTATGCATTGAAAATTTAAGAAGAAATTAATTTGGTTTAATATGTTATGCTGTAGGAAATACAAGGGAATTAGGTAAAATCATTAAGATATTTGTTTTCACTTCATAACTAAAGGTTCACAGTAAAGGTATAAATGTTATAAATATCAAACTGCAAAATAATATAATAGAACTATATATGAAACACTATAATCTCATACTAATTTTCTTGCAATCGAAGGTATAATTTGGTTCTCCCAGAAGAGATGAAACATGACCACTGACTCACTTTTGGCATCAGGAGAAAGACAGCACAACCATTTAAATAGATAATAAAAATTAACTAAACTTTTTAACAAATTACTAAAGGTTGTGTGTGGGCTAGTGAGGTAGTAGAGAAATTCTGAGAGCTGTAGATTCAAGGGGAAACTGTGTCCTCTCATAGGCTCTTCTTGATGGACTTTTGTTGGGTGCTTAAAAGATAGAATGGTGTGGGAAAGAGACTGGACAAAACCTTCTTGGGTGGTGTAGGTCTAGAGGAGAGGAATAGCCACAAATACAGAAAAGAATAAGGTTTCACATAAGCCCTAAGGAACAAAAGCCTTCAGCTGCTGAGAAAAAGTTAGCAAACCCTGGCATCCAAAATCACAGTGAAGAAATATGAAAGAAAGAGCCAATTAACCCTAGAGGAGGAGCGAAAATCATCCAGGTTCCAGACCATTAGTGATTCCCCAATGCTAGAGAAAGGGGATGGGTCATAGAGAAATTATCACCTGTCAGTCATAGGAACAAAGGTCCTGCCTGAGAATGAAGTTAAGGAGCCAAGACGCCCTTCAACAGATGAATGGATAAAGAAGATGTGGTCCATATATACAATGGAATATTACTCAACCATCAGAAAGGATGAATACCCAACTTTTGTATCAATATGGACAGAACTGGGGGCACCTGGGTGGCTCAGTGGATTGTAGCCTTTGCCTTTGGTCGTGGTCTCAGGGTCCTGGGATCGAGCCCCGCATTGGGCTCTCTTCTCAGCGGGGAGCCTGCTTCCCTCTCTCTCTACCTGCCTCTCTGCCTACTTGTGATCTCTCTCTGTCAAATAAATAAATAAAACCTTTAAAAAAAAGGACATGGACAGAACTGGAGGAGATTACGCTAAGTGAAATAAGTCAAGTAGAGAAAGTCAATTATGATATGGTTTCACTTACTTGTGGAACATAAGGAATACCATGGAGGACATTAGAAGAAGGAAAGGAAAAGAGAATTGGAGGAAGTCGTTTATTGTAGCAATATTCATAACTGCTAAAAAGTCTGTACTGCCTTTGGCTGCTAAATAGGTAAGCTGTGGAAGAAGTAGACTAAAGACTCCTACCTAGGGGCACCTGGCTGGCTCAGTCAGTTAAGCATCTGCCTTCGGCTGAGTCATGATCCCAGGGTCCTGGGATCCAGCCCCATGTTGGGCTCCCTGCTGAGCAGAAATCCTGCTTCTCCCTCTCTCTCTGCTGCTCTCCCCTGCTCATGCTCTTTCTCTCTCTCTCTCTCTCTCTCTGAAATAAATAAATAAATAAATAAATAAACATCTTAAAAAAAATAAGACTCCTATGTAGCAATAAAAATGATATGAACTGCTGAGCTATGCCCTTATAATATATAAATCTCTAATGATTAAAGCTACATGAAAGAAGTTGGGCTCCAAACAGACACATATACACACACACAACATAATACATGCATATATGGATGTATATATATTCTAATATACTATTCATATCTGACAAAGATGCTGCCAACTACTATGCTCAAGGCCACTACATGGTGGGGAAGGAGATCATCGATTTTGCACTGGAGCGAATCTGAAAACTGACAGACTAGTGCACTGGGCTTCATGGTTTCCCGAACTTCTATAGCTTTAGGACTGGCACTGGCTCAGGCTACACTGTTGATGGAGGCTTTCTGTTGACTATGGCAAAAAGTCCAAGTTGGAATTTGCCATATACCCGGCCCTCCACCGTGGTTGTGAAACCCTACAACTCCATCCTGACCACCCACACCACCCTGGAGCACTTGGACTGTGCCTTCATGGTGGACAACGAGGCCATCTGTGACATCTGCCACCACAACCTGGACATCAGACGCCCCACCTACACCAACCTCAACCGGCTCATCCGCCAGATCGTGTCCTCCATTACTGTCTCCCTGCACGTAGATGAGGACCTTAATGCAGACCTCACAGAGATCCAGACCAACCTGGTGCCCTACTCCCGCATCCCCCTGGTGACCTACTCAATCCATCATCTGAGCTGAGAAGGCCTACTGTGATCAGCTGTCTGTGGCATAGATCACCAACGCCTGCTTTAAACTTTCCAACCAGATAGTCAAGTGTGACCCTCACCATGGCAAATACATGGCCTGCTGTATGCTCTATCACTAAGAAATGGTGCCCAAGGATATGAATGCAGCTGTTGCCACTATCAAGACCAAGCACACCATCAAATTTGTGGACTGATGTCCCCCAGGTTTCAGGGTTGGCATTAATTACCAGCCTCCCACAGTGGTGCCTGGGGAAGACCTGGCCAAAGTGCAACGGGCAGTCTGCATGCCAAGCAATACCACAGCCATCATGGAGTCCTGGCTGGACGAAACCCATCAGAATGCTTAGAGCAATACAGTATTCCAGCAGGAAGTAGCCTTAGGAAGTCACTAAAAAACAACATGAAAAAAAAAATATATATATACACACACACACACTCATAGGGTCCTGGAAGGAGAATCTGTCTGTCCTAACTTTAGTTACATGCTTATACTCTGACTTTGTCATGTCCTCTGAGTGCCAAGTAGAACATGGGAGGAAAAAATTCTCAATGGAACACTGGGATGGTCTTACTAAAATGAGGAAAGAATGTGTGTGTAAAAATTATGATATATAAATATGTATACACACACACACACACACACATATATATACTTTTTATATATAAAAAATCTCATCTTCAACGAAAAAGTACACAAATGTGCTCAAAACCTGTGGAAACTGGGATAATGTCTCAATGGCATGTCTGATGAATGTTTTCCTTAAAGTTGACCACATTTGAGCCTATTTCTTAGATATTCGGTACTTGTTAACCACTTATTTTCTGTCACAGTATTGATATACTGAAAAAATGCTTTAATGAAAAGTGGAGTTCAATTAAATGATGAGTATAGTATTACAACCTGCTTATAGGAGCAAAAAGACATTAAGGAGATTTACATATTGACTTTTATTTAGGTATTTTCATTCTTTCAGCCTTCTGAGGTTCTTATAAGAAATTGAGATATAAAGGAGAAATGGAACATAAGTGGCACATCTGAGCGACACATAAAATATAATATTTGTATGAAGTGTTTTCTGAAACACATGGAGAATAAAATAATTGGTAGTTAAGTAGAGTTGATGTTACATGTGAAATGGGATTTTATAAGTTCTGAAGTCAGTCCTGGTCTCACACCTATGATAAATAACCGAACTGCGGAGCTGAGCTCCCCAGGGGAGGGGGGTCCCAGCTCAGCAGGAGCTGGAAAGAGGTTGCTGTTATTTTACATCCAGTACATGGGTGCTGGATGAAACCCATCAGAATGCATAGAGCAATACAGTATTCCAGCAGGAAGTAGCCTTAGGAAGTCACTAAAGAAACAACATGAAAACAAAAACCAATTTCAGAGAAAGTCACCAAATCACTAGTATTTGTGTGACTTCCAGAGAAATGTAACCAGTGAATCTTGGTGAGGAGAACTAATGTTTATTAAAGAACTTATTATTAAACAGGAGCTTGACACAATTATTTCATTTAAGTTATGCCCACTGGAGCTCTGGAAGTTAGGTGGTGTATTCCTATTTAATATAAGAAGACACTAAGACTCAATAACCTTTAACCTGTTACCCGACTCTAGAGCCTATTAAGTGAGTGAACCAGACTTCAAACTGCCAGTTTATTGGTTCCATTCCATCAGGTTTTCATCTTCCATTATTACTGCCCACATATTCTTTCATTATCTATCATGAAATACCTATATGGTATTAAGTATGTGACATCACAAAATTCATTGGTTCTCAGAGTGTGTAGGATATCTTAAAACCCCAAAATGGATCCTCATAGACCTTTTTAAGAGTAATTATTTTAATTTGTGTAATTTTTCTAAAGAACTGGATTTGTAATACTAAATGTCTCCAAAGCCAACTCTATATAACTCAAATTGAAGATACCAATTATCTTCTGTTCTGGAAATAATTCAGCAGCCTAAAGCCCTGCACAAATACAGATCAGTATATTCACCTTGGGGTCTTGTCATTTGTAGAATGGTCATTGGCTTTGCTTAAATTCTATCAAAAGTCATTGTGAGCAAAGTACTGGGAACATAATAAGCACTCAAGAAATTCACAAATGGCCAAAATTTCATTTGTCTCAGTCCTCCTTAAAATTGAATTGTCTGTTCAAACTTCAATTTTGCCTTAGCTGTGAAAAATACACGTTTAAAGAAATGTATTAGAAATTGTTTTGTTACATATCTTACCTCAGACCCATGAGTTTGGATCAGAGCTCAGTAGAATCACCAAGGATATTGTACTCCTTAAAAACATGAAATCCAGTTTAAAAAAAGCTTAGAAACACATTACTTAAAAAATATAGTACTAATAAAAGCAAAACAGGACAGGGCCCAAATTTCTACTAACCAAGACCTTCAGTGAAGACTCTTTAGACATACTTCAGTGTGTTCCTTTTGATGGAGTCAATACCAGCAGGATTAGACAGAGTAAGGTAGCAGAAGTCTATACAAGATATTACAAATCAACCTGAAGAAAAGACAAACTAAAAATCCTATCCTTGTCATATGTCTAATAATATTTATGCATGCGATGTAACACGAGGAAAGTAAATAAGAGCTGTTTTACCAAGCTAAAGAAAAATGAAAGCTGTAATAAGGAGCATTAGTGATGATGTCCATATATTTTTCTGAGGTTTTTTTATACAGACTGAGATGAGCCACATAATAGAATCAATGTAAATAAAAGCTGTTAGTGCTTGTTGCCTGTGAGATGGGGTATTTCTGGTGGAGAGAAAGCATTATATCAGGAAAACATGCCATTTAAATAATTGAGGACACCTGGTGTGAAGTAACTGAGACCAGTTTTACTGATTTTCCTTTCTTTTATTTATTTTTGTGTGTTTCTCCATTAAATGTGAAAAAGAAAATTAAATGTGATTATACCTGCCTGTTGCATCCTCCAGGAAGATAAAACTGTTTATATTTTGAAGAACATTATAAAAATACTTAGCTTACTCACCACTAAAGTCATTATGAGTAATTTATATTTAGTATTATATTACTAAAAAGTTTTCCCTTTACTTAGAAAATGGATTTCTTCTTATGAATACTTTCTACAAAGAGACTTTATCTGTTGAACTATGGAGTTATTGAATATCAAACATTGACCCAGCACACCATTTTCTCAATGATTAGTATATATTATTGTAGAATATATTAAATGGATTTGGAAAGCATTGTAATTTGTCTAAAATGTAGTCTTTCTTTGTTTATTGCAGTTCTGCTACTAATTTCAAGGCTTCTAAGAATTCAACTTCTCCTACATAAGTGTTTAAATAAAAACCTGGTCTTAATGATTATTCTAAGCACCTGAGCACATGAAAAATAAATGTATATAAACATACGCATATATATAAGAATATATGTAACATGTAGAAATATATACAAGATATATAATATATAGGAATATATATAATATAATGTATATGTAATGAACAGAATGGTTTCTGTCCTCAGGAAGCCTACTGTTAGAAAGTAAGATATGAAAAAAAAAAGAAAGTAAGATATGTGTTTAACAAGTAATTGAAGGACATGACATATTACTCAGAATGTACAGGATGCTTGGGAACATATGACAGGATGTTCCAACCTAGTCTTGTACTGGAAGAAAGGTCTTGGAGTAAGATAATTTTTAAATTGAAGACCTAATGAAATGGAGGGAGAAGGAATGAGGAACATGCTCCAGGCTGGGGAATTTAGAGGCAGAAAGGTACAAGGTAAATAACATATTACAAAATCAGTTTATTGTGACTGGAGAGGAGAGTCCAGTTGGAAGTTTGGTGAGAGTGAAGGCTGGGAGGTTGGGGAAGAAGTAGAGTGTGAGTTATATATTATTTATTTGAACTTTATTTTATAGAGTAAGAGGAAACTCTGGACTTCGTAAAGAAAGGAAATATTATGATCAAAAAAAGTTTTGGGGGGGGTGCCTGACTGGCTCAGTCAGTAGAATATGTAACTATTGATCTTAGTTTTGTAAGTTTGAGCCCCATGTTAGGTGTAGAGATTACTTAAATTCTTTAAAAAATAGTTTTGGAAAATTATTCTAGCTACAATGAAGAGATTGGGTGTTTAGAGCAGTGACAAAAAGAGGACAGAAGTATACACAGGGGAACTAGTTAAAAAACTGTTTCTATAGCAATATTATGAAGAATCAAAGGAGAATTAGTGATACATTCGAGAAACAGGAAAGTTATGCTGAACATAAGGTAGATATAAAGGATGACTGGCAAGTGCTATGCCTGTGTGTGGGCACATGTGAGTTTTAATCAGCTTAATGCAGGCAAGTAGTTAAATATTTAAATAATAATGATTTTTAGAGATAATAATTTATCAAGATCTCTCCATACAAATCAATTTATTTCAAAAAGCACCCACATTTGTTTCTTTTAGCTGTCTTTTCAAGTTTTTTTAAGTATATTCATACCTGCATATAATCTTCATATTGTAGCTTGACATCAATTTTAGATATTTTCTGTTTACTTCCCACTGATAGAGATTAACTCATGGATATCAACACTACCAATACTCTCTACCCCTCCATCTAATATGTTCACATAAATTTATCTTATATAGTTTAGTTCTATAATTTGAATAATGTAGTTACAGCTTTATTTCTGTATTCTATCAACTGTAGAGACCATCTCTGGATCTGTGTAGGTTGGCAATCCACCAAATTGCAGATCTTAGTGTTTGCTCACTTCCTTTAGAGTCACCTCATTCCTTCAACTGCCTGACTTCCATTTTACCTCCAGAGTCAGGCTCTCTTATGTTCAGCAGTGGCAGATATGTGCACTTGCCCCTTTGGTATGTAGAGAAAGTTTTTCTGTTTTTCTATAATTAATATCATCTGCTTCATGAGCTCCACAGGTTGGACGCTTCTTTTGGCATGACCTCTTGATCTCCATTTGGACCCTATTATAGCACGTCTGGGTTCTTAATGCCTATAGAAGGGAGTAGAAAGCAGGACCTCTATCCTGTAGAGTCCAAAAATGGAGAGTCACTTTTCTTCCACATGAAGAGGCTGGCCAGGACTTTTCTTTTATTACTGTCTTCAAAGTATGTGAGGCTATAGTGCAGTCACCATGTGTTTTTGGCTTCCACTAAAACATACCAATCTGACCCATGTGTAAACTATGTTCTTTTTTTTTTCCTCCTATAGTTGATTCTAAGGGATTTCTCATCTGGAAACAGGTATTAGCTGGGGGAGGTATACTTATACTTCAGTAGTAGGCATCTTGGCTACTGACATGCACAGCTTGTGTGTGCTCTTTGATCTTCTCAATTTGATACACCACTTGCATGATACAATAGATTGCTCTTGGGCCCACCTGTTCTTTGTGTATCTACAGAATCCAGGTCTTAATGGGAAATATCAGACGTGCGGTCATTTGCATGACCAAGCATTCTGTCCCTACCAAGGCCTGGTGGCATTCTAGGAGCTGTTTTTCAAAATATATTATTATTTTCAGCTGCAGGTGGCATAGTCCTGCTCCAGAACCTGAGCACTGCAATTCTCCCATGAGGTTTCTTCAAGCATCATATGACATTTTCCCCCTCACTAATAGCTCTAAAACATAAATTATTCCAGATCCAAATTAAGATTCCCTATGTAATCATATAATCCAGTCCCATTGATTAATTACCCTAAGAATCTCACCCTACATAACACCATGCTCCCCAGGATCCCCCAGCACAGCATGGCTAGGTCTGTCACCTCCTTAGGGTTTAGTCTTCCCTTTTTCTCCCTTTTGGCCCCAAGATGTGCCAGCTGGGTTAACCAGCAATCTAGGAAGAAAGGGAATAAGAAGGCAGATCCTGAAGGGAAAATGTTTGTCAAGGAAAGGCTTTTGAACCATGGGAAAGTAGTGTCAACTGAAAAAGATAGGCTACTTTGTAGTCTCTGAAGTTTCAGGGACAGCAAGTGATTCAAAACATTTGTGATCATCCATCCAAAGGGTCCTATTCCTATTCATTTTCTAATCAGAGCTCTCACCTTAGCAGAACAGATGTCCTTGCTTGGGTATTTGCCATGCTCTAGAATACAGCCACCATATTAGGTTCTGAGCCTGGTCCTCCTGTTTCTCTGCTCCCCACTGTAGGAGGAGAGAACTTCTTTTGTATGCTTCCAGGAAAGCCCTGTAGCTTTCACACTTAACTTTCAATTGCTCTTTAATCCCTGAAGTCTTTTGTCATATTTAGCTGGGTGTCAATGGCATTTAGCAATAACCTTCCAAACCCACTGTCTTTATCATTACTGTCTGCCTGTATTTTTCAAAAGACAAATTGCATCAACTAGTATATTCCCTCTTACCTGTAAACCATCTCAATTCACTGAAGGTGAGAGATTTAACAGTCGAACTACTGCCTTGTGCCAAGGATGTCATCTGGATTCACCTAACACTAGGGATTGGGAGAAAAGTGATTCAGCCCTATAACCCCATTTCATCACTCCCTTTCTTGTACCATTGCTGACACTAGCTATTTCAGATTATATTCTCTAGAAGCAGAAGCTGAGATGGAGTATAGCATGTAAGATGTTTATGAGGGATCAACACTTGTGGAAGCAAGTCAAAGAAAGCAATACTGGGCAGAGGAAAAAGTCCAATTATCCTGCTGAGCTATAAAAAAAAAAAACATAGCTAATTCCACAGGGAACTCTGGAGCAAAAACGGCCCATTAGTTTGCTCAAATAGTTAAAAAATAGAACTACCCTATTATCCAGTAATCACACTGCTTGCTATTTTCCAAAAAAATACAAGAACACTAATTCAAAGGGATATGTGCACCACTATGTTTACAGCAGCATTATATATAATAGCTAAATTATGGAAGCAGCCCAGGTGTCCATCAATAGATGAATGGATAAAGAAGATGAGATGCGTACACACACACACACACACACACACACATACGTGCACACGCGCATGGAATATCATTCAGCCATAAAAAGGATGAAGTCTTGCCAATTGTAATAATATAGATGGAGCGAGAGAGTACAATACTAAACAAAGTAAGTCAGAGAAAGACAAATATATGATTTCACTCATTAGTGGAATTTAAGAAACAAAAAAATGAGCAAAGAAAAAAAGAGAGGGAGAGATAAAACAAGAAACAGACTCTTAACTATAGAGAACAAACTGGTATATTAGTTTGTTACCAGAGGGAAGGTGGGTTGGGGATGGGTGAAATAGGAGATGAGGATTAAGGAGGTCATTTGTCCTTATGATCACCTGCTATTGTATGGAAGCAATGAATCACTATATTGTATGCCTGAAACTAATATAACACTGTAGGTTAACCATACTGGAATTAACACAAAAAAATAAATGGCCCATCAGAGGTATCCTGGGCCAAAATGCCTGGGTCTTTCAACCCCTACCAGCATCAGTCATTGATTACAGGCAACTTTGAGTAGGACATGCTCTTGGACAAGGTGGCTCTTTTCAGTTGATGCAAAGAACTGACACCCTTCCTTGAAAAGAATTCAGACAGTGCCCATTTTTGTCTACCACATTCTCCCACCCTTGCTTCTCCTTAAGAAAACATCTTGATAAATGGGGGTTGAGGAGTGGGGAAACCATAGGAAGTGATTTAAACAGGTCTTTAAATTAATCTGAGTGTCATCAAGAGTTCCTCTAACTTCTTTGGCTCTGGGTAATTTGTGAAACTTAGATAGTGAGGTTGGTTTTTGATCTGATATCTTTTGGCTTGACCTAGGAGCAGCAACCTCCATCTAACAGCTAACTCACTGTCACCTGGCTCTCTCCATTACAAAGAAGCCTCTGAATCTACTTCCTATTGCCTCTCTGCCCCGGTGCCTGCTAGTTTAATATAAGTCACAGGTTCCACTTGGTTCATTGTACCTACTACCTAGAACGTCCCTGCAACTCTTGCTAGATCTCAGATTTGCCACTTTTAAAATTCTATTTCATTGAAACTTCCTCATTTAGAAGCTGGGTCAGGGGCACTACCCTCCATGCACTATATGTTCCTGGTGATGCACTATTACTTCCAACTTTGTAGTTAGATTGGGCTTTATGACTACTTTGAGCCATTGAAATATAAGCAAAAAGGATTTGAGTCACTCCCAAAATGAGGCATTAACAAGCCCATATAGAATTCTCCTGAATCTTTCTTTTCCTTCCAGAGTAATTAAAGAAGCTATCTGTTTCCAGTGATGGAGCCTCCACCCATCATCTCTGGGTGACTGTACAGCTTACAGACCTCAAGGTGGGAAATAAAACGTCAAGGAGAAAGAAATGCTTGCTGTGTTGAACCACTAAGATGTAGTGACTGCTTCTGACTAGAGCTTAGTTTGTTATAATTAATATACAATGCCACAAGGAAAGTGCAATTGGACTGGAGGGGCTGTCTTGGGTATTAGGCAGTTCACAATCCATCTCCATTTGGATAGAAAGTGGGGAGAGTTCCTGCCTTCAATATTATTACCTCCAGTATATCTACTACCCACATCCCTAAATTCTAGTTCTGTCCTAGAAAGTAGAAAATCAATAACACAAGTTGGCATATATAAAGTACTTTGAATAGTGCCTTGTGCACAGTAAGAGCAGCAAGTATTAGTTCTTGCTAGTCACTGGAATTAAACTCCATAAGAGAAGTGATTTTTGCCAATTTTATTTGGTGCTTATACCTTAGCACCTGGAATACTAACTATAACGTATTATACATTCAATCAGTATGTGTTAAGTGAATAATAAATGAATGAGTTAAAATGAATGATAAATGAATGAATGTAAATATTTGGTTTTCCCTCCTTCTTCTCTGGAACTCTATCCTTGTTTCTTCTAACATATCAACCCCCTATGACCAGAATGAGGTAAAGGCTTTCCTTTTTCTCTAACCACCTATGCTTTCTTGCCAATGCCAGCTTTGTTGCTATATATTATTACCCACTGATGTCTTCCCTACTCTACAGAAGAAGTATCATTCAGATCAGTCAAGCTTGCTGTCCTAACTGAAGAATCTCTCTACCTTTGAGTTTAAACCTCATGCAGAGATAGAAGACAAGACCACAATGATGTGAGGCAAAACCCATGACATGAATGTTGGTGATAAAATGTTCCCCATAATATTCCTTCTTACTTTTGTAGCATGGGTTGGTAACATACACCTCTGTCTGTGCTTTATCCTGAAAAACTTATAAATAGTATTTATATTATTAGGATTTTATTAATACATTTACTATAGAAACAAGTGCTGTACTATGATTGCCCTTACCTGTTTGGCTCTGTTTTTCTTTCATTGTTAGATTTCCTTGTATTTTCTGTTTTTATCATATATTTAAGGGCACTATCAAAACTGTAGATTCTCTTTGTTTCCCATACATCAGCCTCAAAAAAATTCATGTCTCCTTAATTTCATCTACACTGATGACTCTTTAGGTCAGGCTCACAGTTGCTCTCCTTGGACTTCACCCTGCTGATCTCCTGAGGGTCCTCCATTGTTGTTTGGATCCTCTATCTTTCTGTTTCTTGATTTCCTCCCTGCTTTTTCTGGAACACAACTTCATGTAATTCCCTGAGAATGTAGAGCCATAAACTGTTAGAATGCTATCCCATTACACTGGTATGGTACCCTAAGTTAAAGACCCTTTTATCTTAGAACACTAAAGATGCTGTTCCCCTACTTTTAATTTGGTTTAAGAAATTTTATTCTCAGGCTTATTTTATATTATAAAATTTTATAACATTTTATATTATAAATCATATTTTATATGCTTTATATGCATAATTATAAGACATATTTTATAATATGTTTCCTGTCCAAGTGCCTTCTGGTAATTCCTTTATATTGTTGTGAAATTTCAAATGTTATATCTCAGTATGGTTCTTTTTCATCATTTTGTTTTGTTTTGTTTTCTAAATACAGGGTGGATGGGTGTTTCCTGCCTGAAGATAATGTCCTTCTTCACTTCTGAGAATTTCCCTTTCATTAGTTTTGTGATTATTTCCTTTAGTCTGTCTTTTTTTTCTTTTATTGGTTAATTAATATTAATAAAATGATGGATCTAGATCAATCTTTTATGTCTTTTAACTTTTCCTTTGTTTTTCTTATTTTTATGCTATAATTTCTAAGAGATTACCTCAGATTTGTGCCATAACGATAATTGCACATTTATTTAATTTCAGGAATAATAACATTTCTACCCAGTGTGATCTAATTTTTAGGGAATTCTTATTTTGTAAATAATTTTTATTATTAAATATGCTTGAGGGTGTTAATAAAGTTTAGTATAAAATTATTTTATCTTGATTAATTTAATTTTCTTTTTCACCTGCTCCCTGGGACCATTTTTTCTCCTTACTTTCCTTGACCATTATTTTCAGATTTCAGATTTCAGTAGTCTTCTCTCAAATATCTCAAATAGAGAAACATTGTAGTTTGATTATGATTACAAGTAAAACAAGAGTCATGCTGAGTGGGGGGGCTCTGTGTAAACGGAGGAGGTAATTTGGCTGACAGGCCCAATTTTATGGCAAGTAGCTACAGAGGCAGCATTTTTTTTTTAATGTCCTTGACTCGAGTAATTATTTTTTAAATATTTACAGCACACCTTATATATAAAATAGTCATCTATACAATGGAATATTATGCCTCCGATGAATATCCAACTTTGGATCAACATGGACGGGACTAGAAGAGATTATGCGGAGTGAAATAAGTCAAGCGGAGAGAGTCAATTATCTTACGGTCTCACTTACGTGTGGAGTATAAAGAAAATCATGGAGGGCATTGTGAGAAGGAAGGGAAGGATGAATGGGGGTAAATCAGAGGGGGTGATGAACCAGGAGAGACTGTGGACTCTGAGCAACAAACTGAGGGCTTTGGAGGGGGGGGGGCTAGGAGGTTGGGCAAACCTGGTGGTGGGTATTGAGGAGGGCACGTATTGCATGGAGCACTGGGTGTGGTGCATGAACAATCAATCTTGTAACACTGAAAAATTAAAATAAACATATATGGGGAGAAAAAAAGAATAAAAAAGAACATCTCTGTTAGAAACAACCTGATTTTAAAAAATGCTTAAATATCTCTGAAGTCCCCAGTGTGACTTTGATAATGGTATTGTAACCCCATGCTGTTCTCTGAGGATTACTGAGAGTCTTACAAAATATGTATACTGTCTTGAATAATGAATTGCTTTGTTTCATATGTTCATAAGCTTCTTGTAAGTAGAGTTATAGTGTATGTATTCTTATGTGACAATTATTTTTCATAAAACATACTTTTTTATGTAGTTCATATTTTTATGTGATATATGCAACTACAGGTCATTCATTTTTATTGCTTCTGCCAGGCCCTCTAAGGACATAGGAGCCATTAAGTACTTTCCACAACATTTCTGCTTGAAGAATCTCAGACTACATAGAGAGTAGAAACCTTTGAGAAAACTGACTTGTTGCTATGTGTTTTTAAGGGGTACCATTCTACCGCATGCAAAGACAGTTGGAGCAAGCAAAATTCCTCACTCCTCCTTGATGGTGGATTTTTCTTCTCCAAATCCACTTAGGCATAATACATATCCTGTTGTGGTTCTTGGCAGCGTGTAAGACATCTTATACTGCTTCCTACAGGGATCGGGCCCTATACTTTGTTTCTCAGGATAGAGGCCAGATTCAGAACCTACTTATGTTTTAGCATTTTTCCTCCTGTCCACTTGACACTAGAAGTTATCCTTCATTTTTTCAGTAAAAAGCTTTCTGTAAATATGTTTTTTCTAACATTTTTAGGTCTATTTTCTGAGAAGTTACATATACTTAGACAAACATGTTGCCAGGAAAAGAAAATCCACACTATTTAATTTTTTTTTTTTTCATTTTGCAAATGCTGGGTTGTTACATAATGGAAAGTGGTCTCATGGAAGGGATGTGGTTGTGACTATGTTTGGGTGTACAAGTTCCAGGTGTACATTTTCAATTAACCCCCCATCTTCAGTTTCATGTTTCACTACTGTGCTCTCTTGGCCTTTCTGGGATGAATCTGTGAACATCAACTCCCTAGAATAAAAGTAGCTCACTCTGTCTTTATGATGTGCCTAAAGTTTTTTCCAATCGGTTTAATCATTTTTCCACTCAATTCTTATTTCCAGAAATCTCTTAAAATGTTTTTTGGGTTGTTGTTGTTCTCTTTTAAAGACTCACCTCTTGTTTTTATTGGCATAGGTCTGTTATTTTTAAAGAGATCTCTTATCTATCATTTAATATTATCTCAAGAAGTACAAAATATAAAAAATAATGCTTTGGCTTCTTGTACTTAAAACTCCAAAAGGTCCTTTACTCTTTTTAGACACTTTAATACCTGTAACTTAAACTATATTATGTAATTGTCATATCTTGTGTATAGTGGGAGAAAAGCATCTGTTTACTTCTCAGTTAGATGAAAATAGTGCTCAAGCCCAAACCTGACGGTCACACAAAGTGTAATAGGAACAATCAAGATCTTGGATATAAATAAAAACATAAAGCAGATAAAATAGATAAGTAGATAAGTAGATTAAATAGCAGTCAGGAAAACAGGATTTAGGCATAGTTGTGTAGTTCAGGAAACTCAGACTCCAGTATGAACTTTGGAGCCATCATTAACAGTGGGGCAAAACTGAGACAAACCACCTAATTTATCAGATGATCAGTATCATTATCTCAACTATAATGAAATCCTACATAGATTTCAATTGCAAATCTGATGTCAGATATACTTCAGAAAGATTATATTGTAAATATTAAACAAGACACCAGTAAAACAATTAACACATTGCTTAGCACCTAAGAGATGGTCAAAATGATTTCTCTTTCACATTTTCTGTCCTGCCTTGCCCTTTATTTCTCTTCCTTAGAATAATAACTGGTACAAAACAAAAATATTGGCTAATTGGTAAATCCCAATGAAAGAAACAAATTTTGTCTACCCTTCCAGCCTGGGCCTTTTTCCCTTTTATCAAAATCTACCTCTTGGAGTGAACGCTAGTCCCTAACTCAGCAAGTGTTTTTGCAGGGGTGGAGGTAAGAAGCTAAATCTCTGTGTTAGTTAAGGTGTAAATAATTGTATTTCTTCAAATAAGTCACGCTTTTGGTTCATGCATTGCCTAAACTGTCAAAAATTGATTCAGAGGTTAAATACCATTTCTGATCATTTTAGATGACCTTTAGGTTTTGGAAAGCATATTTAACAATTATTCATCTATCAACTTGTTAACGTCTACTGAATTTTAAACTTTTACATTGCGCATACATTTTAAAGGTATTATATAAAAACAATTTATTCCTCATGCATTGGAAGTGTCTTTCAAACACAGCTGGGAGCTCTATTCAGCCATCAGGCTCCCACCTTCACTGTAATCTCTAGGATCTTCACAAAAGCCTGCCTTTTGATACTCCTCATATTTATAACAATAATCTGGATGTGATTTCTCACCCTTCCTAGGGAGTTACAAATAGACAATCAAAGCTTCATCATCTATGGGGCTGAGACATTCACTGAGATAACAATAGGAAAACAAGTGTACTCTCCAGGAAATGATCATCATGGCTGCCATGCAGTTTATTTTAATCTAATCTTTTTTTTTTTCCTATTAAGAGGTTTATATCTGTAGAGGAAGTAGGTAAGTATATGGAGTCTTATTTCTTCTTTAATTCAATTCAGGAATATTATTATTAATGCCTCCCATGTTTAAAACATACTGTTAGGCATAAACATTAGGTTATAAAAGGTAACTTTGGCATAGTCTTACTCTCAGATATATATAGTGTAAAGCTATGCATTGTGAAAGAATTTTAAATGCCATGGGCATAAAGTGAGTGTCTTCTCATGGCAGGGTAGGATGAGCTTTAAGCTAAGAGATAGGTTTTAAATAATGGGTAGAGTTTTGGCAAACACAGGTGCGGAGAGGTAAACATACCCAGCACAAGAAAAGCAATGTAGGGTGTGTACATGTGTGAATGTGCTTGGGTTTGTACTTCATAGCAGTCCTTGTTCTTTTGGTGGCAAAGGTATTGAGACCCATATGAGCTTACTTAAAGAACAAACATTATCTTCATCAGATATAGTTACATCATGTAAGATTTCATGAGTAAACTAGAATCCAGTACATAAATACTGTGAAGTTTCTTGTTCTGCCTCATATTTTTGTTTCTCTGTGCATATCTGTTCCATTATATGTTTTTTGGAAGACTAGTTTCCTTTGCTTTCCTGTCTATGGCTTTTCAGAGCTCTGGGATTTATTTTCCTTTTGTTAAAAGTTGACCAAACTAAGGCTGGAATCTTATAGCCTCAATTCCAAATTCCCCAGGGAAAATGTCTATTGAACAGTTTGCTTAAGGTCCTGTCCATAGTAAAAACAATTTTTCTAAATCATTAGTCACATTGAAGACAAACAACTGGGGTTCTATGGGTGCAACCAGGTAAACAGGGTAAGATAAAAGCACCAGCTCCTATTAAAAAGGAGAGATCAGGAGTAACCACCCCGCAAGTGCCCACTTAAGTGGTGAATATTTGAACATCTGACATTTTAGATGCAATGAAGTATGAATGTAGAAGTATAAAAGATACTAAAACTAGAAAAGTTAATCAAGATGATGTCATGAAGACTTTTTATGGAACTTCAAAGAATTAGAATTTTATTCTGTATGCCAGGAGGAAACATTAAAATATTTTTAAAAGATTTCATTTATTTATTTGTCAGAGAGAGAGAGTGCACAAGCAGGGGGAGCAGCAGTCAGAGGGAGAAGCAAGTTCCCCACTGAGCAAGGAACCTGATGCAGGACTTGATCCCAAGATCCCAGGATCATGACATGAGCTGAAGGCAGATGTTTAACTGACTGAGTCACCCAAGTGTCCTGTAAACATTAAAATATTTAAGTAGAACTATTAAATATTTAATGAAATTATTAGTACTAGTATCTATAAGTAGATTCATATGGAAGCAAATAGAGACACAAGGACCACCAGGAAAGAGATACCATGTTTCAGATGAGCAGTGATGGGTTGGAGTTGTGGCACTAAGACCAGATAGCTGAATTCTAGTATGAAGTCAAGTCGACTGGATTTGGTGTCTGATTTTTTTATAGGACGAATATAGAGGTCAGATGAGATTGTGAGCAACTAATTCTTCAAAAATACCTATCTCATATTTACACTGTACTAACATGGCTTGGAGTGATTTAAAAAAAATGAAAATACCTATCATCTTCTTTCATTGTTATAGTCCAGATGCTCACCGTTTTGAGTGTGCACTGAATGAAGCCAGGAGAAAAGTCTTGTGATTTTGCATCCCTATGGAACGAAACATATGACCTGAGTTCTACAGAGAAGTTATACTACATAATGGGTAGCCATATACAATCAACAGATATCAATGAAAATGGGACTATCTAGACAAATTGATCTGGGAAATATTAAGTTAAATGAGTTTAGAGAAGTTTCTCATCCCCAGCGCAACTCCAGACCTTTAATATATTAATGTTTTGAGTGAATCTTTAAAAGCAGCAGTATGGTATACAGAGTCTCCCATATAACCATGAAAACACTTTTTAGAAGAATACTTATATGGACTAGTATTGTTTGAAATGCAGGACAAAATTCATTGCTAAATATAATGCTTTCTTAGGATCAATAATGCTATCTCCGTGGTGAATATCATCTAGAAAATTTCACCTTAGAGTAAAATACTTCAACTTTATATCAGAATATACCTTACACCATATTAAAATGCCTAGGAATGATTAAAACCATGAAAATGGCTCTCAGCTTTCTTCAGATTTTTTTTAGAGAATTTATTTATTTATTTGACAGAGAGAGAGAGAGAGAGCACAAACGGGGGGAGTAGCAGGCAAAGGGAGAAGCAGTTTCCCCGCTGAGCAGAGAGTCCGATGTGGGATTCGATCCCGGGACCCTGGGATCATGACCTGAGCTGAAGGCAGACGCCTACAGACTGAGCCACCCAGGCCCCCTTTCCTTCAAATTTATGGCCCGGATGCTCTTCCTTCTAAGGGTGTGCTGCATGAAGACCAGGATAATGGGTTTGTGACCTTTGCCTTCCTAAGGGAACTAAACATGTATCATGAGTTTTCTAGAGGAGAAAATCATACTATTTATTGGATTATCAAAGAACTGCTTGGGCTGTACCTTAACAGAAAAAAGTGCTACCTGCACTGACACTGAGGCATGGAAATTAAAATCCAGAGTAATATATGATGAGAGACATAGCAGACATTGAGCAAGAATGGTTCAGAGCTGCAATATCCTAGCACCCTGTTATATTATATGATAGGATAGTTTTAGGAAAATGATGCTGTAAAGTGAAAGTGAGTATTGTTGATCTCTGGATATTTAACTTTAATAAACTCTTTTTAGAAACAATGTAATAATAATTTTAAAAAACTTTTCAAGGAGAAGATATTTATTAAATAAATATGCATTCCCTTATTTGTTGTTGTCTTACTCAATTGCAAATTAAATTTCAGGTAACTTCAGAAGCCCAGCCTACACCTGAGATTATGTAATCATACAGTGATAGAGGATTCTGCATCACTCCTTACTCAAATGTGTTCCCTGAAATAGTTAGTTACATCAGGGGCGCCTGGGTGTCTCAGTTGGTTAAGCGACTGCCTTCGGCTCAGGTCATGATCCCGGAGTTCCGGGATCGAGTCCCATATCAGACTCCCGGCTCTGCGGGAAGTCTGCTTCTCCCTCTGACCTTTCTCCCTCTCATTCTCAATCTCTCTCTCTCTAATAAATAAATAAAATCTTTAAAAAAAAAAAAAGAAATAGTTACATCAGAATTATTAAAGAGACTCAGTAGAGACCTTCTGAATCAGAATCTCTAGAGATGTAGCCTGAGAATTTGTAATTTTAACAAACATTCAGGTGATCTTATGCACATGGCATTTTGAGAAATACTACACTAGGTTTTCCTTGTCCTACGAATGTATAATTGTCACTATCATTTAAAAAAAACTCCAAAAGTACAAGACAACCAAAGACACAATTATTCATTAGTTCAGTTGACCACATACCCTGTGCTTCATTATGATGGCTTCATAGATGTATAAGGCATTGCCTCTGCCCTGAAAAATTGTACATAATTCTTCTGCTTTTGATATTAAACCAATAAATAAAAAGAAATTCCTTGAGATATTGTGAAAGTCACAAAAATATCATTTGGCATTTCTAGAGTTCTGTTCCTGCTGATAAAAGATTTTTTGTTTTTTTGGGTTTTTTTTGGAAGTCTAAGTCTAGCTCTCAAAAGTGGTTTACAATTAGTTTATCCACTGTGAAGGTGGATATAAATGATAAGAGTTTCATATACAACGTATTTTTAATATGTATTTCCTCCCAAGCCTTCTGAAGAAATGTCTATCAAATCGAATAGTTGATGCACTTTGAACATTTAGCTCCAAAAGGAAGATGACATTTTTTCATTAGTTTAAGATTTATATGCTAAAGTATCTGTCACAATAATAATAAAATCTGACAGTGCAGATCATATGGGTTTTCACATAGCAGAGGTAATGTGTTCTTTGGAAGATATAAATGACAATTTGTTCAAATCAGAGATTTAAAAAATTTAGACAAGGATGGGAGCTCCAAAACTTTATATTTTTTCGTTTAAGATTCATTCATTTAACAATATTTATGTCACATCAACCATACTGATTAATATTTTTTTTTATAAGAGCGAATATGGGTGGTTGTTATGTAATCATATACTATTGTGGTTATTAACATTTTCAAAAAAGGTTAGGGGCCAATCAGCTCAAATGCAACTACAAAGGGATATAAATATATAAATATAAAATATATATATTTTAGATATAAATTCAAATGTAATTACTCTGTGCTACCACTGAATTCTCTGTGCTTTTTTTCCTTTTCACTTTTCTTTGGTAGCTATGGCATGTGAAATTCCAATCCATTCTGTGCAACGGTACTGAAAAATATGCACATCCCTCCATCTTTAAACAAAGAGAAAAGAATGCCTTCCCAGAAAAACAAATTGAGATTTAATGTGGTACAGTCACTGAGTTTCTGCATTGCACCAAAACCCCCTGCTCATTCAATCATGCCCCAGTAGACGTCAATCTTGAGTGCAGGGCCACATTTCGCTCCTCACTGCCATCCCAGTGTCCTGAACTAGATCAAGACGGTGCTTAATAAATGCACACCAAACACCACTGAGAGATAAGTAAAATAGTTTGCTACATATCATTAAACTGCATAAATGCTATAAGGGAATTATATTGAGTGAAATTATAACCAACAAAATACTTCAGTGTCTACATTCAAAACAGAAAATAAATGGTGGGAAAACCTAGGTTTCCTTTAAATCTAGGTTTCTTTTAAATCTATGCTCCCAACTGTTTCAACAAACTATATTTTTAGTTTAAACTAACTAGAAAAAAATGTGGCCTCTTAGGGCTCTATTTAATGCTAAGAGATAATAATTTATCTTGAAAGAATTAATACAGCTTCTAATGTGCCTTGTATATTCTCAAGAAGTAGCTTATGTGGTGGGAGTTTAGCTTCTTAAGACCTAATTTTTCTACATATGGAATGCTTATTTTAGTTTCTTCACCTAAAGAGACCTTTAGAACAGTCATCATTTTTTATTCTCTAAGCTACATTTTGTTGTCAAATCATATTTTACATGAATACTGCAGAAACTCTGAGTTGCACCCTCAGGGAAAGAATCTCATCCCATCTCCAGCCCAAGAAGGATTAATCACAGATAAGTATAATGTGAAGCTATAGCATCTTATAACACCACTAAAACATCCCTACATAAACAGAGTGCCAAGAATTTTCAGAAATAAAAAGAGAAGCTCTCATATTAAAGCTGCCATTAGAAATAAAATCTCCCTCCATAGAAAAAGTGTCTAGGGAAATTTTGGGGGGTGTCAAACACCTTCTTCAAAACCATGCACCATATCTGGAAGGAGACTGACATACTCATCCTTGACTTCTTTGGATTAATGTGTCTCCTATATTTCAGTTCTCTCATTCCTTCTTTTTCTTTGTAAAAATTATAAATATTTATTTCTATTAGTACATAAACATTATGTGAGGTAAAATCAATTTCCCAAAGTCCTAAATTAAACCTTGTATAATGTCTATTTTTAAAAGCCATTAAAAAAAATAGTCATGACACCAAGCATCATCCAATCAGCAAACACCTATCATAAAACCATCAGTCTATCATGTAAACCACTGTATATTAAATAAGAAGAAGAAAACAAACTCTGTGTGTGCTTGTATGTATGTACATTCAAGCTATGCATGCATGTGCAATCTACTGTTTTAGGGAACTGCTTAGAAAGAATTCATAATGCAGGGACTGGTGTTTAGGTAAGTGGAAAATAAGGACAGAATTGAAGAGCACTCTGTTATTCCTTTTATTTTGCTGGTTAGGCAATTCATGTAATTACAAAAATATGCAAAAACATTTTGTTCAGTCTGGATGCACTAGTGAATGATTTAGTAATGAAGAACACAAAAATCCTGGTGACTGCCTTGGTCCTTCTATATGTCCCTTGCTTATCAGCAGGGGGAGCTCGGCAGATTTTATTAGAGCAGCCACGTGTTGAATATTGCTGGTTGCAGTGCCAGAGAAAACAGAGAAAGCTCTGCAGAGATTTATTTTAGAAGTTAAAAGCTCCACACCAGAGCAGCATAAGATATTTCCATTCATAACTTATGACCTAGAAGTCATCACCGTGTTATCCCCACCCTCAAAGGAGATCAGAAAACACAATCCCACCACTTGACCAGAAGGAGAAAAGAATCAGGTTTGAGCATCTTGCGCTGATGACTCCCTCTCATATGTACTTCGATCCCATGAACAGGTCTTTGCACCAGAGCAGAAATATAGACAGTATAAATGAAGTGCCTCACTAACTAAGGTGGCAAGTCTAGGCAACATGGCTGGCATTTTCTTTGGAAGAGAAAACCCAATTAACTCTGTCTCTTTGCCCAGCACTGTGACCACTTCTCATTATCCTGAGTCAGTTTATTGTACAGCCTGACAAATTGCCTGGCTCATCCCTGAGGTTATGAGCTCCCTGAGAAAATTTACCATTTCTCATTCCTTTCAGTACGGGGCCTGACATATTGTAGGTACTCGATAAATTTAATAAGTAAATGAATGGCTCTCGGAATGCCTGGAACCTTTTAATCAGAGGGCTGAATGAGATTTATACCGTATTCAATTTTTATTATTTTTTACAAACCAAACTAAACTTTGGATTTTTATAATATCACTCCAATCAGCTCGATTATAGAATTAACCATTTCTATAGGCGGTTAGTCATCATTTTAAACATTTCTATAGATAGTCATCCTTTTTAATACCCTGGTTATGTTATTCGCATATTTGATGTCACAGTTAAGGAGGTATTTTTGCAAATGGAGCATTTTTGAAGCCAATATCTAGGAACGAGGACTGATTTAAAGCTAGAATTCAGTGTCAAAGATAATTTACATCACCAAGCCTTGACGTTTAGAGATTTCTAAAGATCTTTTAAGTTATATCTCAGAAACATATGCATGTACATTGCAATACAATTGATTTCTAAAAAGTACAGTTTTTCTCCTCTGTTCCCTCCTTTTGCTTGATATTTGTACGAAATATTGGATCTGCCCCACCATGTGGGCGAAGTATTGACCTCTGACTGCAGACTGAGAACTATGCCCTTCTTTGTCACACGGAAGAAGAGCTGAAAGTGATCACCTATTTAAAAAAATTCATTTTCATACCCAGGGAGTCTTGTTTATCAGTTATTAAAAAAATAATAACTTAGGCCTCCACTATAAGGCCTATTTTAGATAAGTTAGGTAAGGACTTATTCATTTCAGAAATGAACAAAGGGAAGATGTTACTAAAGCTATCAGAGTTTATTTTACTCAAATACTGAATAATCTTGCCTTTAGAATTTCATAATGCTCGGGGTGCCTGGGTGGCTCAGTGGGTTAAAGCCTGTGCCTTCAGCTCAGGTCATAATTTCAGGGTACTGGGATCGAGCCCCACATCAGGCTCTCTGCTCAACGGAGAGCCTGCTTCCCCCTCTCTCTCTGCCTGCCTCTCTGCCTACTTGTGATTTCTCTCTCTCTCTCTCTCTCTCTGTCAAATAAATAAGTAAAATCTAAAAAAAAAAAAAAAAAAAAGAATTTCATAATGCTCTATCAGTCCCTTAGATGGTGAATAGACCCAGAGATGATAAAATCACTCTGAATCCAGGTGTTTGTAAGAATCAGCCAACAATAAAGTGTGGTGACTGGGGTAATCTATTACTGTATGTTACAGCTTAATGAAATATAATTGGCTTAAACCATCCTCATCTTACCCCCTGTAAAGAAGAATGGTAGGGAGAGGATGAGTGGAGGGATAGGCTTTCATAAATGTTAAATCTAAATATAGGGCAGACTTCATGTAAGGCTTGATTTAACAATTCATGTAAGAACACCAAAAATCCTTTTTTATCTTGTAATGACTCTCCCTGGCACATCCAATTTCCTAGCCAAGGTGACAGTATCAATTATTGCTGCTTAATAAACCACCACAAAAGTAAGTGCCTTGATAGACAATGATTTGTTATTTCTCACAATAATGTTGGCTGTCCATGAAGCTGAGGTTCAACTGAGTTGGAAGGTCCAAGGTGGCCTGACTCATAGGTCTGACAGTTGAAGTTGGCTGGCATCTTAAATATCATGGATCTCTTCCTTGTGGTGTTTTATCTTCTAACTGGACTGAACTGGCTTCTTCACATGATGGTCTTAGGGCAGAGTTCCAAAAGAGTGAAAATGGAAGCTGCATGGCTCAGTCTCAAGAGTTGTACCTCGTCACTCCTTTCACCTTCTATTGGTCAAAGTTACAAAAACAGCCTAGATCCAAGAGGTGGAGGAAGAACACTCATCTCTTGCTGAGAGCTTTGGAAAAAGTGCCATAATGGAGCATGGACACAGGAGGCTTTGATTCACTCTTCCATTGTGGCCAAATAGTTGCTTTATTTCCAATAAACATATTTTTGCACAACACCATACCATTTAGTGAGTGGCAATGTATATTGTAGTGATTCTCACACAAGAAGGGAGAAAGATTAATTCCTTTACCTGAAGGTAAATATCTTACCCTTTGAGCCTGGAGAATTGTGCTTAAGCCAATTAGAACCTAACACCTGCGGCTGGGAGTTGACCCAGCAATACTCAATCTACATGGTCGATGATTAGAAGTGGTGTTTTACCAGAAGAAGATTAGGGCACTCCTTCGAGACTAAGGAAGACCAAATACTGTCTCTCAAAAGCAAATGAAGTTCAGTGCACACTGCTAGAAAATGGGGAGTGTGAACCTTAAATCTCTCAACAAAAAAAAAAAAAACTAGTGCCTTTTCTTTCACACCATTCCTCCATTCATATTGGTGTTTTGCACTTGAAATTAGGATAATAAGATTTAAAAGTTGTCATCCCCCATACACTTTCTATATGACCTTAATTATGCTCCCTAAGCCTCAGTTCCTTCAAAGACTATAAGTATGATCATGAAAAGGATGTTGGGAAATAAAATGAGGTAATCTATGGCAAATAACTAGCCAAGTATCTTGGCGCTCATAAACATTCCCAAGTGACCTGCACTGCTGCGAATATCAACAATATCATTATCAGCATGTCAAAAAAATTGCTTATTAATAATTATCTATAAATGTATTTATTTTCTAAATAGCCCCTTTTGACTGAATATTTTTACTTTAATATTGGTTATTACATTTCTATACATGAATCATTTCAATAAATAAACACAATTAGGCTTTCAAAAAAGAAAAGCAAAATAGCAAATTCCTGTGTTATGCTGAACCAGTTTTCATAGATGTATTCTAGAAGCACAGATGATACTCCAGGGCTTCTAAAGAAATTTTATAACCACAGGTATAGCATAATCTAAGTCCATCAAAAGTCACTTACTGTAAGTCTGCACATTTGAAGTGTACTCACAGAATGATTTTGCAAAGAACCAGGGAATACTGCAGCTCAGGAAGTTTAAAGATGACCTAGATTGTGTACTGGAATCATTTCAAAATTGGCCAAAATGGCCTAAAGCAGCACCGAACAAGAACTTTTCTCTGAATTTAAACTTAAAATATATGCAAGCTTTTGATTACACATTTCTATAATATGCCTTACACGGCCTTACACAGAATTTTAAATAAAAAAAAAAAAACAGAAAACAGATACAAGACAGGGTTGACAAATAAGCTTAACTCTGGCTGGGGATCTTGTTTATTCTCTCAATTTCCTATTTCCAAATTTCACTTGATCTTCATTTCTGGCTTGGGTCGCCTCTTGATTTGATTATTGAGGATTGAGAATCTGTTTCTAAAGGAACTTAAGAGCTGAAAGGCTTTCACTTCCAATCACATTTGCTTGAGGCATACAGACATGTCTTGGTAGCTCTATCCTCAGGCCCTTATTTCTTCCCAGTAGCAAGCACCACTCAAAGTATGAGAGCAGCTTGCATTAGCTCTAACATGCAAGCCCTCTCATTGCCTTGGAGACACTCGGGCAATTTATGATCATTTGTTGCAAAGAGCCTCTGCCATTTCTCTCAGCCAGAAGGAAAATAGCATTGCCTCCTCAATTGCTTCTCAAGGACTCAGCTAATGCAGCCCTGGTGCTCTTCTCCGGATAGAAATATCTACAAAGGCTTTGAGAGCTCAGATCAAGTATTTTCACTGTCAGCCACCAAAGGCGTTCTGCCCCCTGCCTGCCACAATTACAGGACTTTCTAGCTAGCAGAAATAGGCAATCTGAAATTTCTTCTAATGCTCCTGTCAATATTGAACTATGGATTGCCTGAAAAAGAGTCATTCTTTTCCCTTAGTAGCTCAAGTGCATTGTGAAGGGTCATTAAGAGTCTGTGTCAATTTGGGACAGGAGGCCAGAGGCTCTGCTACATCCAATCACTAATGGCCCCCATTCTATGCTATACAGAATTACTGACTCATCCTGGATAGATAGGGGGGATACTTGTTCCCATATGTGGACCTCTTGCAAAAAATGAGAAGCACCTGCAAAAGAGCTAGGAAGAAAGATTGTGACAAAGTAGATTTCAGAGCATGAGTGGTTATTGCAGCAATGAAGTCTGAAAAGAACAAAGATTCTGCATTCATACCTGCTAATGAGGAAGGCACTAATGGAATTGGGAGGCCCCACCGCTTTGAATGGTTCTTCTACTTTTTTTTTTTTTTTTTGAGAAGGAGAGAGGCTGGGGGAAGGGCAGAGAGAGACTCTTAGGCAGGCTCCAGGCCCATGCCCCCAGGCCTGCCACAGAGCCCAATGCAGGGCTCCATCTCACAACCCTGAGAAATCAAGAGTTGAATGCTTAACTGACTGAGCTGCCCAGGCGTCTCTTTCTATTCTATAATAGGAAGCAATGTGAGAGTTCCCCAGCCCCGTGGATTCAACAAAAGGTAGAGAAATACCTCAAAGTACACGGTGACTTTCCTGTGAGTTAGTAGAACTTCTTCAAAGCATTTCTTATTGAAAATAAACTCGTCTTTCTGTATGTATAGAACCACGATGCCAGCAGATTTGAGATTCAAGGACCCACATAGTTAAAGATAGTGTAACTTACTCCTTCAGTGCACAGTTAAGTTGTGGAGGATAATTAAGAGCGTGTAGAAGATTATGAGAGAAAGCCCGTGTCTCAGCTATGCATCATTAGCTATATAGGATTTCCAATTTATGTAACAATGAGACCAGGTAAGTGGTTGTTCACCTTAAGTATTTGTTGTTTTAATAGTCTGCCTGTTCTATAACTGCCACTTACTCTATCATTATTAGCTAATCCATTCGAGAAAAATTGTTCTCTTTGCAATATCTTTTTTTTCTCCTCAAATTCTTACAAATATAAAAACCACAATATTATTGTCTCCATATCTTTCCAAACTGAAAATATAAGATCAACCCTTAACTCTTCAAGTGGCACTAATGTAAATGGTATTAAAGTGTAGGGACTAGAGAAAGAGTAGAGAACAATAAAGATCTTCATATCCATTGAAATGCAAAACCTTTCAAAACCATTTTAAAACAAACAGATAAAATGTTCTTTAATTGTTGGGTTTTATTTGTCTCTTGCAAAGCAAATGGAAGCCAGAACTAGTCGGAAGGGTTACTCAAGGGTTATTCTGTAAGATATTCCCATTTCAGGTTAAAATACTGAATGCCTAGGAACAGGGAGGGGAGAAGACAGACTCTGCATTCCAGTAGCTTATCCTCTGATGGAGGACACCAAATGCCAACAATCATCTATAACAAGAGGAAAAAATAAATCAAGATATAAGTGAACATGGCACAGGGTATAAATGAAAGAATAATTGATTTTAAATGGGATGTTTGGAAATGCTTTACAGAGGACACAGAATCTTATAGGTTAACTGAGATTTCAGTTAAAGAAAGAGATCATAAATGTAGCAGAATGAGAAAAACAAAACAAAACACCTGAGAGAACATAGAACAGCTATGAACTTTGATGACTCGTTCAGAGAATAAGGTACAGAGTAGAATGATAAAAGCCTATGATATCCATAGGGTATATTAAGACAGGGACTAAATTATGAGGGTCTTCATTCAGGGAAATGTAACTGCATTACAGACAGCATAAAATAAAATTTACAAATTTAACCATTTTTTAAGAGTACAGTTCAGTGGTATTACATATAATTCATATTACTGTGCAGTCATCACAACCATACCTCCAGAACTTTTGTCATCTCTGGAAACTGAAACTTTATACCAATTAAACAAAAACGTCCCAACTCCCCTTTCCTCCAGCCTTGAAACTATCATCCTACTTTCTGTCTCTGTGAATCTGACTACTCTAGATATCACACATAAGTGAAATCATACAGCTTGTCTTTCTGTGACTGGCTTATTTCACTTAACCTAGTGTCTTCAAGGTTCACCCATGTTGTAGCATATGTCAGAATTCCATTCCTTTTTAAAGGCCAGATAATATTCCATTGCGTATATATAACACATTTTGTTTATCCATTCATCCCAGGGAAACCGAGGTTGCTTTTAACTTTGGCTATGGTAAATAAGGCTGCTATAAAAATTAGTTTACAAATATCTGCTCAAGTCCCTGCTTTCACTTTTTTGGGAGTATATACCCCAAAGTGAAATTGTTGGATAAGGCAATTTTTTTTAATTTTCTGAGAAAACACCATAACATTTTCCATACTGGAGGCACCATTTTATATTCCCACCAGCAATGCACAAGTTCTCCATATCCTCACCAACATATGTTATTTTATGTTTCTTTATTTGTTGTATAATAGCCATCCTAGTGGATGTGAAGTGGCATTTATACAGACTATTTAAGTTATTTTTCAGAACAGCACTGCAAGGATGACATTATTACCCCTATTTTATAGATAAAGAAATAACCTGAAAGACCTTAAATAACTTCTCCAAGTGTCTTGGTTAATAAATGGTAGAACTAGAATAATATTTGAAGCTAGGTATGTAAAATGCAAATGTATGTGCTTATTATAAGAACATGGGATTTATTTTGAATGAATTAGTATGGCTGGCATTTGTGGCAGATGAGATATAATCTTGTTATCTCATTTGAGCCTTATCTCTTCCACTTTACTATAAGAAATGTCCTATCTCCAACCCACTTAAACCCACACATTGTGCACGGCCCAATTCTAATCCACTTGTCTTAATTCATCTCATATGTATTAACACACCCCAGTATTTGAACTAATGATTCACTTCCTCATTTAGAATTGCTTTATTCTCTTTTACTTTTAGGTATTCTTTCCTGAAATGAGATATGAGATCTCTTTTGCATTTGGTTGCCTCATACCACCATGGAAAGATTATACATGATTCACCAAAAGCCCCAGGTAAATCTACTTAGCAAGATTACCCAGAAACATGATTCTTGCCTTGTTTTCTCTGGAACCTAGAGGAACACCAAGGAAGAGTCTTTATAAGATAATTTTGGAAACAATGGGAGCATTAAATAGTCTAGAACAATAATTAAGAAGCTATTGCAATAATAGTTGAAGTAAAAGGCAATGAAGATATATTCTAATGGTAGCAAGCATAGAAAGAGTTAGAACTTATAGGAGTGCTTATATAGGGCATGAGGAGGGTTTGAAATGGATGGTGGCTTGTGGTTCATAGAATGACAGAACTATTAGGTCAGATAAGGGAACAAAAGTAGGGCAACCTTCTTGAGTCTCTTCCTTCTTTGGGAGGTTTGTGCCATCACTCAATAACTAATGCTCAATAAACTTTGCAAAGGAAAGAAGAAAGAAAGAAGAAAGAGAAAGAAAGAAAGAAAGAAAGAAAGAAAGAAAGAAAGAAAGAAAGAAAGAAAGGGAGGAAGGAAGAAGAAAAGAAAGAAAAAGAGAGAAGTAAGTTTAAAGAAGTGAATATAATAAGTCAATTTTTGGATCTATAAAATGTAAACTGAATAAGATTTATCTTGGAAAAGATTATTTAGGTGAAAGAAGGTCAAGGGTAGTGTGATAGTTAACTTTCTATACCCATTTGGTAGGGCCCAAATATTTGGTAAAATATCGCATTTTTCTATGTGAGTGTTTTTGGATGACAATAACATTTGAATCGATAGAGTGAGTAAAGTGGATTTCTCTCCCTAATGTGGGTAACCCTCATCCAACCAGTGGAAGGCCTGAATAGGTAAAAAGGAGAACTCTCCCACAATAAGGCGAAATTCCTCCCACCTGATTACTTGATCTTGGACAACAGTCTTTTCCAGCCTTGGGAGTGAAACTGACACTTCAGACCTTCTTGGATCTCCAATCTGCCACCTTTCTGGACTCTAATTACACCATGGACTCCCCTGGGTCTTCAGCTTGCCCACTGTAGATCTTGGAACTTCTCAGCCTCTACAGTCACATGAGCCAATTTCTTAAAATCAATCATTCCTGCTGGTTCTGCTTCTCTGGAGGAACTTGACTAATATAGATTTAATTACAAAAATCTCCCGTCATTAGGGATTAAGAAGTAGGCAGAGAACAGAAATGGGGAGGTGGGAAGGAAGATATATTTGGGTAAATACAATGTCCTAAAAAGCAAGGAAGACAAAAGTTTCAAGAAATAATATGATCCGTAATATTAACAGCTCCTCAAAGGTCAAAGGGAATAAGGGAAAGAGGTCATGGGATTTGACCATTGATTACTTACTAATGATAATGTAAGACCAGGTTCAATGGAATAGTGAATGCAGAATTAGATTGCAAGGGACTCAGCAATGAGTCTGAAATGATTAAACATAGCAAAGTAAGTCACCTACACTGCAGAGAATGAAGAAAGCAAACTAAAGGGGAAATTAGAAGACAGCATAAGGAAGGAAGAGGATCTATATTTATTTTGGCAACTGAGAGGGTTGAGCATATGGAGAAGTAGAGATAGAAAATGAATTAGAAGAGAATATATGTGGTCCTAGAGAATGCAGAAGGGTAAAGAAAGCAAAATCACATACTTAGGAGGGGTCTTGGGAGCTCATAAGGGTGAAACATGGAAAAGTATAGGAACTTCTTTGTGGGAGACTTCTCTAAGGAAGGGGGTGAGTGAAAAATTCAGGATCACACATACCTGGCATGGTAAACACAATTTCAATTAAACACAAATATTTCATGTGTCAAAATCAGATATAACACAGGGCCATGATAACAGCAAATTAAAAACAAAAACAAGGGGGCTTCTAGGTGGCTCAATGTGTTAAATGCCTGCCTTTGGCTCAGGTCATGATCCCGGGGTCCGGGGATAGAACCCTGTGTCAGCCTCTCTGCTCAGTGAGGAGTCTGCTTTTCCCTCTCCCTCTGTTCTTTCTCTCTCTAGCTCTCACTCTCTCTCTCAAGTAAATGAGTAAAATCTTAAAAAAAAAAACAAAAAACAAAAACACAAGACACTTGATATGTCAAAAAGTTACTAGGTATTATGTCCCAAGAATGTCACAGTGCTTTACACATAGCATGCCAATAATTCCTCGGACTAACTCCATGAAGTAGACGTACAATGTCCCTGTTTTAAAGATGAGAAAAATCAGAGGATACGATGCTAAAGGATCTGCCTGAAATTGGTGAAGTGAAAATACTATCACTTGTTTAAGTAGGACAAAAGATGATACTCTCTCCCATGGAACTATAATGTTCCAACAGTTAGAATTTTGGAGGGAAAATGCAGCAAAATACAGTAATTATATAGCAGAATTTAGTGTTACTATATATAGTTATTCACTGCAGGTACTAAATAAGTATTTATTATAGATCAGTTATTCCACAGAAAGGTGAGAAAATGGGGGTCAGCACGTGGGAGATAATTAATGAATAGTTGCTAATTAAATCAATGAGTTGCATAAAGCAAGAAGTTAATATTCACCCCTTCCCAATTTCCATAACCACCATTTTCCACATTCTGTGTATCACAGCTGTCCTGTACCCTCTTCCTTTCTGACACTTCCTTTTCTTATATACACAAACTATTTCTCTTAAGACATATATATTCTACCAAGATTTATGGTTATTTAAGTTTATGTTTATTGTTAACATGATTGAAAGGAATTATAAGTATCTGAAAAGACCCAGCATGTGCTTGTGGAAAGGTTACAGTGATTGTAAAATCAATAAAAGAATGAATGAATGAGTCAGTGACTTAAATGGAATATACATTTCTATAACAAGGAAAAATCAGGTATGTCTGCTTGAATTCACCCAGTAGATTGTTGTAAGCTTCTCTAATGAAGTGAACAACAAGAAAAGAAAAATGAATAACAGATTCATTAGTAATAAAGCTCCAGTGAAAGAAATAACAACAACAACAAAATTGGAAGGAGTTTGATGAGAACTATAAACAAAGTGTTCAGTCATTTAAGAAAGGTAAGTTAAAACTGACAAAAATCTCCCCATTGCTGGATTAGCAATTTAGCAGTAGAAAAATCAACATGGTGCTGGAAACACTGAGGGACAAAGAAGAAAAGAAGCCAACAAAGAATAATTAGACATTAACTGCATGTGAGCAAAGAAGGTTCTGGTATTTTTGTGAGTTTCAACTTAAGGAGCAGCCATTGCCACCCTCCGGAATCAAAGCAATTTATCATCCATGAACAACTGCCAACGGGAGCTTCACAAGGGACACACTGAGGTTGTGCTTGTACTGGGCTTGGGTTTTCATAGGAAAGTATTGAATTTATCCGCGGTGTGGAGAGTCACTTAAGCTCGGTGTCCAGGGAAAAGGCCCATCTTATTAGTAGTGATGTTATCTTAGTTATTGTAGTCTGTCATAGTCTGAAAGAGTGGGAAAGGAGAGATGCATGTAGCTGCAGTTGCAGACAAATTAGAATTTAGTTTTCAGAAACCCTGTGTTACTGACCTTGTAGTTTCCACATAGAAGGCCTAATTTAGACCAAATTTTTTGAGGAAACAGAGATCACATCTTGAATCATCACAAGCCAAAGTAAATGTGTTTTAAAACTATATATAAATGTATTTATAGTTTTATAAATGTATTTATATATTATAAATTATTATTAAGTATTAAATATATTATATATATTTAATATACTATGTTTATTTTATATATCATTTTATAAACAGCATAATTCTGTTTTTTCTTTTTAAATTCAGATTGGGGGATGCCCAGGTGGCTCAGCCTCTGTCTTCAACTCAGGTCATGATCTCAGGGTCCTGAGATCGAGCCCCACATCGGGCTCTCTGCTCAGCAGGGAGCCTGCTTCCCTCTCTCTGCCTGCCTCTCTGCCTACTTGTGATCTCTCTCTCTGTCAAATAAATAAAATCTTAAAAAAAATTCAGATTGGAATATAGTCACACTGTCAGCCTATATAGAGCACCCGTAAATATATAATGAGCAGCTGTGCACATATAGAAAAGCCTGCATACATCTACAAGATGTATGGAAATGTAACTTGTGATGCTCTGAAGCTGAGGGCACATTTCAGTATCTTTTCAAAGGGCATATCCAAACGTACTGCTGGTTGTGATAGGGTAAAAGATCGGCATCCTTCATGAGAGTGTGATGGGTTCCTCACATGCTCCACTGGACCTTAATGTGACAAATGAATGGGTTTGCATGCAGGCCTCAAAGAGCCTGGATGGAATAAAGTGACAGGGATTTTTATCACCGTTTAGACAGTGGGTTTCTGTTTTCTCCTCTTGGACATAGCCTCTGTTGGAGGTTAACAGTAATCAGCTTTAGTATAGCTTCCTTTAGTCAGAATACAGCTACAGCTAGAGTTTTGAGATTCTTCTATGGTAGGGATATATTTATACATATATTTATACATATATATACATATATATGTGTATATATATATATATATATTTGTATTCATTAGTCTCCTCTTTATTTTCCATATAATCTTTTACTAGACAACAAAAAAAAGAAAAAAATTCCAATCGTGACCAATTAATTTCCTCTTCAGCACAGTATACTGACTTTCCAACACCGGCACAAGCTGTTGAATGACCGTATGAATTGAGAAACACAATGTCTTCAATATCCTCATTGTGGAACCTGGAAAGTAGTTCCATTATACTTTCTTTGGTGACTCTAACACAGGTTACTTTTTTCAATACATTTGAATCAGAGTTTACATTGGAGAGTCCTTCAAAGTATACACCGGTGAATTCACTGGGAGCAGAGATTTTACTGGTGACTTCATAGACGTCCGATTTGAATTCAGTCAGGGAAATATTTGCATTGGAGAGTCCTTCAGAGGATACAGCGGTCAACTCACTCGGGGCAGAGATTTTACTGGTGACTTCATATATATGTTATATATAATATACATAAATAAATTCCAGACTGACGATATGCCCCACTCACATAACTGCACCCACCCCCCCATCCCTACCAACCCATGCACACACACCATCTTGCCAGGGCTGAGGGTTGAAAACTCTAGTTTTGTTCATGAAGACATGTATGGGGTAGGGATGTGAAAAGGAATTAACCTCTTTTTCCAAAGTCCCTCAATATCTAAGTTTGGAAATTGGTAAGAGTCCTTTGAGGCCTGAGTGAGCTCTTAAACTTGGTTAGGGATGAGTCCATCTCCCGGTCTGAGTGTTGCAATGAGATCCAATCTCAGTGCCCAGAAAGGAGAATGGAGAAAACAAGCAGGAATAGACACAGATCTATTACATAGGCACAGTACCTGAATCCTAGTACTTTTCCACTTATATTTTATTTCTATCATTTTTAAACATTCAGAAAATGGAAACAACTTTGCAATAAACATCCAGACCTAAAATGACCAACTGTCACCTAAAACTAACATTTTATTGTATTTGATTTACCACATATCTATTTATCTATCCATATCTATTTATCTATTTCCCTGCCCATTAAGTCAAATGTCAGTGTATTTCTTAGCAATTTGCAGACATTAATACACTTTCCCCCAAATGTTTATGCAAAGATACCATTTATAGAGTTTGTTATTTGTTTTAGGTCTTTTTTTTTTTTGAGGTAAAATTTATATATATACGTAAATATATATATACATATATATAAAAATTGAGTTTTGGCAAATTTATATACTTGTGTAGAAAAAATCTCTATCAAAGAGAACATTAGTGTCATTTCAGAGTGTTGTCTCATAGCCCTTCCTGAGCAATCTCCACACTAAGCCCTAAGAGCAAATACTAATCCAGTTTTTTCTGCAAAGATTAGTTTTGCCTATTCCAGGATTTTATTGAAAGAAAACCATAAATGTGTACTCTTAGGACACCTGGCTGGCTCAGTCAGGTGAACAAGTGACTCTTGATCTCAGGGTCATGAGTTCAAGCCCCACATTGGGTGTAGAAATTACAAAAAAAAAAAAAAAAGTGTGCTCTTTTGTGTAATGGTCCCTAAAATGCCCATATCTTAATCCCCAGAACTTGTATACATGTTACGTTACATGGCAAGGTAATAAGTGGGAATTAAAGTAGCAGCTAGTATTATGGCTATGAATTAGGTGAATTTAAAATAGGAAATTATCATGGATCATTTAAGTGGGCACAATGTAATCACAGAGATCCTTAAATGTTGGAGAGGGGAGCCGAAAAGTCAAAACCAGAGAAATAGCATCATGAGAAAGAGTTGACCAAACACTGATGGCTTTGAAGCTTAAGGGGGCCACAAACCAAGGTATGTGGGAAGCTTCCAGAAGCTGGAGAAGGCAAGGAAATTAACTCTTCCTTAAAACATTGAGAAAGGAACTCAGCTGACAACATAATTAATTTTAGCATGATGAGGTCTGTTTTGGACTCCTCACCTCCAAAAATGTTATATAATACACTTGCCTTGTTTTATGCCACAAAAATTGTGATAATTTGTTACAGCAGTAATAGGAAATGAACACAATTCCTTTGCTTAATAACATTTTTGAGGTTCATCCATGTAATTGCATGTATCAGCCATTTGTCCCCTTTTACTACTGAGTAGTATCCTATTTTATCTATGCTCCTTTTGATGGAAACTGGACTGTTTCCAGCTATAGACTATGCTGTTGGGTCATAATTCTGTGCATTTTTAAAAGAACAACCACCTGATAGAGCTCTGTAGGATACCTGCGAGGATTCATGATCTGTGGCCTGTCTTTACAATGACCAGCATATGGACTGGCCAAGGAGGGCCACCAGTGGGTACTGCTTTAGGGAGCTAGAAATACACAACTGCAACCTGTGTCAGAACCTTTTGCCAAACTGAAAGAATATTTCAACAGCAAGATGCAAGGAGGGCAGGAACTACCTTCATATGGAGAATGCTGTGGAGACCTTAGTATTCTGAAGTGTTCCTATGCCTAAAGGAAGTCATCCCTGAAAGGGAAGGCTGCCAGCTCCACTGCATAGTGTCCCAAGGAATGACTTCAAATAATGATAATGATGATGATAATAATAATAATACATGATTTTCTGTTGCGGTATCACCTGGGTCCAGATTATTAAGCTTTATGCCTTAGTTTACACATCTGTAAAATGAATATAAAAACTAGCTGAATCCATACAGAGAGTAAGTATGATAATATAAATAAAATAACATGATAAAATATACTCAATAGGCTTCGAGTATCCATAATTTTCACAAGTCAAATATGTCAGGATAAGGATTATCCTTAACAGGTAATTTTTTTTAAGACTCAGTATCTTAATTGGTAAAAAGAGTATGAGACTATCCAACCTAGAGCAATGCTGGGAGAATAAAATAACAAAAAGTTTATAAAGCATTTAGTAGAATGGTTAATACATAAAAAGCTCTCAAACAATGTAATCTTCCCCTGTTTAGTTCTTTTTACTTACTCTAATATCACAAGTATTCTAAAAAAAATGCATACCAATATCATTTTATTATTCAGTAGTGGGGTAGATAACAGACATTATGTATCTATAAACTGGACTACATCACTGGCTATTATTAGAGGGGAAGACATTACTCTAATATTAAATTTTCACAGACATAGTGCAAGTATATTACAATCCAAATAATTATATTAAAGAACTTAATTTTAGTGGCCAATTTAAGGAAAATAGTCAGTAAGCTTGACACTTATCTCCATTAGGCCAAATTATGTTACAGATTACAAAAGGATGAAGTGTTGCAAAGTAAAATATTCTTTTGTCTTCTGTGATGATTGGGTTAGGGGAAGTCAAGGGATTCCACTCAAATGTAGAGGGTCCAGTGTTATATCCAAAATACATAAAATATGTTTATGTCTTTGGGAAAAATTAAATATATGTTGTGGAAAAACATGCAATGCTAATAAAATCAACATTCATGTACAGAATTGATAGGGATGGAGCTAGATTCTGTGGATGCATAAATCCATATAATTCAGGATCCTATTTAAGAAAACAAATAACCGGGATGCCTGGGTGGCTCAGTCGGTTGAGCATCTGTCTTTGGTTAAGGTTATGGTCCCAGGGTCCTGAGATCAGGTCCCACGTTGGGGGTCCTTGCTCAGAGGGGAGTCTACTTCTCCCTCTGCCTCTGCTGCCCCCCTGCTTATAGTCTCACACTCTCTTGCTTTCTCTCTCTGGTAAATAAATAAAATCTTAAAAAAAAAAAACAGCTTCTCTTATTAAAAAAAAAAAAAACAAGTTACAAATTCCTAAGGATTTGTATCAGTTTTCTATTAATACTATCACACATTCCCGCAAATTTAATAGTTTAACACAAGTGTAACATCCCACATTCTGGAGGTCAGAACCCAAAATGGGTCTCACCAGGGTAAAAATCAAGATGTCAGCAGGGCTGTTTTCTTTTCCGGAGGCTCTAGGGAAGATTTCATTTTCTTGTCTTCTCCAGCTTCTAGAAGGTGGCCCTCATTCCTTGGCTTGAAGACTGTTTTCTTTGTCTTCAAAGCAATGGCCAGTTGAGTCTTTATCAGCTCAGTCTGGCACCTTAATTCCATCTATAAAGTTAAGTCTCTTGTACCATGTGACATATTCACAGATTCCAGATATTATTATGTGAGTCTGTTTTGGAGGCTGTTGTTCTGTCTACTAGAGTATGAGATGAACATGTTGAATGAAAAAAAAAAAGTCCCACATCGTATCTTTGACTATTTTCAGATCAAGTCCTTTTTCTTTGATTTTGGGGGCAATTGACCAGAAACATTTGTATAGAAATCCTTCTGCTTACACCTTGATTTTTCTCCTACCTGTAATATTCTACAACTCCTAACAATGTCCAGCACTTACACAGTACACGAAGCAGCCAACCCTAAAACTGAGCTCCTATAGCCTGTGGTTAATCTGCTTCTGAGAATTGATAAACATCACTGCAGGTACGATGCTTAATCTGAAAACGTATCCCCTCATAAAGTGTGTGACATGACAAATTAAATTATTATTGTTTCTTTCATGAAATCAGTATTATTGGATGAATATTGGCTTCCAGGATCAATAAGGTACTAAGATGCTTCCCAATTTAAGAGTAACTTTCTTCTGGTAAATCTTTCCTTCATTCATATCTTATTAGTTGATCATTTTTCACTTACTAAATTTAGGTTATAGGATTTTTTTTCAAGATGCATTTCTTTAATCAGTTAAAGTATGTATAATTGGCTACACATGGGAAATTAAAGTGGCATTTATATTTTAGAATACAAATCCATGTATTATGTTTAACATAAAAGAGAATGCCTATCATTTCTAACTCAAAATTGTAATTAAAAAAAAGCATCCCTTTGTTCTACCTTTAAAAGAAAGGCCTCTCATCTAGTATGGTTGCCCATAATGATTTTTCTGGAATTCTAACCTTTGTCTCATAACTATTCTCTGGAAGTTTAGCAGTGTGGTGACTTCCTCAAGGCATTACTTCCTGATTGGGAGTGGGTCAATTTGTGGCTCCTTCTGCTTTTCTCTTTCAGACTTGGGAGATAGTTTTTGAAAAAAAAAAATTCAGATGTTATGCAGATCTTGGGAGCAAATGAAATAATATTATTTAATTTTATAAGAAAATAATAACAGCTGCCATCCTGTGAGTGTGATGTGGTTTGGCATGGTGAGGTTTGGAGCTGACAGCCAAGAAAAAATTCTTGAGATGTCTTTGGTGCAAAAAGGTGTTTTTATGAAAGCACAGAGAGAGGTGGGGCAGAAAGAGCTGCATTACAGGTGAGGAGTTGCTGATTGTATAAAATTTTCTATCCTGTTGAAGGGAAGGGTGATATTAGGGCTCCAGGAAATTGAGTTGATAGGTTTCTGGAAGTCCGCCTTTGATAAGATTGCCTATTTTCTTGTAAATCATTAAGACAGTTGCAAACTGATGGAGAGTCCTGCCCTGCATGACTGTGATCTCTCTCAGTTAACTATTTGTTATTCCCTTCCCTTTTTTCAAAGGCAGCAGGGAATATCACCACGGAGGGGGCAGGTAGTTGCTGGGAGTTAGCTTGTGCTTTGCCCTCAGCTGGTCTTCTGTTTCCTCATCAAGTGCGTGGCCCATGCCAGGCTAAGCATTCATGTTCCTTGTCTTGTTTGGTCCCGGTAACAACGCTGCAGAAAGGTATCATTATCCCTATTTTTTTTTTCATGAAGACTTTTAAGGGGAAATAATCATTCATGGTTCTCATGTCAGAAAAGGTAACTTGAATGGGATAGGGAGAAAGAAAGCCCTCTGTTTACTAAGAAGCATCTCCAAACCAGCAGGTTGCTTGGCGGCAACCCCTGTCAAGTGCTGGATTGGATCTGATGGAGGCTCACCACTCCTGTTTGGATGAGAAGTACTGGCAGTTGAGCATGAGAAATTTGAAAATGTGCTAACATCTGAAATGACTATTGCTGTTACTGTTATTATTATTTGTTTCCTCTCACCTGGTTACAGCTCTAAAGGAAAGCTGGCATTCAGAGACAGTACAAAACTGTTCAAGTTCTTTCACATTACAGGTTCCATTCTTAACTGCATGGAATCTAGAATCTTTTTCTTTTTAATCCTCAAGTCAATATAAATTTGTCTTTTGCTGACCTACTTTACTTCCATCTGGTTCCAAAACTACCTGCAGAATGTTCCCCAGTCTCTTTCCCCTACCAAAGAAAGCTCTACACTTGGGAAGAGGACTCCTCCTCCATCTAGATGTTGAAAGGAAGCAAAAGTTACCATCCAAGATGTGCCTCTTTGGCCTGTGGATTATTTCAAGCCGGTTATTTTTAAGAAACTGCAAACATAAGAGATGGTCTGAAAACCAAATATAAATTACCCTTTTATGAGAATTGTTTGCATTTATGAGGGATATCTCCATTTGTAAGAGTTCCAAGAGGAGGCTGACTCTAAGTCTCTAGAAGATTGTTATCAGTGGAGAAGACAGGGCTTAACTCTGCTTAACAACCTTACTTTTGCTTCCTGGTAACTTCCCTTAATTGACTCCCTATTCCAACACCTTTTGTCTCTAGCAGGAGATGGTATTAAAGAGATTGGTTCATCATTTCAGGGAGTCAACTCTGGGCCTCCCCCACGAGGACTACAGGAGGTACCTTGTTACTAAAGTTTTGTTTGTTTTTCTTCCTGTTAATCTGTTTTATATCAATTTAATTATTAGACCACCCAAAAAACCTGAAGGGGGGAAGGAAAAACTTTTCTGCCCCTATAATGTCATATCACTGACGACTTTATGAAAACACTGAAAAATGTTCTAACAAACCTCTAGAATCGAAACAAGATGTGGGAATATATGATGTGTGTGTAAATCCCCTTGGGGATTACCCAAAAACATCCTGCCACCTGGTGGCCGTACACTTGCTATCGAACAAAGTAAAGTGAAAATAGAAAAAAGACCGGACTGGGTTTGTGAGAAAACTTGGAAGACTCCTACAGCCAGAATTTCACTGTCCAACACACGTGGAAAGCAGGTTTTCCTACTGTAAGTGAAGAATTCCAAAGCTGGCTCTTTCCAGAGTGCAGTAGAGAAATACAACAGAAGACAGAAAAGTGTTCACAGAAATTTGATACATAGTTGCTGAAAAGAACCCTAGACATCCTTCTTTTACAGATACAGGGTTTGGGGTCCACATAAAGTGACTCATCTTACTCAGAACCAGAACCCAGTTTCTCATCAGGAAACAGTACCACAGTGCATCCTATAGGGTTCTACCTTGTAGGGTAGGCTGCTTAGCTTGTGTGGTTATTTAGCATAAAGTACTATGTCTCTGTGCAGATGCAGAATTGATGTTATAGCATAAATACTGCCTGCTGCCATATTATATACCTGCTGTTAATTAAAAGGGGAACAATGGGTAAACTGCAAGAAATCACTTAGAATCTGTAAAAATAGAATCAATAGATCCAGCTGAAATATAATGAGCTCAAAATTACTGGAAAAACAGAGTTGGGGGAAATCCAAGTACAATATATTTTTAAGTGATTATTCTTATAATCCCATATTTAATAACATGCAATGAAGCCTTTTGCTTCCATTTAACATAAGGTTGTAAAAGATTTGGCTCGTAAAAGTAGTAAGATGAGGAAATGAAAGGGAACGAAAGAGAAACTCTTTGTTTTTTAAAGGCATTCTTTTGTTTTTCTCTCTGGTTGTGAATCTGTCCCCTGAACTCATTGCTGCCTCGTTTAATGTTTTTTTCTGAGTTCCCAAATGTCTCACTTGGAACTTTCCTTCATATTTAAAAACAAACGGAGATGCTGCTTAATTCATTTTGCTTTCCAGGGAGTAAAGGAAATAAAAATTAAAAGTGGTTTCACCACTGGTAAAGAACGCTACAATGCAGAGATTTCAAAGGCAATATTACAGAAAAATGTATTTATGTCTTCTGTTCATCTAAAACACCTCCCCTCTTCTGATTCAAATGGCAATATTCTAAAAACTGCAATTACACTGACCCACAATTGGTAATGTACTTTGCAAAATTTAAAAAACAGCTAAAGAGCAGGCCAAGCAAAACAAAACAAAACAAAACAAAAAAATGCTGAATACAGATTGGAAATGTATTAAGTCCTATTGAAAAGAGAGTCCATTTTTCCTACGATTCTAAGTTCTTCAAGGATTGGAGCCCTGTTTATCTTACTTACCTGCATGGTCTACTGTTTAGTAAAATGCCTGCTATGTATTGGATGCTTATTAAATAGTTGCTCAATTTATTTTGATTTAATTGCAATTTCTAGCTCCATGTGAGCCAATTACCTTCCCTACCTAAAGCCTTTGATGAGGAATCTCAGAGATAAATGTGGATCTCTGATAGGAGCAGAAGCAGGAGGTGTGGTGGGAACCAGACTGTATGGGTTGAATTCTGGTTTACATTGGACTAGCAATGAGTCAGTGGGCGAGTTACTTAATTTCTATAGTCTACAGTCTATCTTATGTAATACTAAAGACAATAGTAATATGTGACTCACAAGACTTTCAAAATTAAATTTTATTAACTCTGTGTAAAGGATTAGGCAGAGTTTCTTCCAGAACCAAGCACTCATGCAACAAAGAACTATAACTT
>CM052800.1:19184337-19207531 GCA_028533885.1 Nasua narica | reverse complement strand
CCCCCCCCCCCCCCCCCCCCCCCCCGTCATCACCTCATCCTCTCTTCCTTCTGCCACTCGCTTATGGAGATCCTTATGTTGACATTGGGTGCACCCAAATAAACCAGGATAACATCCCTATCTCAAGATCCTTAACTTAATCGCAGTTGCAAACTCCCTTTTATCAGATAAGATAACATATTCATGGGTTCTGGGAATTCAAACATTGACATCTTTGGGGTACTTATTCAACTGTGGGGACCAGGAGGAGGCAGCTCCAAGATGGGCCACTTTGGAATGAACATTATTTTGAGTTAAAAGCAATCAAAACCCAGAAGATACAGATAAAGTTCTTTACCTTCCCCTCAACTGCCTGCCTGTACCTGGTAGAAAACTAAACAAAGATTCCTCTTTACCTGAGAAACTCATCTACATAGTATCTTTTTTTTCCCAAACATCTTTCACTTTCCTGCTAATGGACTTTCTCCTTTTCTTAGCCTCAGACCCCTATCCCTCTCCTTAACACTTCCTCATTGTCTTTGGTATTTCCATGTCTGTGTAAATCCCTGTGTGTACGATATCAAATTTGATTTTCCTCTGTTAATCTGTCTCATGTCAATTTGATTCTTAAGGACAGAGGAAATATTTTCTCCTCCAACATACCCTACCATCTATACCAACATAACAAATCTCTTACAATTCAGAGACTTAGAATTTTATGAATCTGTGAATTCACTATACTAGTTGTTCTGTTCACAATCACCTAACTAGAAAGTTTTTGTTTATTTGTGGGTTTTATGTGTTTGTTAAACTGAATATAGTCAAATCTTGGGAAATGTGGGGATTTTGTTGGTAGATCTGAGATGGGACAGAGGGGGTCCTAGGATTTTGCATTTATAAAACCTCCATGAATTATTTTGACTTTATTCAGCTTTTCTTCAATAAATATTAATGTTTTAGTAGCTTACGAATTTAAAATATCTAAGCACATTTTATATTGGAAAACTAAATAAAAATTTAATAGACTTGACAAAGGAAATATTTCTTTCTTAAATTGCAAAAATTGCCACAAATAAAATATTAAAAAGACTCATTTGAGCATGAGATGAGGAAACAAAAACATAAAAGGGATCTGTTACCAACAGAAAGAATATTTGTTCACGTTTGTGTTTAGTATTGTTTATTTACTTTGTTTGTTTATCTTAAGTGACGGAATTTGGCACATTTGAAAATTCTTTTCTCCCCTCAACACCTAAGATGGCTAGTATTCTGTGTTATCTTGATTGGCCCATTTTTCTCCTATGTCTGTCTAAACTGGCAAGCAACCTTGATTCTGCCTACTGAGTCAGTATAGATGAGAACGTTAATTTGTTTGAAGACGTTTATGTCACCATCACTCTAAGTTCTTAAGATGTCAGTGTGTTCTTAAGATGTAAACATTCTGGGTCATTCTAGTCTCACTTTGGTCCCTTAAAGCACTGTCCACGTGATACATTCCACACACAGACAAGGAGCCAAATCTGCTGTTTACATAATGAAGAAAACAATTAAAATGGAAGAAGGATGGGGCTGGGACAGAAATGACCCCAGGTCCGGTTCAATCCGACCACCTATCAGCTCTTAGATCCCTGGAAAATGCACTCACCCTCTTAACGTTTCATTTCCTTCAGACGTTAAATGTAGAGTATTTCCTAGACAGTTTCTGAAGTCATTTACATTTGTGAAGTTTTTATTAGAACCTGATTTTAAATATAAGTCCAGACACCACAACAAAACCTCTATTAAGTAAAGGCGTGGTGTTTATAATATGCTAGATAATGTTTGGAGTGTTTCGTGATGTTAACTTTCAGAATCTCACAGAATCCTATGAGATAGGCATTGCTATTACCCTCATTTTACAGATAAGGGAACCGGAGCACAGAGGTCTCTGTGTCACCCAAGATCACAGAGCTTGGATTTGAGCCTTGCAACTCTGGCTCCAAAGTTCTTACCTCTTTTATTCTGACACACTGCAGTATTTTTCAAACTTCTGTGTATATAAAAATAATAAGCAATGATCATTTAGGATCACAAAAACTGCAGCAGTGGAACGCTAATATAATTTTATCTTTACCATTATATATAACCCTACATACTCTTACATTTTTAATTTGATGGATTTTATTCTTATGCCTATAAATATCATCCTTTTCTGTTCTGTTGCCCATAAGTTTATCAGCAAAGTTATTACTTAAGTTTCAGTTTCCTTCCTGGGAAAATGATTGAAAAGTCACCTTAATAATATGACGTATGATACAAATACTAAGTAATAACAATCAAGAGAAGTCTGTTAAACCTAACTTGAGTAGACACAATGTTTCTGCTGTGCACCAGCAATTTTATTGCTTCGATTAAAATCTTTTTGTGGTTAGAGATAACTTCTGAGTACTGAATGAGTAAATGGAGTTAAAGCAGGCAATAGTATCCTCATTAAAATAAGAGAACTAAAGGTCAGAATGTTTGAATATTCTATCATTGCAGCAGATGTAGTACATGATAAGGCCGAATCTAAACCTATGGCAATTATGTTTTGGAATAGTGTTATCTCCACAATGCCACATCTGACCAGCCAGCAAACTTGGAGGAGCTTTGCACCTATCACTCAATAAAGAACCAACTGACAAATTCATTGACATGAAAAAAGATAATCTATTCTCTCTGGACAATGAAATACTAGATCATTTGTATAAACTGATTCACTGGCATTCTCCCAGGCTTAAGTGGTTACATCATTTCTTTATCTGTATAAAACCAATGGATGCGCCAGTTCTTGAGTGATAATGTCCTTCTTAAACCAATCTTAAGGAAGTTTTGTAATATCACCAAATTAACTTGGTAAATTCAATTTTTATGCAGTGTTTTTAAATCTGCTTTTTAAAAATTTCCATACAGTTTACTTCTTATTGTATTACTTCCATCTATAATCTGACACCAATATTTACTCTACTTTTGAAGAAGAAGAACATCTCTTTTTACTCATACTTAAGAATTTAAATACCATTTTCTTGAAAACACTTTCCTTACCTCATCATACATTATTATCTAGAATTTCGTTTACATTTTTGGTATCTATGTCCATCACTAGGCTTTTGACTCTGTATATATTGTCTTAGTTTTGTTCACCAATGTAGCCCTGCTGCCAAACCCTGAAAGAGGATAGTACATAGAAACACCGACCCTGTTTTATATGCCCCTTGCTTGATTGTTGGTTAGGATTAGAATGCATGCATGTATGTTAGTTTTCCACATTCTTTTAGGGTAGAGGCTATCTCTCTCATGTACATTTTCTCTGTCCCTTCCTGCAGTGCATTTAAGCAATCTCTGTCCTTAACAAAGTGGCTTATCATTTTGTGTGGGCAAATTCAGTTAACAAAGGGTAGAATTTTAAAGTACTATAATATAATTCTCTCCTCCAATCCAGCTCTTTCAATAACATAGCTGCCATTTCAATATTCACCTGGCAATTTATGTGTCTACATTTTCAAATTTGTGCAAAGTGCAGAAGAAAGGAAAGACCCTATTTGTTATTTATTGGGACCCTAAAATTTCAATATACTGGTACATTGGCCAGGAACCTTGAATGAACCAGCGATGGGTTGGTATTACATGGAACAAAATAGCATGTAGATAAATTGATGCTTCAAGTGTGGCTCTGGTCCTTGGCCTTTTAGGGTCACAGTGGCTTATCACAGCAACTTATTCCAGCATGTGTCTATGTGTTTAAGCAGCTATTTTATAAGTAGCATAGCACTTATAAGCACACCTCACTCTGACCTTTGTAGCTAACCTTGACCGATGCTGATACAGTTTTGACCTAAGCAGGTGTGAATGAGATAGGGATTAGATTAACAGAGAAAAGAAAATCATTTAGTTCCAGTTAAGTCTCCCTCAATGATACAGGCTTCTCAGGCATTGAGGGGTGAAATGATTTTTGTTCCTTGCAGTGTTTCTCACCATCAGCTGGGGCTTCCATCTGCAAAGGCAGTTAATATCTATATGGGCTACACTATGAATAGGTGAAAGTTTTAGCCTTTTATTGTCAATGTTTGACAATAATAGAGGCTATTAGTTTAGCTACTTCCAATTCCTTCCCCTTGGCACACTTGAAAGGGCATCCGATTCCAAAAAGTAAACATGAGACATGCCAAGTGGCTAATCTTTTGGATTCATGTGGCATATTCACAGTCTCTGAGAGCCATCTCCTACCACATAGTTTCAAAATGACTCCGATTTGGTCATTGAATGGGCTGTGATCATGGCATAACATCTCTAATATCCAGACCAGTTTTACTCAGAAGAGGATGGTGGATTTTATTAATCAAAAAATAAGGAAGAATAGAGAAAGAAGCATATTATGTTGGAAAAGGCTTTTTACTTGAACCTAGGTTTAAAAATTATTGAAGGATATTATTTCAAAGTTAAAACTCAAAATTCAGCAAAGAAATGTTATGCCTGCACTCATCTTAGAAATAAGATCATATAGACAATTTGAAAAAAAAAAGAAAAATATACATGTTTTAAATGATTTTGTTTCAAATGTTTTAAGTGATTATGGCTCAGAAAATGGTTTTACCTCTGGACAGAGCAAAAGAATAATTTTCAAGGGATGAAGAAAGGAACTTACCTAAGACCTTGAGATCTTTACTACAAAATCAGAACTAAATGAAAGGGAAATGAGCTACATTTACACCAAATGCTCTTCCTCTGGTAATGGTAAAACTTCTCAGCAGTGAACTGGAGTGATTTCCTTGGAAGAAACTCATATACAAGAAAGCACTGAGAAACATCATCTCATAACAGCAGATGGGAAGCCTGTAGCGATGGTAGTTAGGAAACCATTCATGAAGATTGGGAGGGCCATACAAAGCAGTTACAGATTATTTGAACATTTGAGAGGGAAAAATTAAAGAGATCACAAAATATTTTAAGCTTTTTCAGATATTTTTAAGATTATTGTGGTAGTTGAAAATATAGATATTGGCCCCTTCCCCCAAAAAAGTTCATTCAATATAATTTTGGGGCATTCTTTGCTAGGTACTTCTCTTTTTTCTGGGATATGAAGGGAACAGAGACCAAAAATCCCTATATCCACACAGCATACATCTTAGATAGAGAGATAGGAAAAGAAATAAATGAGTGCATAGCATGACCATGACAAGTAATAAGGAAAAGAAGAGAGCATGATAAGCGAAATAAGTCAGTCAGAGAAAGACAATTATCACATGATCGCTCTGATATGAAGAATTTGAGAGGCAGGGCAGAGGGTTATGGGGGGGTGGGGAAGAGAAATGAAACAAGATGGGATGGGGAAGGAGACAAACCATGAGACTCCTAAACTCACGAAACAAACTAAGGGTTGCTGGGAGGTGGAGGTGGGGGTAGGGATATGGACATGGGGGAGGGTATGTGCTATAGCAAATGCTGTGAAATGTGTAAGTCTGATGATTCACAGACATGTACCCTGGGGCAAATAATACATTATATGTTAATATTAAATAAATAAATAAATAAACAAACAAACAAATAAATAAATAAATAAAAAGAGAGCATGGAAGAATAGGCAATGTCCACTGAGGAAAAACTTAGTGACCAAAGAAGGCCTTATTAATGAAAATAAGACTCAAAGGGAAGCAAAAAGTATGTGAAAACAAACAAACGAACAAACAAAAAGGTGGAGAGGAACCAGATGGTACAATAACACAGTAGCACCTAGCATTATATCTCTTACTAGGGAACCTGACAATATGAAATCTCAAGCGATATGTAAGAGAAGGAAAAGTTTGGACCTCAGCAAGGAAGAAAAGTTGAAAAGAGTGAATAAAACACAATAAGCAGTGTTTACCCTACATGTTACAGAAGAGGACAAAAATCAATTTAGGGAGCAGATAACAATGTTCAAAACTCAGCAGGATATAACACTATAGGCACAATTCATGGATGAAATAATTGATAAACTGGACTTCATTAAAATTAAGAATATCTGCTCTGTGAAAGGCAATGTTGAGAGAATGAGAAGACAAGCCACAGACTGGGAGAAAACATTTGTCTCCGACAAAAGATTGTGATCCAAAACATACAAAGAACTCTTAAAAATCAACAATAAGAAAATAAATAACCCAATTTAAAGAAAAAAAAAATGGGTTAAAGACCTTAACAGACAGCTCACCAAAGAAGACATACATACGATTGGCAAATGAGCAAATGAAAAGATGCTCCACATCATCAGGGAAATGCAAATTAAAACAACAATGAGGTATCACTACACACTATTAGAATGGACAAAATCCAGAACACTGACAATACCAAAGGATGCTGGGAAGAATGTGGAGCAATGGGAACCATAGGCCCTCTGTAAGACAGTTTGGTGATTTCTTACAAAAATAAGTATGATCTTGTCATGTAATCCAGCAATCATGCTCCCTGGTATTTATCCATAGGAGTTGAAAACATGTCCACACAAAAACCTACATGCTTTTGTCTATGGTAGTTGTATTCATATTTGCCAAAACTTGAAAGTTACCAAGATATCTTTCAGTAGATGAATGGATAAATAAAGTGTGGTACATCCAGACAATAAAATGTTAAGCAGTGCTGAAAAAAATGGCTATCAAGCCATGAAAATACATGAGAGATCTTTTTTTTCTTTTTTTTTTTTAAGATTTTTTTTTATTTATTCATCTAACAGAGAGAGAACACAAGCAGGCAGAGAGGCAGGCAGAAGCAGAGAGAGAGGAGCAGGTTCCCTGCCGAGCAAGGAGCCCGATGCGGGACTCGATCCCAGGACGCTGGGATCATGACCTGAGCCGAAGGCAGCTGCTCAACCAACTGAGCCACCCAGGCGTCCCTACATGAGAGATCTTAAATACATATTACTAAGTGAAAGAATCCAATCTGAAAATGCTACACTCTATGATTCCAACTATACGACATTCCAGAAGAGGTAAAACTATGGAGACAGTAAAGAACAGTGGCTGTCAGGGATCAGGGTGGAGGGATAAATGGGTGGGACACAAAGGATTTTTAGGACTACAAAACTATTTTGTATGATACTATAATGATGGATACATATCATTATAGATTTTTCCAAATCTATGGAATTACAACACTAAGAGTGAACTCTGTTATAAACTATGGACTATAGGTGGTAATGATGTATCAATGTAAGTTCATTAGTTGTAACAAATGCCCCACTCTGGCGGGGGATGGTGATAAAAACAGAGGCTATGCATGTGTTGGGTCAGGGTATATATGGGAAATCTTTGTACCTTGTCCCCAATTTTGTGGTGAACCTATAACTGCTTTTAAAAAATTAAGTCTTGGGCGCCCGGGTGGCTCAGTTGGTTGAGCAACTGCCTTCCGCTCAGGTCATGATCCTTGAGTTCGGGGATCGAGTCCCACATCGGGCTCTCAGCTCCGCGGGGAGTCTGCTTCTCCTTCTAACCTTCTCTCCTCTCATGCTGTCTCTCACTTTCTCTGTCTCTCAAATGAATAAATAAAATCTTTAAAAAATAAAATTAAGTCTTAATAACAATAATAATAAACTTAAATAAAAAATTTTCAGTACTCATTGGTGTATTATTAAAGATAAAGAATCATTCTAAAAAAGAGAAACAGGAAGAGATCAAAGTATTTGAGGAGTAACCTATCATAACAAAAAAAGATAAAGCAGCAGAAAGGTTGCATTTTGTCATCGAATAAAAAAAATTATTCCAATTCTGAAAAAAAAAAAAATCCAAAGCAGAGTATAGGCAACTTTTGGGGTGAATGTATGTGGGAAGGTCTTAGCATTTACTAGGTCTCCAGGGGCTCACCTTCTAAAGTTTCAGCAATGAGGGCAGAGATCTTCTGCTGCTGATACTGCCAATGAAACAAATGTGGGGAGGGAGAGTATTGTGGGAATCTGTGGGAGGGTTCTTAATAGGTTTCAAATAATGGAGAATAGGGAAAAAGGAACCAGTTGAGAAACACCTTCTCTAAAGGTTGAGGCTTTGGGACTAGTGCAGTGAAATCTGTGTGGCCTATTAATTTTTTGAACTTTTAAAAACCAGGGCACATGGAAAACCGAGTAAAAGTATTTGGAATGCAGAAATCTTGAAAGAACCTTAGTCTTTCCTATAAATGGAAAGCTATAGCAGCTATGGGAGCCTCTACTCCTCTAGACATTGGACCATTCTCTATCTGACTGTGACAGAGAAAGGAACTGATGAGGAAAATAACAATAACAACAAAAACAAATAATCTTTTAGACTCTAATTTCTTTGGAGTTTAACTTAAAATTTTTTGTTCAATTTTAACTTAAAACAGGATGGGGGCTTTCTGAGGTTTTGACTTCTTATGAATTTAATAATATAGGCAGTACTCAAATTTTAATTGATAACATATAAAAATTATATTACCTGGAACAATTGTGTACTGTCATTTGCATACATCATTATGCCTTCTGCCCAATATAATGGATAACTCAACTGGTCATGTTTTAGGTAAAATGTGGAATAGGAAGTGAATTACTTGGAAGATTGCAGTTTGGATTAGGAATTATTTTAATTTGCAGTCTTCATTTCTTAGCTTTCTGGGACCCAAGTTAACTGTGTGATAGAGGTCCAAGAAGATGAATACAGTTGATAGTGTGGGATGTTCTCATGAGGTAGGAACAGAGCTGTTTTCAAAAACTGTTGGTCCTTCTAGAGAGGGCTGCCACAGCTTTAGTTGACCAGAACATTTGTTTTTGAAGCAAAAAGAGCCAAGGGCACACAATCTAAGAAAGGAACATTCTCTGTTACCATGGTAGGGCTTCTTCCCTTAATGTCACACATGCTATTGACCGTATTCAGTCATTCAAAGGATGGTGAGAAAGAGAGAAGGAAACAGTGTCCATGGGCATGCTTGGATGAATTTCCTCTCTGTAGAGTCTGTGAATAGGAAGCTGAGAATTGCTAACAGAGATCCAGTACTCCTTCCCCAACCTCATGCTCCTTGCTGAAACCTGACGTGTTGATCTCCACTTGACAGACAACTGGCAGAGACCTATTCCAAAATCTCACAGTGAGCCTCTGAGGATGGCATCAAGTACCCTCATGCTAAAGATTAGGAGACCATTACTCAGAATTAAACACTACCCCAGAAACACACAGTGATAAGAAAGAACTCAAAAGGGATCTGTTTCACTTAAAAGCATCTGCTGTTCCCTCAAGAAGTCGCTCTTGTTTTCTTCCCTGACCATATCTCCCACAACTTAACCTCAAGCATCTTTTTTTCCCTCTGTCATACCATACTGATTAATGTTCAAAAATACTGTATTTTCTCTCAGTTCCCCATACCTTTTCACGCACTGCCTCTCCCACCTTTTAACTTAGATTACTCCTACTTCAGCTCTTCACCAGCTCTGGTCTGATTTTATTCTGAAAGTCCTCTACCTCCCTACAGATGCCCTCCCTCATGAATGAATGCTGACATCTCTTATGATAGCACTTAAGGCATTGACACATGGTAAGTTTCTGATTATAGGTCTACCCACTCTCCTAGCTGTATCTGAACATATTCCTGCACTAGCAGAGTTCTGGGCATATAGTAATCATTTGGAGTTTGTAAAACAAAGCTTTTTCTCATCCTTCAGCCTTTTGACTCTAATGAATTACTCATAAAACTTATCCCAATTGATCCAACATTTAATAGCACTGAAGAGTTTAGAATCACCTGCACACATGAGGGAACACTGAGACTCCTTCTACCTAATTTTAGATAATCAGACTAACCAAGGAGTCTCAACTTGGATGCCTGAGGGACTATTCTTTTCATACTTTACTCTTTCACTCATCATCAAAAAGAGGGAAGTGAAAAAAAAAAAGAGGGAAGTGTAAGATCCATGACAAAACATCTCTCCCTTTCTGACAGTTGCTCCAAAAAGAAATATTCCTCCCTTGAGTCGAAATTGCAAATATGTATCCTTATCTTTATTGGCCATCTCTTTTTAAAAATGATTAGTCAAACATGATATTCTCCTAAAGCACGAGTTTGTCTTTACCCAATAAATAGATTTGTTTATCTGTCAGTGCTCTTTATTTGGGAATTCACCAATTGGCCCACTATATCCTGTGTTAATCAGGGAGCCTATGAGAATGTATGAAACATTTCAGAGAACTCAATTTCCATATTGCAGTGGAGAGAAGTGCCTGCTGTCCTCGAAGAGTTAATGAGCTTCTCTCAGCATCTGCTTTATATCTAGAGTGACTTAATCACCAAGCAAGATCTGGTTTAGAGTTTGGAAATGTTTCAAGGTAGATCATCTCTTTGCATATTTGGGAAGTATATTCCACGGCATGACATACAGTTTGTCAAATTGTGTTCATTTGTGAGAAAGCAGTCCTGAAGTTCGACCTCCTTACCAAAGTTTCTCTTCTGTGATTTCTGAGATTTAAGAAAGGTTTCAAGACCAAGTGCTGTCACTTACATGTAATACTGCACCAGCCACTGGCAATAAATCATACTTGTAACAGTTTGAGGTGCATTTACTCACAGATGATACACATTTTACAATTCATGGCCAGCTTTACAACTCATCTGATTTGAAGTAGGTCACAAAGAAGTGTTAGCATTTCAAAATTCTATCTGGTATGTATTTTTTTCTACCAGGAAATTTGGCTATTTTTAGCACTGGAGGGGACTTTTGGGATGATCTCATGCGATCCCTTCATTTTATAGATTAAGAACCTGAGACCCAGGAAGGTTAATTGATTTTCCCAAAGTCCCAGAGCTAGTTAGTGGCAGAGCCAACACCAAGAGCCCATCTTTTTCCAGTCTCAAAGGCTCTCTTTCCACTATACCCAGCTGCCTCCAGTCTCTGGCTATGCAAACCAGGCTTCTGAAGTGCATTATTAAAGGATTATCTGTTCCACCCTTAGTGACTAGGTCAGCAATAAGATTATTAAATTTTTATCTTATGCAGAGCTCTCCAACCTGGAAGATTCTCATCTGCCAGGCTTTAACTGCCAAAAATATGCACAGGAAAGTAATGACACGTTGAATTAGACACTGAAAGCCATTAGCTGGGCAATCCCTGGTACAATCTACAGCCAAATTGCGTCATTTTTTTTTTTTTGCTTTTTTTGTTTGTTTTTTTTTTTTAAAAAAAACATTTCTTCTTTCCACTTATGCATCCATGAAAACCTGCACACACATAGCCTGGTCTGAACTTGCACAGATCTGGCTCCTGCAAGTGCCCACACTCTGACATCTGCCTAAATGCCAAATGAATCTGCCCAATGATAATGAATACAAAATGAATTAATAATGATATGTGAATCATGAATACAATTTACAGTTCCTCAGACAAAATAGTGTCTTTTTTAGCAAGCACCTGCATAAATGACCTCCTGCAGATCCATCACAACCTCTCGGGCTGTCTTCTGGCACACCACCGCCATCTACTGTCACTGCCTAGAATGGCAGCCTTCCTCAAAGCTTGTATCCTGAGTTTGCTGGGCTCTCCTCCAGTGCCCGCTTTTTCTCGTTACCAAACATGTATTTGTTTATATTTGTTTTAAAAGTCTTTGGCTTTTCGAGGGGGTCTCATTCTTATTTCATCTACTTTTTTTTTTTAAAACACATAACTTGAAACTCCTCGAGGCAAAAATATTTGAGAACTTGTTCTATCATGCCGCACAATCTAAGCACTGTATAATCCCATCCTGAACGCAAAGCAGTTCTCTTAAAATAAATAAATGAATAACAATGTTTTTATTTCTCTCTCTACCTTAACTTTACCTTCTTGATGGGAGTCCACTAGCTTATCAAACACTCTGAGGCTGTCAATATTTTCCCTCACAATATTCACAAAATATTGTGATCACGAAATATTGTAATCACGAAAATTCCACAGACGGACATCATTAAAATTATGGTAGTTCTCCTTTCTCTGCTTATATATCCCAAAACCCTCAGAGGATGCCTGAAAGTGCAAATAGTTCTGAACCCTGTATATGATTTTCTTTCCCTATCTATATATACCTATGGCAGAGTTTAATTTGTAAATTAGGCAGAGTAAGATATTAATAACTACTAATAAAATAGAACAATTATAACTATATACGATAAGCGAAAGTTATGTAAATGTGTTCTGTCTCTCTCAAAATACCTCATTGGGCTGTACTCACCCTTTTTCTTGTGATGAGGTAAAATGATAAAATGCCCAGGTGATGAGTTGAAGTGAGGTGAATGGTGTGGCATTCTGATGTAGAGTTAGTCTACTATTGGCCTTCTGAAGATTCATCGGAGGAGGATCATGTGCTTCTAATGGGGTTGACCCTGGAAAACAACTGGGGATAAAGGGGGCACCCACTGTGTAAGGAATACTGCAAGTATCACTTCCGCCCTGCAGTAAACATCTGCTGTTTTCCCCCCACTTCCTCCTTTCTGCCCCTAGCATCTATTCTTTAACTATATCTGAATTCTCCTGTTGGAACAAGGGGAGGTTAAGAAATGATTTATTTTTCAAAAAGATCTTTTTGGCTTCTCTGGAGACAAGAGCATAGGGGAAGTATGTGAGGAAGGAGAAGAGTTAGGAGGGCTATTGTGGCAATTGAGATGAGAGACGACTGGGGCATCAACCAGCACAGTGCTGGTGAAGGAGTGAGAAGTGACAGAATCTGAGATATATTTTGAAGGTAGGGTTAATAGCCATTACTGATAAATTAGATTTGATATAACAGCGAAAGAGAAGATTTGAACCTGAAATCTCGATTTTTGTTCTGAACAACTTATTTGAAGAAGAAACCAGGAATTCTGTTTTTGACAATTTGAGATTCCTACTTGACATTCAAACAGAACTGTCTGGTGGTAGGAGTCTGTATGGCATGCTGATTTACTTCTGGAAAGTTACTCTTTCCTATTCTGTGTAGTCCAGCTAGGACTATACATAAGGACTTCTTTTTCTTCTTCTTCTTCTTCTTTTAAGATTTGTTTATTATTTGAGAGAGAGAGAGCAGGGGAGGAGGGGCTGAGGAAGAAGGAGAAAGAGAATTTTAAGCAGACTCCCCACTGAGCACAGAGCCTGGTACAGGCTCTCATGACTGGGAAACCATGACCTGAGCTGAAACCAAGAGTTGGACACTTAACCAACTGAGCCACCCAGGTACCCCAATAAATAAGGAGTTCCATTTCTGTCTATAGAGTTATAATAATAGAGTTGTAGACAGATTTGCTATGCTTGAAACAAAAAAAAAAAAACAAAAAAAAAAACTAAATAAAAAAGTGAAACTGTCAGTTTCCTTCAAGGAAAGTTCAGAAAAACTATGTAACTCTTCACCCAGTGCTCTAGTTCATATGAAGGAAGTGATTTTGGAAACAAACCCCTCTGCCATCTCTGAATTCTTCCTTATGCTTTGCATGCTCTGATTCTGATATGGAAAATTGAAATGAAAATGAAAACTAACATGATTGACTTTCTCCTCATCTGTGCCATGTAGGAATTTGACCCCAAATCTCTAAGGCCTTCCTGCTCTAACCTTCTGATTCTGTGATGGTGCATACCTAAAATAGACCATGTATAACTTTGTAACTAGGGCAACCTATTAAAACTTAGTCCATTCATTTTCCAGATTACAGTTTTCACAATCATGTCATCTTTAAAAGTATTTGCTAAGATTTAGGAAGAAAGAATGTCGTTGCCAAGTAACCAGACTCATAGAAAATATGAGTTAGGCAATACATAGCAGAAAATGAAAATACAAATTTCAGTATAAGTTCTTCAAAATCACCATCAAGAGTATGGTTTATGTGTCCAAATTCAAGTCTCCTTGGTAAGATAACAACTGTATTTGAATTTTCAAATCAAATGTTGAGATTAAATAAAAGGAGAAGAGCAGATCATAATGTCATCTCACATCTATAATCATATATTAACTGAATATTTCCACAGCAGTGTATTGAAAAAAACCTGACACTGGCCTTCCATTAAATCATTTACCAAATCTATAAAAAAGGAATAAATTATAAGAGGTATTGTGATGTGCATTGATTGAATAAAATCATTTAACACTAGAAAAGTCAGTGTATGCAGAAATAAACTTTTATAGGGAAAAGATGTAAGAGGTAATTCATTATAAGTAGAAAATATGACTAATTTTATCATATTTCCCATTTACTTTTGGCAAAATCACACAGTTCTGGAAATTTCACTTTGCCTTTCATAATATTTTTTACTGCCCCTAGCTACTTAATACATCCACTTTTCCTTCTTGTTTCTAAACTCTCTTCTACCTGTCCATCAAACCTCGATTCCACAGATCACAGCACAAATTTCATTTTTTTCTTCTTTTCTCCTAGACAAAAGGAGCCTCCTCATTTGATCCTTCTCACTGAAATAGAGAAAAGAGAATTTAATAGCTTTATCAAAATCTTTTATTTTATGTGTCAAAGTTATTCTATTCATACAATATATTTTGCAGTGCTGACAAAATTTTATACTATACACAAAATACTCCACGCAATTCTTCAGGGGTTTTGGCATTACCAATCTCCATTAATGTGGTTAAGATTTATGCCTAAGCATGGAAATGGTCATGCAAAGAAGGAACATTGTGAACCAAAACTCCCTGGCATAGAATCATTTCTTAGGTAACATGTAATCAAATTTTTTTCAATCTAGAATCAGATACCATATACAAACCCAAGTTAAAAATGCCTACGATGTATTTAAGAATAAATAATATACATTTTTCAAATGATTTTATGTTCTATGTTACATCTCAATTTTGCCACTATATATATTAAAGGAAAAAAAATGTAATACAGATCCCACCAAATTTCTTCAGCACAAAAAGGCAAGTATATGTTCGAGTCAGTGGGAAATACCACTATTTATCCCTTAAAATATACCCCCCTCACGTCATTGTAGTCAAGTGTTAGCTCAGCAAATGGTCATTGAGAATAAATATTACATTTCCTAGCATCTCTTGTAGCAAGTTATGTCTATATGATGAAGGTCCGGGCAAAGGCATGTAAAGAAAGTGGTAGATGAACATTCCAGACTGTGCCTTTAAAGGGAAAGTGTGTGGCCATGCATTTGCATTCCATTACTGGCTGCTGTGAATAAGTGATGGTGAACCATCGTGAACTCTGCAGAACCTTTGAAATGGGGGAGCAAAAAGATAGAAAGATCCTGGGTCACTGATGTCTTCATAAAGCAGTGCCACCCCACCAGTTCAACTTCTTTCTGAGCGCAAAATGAACTTGCTTAAGTGAATTTTATTTATTTTGGATCTCTGCTTCAGATGGCAATTTCATATCCCAAGAATACGATGTCTATTTCTGCAGGCAAAGGTGTACCTCCTCCAAATTCTGTTTACAGAAATGCTGTCAGAAGTTTGCCTTTCAAAGTGTAACGGGTGAATCTTTAACACTTGAATTTGCTGAATGAAGAGATAGCCAGCAGAGCTATTCTAGGGTGTTACATGATGACTCTTTTTATGATGTTAATGTATACCCTGGGCTACTCACTACAAAAAGGGACTATTACAGAAACTGGGTAAAATGACACTTTACTTGTCTCGCTGGAAAAATTAATTTTGATTTAAATTGCTCACAAAAAGAGCAATTATTTCATTATAGTTTCACACAAAGGTTTTTCATTACTTATCTATTGTGTACAAGGCCTATAGTTGTCTATATATTTAAGAGGGACAAATGCTTAGTTGAATCAAGGTAGATCCAGATTTCAAAATAACCCTAAAGTGTACTGGTTGTAAAATGCTGGGCAACTTATCTAACCTCACTAGGCCCCAATTTTGTCATATGTAAAAGAGGATAATGTTGGTTCCTAACTCTTAGGATTATGAGGATCGAACAAGACAAGAGCCCTTACAAAATGTATACATAGAGAAATCATTCATGGTATGTTCTCTAGTGTAATTGTTGATACTGCTGTTGTTACGATTATTGTATAGCATACATATAATATATACATACAGCATACAAAGTAACGAAACAGATCTTGTTATTTGAGGGATCTGTCAACTGGGAATGGAGATCAGATTGTTTCTCATTGGATATAAAACAAAGTTATAAATTTCACTCAAAATTCCCATAATGATTGTAAGCAAGCATTTATTACTGGCTAGGAATATTAGATTTATGAAGATTTAGTTTTATGAAGGGATAGCATTTTAATTGAATATTGAATGATAAGAAAGCTCCTCAAGGGGCACCTGGGTAGCTCAGGCGGTTAAGTGTCTGCCTTTGGCTCAGGTCATGATCCCAGGGTCTGGGATCCAGCCCACATTGGGCTCCCTGCTCAGCAGGAAGTCCCCTTGAAGATTTTTCTTCTTCCCTGCCCCTCCCCCAGGACACACAAGCTTGCTTTCTCTCAAATAAATAAATAAATCTTAAAACAAAACAAAATGTAGTTTAAAAAAGAAAGAAAGGGGGGCACCTGGGTGGCTCAGTCAGTTAAGCGTCTGCCTTAGGCTCAGGTTGTGATCCCAGGGTCCTGGAATCAAGCCCCACATCAGGCTCCTTGGTCAATGTGGACCCTGCTTCTCCCTCTGCCTGCAGCTGCCCCTGCTTATGCTCTCTCTCTCTCTCTCTCCCTCTCTCTCTCTCTATATATAGTGTTCTCTCTCTCAAATAAACAAATTAAAAAAAAACTTAAAAATAAACAAATAAAAGGGAGGGGCACCTGGGTGGCTCAGTTGGCTAGTCATCAGACTCTTGATCTCAGCTCTGGTCTTGATCTTAGGGTCCTCAGTCATGATCTCAGGGTCAGGAGATCAAGCTCTGCCACCCCCAACCACCAGCCCACTGCACAATAAATAAATAAATAAAATTTAGAAATAGAAAAGAAAGGGAGATTTAAAGAAGATACATAAAGTGACAAACAGTGAAAGTAAGTATTTCGTCACACCCAATCAGATCATCAGAAGTGAACTGAAGAACCAAAGCTAAATATCCTTCCCTTGTTCCTACAGCCAAGTTAAAAAGAAAACCAGAAGCCATCAGCTTCCTAGACATCACATAAAAAGTGGCGTACAGACATCACTGGAATAAATTCGAACTAATGCATAGGTAGCCTAGATTTCTACACCTGATTTATATGGAATATAATTTATAGCTACATAAATACAAATTGGTCTCCTTCCCAGTGAAGTAGATTGAGCATTTGGTGGTTGATTAAAAACAAACATTTTGTGAGCCACAAACAATTTCTGTGGAATAACAGCAAATCTTACTCTACAACCACAGATTGGTCTCCAATTTTGAGATAAGGAGTCTGGATCTCCTGAAAAATACTCCAAGGCAGTTGAAATTCTGAAAACAGAGAATATATGGCATAATGTTATTTCAGGACCATAGGATTTATTTCATTATCTGCATCTTGTGCTTTTTAATGTGCCTCCCAAGAACTTGTATGGTTAGGAAAATTATAAAAGAAAACCGAAGCAAGAAACACAGGGATTTGGGAATAATTTGGTCAATGTGGAAGATAGAAAAAAATAACTCAAAAATAATTTCACTTGTACTCTATCCTTGCAAATTACTTCTGTCCACACTGTGCATAATGACTATTGATATCCAAGCACCAGCAGCCAGACATCCCCAAGAAAAGTTCTAAATAAGAATCTCTGTTATGATCAGAGTATTGATAAATTTTCTGTTTATGTTCAGTCTAATACTTGTGATTCCCCCACAAGTTCCAAATGTTAAACAAATGTTTAAACAATATTGAGAAAAGGTGGGGATTCTACAATAATATGTAAGATTGAGGAAAAGAGGAGTTAGATTTGTCTAACTCCCAAGATCTATTAACATGATAATAAACCAATGCCACTAATAATAGAAACTATAAAACTATCAGAACAGAGGGAACTAAAAGTGTAGGAAGATCCATATCCAAGAGATTGTAAGAAGTTGAAATGTATTGAAGACAGAGAGGGTAGGATACTGATGACTAATGCAAACAATTAATAAAAGTTAAAAGTCAAAGGCTCCTAATGCAAAAAAGCCCGTGAGTTCTGCAGAAATGTGTAGAGGTGTGGTCCTCTGAAACACTATGGCTCATGCTAACTAGTAGTCAGACACGGGCCCAGGAACAATGGAATCAATTGAAGAATTATAGATAGAAGCATGATTACCCAATCCAACCTTCATATGCAAAAAATCCCAAGAGTCAGTCTCTCAGGAAACATACATACACAAAACAAAAACAATTACCCCAAGAAACCAGGCAGAAGGGCACCAAAAAAGTCAATGGGTGTCAGGAAAAAGAACAAAATCTAATGACCAGCTCCCAGCTCTCCTAAAAGCCAGATAACTCTTTCCAGTTAACACATAAATAAAATTTTTGCATTTTTAGGACTTCATGTTGGTTGGTTGGTTGGTTGGGTTTTGTTTTTGAGTTTTGAAATGGCCTCTAACAACTGTTTTATGTGTACAGTGCAAAATGTATTGACTAGTTCATTCAGCAACCATTCATTCATCCAAAAAAAAAAAAAAACATAATAAAAGCATGAGAAAGAAAAGAAGACAGAGTTACTAAAAAACAGTTTAATTTATCTAAGAAAACAAAGATCAGAAGCAGCTATAGAGAAATGTGAAGACTTGTGTTTGCTAATAATGACTTTGATATCTCCTAGTATCATTCTCCTATTACACTGAATGTGAGTTATTTCACAAGGTGATCAACTGTGAAAGCAGGCATGAATAAGATATGGCCTTGACTTTCAAGAATTTACTGTCTAGGGAAAGTAGCAGGCCCAGAAGTGCTGCTATAGGGGGACCCTGTGTACTGTAGGAAATGGAGAAGAGGATGGGAACCTCAAATGACTCAGTGAATAGGATGATTAGGAAACCAAGCTTTCCAGGGTTTTTCCTTGGAGTGACGAAGATAGAGACTGAAATTTTGTAAAATAAAACATAAACCTAAGGAAAACACTTCCAGCCTCTTGAGGCAGAACAAAAAGATTGTGGAATAAAGCCAGAACTTAGTAACATGATAGAGTGGCTTCAAATTTTAATATTCACATTGTATCAGAACAGCACTTTGAAGAAGAGAAAAGAATGTGTCTTCTCCATATGCTGCTTACATACTCCTCTAGTAACATTATCCTTCCCTTTATGTTTTCACTTATACTCTGTCACTTTCCTCATTGGCTCACATCAGAATACCTTGAACAAAGAAGTCACCCAATATGTGTTTATTGAATTACTGAATTAGTTAACAAACCAACTAAAATGCTTAAAAACCAGTGTATTGATAAATCTAATAATTTCACTGAGTTCTTTACAAACAAAAGATGTGACACAAGGACTCTGGTCATTGCTGTTCTTTTTAGTCACTTTGTTATATTAACCACCTTCTTTAAAATATTGCCATTAAAAAAGAATATTGCCGGGGCACCTGGGTGGCTCAGTGGGTTAACCCTCTGCCTTCGGCTCAGGTCATGATCTCAGGGTCTTGGGATCAAGCTCCACATCAGGCTCTCTGCTCTGCGGGCAGCCTGATTCCCCCTCTCTCTCTGCCTGCCTCTCTGCCTACTTGTGATCTCCTGTCTGTCAAATAAATAAATAAAATCTTTAAAAAAAATAAAAAAGAAAATAAAAAAGAATATTGTCTTTAAAATATTTTAAGCCACGAGCATTTAAAAAGATAAAACTAGGGTACTTGAGGGCCTTCAAAAAAATATGACAATATTCATATAAAAGATATAATTCATTTTATCATCATCGTAATAGGACATTCTTCAAACTTGTTTCAAATTCTCTAGATTTCAATTTTTGTGAGATATTTTTTAAATTTAATTTTATTTTTTCAGTGTTCCAAGATTCATTGTTTATGCACCATACCAACTGTTCCATGGGTATTCTGTGGGATTTTTAACAGGAATTTTGAAGCCATGGGTTTTTATCTGCAATACCTACTATTATTATACACAGTATTGTGTAAGATCAGTTACAAATACATAAACTCTGACTTGTCACTAAAGAAGTTTTATCTTACAAAACTTACTGTAAGAACAGTGTTTATAGCATAGAGAAAAATTTTGCAGTACAGTATTTTCGATATTTTCTCTAAGAGTTTTCTTAATAAATAATTACCACTTATAAAACACAAGCCTATAAACTTTTTTAATACTATCTGAATCATCTTTACAACAACCCTGTAAGTTAAGAACTTTTTATTCCCATTTTTCAGACACTATGCTGAAGTTCAATTGGGTTAAGTTATCTAGTCAAGGTCATAAGATTGAAAGCAATAGAACTCGCATTTGTGATGAAAGTCACTGTCTGATACTTGAAACTTATTTCTCTGAGCTCATTATTTAGTTGATGTGCCCTAGGCAATGTATATAAAATCGCCCCATATTATTAGCAGCATCTAATTACAATTACAATCTTAAAAACAACATGCTTTGCATTACTAAGCACAGAGAATCTATTTATTCACCCAAATAGTTCGTTAGTGTCATAGCTGACAGCTCACCTTTCTCCTCGCAGCATCAAGATTGTCAATCAGGTGCAATGCTTCCTTTTACACCTGCATCCCATTATTTGAATAATATCCACGCAGTTCAACTTCTACCGTTTCAATTTATAGGAGCCAATCCCATGTCACTGACATGTGTAGGTGGCTCGGATATTTCAAGAGAGAAATATAATTAGGAAAATAGACTATATTTTATTTCTGAAGCCTATAGGCATTCTATCTTATATTTTAAATTACATTTTACTAATATATACAGTCTTTTACACGGGATGAATATTCAGTGACCCACCTAGAAGCAAGCTTAAAAAAACTGAAGGATGTGTTACAACATAAATTTTGATGTCACACAATATGTGCTGCTTCTCCCTGGAATCCAGTGATTACATATGAGCAGTTTAGGCCGCACACTTTGCATATATGTCAGGCTCAGTCCTATTTCTCAGTAACGTGACAATAAAGACGCTTTTGTCTTTTCACTTGTATTATTACTTCATTAATATATTCATGCTAGCAGTGACCTTAAATGAGGGTTATGCCCACAATTACAATTTTATATTTAGAAGTAATTAATTCTGTTTTTTTTAAATTATTCATTGCATCATTATTTTCTCCATTTCTTTTCAGCTTGATTCCTGACATTTCACAGTATCTTCACGACCAGCAGACTTTTGGGATACCGGGCATGACAGCAAAGCCTCCCAAGGACAACCTTACTTTCCATGAGTGCCATAGCATGGAGGTCATGAATGTGATCCTCTCCTACGATATCTCTTCAACAGTATCTCTAAGAAACTCTTCTTTCCCATTTCTCTGTAAGAACCTCTGATACTTCATTGTAGGTATGGGACCACAGGTCTGAGCGAAATCATATTTTCCATTCGGTAACCGAATCTCCTTCAAAAAGGTACTTAAAAGCTTTAGAACATATGCTCCCCAGAGAGATGGTAAAAGTAGTTCCATTTACATCTCTGCCGACACTCTAAAAACTCGGCCTATTGGAATGAGTGCTCAAATGAGCTCTCTCTCCCCCACTCTCTCTCTCTGTCTCTATCTCTGGCTCTTCTCTCTGTCACTGTCTCTCCCTCTTTCCTCTCTTAATTTTATTTCATCTAAATACTTTCATTCATCCACAAGCCAGTCAGATTTAATCTTACATTTTCAAACAGCTGAGAAAAATCGGGTTAAATATGAACATCTCAGATTCAGAGCTATTTTCAGAATCTGCTTGGAACATTTGCTTTTGAAAACGATATCCATGTATGAGGAAATTTAGCAAGTAAATTTGCTTACCAGTCACATGATTTGAGTCATCCAAGTCCCACAAAATATCTACTTTAGACCCCAACTGAGCACAGCAAAGCTTCCAGGCTACTGACCTTGGTAATTCAGTAAAATTTAATCTTTAATGAAAATTTAGTCTTCCAAATTAACGAATACAGCTCCCTATGACTGTTTCTACTCAAAGATTGAGTAGTTAGCCATTCACACAATATAATTCAAGGGGCTCTAAGGGAATTTGTTATCCAAAAATATTTCTTCCCACAGAACAATGACATTTTCCCCAGAATGTCTCTGTTTACTCTTGGGCTAAACCATTATGCTCTCAAAAGGGTCTTCTAAAATGAAAATGTATTTCATGAGTCAGGACATACTAGGACTTTCTAATGCATTCATTTAATAGCATTATTGAGAACTGAGAGGAGCCAAAAGACATGAGATGCAAATCAGGAATATTCTAACTAGCAAAATCTGAAAGTTTCAGGACTCTGTTTAGAGAAGCCTTGTCCCATATGTAATATGAAATGTATAATGGGGAACCAGATGCTTCCACTATGCCCCTTGAGAAAGGACACCAAATGATGAAGTTTGTCTCATTCACTGTCTATTGATCTCCAGAAGTTTAAACTCATAATAAATCCCTGAGTAATATCAGATTGTGTAGAGGTTGCCTGGCCAGGAGTATTTTCTCTTTTAAGATACATACAAGTATCTAATTTCTAACTAAGGTGTGAAAAACAGGAGCAGAATCTTATGGAAGAGTATTCTAGCCCTCGGTATGTGTGAATCAGAAATTTTAAGTTTTCACCACTGTGGGCAGTGGAACAGGAGTTAAATTCACTTTCTCTCAATTCATCCATCTGTAAAATTGCTATTATGATTATTAAACATTTCTAAAGTCTTCACAATGTCCTGAGCACTGAATATAACATGTGTAAAGACATTGTTTGTGCCCTCTAGGAGCATAATGAAGCTTACCACTGACTTCTAGGAATGTCTTAGGGATTGAAACTATTTTAAAGTGCCAAGAGCTACTCAGAAGAAATGTGCTGTATAATTACAAATATTATTATAGATGAATGGACATGTTCCATTAAACACTAGAATTGGTTACCAAAGGAGTTTATGGAGTCTTCTTCCCGGGAAAGTTTAAAAAAAAAAAGAGAGAGAGAGAAAGCAGCTACATATACATCTGCTTGGGATGGTTTAGGTAGCACTGTGACTAGCACAAATTGGGAGAATTATAGGGGAAAAACAATGAACTTTTAAATTGTACCAATGTAGTATCATGTAAAGAACAAGGCTGAAAAGAGGCGAGCTAAATAAACAATTAAATTGAAAAACAGAATAAAGCATAGACTCCGACTGAGTTAGGAATTAGAAGATGAGCACTTACAAATGGCTAACAGACACATGAAAAAATGT
>CM052800.1:19142062-19183837 GCA_028533885.1 Nasua narica | reverse complement strand
AAAAAAAAAAAAGAAGATGAGCACTTAAACAGAAGACTATTGGGGCCGCTGGGTGGCTCAGTCGTTAAGTTATCTGCCTTCAGCTCAGGTCATGGTCCCAGGGTCAGCTCAGGTCATGAACCTGGGGCCCTGGGATAGAGCTCAGGACCTATAGGATGAACCTATAGGTCCTGAGCAGGAAGCCTGCTTCTCCCTCTCCCTTTCCCTCTCCCACTCCCCCTGCTTGTGTTCCCTCTCTTGCTGTGTCTTTCTCTGTCAAATAAATAAACAAAATCTTAAAAAAACAAACAAACAAAAAAGAAGACTATTTAACTAATTGCCAGGTATCCTCCATCTTTCTTTCTTTCTTTTCTTTCTTTCTTTTTTCTTCTGAAACATTCTGAATATGTTTAAAGGCAAAATTCACCATGTTAAAAAAGGCACAGAAATATATTCTCATCATTGAGGCCTAATGGGTTATTTAATTAGATGAAATTATGGGAATAGTAACCTGAAATATTCAAAAATGAGGTATTCTGAATTAATACTTTTTAAATAATCAATCCCTGGAAATAGTTAATCAATTATTATAATTTTTTTAAATTTAAGGCATTCTGATAAAAATATTTCTAAAACTTACAGCATCTATCCCTTTATGAGCAAGCCCAGTGAAATATATATAATTTATTATATGGTAATAGTCAATTCTCAGAAAATTAGGATTAAAAATTTTTTTTCAATGATTCAAGGACATCCAATATTGTATTTTTCTACAAGTTTAGATACAGATTCTCCCAGAGATAAGATTATCTGAAAAGAACCCAATGAAAATGCTCGACAATATTAAGAAAGACCTTGATGTGAGCTTGTTTGGGGTCATTTGTTTCTTTCTTATAAAATCTTAATAAAAGATGAGCAACTGCCTGACCTTCAGAGAAGGATAACACGACTACCTGTTGGCAGAATTAATTATTGACTCAGAGGCTGTGAAATAGCCTTCAACTGAGATATTTTCACAATCTCTAGAAGCTCTTCTGCTTCCCTGGCATTATCACTGTGGTGAATTGACAGGAGTGTTTAAAACATTATCTATTATTTCTGCATCAAGAGCCCAGTGGACTAGGTCAATCGCCTTGTCAGTTTCAACTCACTCCTCTGTCTGACTTGTATGAAGACACATGCTGAGGTAGAAAGAGCCTTGGTCTAGGAAACAAAAAACCTGGATTCTAGAGCTTTGCTCTATAGCCTTGAAAGTAGCTTTATTTCTCTTGGTTGTAATTTCTTCATGTATAAAATAATGAAGTTGCATTAGAGAATTACTTAGGTCTTTTCCACTGCACAGATATATGATTCTATGGTACACTGCATTCCGTGCAATGTTAAAGGAAAGCATAGTCCTTCACAAGAAGTTCTTTTGTCCACAAGGCTACTGTATGACTTTGTGAAGTATTCCTTTTGAAGTCTTTATTATAATTTAAGATATCAAAATGTATAAGACAGAGCTGAATTGTATGGAATCCAGGCCATAGATACTTTTTGTTGGTCTGTTCATTAAAAAAGAATAATCAAGTTTATAATTCTAAAAAAAAGAAAGGAAAAATTAACATAAAATCAAGATTTGGGCTTCTGTTGAAAGAGCTAAGTACTTTCAGTCCATGGATCTCATGGGATCTCATGGCATCAATCTATTATCACTAGGTAATTCTTGCCGTGTTAGTTGTGATACGTGCTCTATTTGCCATTCTTTCCACTATACCATTTTTGTTCTCGGCCTGACTCTGTACACATTTCTGCCTGTGAATACATGTTTTTGTATTTATCTCCATTACTAAACAATGGGCTTTTCTAAGAAAAATAATTTATCTTGATCCTTTGCTATAGGTAGTTAGCTGCTTATGCATTCTATGCTTCTTTAAAAAGAGAAACCTAATTCTATTTAGAGGATTATCTACCCTGATAAAATAGTGTTGTAGGCTACCTTGTGTTTTATGAAGTTCAAGCCAATGAAAAAGAAGAGAAAGTCAACACGTTAGTTCATATGCACACACACACACACACACACACACACACGCACACACACATTCAGCTGGTCCACATATTAGCCATTCATATTTTGTATTTCCCTCATCTTCTTATTTAGAATTCTGACACAAAGCCTATTTGATCATAACCATCTTGAAACTCTGAGGACATAATCCATACGTTAAGATGGCAATAGGAAAAATGAAAGGAACATTGGTTTCTGATTGCATTCTTGCAGTTGATCCAGACCTTGACTCTCATCATGTCAATAGAAAAATAAACCCCTGTCTGGATGAAACACCATAAGCAAGTCTTCTGTTTATTAATGTCAGTTGCATCCCTAACAACTATACCTTCATTGAATTCCAAGTACTTGGTAGCTGATTATTGATGCTTTTATAACAGAAACAGTGCCAACAGCAGTAACTTACAATGGATGTATGCTTACTATTGTCAGGTACTATGCTAAATGTTACATCATTTAACTCTCACAATTACCCCATAAGACAGGTAACATTATGCCCAATACACAGACTAGCCATAGAGGGCATAAATATTTTTCCCTAGGTCAAACCATTCTTTAAAATGAATGATGAATATTTTATCTAAATTTGAAGCAAGGCCAAAGGAGTGTATCTGAAAGTACAAACATCTCACTCACCTTCATGAACCAATGAAAATAAGTTACCATTTCCACTAACATTAATGTATGTTCATAAGTCCAGATATCAGCTCGGCCCTTAGAACCTCCTAGCTTTCTTATACTGTTTCCCAAGCAATCCGAGCTCTCATTCTCAGAAAGGAAAAATTCATATTTTCAACTCTTTTCTCAAACCATCAATATCACCCTCTGTCCCTGACTCTTCATAGAGAAAACACAAAATGGCTTCCCTCTGTTCTGGGTCAAACCCACCAAAAGTGCTCAACATTTCTTCCCCGATTTGCAATCTGAAGCATGTTCTGTAGTCTTATGCTTTCCTTCCTACAGTACCAATTTCCTCCCTTGCCAGAGTGTAGGCATATTCCATTCTTTTGTTAACAAGAAATTTCCTTGATTCCTCCCACTTCCTCTAGTCACTGATTCAAAGCTATTAACTATTGCTTATCTTCCAGTCACTGATCCAAAGTTACTATTGTATTCCCTACTTCCTTCTTTACATTCTATCTTCAATCCTCTTTATTAGTCTTCTAGCCTGTCTCCTCTTTGAAAATATTCTTGTCAAGATCTGAAGCAAATTCTGACTTCACAAATCCAATGGTCAATTATCAGGCCTCAGAATTCCTCAGCAGGTTTGACACAGTTGATTCTTCCTCTTTTTCGAATCCCAAAATTTACTAGGCTTTGAGGATGCCACATATTCCTAATTTTCTTCCTATTATAGTACAGTAAAGTACTCTTTGCTGGCTTTGTCTTCATCCCCTGACCTTTAAGTAGTTGGTTTAATTTTGCCCTTCTTCCTTTCTCCTCCTACGTTATATCTCTAGATGAACTAAACCAGTCTAATGGTATTAAATGGAAGTTTATAGCAATGATTCCCAGTTTGTTTGTTTTTTTTTAAAGATTTTATTTATTTATTTGACAGAGAGAGAGAAATCACAAATAGGCAGAGAGGCAGGCAGAGAGAGAGGGGGAAGCAGGCTCCCTGCTGAGCAGAGAGCCCAATGCGGGGCTCGATCCCAGGACCCTGAGATCATGACCTGAGCCGAAGGCAGAGGCTTTAACCCACTGAGCCACCCAGGCACCCCTGATTCCCAGTTATTATGTCAAATGTAGACTTTTCTCCTGAGATGGACTGATACTACAGCTCACTTTTTGACAATTCCATTAGGCATATCTAACTTAACTTGTCCAAAGCCATCCATAGATTCCCTGCTTCTTCCCAAATGTTCTTCATCCCAGCATTGCAAATGGCATTCATGTAATTGTTGCACACCAAGAACTTATAAGGCATCTTTGATTTCTTTTTTTCTTTTTTAAGATTTTATTCATTTATTTGACAGGGAGAGCATAAGAAAGCACAAGCAGGGAGAGCAGCAGAGGGAGAAGGAGAAGCAGGCTCCCCACTGAGCAAGGAGCCCAATGCCCTGCTTGATCCCAGGACCTTGGAATCATGACCTGAGCCCAAGCCAGATGCTTAACTGACTGAGGCACCCAGGTGCCCTGATCTCTTTCTTTGTCCTTTATTACTACCACTTTTTCTACCTCCACTGAAATTAGCCTTAACCAAATAACCATCATTGACTAGTTGGGTATACACCACAGCTTTTTTTTTTTTTTTAGATTTTATTTATTTATTTATTTATTTATTTATTTATTTATTTAAGAGAGAAAATGAGAGAGAGAGAGAGAGTTCATAGGTCAGAGTGGCTGGGCTGAGCAGAAGAAGGGATACCTGGTAGGATATTATTTAAATATATAATGAGGGAGAGATGTAAGCACTCTGTGCTGAGAATGAAGCCCAATGTGGGGCTCTATCCCCCGACCCTGAGATCATGACCTTAACCAAAATCAAGAGTCAGATGCCCAACTGAATAAGCCACCCAAATGTCCCTATGCCATAGTTTTTTAAGTAGTTTCTCTCCTTTCTGTTCTTTTCTTTTCTCTCTATACTTAATATTGATTATGCCATATTTGTGTTCATAGTTCTTCAGAGATTTTCTTTCTTATTTAGAATAATAATGAAGATTCTTGTCATAGTTTATAAGATCCTACTAGATATGGCTTCTGCCTACATATTTTTTAATACAGTTTATTTTTGTTTTTCATTTTGCTTATTTTTTACTAAGTTTTTTTTAAATCTTAATTCCTGTAGAGAATAGTATTTATTTTTGGAGCAGCTGTAGGTCCACAGCAATATGGAGAAGAAGATACAGAGATTTTCCCATATGCCCCCTGCCCTCACATATACATAACCTTCTCCATTATTAACATCCCTCATAAGAGTGGTACAATCAAAAAAAAAAAAAAAAGAGTGGTACAATCATTAGAACTGATGAATCTATAATCACATATCATAATCACTCAAAGTCTGTGTTTTACATTAGGGTTCCCCCTTGGTTTTTGTACATTACACGGATTTGGACAAATGTATAATGACATGTATCCATCAATATAAAATAGTTTCATTGCCTTAAAAATCCTTTGTGATCCACCTATTCTTTCTTCCTTCTCCTAACCACTGATATTTTTACTGTATCCATAGTTTTGTTTTTTTCCAGAATATCATATAGTTAGAATCTTAGATTATGTTGTAGCCTTTTCAGATTAGCTTCTTTCACTTAGTAATAAGAATTTAAGACTCCTCTGTGCCTCTTCATGGCTTGATAGCTCATATATTTTTTTATTTTTATTTTTTTAATGACTATTTGAGAGAAAGAGAGGGGGACAGAGATACACAGCATGGGGGGATGAGCAGAGGGACTTCATGCTCAGGGAAAAGCCCAACATGGGACTTGATCTCATGACCCTAAGATCATGACCTGAGCTGAAACCAAGAGTCAGATGCTTAACCGACTGAGCCATCCAGGCACCCCTCATTTATTTTTAATACTGAATAAAATACCATTGTCTGGATGTACCACTGATTATTTTTCCATTCATTTACTGAAGGGAATCTTGGTTGCTTTCAACTTTAGGCAATTATGAATAAAGCTGGTATAAACATCCATGTGCAGGTATTTACGTGGATGTAAGTTTTCAACTCTGACCAAGGACATGGCTGGATCATAGGGTAAGAGTATGTTTTCTTTTGTAAGAGATCGCCAAACTCTCTTCCAATGTGGCTGTTCCATTCTGTTTTCCCACCAGCATTGAATCAGAGTTCCCATTGCTCCACATCCTTGCTAGCATTTGGTACTGTCAGTTTTCTGGTTTTTGTCTGTTCAAATAGATGTGTAGTGATATCTTGTTGTTTTAATATGCATTTGCCTAATGACACATGATGTTGAATCTTTTCACACGCTTACTTCCAATCCGTATGTAGTCTTTGGTGAGGCATCCATTAGGTCTTTGATTCATGTTTTACTTCGGCTGTTTTTCTTATTGTTGATTTTTAAGATGTTTTTTGTATATTTTGGATTATAGTCCTCTATTAGGTCTTTTGAAAATATCTTCTCTATTCTGTGGTTTTTTTTTTTTCTTTTTTTTTTTGACAATGTTTTTCTCACAGGGTTAATTTTTTTATCTTAATGAAATCTGATTTTGTAATTATTATTATTATTATTATTATTATTTATTTTTATAGATCATGCTTTAGTTGCATATGTATTTTAAATAATATCCTACCAGGTATCCCTTCTTCTGCTCAGCCCAGCCACTCTGACCTTTTTGCCATGCATCAAATGTGACAACTTTATTTTCTCTTCAAAGGCTCTGCATTTGGAGTTTTCTTTTCCAAAAATAATCTTACCCTAGGCTTTTGTATGCTTTACATGTTTCTCAAATATTTCTTAGATATCCATTCAGTTATTTTATTCAGATTCTTCTTTAATCATTACCTCCTTGAACTTTTCTCTAGTCAAACAATCTAAACATGTCTACATTGTTTTCTGTCCCTTTATACTGTGTCCTCATTCTTTTTAGTATTTATAACAACCTGAATGATGGTAAATATTTATTCTTTTATCTATGCATTGCCTGCAACATACTTGATAGGGACCTTTTCTGTCACCACTCAAATGCCTACTCAGGTGCCTGAAATATAACAGGAGTTCAATAAATATTTTTGAATGAATACATAAACTAATGAACTGTGATTTTTTCTTACATTTCTCATTAATATAAGCAATTACAGCATGCTATGATTTGGTCGCATATATCAACATTAGATAGAATTCAGTAATTCTGAGTTAATCAAAAACATGATTAGCTGTTTTTCTAGCCTTATTATCCTGGAACTTATTTTCTAAATTATCTGTAAGCTTCTACTTCCGCCTTTAATGATTTTATCTTGTCCATATTCTTCTTCTTATGATTCATATTTAAATATATGCTTTCCACCATTGCTAGTTTGGAGATCTGTTTCTGTACGGATTGATGTTGACATTATAGGAATTCACACTATCTCAGCTTGTCATGTACTAAAATTATAGAGTAACTTTCCTCAAGTGGATACAATCTATTGTTTGGTATTCCTTTTAATGTGACACTACTAATAGCAGAGTAATACCTTCAGAGAGTGGAGAAGAGTCAAACTCAGCTTGCTTTTACACTAATTGCCCCCATAGGCTATAATACTTTTATTCATATACTGAGTAACCTTAAATGTTAATGTGGGATTTTTAAATGTCCTCTAGAGGCTATATATGCTCTTTACTGTTACTTTACTTTGGCACTTTTACTTTGTTCTCTCCAATTCAGTTTTTTCTTTGCAACCTCAATTTGATGCTCCTGAAGGTTTTGGATGTGTACTGCCTGGTCTTTCCTCTTCTCAGCATATATATTGGTCTTACCTTTTCCTTGAATGTTTGACTTCTGATTCTGTCTTTAATCCTATAGCAACTATAAGAAAAATGCCATCTTTATTTCTTCTGATTAATAAACCAACCATTCACATTGTCTTTTGTTCTTGGTTTCTTTAAGAAGCTTCTTTCTTCAAGCCTGATCCCATTAAAAAAAGAAAAGGAAAGAAAAGAAAGAAAAAGACAAATATACAGCAATGCAGAGAATTTCTATAGAAACGTATCCAAAGTTCCACATTTGAATAAGGAATAATAACATGGAATATAATGGAGAATGGAGTAACTATTTTATTTTTTATTCCCCAAAGTGCTTATGTAACTTCTACTGTTCTAAATGCACAGCAGAGAAGCTAAACAATTACATATATTGAGTGCTTAGGGCATTACACCCATTAATCCTCTCTCAGAGAATCTCAGTTGGAAAAGATAATATTTGGGCGCCTGGGTGGCTCAGTCATTAAGCATCTGCCTTCGGCTCAGGTCATGATCCCAGGGTCCTGGGATTGAGGCCCATAACCAGCTCCCCGCTCAGCGGAAAGCCTTCTTCTCCCTCTCCCACTCCCCGTGCTTGTGTTCCTGCTCTTGCTGTCTCCCTCTGTGTCAAATAAATAAATAAATAAATAAATAAAGTCTTTAAAGAAAAGAAAAAGATAATATTTGTCTCTTTATTTTTATTAGTACATCTTTTTAATGATAAGGTTAAGAGAAAATTCAGAAAAGCAATAAAACCACTCTTATCTCTCTCTGCATATATCCTTTGTAATCATTTCAGTCCATGTGCTCAATATACAAAGGAATGTCTTCCTCTTTTTTTTTAATTACAGGTTTATTTGCACAACTGGATTAAAAGTTCCTCCTACTAAATTAACTTTTGCAAAAATTATGACCATTAGGGGTGCCTGGGTGGCTCAGTCAGTTAAGCATCTGCCTCAGCTCAGATCATGATCCCAGGGTCCTGGAATTGAGCCCAGTGATAGGCTCCTTGTTCAGCAGGGACCCTGCTTCTTCCTCTCCCCTTGCCTGCCATTTACCCTGCTTGTACTCTCTTTCTTGCTTTCTCTCTCTCTCTGTCAAATGAATAAATAAAATATTAAAAAAATAACCATTAATACATATTGCCTGACTAAATTAATAAAAATCAGACAAGTTCATTAATTTTCTAATTTTACATTTTTTTTTCTTTAGTAAGGCAACAAAAATTTCAATAGAAGTATACTGAGCCCCTCCATATGCACTCTGTGGAGCTAAGTAGACAGGGTAAGTAGTATAAAAATGAACGTCAATGTAGACTCGAGAATCCTATGTTCATGTTTCTATTATCATCTTATTTAGAAACAGAAGATATACACAACTGGCTTATCAACATATATTATAAGAAGAATCTGAACTCAGAAAAGCTTCACTCTTTTTTCACTGTTTCATTTACTGAGGAACTATAGTTCTTACTATATAATAGTAATAATAACCACCATTTGTTGAAGAAATTGTCCTTTTTCCATTGGATATTCTTTCCTGCTTTGTTGAAGATTAGTTGACCATAGAGTTTAGGGTCCATTTCTGGATTATTTAGTGATCTATGTGTCTGTTTTTGTGCTAGTACCATACTGTCTTGATAATTACAATAATTAATAATTAACAATATTTTTTATTCCAATTCATAAGCATGGAACGTTTTTTATTCTTCCATTTCTTTGTGTCTTCCTCAATTTCTTTTATAAGGATTCTACAGTTTTCTGAGTACAAATCCTTTGCCTCTTTGGTTAGGTTTATTCGTAGGTATCTTATGGCTTTGGGTGCAACTATAAATGGGACCCACTCCTTAATATCTCTTTCTTCTGTATCATTGTTAGTGTATAGAGATGCAACTGATTTCTGTGCATTGGTTTTATATCTTCCAAGTTTACTTAATTCCTGTATGAGTTCAAGCAATTTTGGGATGGCATCTTTTGAGTTTTCCACATAGAGAATCATGTCATCTACAAAGAGTGAGAGTTTGACTTCTTCTTTTCCAATTCAGATGTCTTTTATTTCTTTTTGTTGTCTGATTGCTGAAGCTTGGACTTCTTGTACTATGCTGAACAGCAGTGGTGATAGTGGACATCCCATCCATGTTCCCTACCTTAGGGCAAAAGCTCTCAGTTTGTCCCCATTGAGAATGATATTCACTGTGGGCTTTTCATCTTTCCCTACACAGTGAAGAGTTTTAATAAAGAAAGGATGTTGTATTTTGTCAAATGCTTTTTCTACATCTACTGAAAGGATCATATAGTACTTGTCCTTCCTTTTGTTTATTTAGTGTATCACACTGATTGATTTGCAGATGTTGAACCAACTTTGCAGCCCAGAAATAAATCCCATTTGGTCATGGTGAATAATCCTTTTAATATACTGTTGGATCTTATTGACTAGCTTTTTGGTGAGAATTTTTGCATCCATGTTTATCAGGAATATTGATCTGTAATTCTCCTTTTTGGTGGGTCTTAGTCTGGTTTTGGGATCAAGGTAATGCTGGCCTCATAGAAAAAGTTTGGAAATTTTCCTTCCATTTCTATTTTTTTGAAACAGCTTCAGAAGAATAGTTATTAGTTCTTCTTTATAATAATAATGTTTGGTAGAATGTTATTCTGAGATGTTTGGTACAATTTCTCTGAGAAGCCACCAGGCCGTGGGCTCCTGTTTATTGGGAAAGTTTTGATTATTACTTTAATTTCCTTACTGGTTACAGATCTGTTCAGGTTTTCTATTTCTTCCTGATTCAGTTTTGGTAGTTTATAGGTCTCAAGGAATGCATCCATTTCTTCCAGATTGCCTAATTTGTTGGCGTATTGTTGCTCATAATATGTTCTTATAATTGTTTGTATTTCTTTGGTGTTGGTTGTAATCTTTCCTCTTTCATTCAACATATTATTTATTTGGGTACTTTCTCTTTTCTTTTTGATAAATCAGGCCAGGAGTTTATCAATCTTATTAATTCTAGAAAGAACTAGCTTCTAATTTTGTTGATTTGTTCCGCTGTTCTTTTCCTTTTCTATTTCATTGATTTTTGCTCTAATCTTTATTATTTCTCTTTTCCTGCTGGGTTTAGGCTTTATTTGCTGTTCTTTCTCCAGCTCCTTTAGGTGTAAAGTTAAGTTGTGTATTTGACACCTTTCTCGTTTCTCGAGAAAAACATGTATTGCTCTGTACATCCATCTTACTGCCTTTGCTACTTCCCAAAGATTTTGAACAGTTGTGTTTTCATTTTCATTTGTTATCATGATTTTTTAAAAAATTTAGCCTCCACGTATTTGGGTTCTTTCCAAATTTCCTCTTGTGATTGAGTTTGAGTTTCAAAGCATTGTGATTGAAAATATGCCGGGAATGATCCCAATCTTTTTGTACTGATTAAGATCTGATTTGTCACCTAGTATGTGATCTATTCTGGAGAATGTTCCATGTGCACTTGAGAAGAATGTGTATTCTGCTGCTTTAAGATGAAATGTTCTAAATATATCTGTGAAGTCCATTTGGTCCAGTGTGTCATTAAAATCTCTTATTTCTTGTTGACCTTCTGTTTAGATGATCTGTTCACTGCATGGAAGGGAACTAGTAGGAAGTCCCCTACTATTATTGTATTATTATCAATGTGTTTCTTTAACTTTGTTATTAATTGGCTTATATAACTGACTGCTCTCATGTTAGGGGCATAAATATTTATCATTGTTAGATCTTCTTGTTGGAGAGAGCCTTTAATTATGATATAATGTCCTTCCTCATCTCTTATTACAGTCTTTGGTTTAAAATTTAATTTGTCTATATAAGGATTGCCACTCCAGCTTTCTTTTGATGTCCATTAGCATGATAAATCATTTCCCACTGTCTGGCTTTATTTTTTTTTCACCCTCTCACTTTAAATCTGAAAGTGTCTTTGGGTCTAAAATGAGTCTTGCAGACAGCATATCAATGGGTCTTTCTTTTTTATCCAGTCTGATACCCTGTGTCTTTTGATTGGGGCATTTAGCCCATTTACATTCAGAGTAACTATTGAAAGATATGAATTTAGTGGTAAATTACAAGTTAATACAGGTAAAACCATTGTATTACCTGTAAAGTGACTGTTACCATATATTGTCTCTGTTCTTTTCTGGTCTTTGTTACTTTTGGGCTCTCTCTTTGCTTAGAGGATCCCTTTTAATATTTCCTAAAGGGCTGACTGGGTGACCATAAATTCTTTTAGTTTCTGTTTGTTCTGCAAGCTTTTTATCACTCCTTCTTTTTTAGATGACATCCTAACTGGATAAAATAGTCTTGGTTGCATATTTTTCTCATTTAGCACCCTGAATATATCATGCCAATCCTTTCTGGCCTGCCAGGTCTCTATGGATAGGTCTGCTGCCAATCTAATATTTCTACCCTTGTAAGTTACAGATCTCTTGTTCTGAGCTGCTTTCAGGATTTTCTTTTTGTCTGTGAGATTTGTAAGTTTCACTATTTTATGTTGGGGTGTTGATCTATTTTTATTGATTTTGAGGGGGGTTTTCTATGCCTCATGGATTTTGATGCCTGTTTCCTTCCTCAGATTAGGGAAGCTCTCTGCTATAATTTGCTATATACCTTCTTCCCCCCTTCTTCTTTGGGAATAAATAAATAAAATCTTAAAAAAAAAAAAGATAGTTTTCTTAGAATATTGGTCTGCTCTTAATAAGTAAAGAGGCTACTTTTAGGTAACCAACTTGAACGATGCACTTGAATGATGCAACCCTGGGTAAGGTAGCAGGACCCACAGTAACCCCCGGGGCTGAAAACCAACGGGCCCATCAGCAGACCCACCTCAAAATATCCATAAGCCCTAGTTGACCAATGGATTACCTACACCAGGGCGTAGGCATCAAAGACGAAAAATTCCATACGTTCCCATACCTTCTCACTTTCCCCCTTCAACTACAGCCCCCCACTCCAGCCTAGTGGCAGCCAGTCTCTGCTTTGCTGCCTCCCCACAGATCCCTTATGGAGCAGTCCAGAAACTTCTATCTCCTTTGTTCTGCCTCAGGTGAATTCTTCCACCACCCCACTGGCTTCCATCCGATTGGGTCGCCCCACATTTGGTGGCACCTCATCTAATGGGGGACCCCACAATAAGAAACTGTAAACAACAGGTTTTTTTTTTTTACCTTAATGTAATTTGCCTAGAAAACAAAGATCCTGCATTATGTCTTTATCAGATCTTTTGATTACTTAAAAAAAAAAGAACCTGTGTTTTCTCTATTAAAAGATCTAAGTTTTTAACAACATGGTACTTTTTGTATTTGTTGAATTTCATAAGAAGTATTGTCAAATAAGTAGTGATGTTAAATTTTTTTAGGGTATATTTATATGAAATTCCTAAAATTCTGATCTGTCCCGGTACAGTGTTGTCAGTCATAATTTTAAAATGTATGTCACGTAATTAACCAAATTCCCTTCTCAATTGCCTTATAATGAACTCTCATCAGACCTTTAACCATAGCCATTTTTAAGTCTTTTGTCATTTATGGATAGTTATTGTTTTACTCCGATACTTTGGCCAAAAGTGTTCCTACAAAAGTGTTTCATTTTCAAGAAAATACGTTAAAACACTGAGGCAAGTACAGGTTTCTGATGACCAGGATGAATTTGTCTTCACGTGGCTGGTATAATAATCAACCATTCAAGAGCTTTGACAGGTTCATCTTTACAGCCCCACGGTATGTCATAGAATGGGAGCCCAAGACCTGTCCCTGTTGTCCTTCCCACATCTGTAAAATGGGTCCATTCACTGATGATATAATGCTGACATTTGAAGACTCGGCTCTGCTGTAGGACTCTCTGTAAGCTTTGTTGTAATATTTGTGAGGGAGAAGATGGGTGGTGAACCCACAGAAAATTTACGGCCCAGGCACTGCCATAAAATTTGGGGAGCTGTTTGGTTGGATACGAGACATAGTTGTCTCAGAAATTATCTTTGATAAGATGCAGGTTTAACCAATCCTTTGGAGGGATTTGGGGTCTTTAGAGAGTGTTTACTCCCTCCCTGGCACAGCACTTCTGTCCCTTTTGCTGCTTGGTAAAGAAAAGACACGTGTGGCCTGGTGTGTCAGAACAAGAAACAGTGTTTGAGAACGCAAAAAAAAAACCCTAATGAAGCAGACTAAAGCCTGGGGCATTTCCCAAACAGGGCTACCATTTGAGTTAGAGGTGTGTGACTCTGGAAGCTATGGGTCAGATACTGTGGCAGAGATGACAAAGAGGAGGGTGCCCCTAGGATTTTTCTGGAAGGAGGTAGGAACCCAATATACCCCGCATGGAACAATAGTTCCTAGCAGTGCACACTATGCCATTTCAGGTGGAGCTCTCAGAAAGAAATAAACCACAGCTGCCAATGGGCTGAACTCAGAAAGTTTGGCAGGTGATCACTCAGGAGTTCTAGCCATTAACTGACAGGGCTCTAGCCAGCCCTGACAGCTGGGCTATTCTAAAGAGAGTAACCCTATGACTTGGACAGTGGGAAGCTGAGATTATTTGTGAATGGACCCTTGTGGGGTCAAGATGTGTGGAAGGATATTTGGGTTTGCTTGTAAAAGTTTGAGACAATCCTCACGGTCTTCCACATCCTGGTTATAAGCCACTGACACTCCTAGAAATCAAGAAGCCAATGTCCTCAGGTACCAACCAGCTCTAGTAACTGTCCATTCAGTAGGTACAGCAGACTGGGTAAGTGAGAACAGCTAACATAAAACCAGAATGGGATGGCAGATTGCCACGGCTCCTGGAAGGCCCTTAGAATATAGGGACCTGGTGAATGCCATAGCAGCATGTCATATACTTTAAACAATGCCCAGGGCAATTTGCCAAAGGAGTTTAGAGCCATCCACCAGAGTTCTCACCTGATGGGAAATAGGGAAATTGATTATATTGTCCTCTTTTCTCTGAGTGAGATTACTAAAATTGCCCTGTTTTGTGTGGACACGGCATCTGGCCTAACCCAAGTTTGCCCATTTTGCCCTGCACACCGGGCTGCCACTATTAGGGGATGAGAAAAGCTGAGTACCAGGTATGCATACCTTCATTGAATAGACAGTCACCAGGGGTCACATTCCAAAGGTCATGATGTGCAACACTGGGCAAAAGAATAGGACATTAAGTGGATGTTCCATTTCTTCTATAACATGTAAATAGCGGGGTTGGTTAAAAAGAAATATAGAATATTAAACCAGAAGATTAAATTACTAATAGGTAAAATTACCTTAACCAAGTAGACTAAAGTCCTTTCCCAGGCTTTAAGACATTGAAATGATCCATCATAGGTCCTACTGCCGCAAACGCCAGGCTGGAGGCCCCTGCTGAGGCACCCAATACTGTAAAGGTATGAAAGTCCCAGGAAACAGCCATTGTCCTACCATCACCATGGCTCAATGTGCCATGCTGCTGAGAACACCAAGTCCCATCATGCCTGGGAAAGGACTTATTTCCTGTAATTTACACTGCCAGGATGGGTAAATTATTTTACCATGGGGCAAGGAGGACTACTCAATCTCCACTGGAATCTTGTTGTGCTATAAGCTAGACCCATTGACACACCATTAAAAGAGGGAAGGAAGTGGAGGCTTTGGTCTGGCATATCCCACCCCCAATCTATCTTTTCATGCCTGACAGTGCTGCCTCCTCCAGCCCACATGTATAGTAAGTATAACCTGGTCAAGTTCTGAAAGCTGCCAACCTCCCTCTCCTCAAGGCAAGTGGGCACATTCTGTTTCCCACAAGTATTAGCATCTGGTGGCTGTCTTTATTCCTTCAGTTGGCCTGAGGATGTTGTAATCCTTACTAAATTCACCCGGCCAGCTTTGAATGATAGCCCATAGTCTGTCCTTATGGAACACTGAAATGTCTCTAATGAGAACAACTGTCCTCCAAAATAAAATGGACTTGGACGTTACTATTCCCTTGAAAAGAGGCATTTGTGCCATTATCCAACAGAATGTTGTGTGTTCATACCTGATAAGTCTGTTAATGTGGTATCTTTTTAAAACCACATAAAGATACAAACGCAAGTCTTGAGGGATCTTATCCCAAGCCTAGAGGACTTAGTAAATCAATGGTTCAGATCATTAAGCTCTGGGTGGAAAAAGTTGTCACTAATTTTGGGAACTATTGTCTTAACCTATGATTTCTCTTGCATGTGTCTGTATGACTGCTGTGACATCTGTCTTCAGTGCAGCCCCCGAGGCACCAAATGAGCCACCTTGATGTTAGTGAAGTGCCTTGTTGAATGCTAAGGGCATATGATGAAGGAAAGACTCATGTGGGATTGTAAGAGCCAGTCACGAGACTCGAAATGGTGAAGGAAGTCATCAAGAAGATATGACTGCCAGCTGACCCTTGGTTTGGACCCAGACAATTGAGAGGTCCCTACCCCTCCTGTATCTTTGAAATGCAGATTCTGCTTGTCTGCTCCATTTCCAGAAGCTGTCCCCAAAATGTAGTCTTGAGATAGAAATGTGGTGTGGGAACATCTGGGTGATATACATGACTGAGCCTAGTTAACACCTCTACTGAAACTTAATATTTGGTAGACAGGTGCAGGGATCTACTCATTTTCCCTTGCTTATAAGATTGCCACTGGTTAATTTGGACTGGCCTGTTTTTTCAGTCTCTACTTATCCTCTGTATATAGGGCCAGCTTGCAAACCAGCAATAGGCCTCTGTTAACAAGGAATCATAAAAACAGAGAGTTATCTGGCCCCAAATGTCTACAGTGCTAAAGTTGAAATAGCATGGTTTAGAGCCAATGTGCTACATAAGATGAAATTCTAATATTATGTTATGATCGTCACTTGAAAGGCGAAAATGCAAACTCAGATAAGTAGTCTGCTCAAAATCCCCATAGCTTTTGAGTGGGTGAGTAGGGTCAAATTCAGCTCTTACTCCTACCCCACAGAATGGTGCTGCTCATATTCCCTGTGTTGAAGGTTACATTTTTTGTTTTCTTTTGTTTGGTTGTAATTTTCAGTTCTTCACGAACTTGTATTTTTGTGAAATCCAAAAAGAAAAATAAAAAGGAATTATTTTCAAAATTAAAGATAGAACGAATTCAAAATACAACACTCCCATTCTTATTAGTAGATTAACATTAACCTGTTCAAAGATAAATACAATTATTCGAGGTTTACTTTTTACTCTCAATTTCTGTACTTCTATTGTTGTTCACCCATTACAAATTTTAGGTACAGGACAAGCTTCAGACCACAATTTCAGTAACACTGCAGCAAGACAATAAAAAATTATACTACTTTTTAAATTAAGAACAAATTTTAAAGATTATTAGATCAATTACAGTTTTTATTAAAGAAACTTCAGTTTTAGGGGCGCCTGGATGGCTCGGTTGGTTAAGCACCTGCCTTTGGCTCAGGTCATGATCCTGGGGTCCTGGGAAGGAGCCTGGCATTGAGCTCTCTGCTCAGGCCAGAGTCTGTTTCTCTTTCCCTCTCTCCCTCTGCTCCTCCCCTCCTCTAGTGCTCTTGCCCTTTCTCTCTCAAATAAATAAATAAAGTCTTTAAAAAAAAAGAAACCTCAGTTTTATTTTAGATCAGTGTCCTTTTATTCACTCAAAAAAGTATTTTTATCCATGAAAAAAAGAAAAAGTAAGATTTATGTGGATATCAAAATAGACATTACTGTAAGATCTAAAATGTACAATGTTCAAAATGAGGACTTCTTTTCTGGAAGTATGAAATGTTACAAGAGAGAGAAAAAGGGCATCTACGAAATACAATTTGCTTAAAAAATGGAACACTTCTGAATAGTCTTCTCAAAGCAGAAACAATTACCTATAGCCATAGGAATAAAGCTAATTTTTAGTTACCTTGTGCACTCTTTTCTTTTTCATGGTATTCTACTTAACAACATTAAACCTCAGTTAGCTGTAGTCTCACTGTTCCTTTCTCTTAGAGATTCACTATGTACCCATTAATTTTACTGTCATGGAATGTGCATAGCTATTAATCCTGGACAAGATTCAGTGAGAAGCTTCATACAACATTCACACCGTTCCCTCAGAACTGACAAAATCTCTTCAGAATCATCTGCTGGCACTGTCAAAACCATGAAATCAATATTACTTGGGCATATAAAGGTAATTTGATTTTGTGAATATTTTAAAGGCTAGAAGACTAGATTTTATGATGGATCATCATTATAGAATGAATTGTGTCATTCCCCCCGCCAAATTCATATGGTAAAGTCCTAATCCCTTGTACCTTAGATGTGACTCTATTTAGATACAGGGCCTTCGAAGAGGTACTAAGGTAAAATGAACTCATAATAGTGAGATGAGATGCAATATGACTGGTGTCCTTGTAGGAAAAGATTAGGACACAGACGTTGTGCACAGAGAAAAGACATGCTAAGTCATAGCAAGAAGGTAGTCATCTGCAATCCAACGAGAGAGGCCTTAGGAGAAACCACGCTCTCCCAACACTTTGATCTTGGACTTCTAGCCTCTAGAACTGTAGGAAAATAGATGTTTGTGTTTAAGCACCCAATCTATGGTATTTTGTTATGACAGCCATAGAAAACCAATACAGTGATTTAAATTTTTGAGCAAATGATAAAGAAAAAATACCACTCAAGTTACTCATCCCTTTATATTAGGAAAACACTGCCAATGACTTAAAATCTGGGCTTGGGCATCATCAAAGAAGGCTACTAAAGGGATGCCTGGGTGTCTCAGTCAGGTTGAGTGCTTGAGTCCTCATTTCAGCTCATTACATTCAACTCATTACATCACTAGTATATTCATGGTTCTGGGATTGAGTCCGGTGTTGGACTTCACTCTCAGCATGGAATCTGCTTGAGATTCTCTCTCTCCCTCTGCCCCTCCCCCATGTTCATTTTTGCTCTCTCTCTCTCTCTAAAAATAAACAAACCTTTGAAAAAAAGACTACTAAATACACACACACAAATAGAAGCAAATACTAAATATTAAAGTCAAAATATTCTTTTTTTAAAGTCAAAATATTCTTTAAAACATTAAGTATATTTTATTTTATTCTCATTTTTAATTTATATCTATTTATTTTTAAATATTTTATTTATTTATTTGAAGAGAGGCAGACAGCAAGAGAAGGAACACAAGCAGGGAGAATTAGAGAGGGAGAAGCAGGCTTCCCACCTAACAGAGAGCCCAACATGGGGCTGGATCTGAGGACCCCGGGATCATGACCTGAGCCAAAGGTAGACACTTAATGACTGAGCCACCCAGATGCCCCTATTCTTATTTTTTTTAAGATTTTATTTATTTATTTGATAGAGAGAAAAACAGCAAGAGAGGGAACACAAGAATGGGGGTAGGAGAGAGAGAAGCAGGCTTCCCACTGAGCAGGGAGCCCGATACAAGGTTCCATCCCAGGACCCTGGCATCATGGCCTGAGCTGAAGGCAAACACTTAAGGACTGAGCCATCCAAGAGACCCTAAATATATTTTAAAGTGTATTGTCAACATGAATCACTTCACCAGGGCTTTAAATAATTCTAATTGGGAAAACATTAAATCCAAATAAGCATTCAACAAATTCAAATGAAACGTAAATAATGTGAATAGGAATTATGGCAAGGAAAAATTTACCTGAATAAAATCAGCAGTGTAAACTACTGGAATTGTGTGGTTTTATGAAACATTCAATGATAACTGACAAGACTATAATTGACTAATTTTTGGATATGTTAAAGTGATCCATCATCAATTTAATCCACTGATTTAAAAAATATATACAGTCTTCATATTTGGCAGTGAGGGTTTTTTGTTGTTTTTTTTTTTAATTTGTTTTCTGAATTTAGCTCTCTTGAGTTAAATTTTTTTTTAAAGATTGATATATTTATTTGACATAGCAAGAGATCACAAGTAGGCAGAGAGGCAGGCAGAGAGAGGGGTAAGTACACTCCCCACCGAGCAGAAAGCCCGATGCGGAGCTCAATTCCAGGACCCTGAGATCATGACCTGAGCCAAAGGCAGAGGCTTCAACCCACTGAGCCACCCAGGACCCCTCTGAAGTTAAATTTGACAAACCACTCTCCCTGAACAAATTCCATTTTGGAAAAAGGTTTTAATATAAAATTATATTTCTACTGATGCAATACATGGGAACTTACTGAAATATCAGAAAAAGTATTATTCACAACTTAAAAAAATGTTTGTTGAGTAATAAGTAGTGGAAAAGTAGTATATTCTGGATACAAAGGGGAAAAAGGGTCAAAAAATAGAGAAAATTATCTACACTGATGACTCCATAGGCAAGACCAGTGTTTTCATTAACTGGATTTTCTTAATTTAATATTCTTATGTTGCAAATGGTGCAAGAATACTACATTTTAGTATAAATTTAATTCAGCAAAGTCAGAACAAGAAACACATGTAATCTAATATAGCACCTGTACATTAAGAAATGACTCTTCCTTTTTAGGACAAAGCTAGAAAAATGAAACATTAAAACAATTCAAACATCACAACTTTTAATTTCATTGCTTACACTAACCCTCAATTCCTTTTCTCTGAAGCATTTTAATTGAGTCAATATCCAATTATTATCTTGGCATTTTCTTAAGAATAGGAATTTGTTAACCCATCTACACCAACAAGAAATACACCAATTTATAATGTCCTTACTTTGTTCTAAGTATATTTTAGGCACTGCTAGATAAATACCATAAAACACCAGAATTGAAGAAATAAGACTGTTATACCTGTTATCAGATATCCAAACTGACATTGATGAGATTATTTTGCCTAAATTTAGTAGAATTTAAGTTCAAATACAGGCTGATTTATTATCTTTACAAGCTACTGTAATAATATATAATAATACATCTAATAATATAAAATATAATATAAGAGTTTGGAAATTATTTGCAGGGTGCCTGAATGACTCAGTCAGTAGAGCATGTGACTTTTGATCTCAGGTTTGTGAGTTCAAGCCCCATGTTTGGGGTAGAGATTACTTTAGAAAAATTTAAAAAAAAATGATTTGTTTCAATACAGCATACTTTCTCCTATCAAATTCCTTTCAGTGCTCATCATTAATGCCACAATGTTCATAAATGACATTTTTGTGAGCAATTAGCAAAGGTTAGAGTGCACATGCCCAGAAAACCCGAATGGAGGGCACCTGTTTGAGCAGGAATTTTGTAAAATGCATTTCTGCTTTCAGTTTTTCTCCCTGACTTGCTCTTATTCTATTTCTGGGTTAATATTATGAGATTTGAGCACTCATTTTTTTGGAGCCATATCATAGCACTAGTTAAATTGTAAATACTCTTTCTAAGGCAATGAGGCACAGTGCTAAATAATTAGATTCATTTATAATAGCTTTTAGTTTCTGCTCTGTTAAAGACTAACTAAAACAATCATTTTAAGTTATTTATATAGATATTCCAGGGGTTTCCATCTAATGCTATCAGTTGATTCCATGGAATTACAGGGTCTAAGAATATGTATTTAAAAAACAAATCTCAAAACTAGTTATTGACTAGTGTTGACTAGTTGACTATTTGACTACTATTTATAATAGTAGTAGTTGTCTACTACAAAATACTAAAACTACTATTTGACAACTAGTTGACTGTTGACTATGGACTAGTTATTGACACTAGTTATTGACTAGGCAGAGATTAGCTTCCTGGGGTCACATCATAAAACTCAGAATGATTTCAGCATTTTTGCATTGTGGGTGGCCTTAAGTGGTGAAAACCATGAATCTTATTTTCTATGGTGATCCAGGACTTTCATTCTCTTCCCCCTCTTTCTACTTCAATATTGCCCTTTTGTTTTTTTGTCATATATATGACATACATATATATATATGTATGTCATTTATATATATATATCAGTTTGTTTAACACTATATATATATGATTTTCTTTTTCCTGACCAAAAGTAACCTGCACCATCTATATTCTTTTTTTTTTAAAGATTTTATTTATTTATTTGACACAGAGAGAGAGAGATCACAAGTAGGCAGAGAGGCAGGCAGAGAGAGAGGGGGAAGCAGGCTCCCTGCTGAGCAGAGACCCCAATGTGGGGCTCGATCCCATGACCCTGAGATCATGACCTGAGCTGAAGGCAGAGGCTTTAACCCACTGAGCCACCCAGGCACCCCTACACCATCTATATTCTTGATTCTGCTGCACTTCCTCATCCCCCAGAAAGATATTCCATTAATCAATCTCTGTCTCACTTAAATCTAGAATTTCTGTGCCTTCATGTTTTTATATTCATTTTTCTAGCTATGTATTCATTCATTCATTGAATATTTTTTGAGTGCTGACTATGTGCTAAGCATAGTATCAGGCACTAGAGATACAATGATTATGAGAACAGATAGGGTCTCTGTTTTTATGTTCTAAACTGTGTGGGTCTATGGACAAGTAAATAAGCAGATTCAAAGTGTGTTATTTGGAACAGCAACATTGACATCATATGGGAGAATGTTAGAAAGGCAGAATCTCTGGCCCTACCATAGACTTCCAAAAATCCATATCTGATTATATCCACCAGTAATGTATGGGCACATAGAAGCTGGAGAAGCACTGCCATGGAGAAAATTAAGAACCTTAACAAAACTTCATAAATATTCAAGGTATTTGCTACCTAAGATAAATTTATTTTTTTCTGGAACTTGTGTTCCTGTTAAACCAGATTTCTCAATTCAAACCTTTTCCCCATTTCCCTAGTTTATGCTTCCATCAACAATACTCTTCATCCTTTCTTGAAATAGACTTTTTTTGCTTGTTTTATTTTTCCATGTTTGTCTCTAAATCTGATCTGTAGCTGTCAAAGTCCCTCTTGAATAATACTAGTCGCAGTACTAATAATGATGTCCATTAACTTTGGCTGAGCACATACCATGTGTCAAGCATTCTTTTAAAAGCTCTATATTTATCAGTTCATTTAATACTCACAACACTGTTTTAGGAGGGTTCTATTTTTATCCTTGTTTTACAGATGAAGAACTGAGGCACAGAGGGGTTTAATTCTAACTACCCCATTACAAAGTCTTACCCTGTTCTCTTAGTGGAATGTAAGTCATTCTTCCATTCTGTGCCTGTCCTAAGGAACTTGCTACTCCATATTTCTCTCCTTACACTTCTGCTACACATTAATCTCTTCCCACTTTACATAAATCTTCCTCAAGACTTAAATATTTTATATCCATGAGCACATATTTCCACTGGATTTACAGCATTGTGAGGGTTCAAATATAATTGCAGGATTGGCTAATTTATTATTTGATACTATATTTTCCAAGCACCAAATAATATGTGTTAGAAATAGAAGAAAAAGCATGTGAGACACAGTTTACTTAACAACATTGTGTCAACAATGAATTAGATATTGCTTTAGAAATTGTTTCAGTTTGTTTTCTGTTCTTAGAATGAAATTTCATAACAATACCAACCCATTGCTTTCACTTATTTTTTTCTCTCTCATTAATGCTTTTTCCAAATCACTTTACCTCACCTCTTTACAAAATTCAGTTATCATCAATTATCCCACACTTTGTGTGGTTGAGTTGGCTGAAAGAATGTAACCCAATAATGCAATAATGCCCTAAAGAATGTAACCCAATAAGGTGCTCAAAATCTAATAGAGTAAACACATTCAAAGAAATTACTGTGCATGTAATTAGTGAGAACATAGTGTCAGATACAGCATACAGTGTGGTTTAAGAGATGATGTGATGACATCTAGTGATGACTTTCTAGAAGAAAGATGGAGGAAATCCTGAAAGTCTGCGAAGGTGTTATTTAAAGGCAGAATATAAAAGCTGACAGTGGCTGTACATGCAAACAGGTGTACCAAAGGAAGAATAACAGAATATATCAAATTGTGCATAGATAGTATTATGTAATAACCTGTGATCTCAGGAAACTGGCAGAGATTATGCTATTGCTACAGGTGTATTTACTGGGGAGTAGTGGCCAAGGGCATCAGGTAATGAAGATGTCCATGTAAGTAGAGAACAGATAGTAAAGAACCCAAAGCCTGGAGCCCACACAGTTCAGGTTATATTGACATAATCACTTTGTTGGCCAATAGTTAGGTATTTGATACAATTTTCCACTTGCATAAATTTATTTATTTATGTAAACTTCAGCTGAAAATCTAGTGACACCCTATGAAAAGGAAATTTCATATTAGGAACATAAAGTTAACCTTCCGTGTTTTCATCACCATTCCATGCTTTTCTAAAACAGGGAGAAATTTTTGTTTTATGTTTGAGTATGGATCAGCAGATGAAACTCCTAAAAGCCATCTCATACCGTTGATGAGGATAATGTGTTAGCATTAATGAACCCATGGCTCATTGAATATCCTGGTAACAAAGTAAACTTAAATAATCTCTTAATTTAAAACTTCTAACTTTTCCAGGTTTTGTACAATAATCAAAATGGTGAACCTGAGATACAATATATAGAACTCATGGAGGCTTTAGAGCGAAGTTTCTGCAATTTCTGTGATTATAAAAATATTTATAAAATAGTATTATATGAATCTTTTTATTGTTTGACCATGTTTCAGAATTATAAATTATTTCCTCCTTTATTTTTATTTTTCCCTGGTCAAATGTTATAAAAATATATGAGAGCATTGGGTGAAATATATTTCTATAACGGTAGCATAATTAACAACTTGATCAGTAACAAGTCAGTAAACAACAGTAAATTACTCAAATTATTATCAATTTCAAGTAGGATAGAAATATAATGCCCTTGAACAATTATACCATATCTTATATTTTAACAAATAAGAATTATATGCAAATTTATTTTATGGGAATAGAAATAATTTTCATGGAATAGTATAGCTATGTAAGTTTAATTTATAGCAAAATAGTTTATAAAATACTTGATATAAAGTTTTATATACCATTGGTAGACAACTAGGTGTACATATTTTTTATTGTTGTCATTAACATTTGAGTACTAACATTTGGATCAACTGTGCCTGTTAGAAAGCTACTATTCTTTTTCCTCTGTCTTGAGTTATCTCATATGTATCCATAGGAATGGAAGGATAAAAGCAAATGAGCCAAGTGTTATGAAAAAAGAGTCATTTATTAATTTGAAAAATGAATCTCATCCTAAGAAAATAGACCTGGCAATCTTATCAACAAAAAACACAATAATAAAATATAAAGCATAACAATGTCACATGTAAAAGGAGCCCCAAAAGTATAACATATATTTATATATTTTGAAAATATATTATCACTTTAAACTTGGAGTAATAATGCATCAAATAAAAATCATCAAAAAATAAGGCCACAGCTCTCTGATTAAACTATATTAAGTATATAAACATTTAATACATTTTAAATTTTTTTTTAAGATTTTTATTTATTTATTTGACAGGAGAGAGATCACAAGCAGGCAGAGAGGCAAGCAGAGAGAGAAGGGGAAGCATGTTCCCTGCTGAGCAGAGAGCCCGATGCGGGGCTCGATCCCAGGACCCTGAGATCATGACCTGAGCTAAAGGCAAAGGCTTTAATCCGCTGAGCCACCCAGGCACCCCTAATACATTTTAAAAAGTAGATTTTCAACTCTAGATATCTAAGGAAGACCCAAACTTTGGATGGTTCCTCTTTATGTACATATTTTATTTAGAATTTATATAAAAACACTTCACACTGATATAAATAAAGTATAATTTTGACATTAAATTGAATCCCCAATATATATTGTGGAAGTTTGGATTCAAGTTCATTAAATATGACATTATTTCCTTTGTCCAGAGTTTCTTTTTCAGCTGACAATATATATATTTCATATTGATAATTGCCTCTAAATCCCAATGATTAAATTTCATCACCCATAGTTATGTTTAGGGAAGATGTTTAATTAAAGATCAGTCTTAAGGTCTATCCAGAGTATTAGTTAGATATATGTCAAGGCTCAAACCTCTTTTGATATTCAGTCAATACTGGTTTATTTAGGATTATTAAAATCTTTGATATAACCATTTGGTATGCTTATTTGCTTTTTAGTAGACTTTATTGAAATTTAGTGAGAAAACAATCATATTCTCCTCATGCTTTCTAGATTTGCTCCAAGACAATAAAAACATATTTTAGTTTTGTACATTTTATAATATTTCTACTTTACTCTTTAAAAGAGATACATAAAACTTGAAACTCCTTTTCTTCCAGAAGACTCAGCCTGGAATCTTCCCCTTGGTATCTGCACATGTTCTAGTCTTCTCTCCTGGTTCAAAGGCGGGCAGCTCTGCCTTTGTGGGGAGACTGGACTGCCCCAGATCCCCATGTTACAGGGCTTCCAAAGCAAGCAGGATCTTGGGAGTCCCAAAGAGCACATTCATGAAAAAAGCATTGCATTATAGCTACTAAGAACTTGGACTCTGGAGCAAAACTGCCTGGGTTCAAATCACAGGACGGTCACTGTCAGGGGCAAATTGCTCGATTCTTTCTCCTTCAGTGTTCTCATTTATAAAATAAGAATAATTATGGCTTGTCTGATGGGGTTATGGTAAGGACAGAATGTATTGATATTTATAAACCTCAGAACAGTGCAGGTGCTTAATAGCTCTAAATGTTTCCCATTATTATTTCTATCATTGCCATTGTTATTAATCTATAATCTATAGATTATAATCTATAATCTATTGTTACTAATCTGCCTTAAGCCCTTGGTATATTGGTAGCGTCCAGGAAACTTCATTCATTTTCTTCTGCGTCTTTGTTTTGTTTTATTTTCAATTAATATTTTACACGGATGTGGAGGGATCATTCACATGGTGATTTTTAATGTATAATGTATACATATTATTTTTGTTTTCATTAGAAAGGAAGAGACAGTGAGAGAAGGAGGAAGAAGGGGGACAGAGAAAGAGAGAGAGTGAGAGAATAGAGCAGGTTTGAGGCATGTTAAGAAAGTCAAACATGCTGATCTTGTGTTTTCCTCTACCCTCCCTGCTAAGAAAAATGATTTCCTAACTACTAACTAACAAATGCTGCATGTAAATCCCTTACAATCCCTTGCAGGATAGTTCTTTACAAAAAGGACTGCTGATTTTGCAATTCTGATAATAACAAAAGTAACTATTACTCGATAAGACTTATTTTCAAGAAACAAAATACCATTTTGCATTAATATACTTCATTTTACCACTCATGGAATTTATTTTATTTATTTACCTATTTTAAGATTTCATTTATTCATTTGTGAGAAAGAGACAGAGAGAGCACAAGCAAGGGGAGAGGCGGAGAAGCCCCAACGTGGGGCTCAATCCCAGGACGTGGAGATCATGACATGAGCAGAAGGCAGAAACCTAACCATCTGAGGCACCCAGGCACCCCTACCACTTATGGAATTTATATGCCCATAGCTATATACAATAAGAAACAGTGCTATCATTATAATAGGAGTAGTGGTAAGAATTTAATAATAACAGCTAATATTTAGTTAGAGTTTACTTTTTTATTCATTTTTATTTGGCTAGAATTTAAGGCTTATCCATTTTATATAGTCTGATAAATATACCCCATAAAATAATACATACACTATTCTTTCTTTCCTTAAAAAAATAACACCCTCTCAGTAGGTAAAAAAAGTCTTTTATATTTTTCAAATAACAAAATTTTGATTCAGGGGTTCTCCCTATACATGAATTTCCTCTTTTGACCAAAAGCCATTTGACTTCTTCAAGGAACAATGTCCAATGCATACAAAACCTCCTAGTCTATTTGGAGAAAATAGACTAATAGAAAAGTGATGAATGATAATCAGAAGGCAGGCAGAGAAAGGGGCCCAGGCGCTAAGAGGAAACCACCCTTAAAAGGATTTTACCCCACCCTGGAAGGAGCTCTCCACCCTTTCCCACATATATAGGTGACAAAACCCTGATTGAATCGCAGGCATAGGGAGGGTTAATCAGATTAAAACAGCCCATAAGCCCACAAGCCCATAAAAACCCCTAGACTTATAAACTCCATTGCAGCCCTCTTGGGTCCCCTCCCTCTTTGGGAGCTTTGCACTATCACTCAATAAACTTTGCTTCAATATTACTCAATAAACCTTGCCTTGCTGCCCACTACTCTACCTGGTCTACCTCTTCATTTTTTTTTGAAGTGGTGTGGCCAAGATCCTCAAGCACCAAAGGAAAAAATCCTGTAACAAAAGCAATGCTTTCTATTTGTTTTTCCACTTGTGATGATTCTCCCCCCTTTTTGGGGAGGAATGGGGGGATGATTTGCATCACTCCACTTATATTCTCTGTATATAACCTTGCAGCTCAGCATCCAGACTTTCAGCTCAGCAACCAAAGTAACAACATCATTGATTGTTAATATTGAGGGACTTCTGATCAATCATTAAAGATTTAATAAGCATAAAAGTGGTAAGTACTAAATTAACCATGAGAGAACTGAAAGAAAACTAAATCATGGACCCTGCCCTCAAAAAACTGACAGTCTTAGAGGAGTCAGACATTTTTACAGTGGATACCAGCATAAGACTCAAACAGTGATTTAAATAAGTTTTTAATAATGTGTTTTTTTGAGCCTGACAGATAGGTTAATTCTAACTCATGATTTGAAGGGACAGCACTTAGCATTGAACACATAGTACATCATAGACATTGATAGCAGAGATTGATAATATAATAATTGGTCACTGCTCTGTAGCAGAGGCTTGGATGTCCTCACTTCCTCTAGGAGGACAAACATTCTCTATTTAGTTACTTTGTCATGCTGACAACTAGAAAAACTGAGGAAAGGAATTCAGAAGGCTGGAAGTAAGAGATTGTTTTAGTCAGCATGGACTGCTATAACAAACTATCATGCACTGACTGCTCTAACAGCAAACATTTATTTCTCACAGTTCCAGAGGATAAGAAGTCCAAGACCAAAGTACTGGTGGACTGGGCTCTTGAGGAGGGTTCTTTTCTTAACTTGCAGATACATCTCTTCTTGATGTATCCGCACGTGGCGGAAAGAGTGATTACTAGTTTTCTGGTCTCTTCTTTTGAGGGAACAAATCCCATCATGAGGACTCCCCAAATACTATCACAATTTGGGTTACGACATTTTTTTTTTAAGATTTTATTTATTTCTTTTAGAGATACAAAGAAAGTGAACAGGAACAAGGGGAGGAACAGAGGGAGAGGGACGAGTAGGTGCTGCGCTGAGCACAACCCCTGACACAGCACTTGATCCCACAACCTGAGATCACGACCTGAGCTGAAATCAAGAGTCAGAAGCTTAACTGACTGAGCCACTCAGACACCCTTGGGTTAGGGCTTTACCATATGGATTTATGGGAATACAGCCATTCAGTTCATAACAGGGACACTCAAGGAGCTCAGGATAATGACTACCAACTAGTACAAAAATATTTTCATACTTTAAAAATGTTTCAATACCTTAAAAACTATGAAGAGCCCATATGAATGGAGATGGGCTAAATATAAGCCCTGCTACATTAAGATGGACCCCAACGTATGAACAGATTTTAGCATTATGTGTTATATGAGGCTGAGAGGCTGAGTTTATTGAGTACTGAATACGTCATCTGCAATTAGGTAAATTATATAATCATGTCATTGGATCCATACCATCACTGTAAAATTGATACGTTATCATCTGATCATGTTGCTTTCAAATTGCATCTTTTAACATCTTCAAATCCTGAATTCTTATTAGAGCTCCCACTTCTCCATCTACTTTCCTGGGTGATCTACTTTGTGTTTCTTATCATTCTCATTAATTGTGGCAGAGCACCCCAAGGGATGCCTCTAAGCACTCCTTTATTTCAGAAATCTCTATCTACAGAATAAAGAAGAGTGAGTCCCTTGTTCTTAGTCCTTGAAGAATACTTCCCATCAAATAGAATCTGCCACATTAACCCAGTGAAAAATCTTCACTCAATCTTGATGTTGAAATCTGGGTGATAGTAACTCAGAATGAAAACAGTAGAGAAGTAATTTTTCCCTTGTTTTAAACCTTAAGTGTAGTGTAATCTTACATTTTGTTTATTTTTTTCTGTTTAAGTAACTGGTGTGAATCTAAACACAATCACATCTTTGTCTGTTTTCATTTGAAAAAAATATGGCAATATAACACTAGCTCTGCAGAACCTATTTCCTTTCCATGTTCAAATGTCATGAATATTTATGAACCCAGAGATGGAAGCAGTAAAATAAAATAAATTGGCTTGAGCTAAACACTATTCTGTGATCTTTTCCAGTTCATTCAACCAACTGCCACTTGACCAAGACCTCAGTCAAATGAACTTACACATTAAACTACTCACTGAAAAATTGATTTCCCAAATGTTTTCCAATTACAAAATCACATGGAATTTCACAGAAGCACTTTGCAAAATAATCAGTATTGGTAAGACTTAATTTTGATACAAAATTTTTAAAATCCAATGCTGGTTGTTATTTGTTGGCACTCAGGCCCTCAAACCCCTTTCTATAGTGTGCTCTTACAAAACTTTGTATTTTTGCTCTAAAAAATTTGTATTCTCTTCTTTTTTTTATTATTATTATTATTTTTTATTTATTTGAGAGACAGAGAAAGTGAGAGAGAGCATGAGAGGAGAGAAGGTCAGAGGAAGAAGCAGACTCCTTGTGGAGCTGGGAGCCCCATGTGGGACTTGATCTCGGAACTGAAAGATCATGACCTGAGCTCAAGGCAGTTGCTCAACCAACTGAGCCACCCAGGTGCCCTGTATTCTCTTCTTCATAAGAGAAATATGCTTCCTTGGCCATGTGACTTATGGGGCCTCACTGTGGGAAGAGCATAATTCATGACTCCATTGTCAGGTATAGCCATTTGACTTTCTTTAGTCAATGAAATGTGGGCAAAAATGATGCAAGTCCTTTCCAAGTGGCAGTTTAACTAGCTATCTTGTATTTTTGCTAGCTCTCTTGCATTTTCCCTCTACCATGAGAATAGCATGTCCCAAATAGGGCCTGTTTTTTTGTATCAAGTTCCAGAATGAGGAAATATATGAAACCAAGGCTCATGAAACCCACACCTGATAACAGGCAAATGCGTGAGAAACATACTAGTATATTTATAAACCATGGAGACTGGTGGGTTGTAAATGAAGCATAACTAGTACAGTTGGTACTGGAAATGGGATGCTTTTATAAGATAAGCCTAAACTCTGTGACACCAGTTTGTGCTATTAGGGGCAAGATAAAGCCAGAGCTGTTATTCCATGTTTGAAAAACAGTCACACTATATCAGAAAAAAAGCAAAATGCTTGTTTGCTTTAGGCTGAAATTCCACCTGTGTCAATTAAGACAGATAATGTACTGAGTAAGTTTTTGTTAAAGACTTTGGAATAAATTTTGTTATGGATAAGACTTAGTTGTTATCAGGTACATTTCACAAACTACTAGAAGAAACAGACTAAGAAAAAGTTGGCTGGTTGGTAAGAGGGGGAAAAGTAGAAGGTTCAGAAATTCCAGTGCTTGCAAAGTGGGAGAAGAATAGGTGAAAGATAAATTTTATTTCAGTCACAAGGAAAAGACCAAATCAAGCATGTGGTTGTTGGTGACTTTGTTAAAAAACGAAAAAAAAAAAGAAAGGGAAAAAAAAGAGAAGAGAAGAGATGAAAAGAAAAGAAAAAAAAAGAAAAAAGGCAGAATGAAAGCAAAAACAAGTGGCACTCTTAATTCACCCTTTAAATTCTTTTGGATGGCAAAATATCTGAGTAAAGAGACCGAGGGTTAGATATTCTCCCTGAAGATTGGTAAATGCAAATATTTTATATCTTAGTTCAGAGAATCATGCCTTGAAAAATTGGGGGTCAAGTTATTTGGACAATTATCCAGATTGGAATTACATAAATATAAAGCTGATAAAATTATTGAGTAAATTATACTTCTAAAAAAAATGACCAGCCTGAATTAAAATATATTAAAACTGCTCAAGATGTAAAATAACCTGTGGGCCACCAAGTCTCCAGGGCAGAATGAAAGCTGAAGAAAATCTCTCAGGTCTTAAATAATAATCTATAGCTTAGGAAGAAATAACCTTTAATCTTAAAGAAAATACTCAGAGAGTGGAGTCAAGAACTGAGAACCAAGGGAAGGCCATTCTCCTGCACTGAAACTAAGACTTAATCAAGAATGCCCTCCATTCCTCTTTCTGATTAGGATTAATCATTATTGTGACTTTCTCTCTGTTTTATCAGTGTATCTTAAGTGTTTGGGGGACAAATCTTGGGGTTTTTCTTTTAAAATTTTGTTTCTTAATCAAGATATAGCTGATGTAGAGACTATTACAAGACTTTGTATCTTCCACCCATTGCTTAGATGGAATGGGGCTTTTAGACTATCTTTCTGGAGAATGAGTTTTGCATGTACTTCTCATGAAAAAGGAAAAAAAATGAAGTAAGTATTTGTGAACACAGAGCTGTCATTTCCAAACATGCTCTCCTCTATTTATCTATAAGAGGAGCTAACATTTTTTGCATATTACATGCATTTCAGTCACTCCCTTTGGGCAGGATGAAATTTATAGCCCCATTGTGAGGCTTGACATGGCTGGCCAGTGAATTATGAATTCAAATGACAAAGATCATTTCAAAGCAGATATTTTAAAGGCCATTGTGTGTTCCCACAAGCAATCTTACTGTTTTACCCTGTACCAAGAATGGTATCCAACAAATACAAGGTACTCCTGCAGCCTGAAATAGAAAACACATTGAACCAAGCTTCAACCACACCAAAGCTGCCAACATATTACAGATAGAAATGCACCACATTGTAAACCACCGATATCCTGGGGCTGTTGGTTACTATAGGATAACCTTAACAAACTGGTGAACAATGTCCTATGTCTGCCAGACAGAAATCCTGAAAATTTTATATTACCTTATCCCTCCCAGCTGGGTTCTGATTCATTACTGCCTATTAGAGGTACTTGCATGAAATCAGAAAATAGACAAAAGATAATACATTTTTTAATTTCTGGCAACTGCATCAGCTGTTTTGGCTCCTTGGTTCTTTTACCATCAGAAGAAATGTGGGGTCTTAGTTTACCAGGAATACCACTTTCTCTGCCCATACATTCAGCCTTGTGGCTCCTACAGTTTGTGATCTACCAAGAGCATTGCCTTTTTCTTATTTACTCTTGCATGCTTAATGGATAGAAACAGCTTCTTGCTCTTAGAATGCTCCAGGGAACATCACCTTCCTTTTTGTTTATTTTTGTTCCTCCAGCCCATCTAATTTTTAATACTTCTTTAACAAATTTCCTATATCAAATCTTTTTCTAGTTTAATTTAAACACAAGGACTATTTTCTAGATTGCATATGACTGATACAAACAGGATACCAAAGAAAATAAGTTTAGATTGTCTGTTACGTGTTTGCTAAAACAAAAACAAAAACCTTAAAGTGAATCTTGAGGAATGGAAAGGAATTCAAAGAGATGGAGAAATACAGGCATTGTGTGATCCTATATATTCAATCAGCCATATGAATCAGGTATCATTCTCTAAATTGTAACTGTGCAGACACTGAGTTTCAGAGACATGAAGTCCATATCACCAAATTATTCATCGTTGACAGAGATAGTATTAAAATTTGTGTCTGTGTGACTTTAAAGTATATTTTCTTAAGCTTTCACTCTCTTCTAATGATACGAAGATAAGAGGAGTTATTAATTAAAAAAGTTACTATAAGTGCTAATTTGTGCAAGAAAATATAATTATAAAAGGAGATCTATAAGGAAGATATGCCCATATAGCAATGCAATCCGAAAAATATCCTAAAACAAATATTGCTTGCAGTGTATTATAAAATGTAAGTAGAACAAGTGTAGGCAATAAGGAATGCATTAAAATATACAGGAGTGGTCTGAAAAAGAAAGACAAAAAGCAAACTAATGTGATTTGCTTTCAGAAAAGTGAAGTTGCTGGTTTGATAGAAGCTGTCATCAGATTTTTGAGTCAATGGGAGATATAATAAAGTAGAAACACATGACAGAGACAACTGAGTGTCTGGTAGAGTTTAATCCCAGTCACGGAAAATGTGAGTCTTTGGAATTTCCAAATCAGATCACTAAACATTTATTTTAGTGACAATATGGAGAATAGAATGGATCAGAAGTAATTCGAATAGCATATTAGTTGATAGTTTTGCATTAATCAAACACTAACTTGATAATGCCCAAATCTGGAGTGCTGCCAGTAGACATGAATATTCATATAATCAAATGCTCAGAGCATCTAAAAGAGGGCATAATAGAGATAAACTGTAGATGTCATAAACATATAAAATCTCCTGGGTAGATCTGTGATCTTGAAAAACTAAGACAGAAATTCCACAACTTCTCTGGTAATTCTCCTAGTATTTTGTCAACTAAGTAATTCTTTATACACATAGTTAAAATCTCAAGGCATCTGGGTGGCTCAGTTGAGTGGGTGTCTGCCTTGGGCCAGGGTCATGATCTGTCCTGGGATCCTGCCTGGCATTGGGCTCTGTGTTCAGTGGGGAGTCTCCTTTTCCTCTCCCTCTCCCTACCTCTCCACCTGCTTGTGCTCTCCCTATCAAAAAAATAAATAAAATCTTTTAAAAAATTAAAATGAAATCTCTTCATTCTTTAACTTTCTATAGATTTCAGTGGCCATACATTAATGTGACAAATAATTTCCCCTAACCCGTGAGCACTTATCCTTCATAGCAGAAAGGATGGCCCAAACCCACAATGTCCCGAGGTGCCTTACAAGTACATTTAGACTACTAATATGGGATTCATGCATAATATGTATTTATCTTATGTTGTAAGCGTCTTGAAAACCCTGATTCATATCTTCTGTCTCATTTGCATTATCAGCAAGCAGAATCTAATAAGCCTTGAGCATAAATAAGCTGTGTTATGGGATGAATTGTGCCCCTCACCCCCAATATAGATAACCACTTTCAGTTATCAAATTCAGTTTGAGACACGGTTTATAATGTACTCATGTTATGAACTTACAGTGAATTAGAGTAGGTATAGTAATTCAAGGAAGCTAAAAGTATATTTAATGTATGTGGAGAAGCTGAAGACAAATATTTTATCTTTTATTTCACTTAATTTTTATACTGAAGTTTCCCATTAGATTTTTATCCATTAATATGCATTGGTTACTGTATTTTTTGCACATTTTGTTATTTTACTAGGGCCGCTATAACAAAATATTACATACTAGATGGCTTACACAACAGAATTTATGTTCTCATAGTTCTGGAGGCTGGAAGTCCAACATCAAAATATTGTTAGGTCTGGTTGCTTCTGAGACCTTTCTCCTTGGCTTGCAGATGGCACCTTCTTGGCTGTGTCCTCACATGGCCTTTCTTCTGTGTGTACTCATCCCTAATGTCTTATTGTGTATCCAGTCACATTTGATTAGGGACCCCTCTAATGGCCTCAGCGTAATTACATCTTTAAAGATCCTGCCTCCAAATACAGTCATATTCTGAGGTCTTGGGGGTTGGGACTTCAACATATGAATTTGTGAATTAGTCCAAAATTTCTGTAAGTAATGGTGGTGAGTAAACTTTATTTAGGATTTTTAATGGGCTTCAGTAAATTCAAGGTATGCTTATGTGTCATTAAAGAACATAATATAGTGGTGAGAGGTAAAACTTCAGCATCAGGCTGCTTGCGTTTGAACCCCAGCTCAGCCTGGGATTATGAGCAAATTACTTAACCATTGTGTGCCTTTGTTTTCTCAATTGTAAAGAACTAAATATCAAACCTACCTCACAGGGATGTAAGAGTATTAGATGCACTATCTTTGAAAAGGTAAGTTGAAAAATGTGTGGTATGGAGTATATACTATAGAAGTATTTGTTTGGGGTGCCTGGGTGATGCAGTCAGTAAGGCATCTGACTCTTGGTCTTGGTTCAAGGTCATGATCTCAAGGTCATGGGATCAAGCCCTGAGACAGGCTCTGCATTCAGTGAGGAGTCCACTTAAGATTCTCTCTTTCCCTCTCCCTCTGCCCCTCCTTTCTGAGTGTGCTCCCTCTCTCTCTCTCAAATAAATAAATAAATCCTTAAAAAAATAAGTATTTGGTAAATAAGTAAACAAGTAAATAAATAAATAAATACTGTATTATCTGTCAAAGTTCTACCACCCCAAAAGACATTCTTTTCATCTTTCTGTAAGTTCTGTCCTGAGCAAATAATTCAATGCCCCATTTGTTAATGTGAAACATGTGTCACAATGAAGTTACAAAGTAAAATTTCACATTTTATAAAATCACTGATAATTTGTTTTAAAGTAAGAAATGATGGCAAATGATAGAAATATGAACAAGTCACAAAGAGTCTTAATGCCTCCAATTCTTACATTGTATTCCCTAATGAACAGGCCAGTATCACTGCATTTGATTTCACTTAGATTTACCAAAAAGACATCTAACCATATCAAGTTTTTCCTTTTTCTATCTTTACTGATTTTAACACACAAAAATGTATAACTTGGTCAGGGTGAAGTATCTACAACAGCGTGAGAATTCTGCCATTTCTGTCAGAAGTTTGCCTCCAGAGGCAAGTCTGTCTCCACTTAATCTTTCCTATATCTTTGGTCTTCTGATCAAAGTTTCTCCTGTTTTTCAGCAAATGCATCAATGGTCATTCTCTTTTGATGAAAACCAGTTCACGGACAAATCAAATGTATCCTTCTCTCATCTTACACAACTCTACGAAGAGTCACATAAAAATGGGATCCAGTTGTAAGATATCAAAGAATCATCAAGTTAAAGGAGAAATTGAGCTCTAAGGGATTAACTTCTTATTGAAGAAAAAAAAAAAAAAAAAGAAAGATACTGAAGTCCAGGGGAAATTTTTCCTTATTATCATTCCATTTATTATTTTTAGCCTATCCTAGCCCATCTCCTTGAAGGTCTACATGACAAATTGCTTGCAGTAAGCGTAGAAGTTCAGTATGTGTAGATACGTAAGTACACCCTAGGACAATCAAGAATACCTGGAATACAATTTCTTCACATGTTGGCTTCCATCTTGCCCAAATTATAAATTGGGATACTACATGAAAGTAACTTAACCCATTACCCAAATTTGTATCCCCCTGTTCACTATAAATTCAAGAACGTTGCATTAAAACTAATCTTCTTAATACTGTAAATAGAAGAATATTTGATGCTTATGAAATCAGAAAGTTTTGTGGCACCCATTGAAATTGCACATATTTAGCTTAATCCTGCCAAACATAAAGTAGATCTTTGAAAGTTCAGCTTAAGAAAAGTTGTGCAGTCCCCACATAATTCAAAAACATAAAAATTTTACACACTTTAAGCATATTTTTGACAGGGAGCTTATGACCTTGAAAGGCACATTATTCCAGCTAATTCCAAGGGTATATCTTCTATATTAAGCCAAACATGATTGCCCTCTCGCTGCAATTTATTGGTCCTGGATCTGTTCTCTAGAGTCATTCAGGAAATATTAAGTCACCCTTTTACATGGCAGACCTTTAAGCACTAAATATGCTGCTTTGCCCTCCTAATTGCACTTTTCCAGAAGGAGTATCAGATAACAGTTAAAGCATATATACAGGCTTTCATTAATGAAAAAGAATCAGAGAGTGTCAGCTTGATGAGCTATCTGTGTCCAATTTGGATCCTTAGGGAAGATTTCAAACCTGAGCCACCTTAATTTAATTAAAATATCCTAAAATATTATTGAAATAAGCCCCTATTTAAAGTCTTTCAATTCATTTTTAAAATCAATTCAGTCCTCTAAAAATGTTTAGACTCCTGCATCTCTGTTATAGTGGCTGAATTTTTTTTTTCTCTAGCTGTCCTCAATATAAATTGATGGGGATAGTACACATACAATATTGTAAAAGCTTATTCCTCTGTTTGGACTGCTGGCCAAGCAATTTTTACCTATTGAACACTGGCAGCAAGATGTTATTTCTTTTATGAATTTCCATTTTTATGAGTTTCCTTTGCAATTTGGCCTAGAAAATGGGAATCCTGGGAAGTTCTAAAGGGTCTAATAACCAGGAGCTTTGGAATTTATCAGGGATAGGAATGATGCTCACTCAAATGCAAGCAGTTGTATTATTGTTTTCGTCAAAAATAATAGCACATACTGGCAAGCGTTGTTTCTGACCAGGCAAAGTAAGTAAATCTTCCACATAGAGAATGCTTGGGGGTTATAAATGCAGTAAACTTATGAAATCAAAGCATCTCAGGCAGCCACATGCTTAAATTTTAGGGGTAAATTTAAAATATTACTGGCCAACAAACTGTTATATTCCTCCTTAATCCCTCTAATAGATGTGCAACTACAGTATATTGAAGATTCACTGTAATATCCATGGGAACAATTTACAAGGTCAACCACCGTTATGAATACCTGGAATCCTTTTATAGTATACTGTTCAATATATTGGTATAGGAGTAAAATATTTCACAACTAACTTTTCAAGAGAAGTGAGTTGAATAATTTAAAAATCATATTTATTTGGTTTTAATTTAATATTTTTTCAAAGCACAGTTTAATAAATTTTTAAGTATGTACAATTAATTTAATCTTTAACCAAGAAGCATTTAGTTTGGTTTTAATATGTGTATGAAAATGTTTTATTTATTCTTTTCTAAATTATTTGTAAAATGTCTTCTGGTTTCAAGAAACTTCTATGCCTTTATCAAGAAGACATTTAACAGAGAAAAAGTACATTTCTCGAGCTGGGGCCCAACAAACCAACTGCTTGATTACCAAGAAAAAAATGATGTATCTTGCATTTTTAATTAAAGTTTTAGTGTTTGGGCCACCTGGGTGGTTCAGATAGTTAAGCATCTGCCTTTGTTTCAGGTCATGATCTCCAGGTTATGGGATAGAGCCTCATGTTGGGCTCCCAGGTCAGCAGAGAGTCTGCTTTCCTTCTCCCTCTGCCTCTCCCCCTGCTTGAACTCTTTCTGTCTCTCTCTTTCTCTCTCTCAAATAAATAAAATAATCTTTAAAATAAATAAAAAATAAAGTTTTAGTATTAATTGACTATATCATTAATGCCGGACTAAGTGTGATGTTAATGTTATATATCTTAAAGTGAATGTTTATTTTCATTTGAATGTACAAAGGAATACTTTTCAGAATAATTAATTTCAGATATAGACTTCATACTCAGATTTCATAGTAGCTCTGCACTCAAGTCTAGATACAAAATTTGCAATGATTGTTTACTTTTGAGCAGGATTGGATGATTTTTTTTTTAAGATTTTATTTATTCATTTGAGAGAGAGAGAGAAAGAGCATAAGCTGGGGGAGAGGCAGAGGGACAAGCAGTCTCCCACACTAAGCAGGGATCCTGATGCAAGCCTAATCCCAGGACCCTGAGATCATGACCTGAGCTGAAGTCAGACCCTTAACTAATTGAGCCACCCAAATGCCACAGTAGTTAGTATAAAAGGAATTTGTTGCAAAATATTCACTTACTTATAGGACCTACATTTATGGACATTCCATATGTTGAAATCCTACAGAATCAGGATCAATGGCTAATGTCTTTTTTGAGTTTCTCTATAGACACCCTTTAACCACTCTGATTTGGTAACAATAATGCTTATGAACACAGTATGTCCCTGACTTCTACAAAGAACCAGGTATCTTCATCAGGACATTTCTAAAATACCAACTATTAACTCTCATGTGACCATGATTTCATTTTACTTACCTGAAAATCTTAAATACATCTGACTAGCAGAATATGAATCATTACTGTGTATCTGAACTGCAAGGGAAGGTTAGGAAAAAACTTTCTGACTTGTAACTTCACAGTGCAAGGTTCAAAATGAGGATTATTTCCAAATATAGACAAGGTGTTTACACATGTTAGACCACTATAAATCACAAATGTTCATTAGTGCCCAGGTCTTATACTGCCCAAACATTATTTAATATGTGCACTATGCACACTTCTTCCCTATTTAAATTTCCAAACAATAACATGCACTCAAGCATAACACAACTATTCTTCATACAAATAAAAAGTAATCACCATTTCCTTTTTTTTTTTTTAAGATTTTATTTCTTTATTTGACAGAGAGAGAGAGAGATCACAAGTAGGCAGAGAGGCAGGCAGAGGGAGAAGGGGAAGCAGGCTCCCTACTAAGCAGAGAGCCCAATGCGGGGCTCGATCCCAGGACCCTGAGATCACGACCTGAGCCGAAGGCAGAGGCTTTAACCCATTGAACCACCCAGGTGCCCCATGATCACCATTTCTTATAAAGAAGTCAATTCAGTCGCTAAATCTTAGATTCTGAGTCTAAGATTTCTGAGTAATATCCATTTCTCCTAAAGCACAGTCAAAGCTGAGTCTTGATATTTTTTAACTTACAGGCAATAAATAAATAAATAAATAAAGTTAACTTCTTTGTAATACTACTCAATATAGATACTATATAAAACAAAAGGGGAACTACAGTGGGGTAGATGAAACATTAGGATACATGATAGAGGGATGGAAAGAGATATAGATAGATTAGATAGATGGATCAGTAGATAGATAACTAGATAATAAGAGATAGATAATAAGACAGATACCACATTCTTTATTTCTGCAACTGATTAAAAGACCATAGTTGGTATCGAGACTACTTTTTTCAATATATACCTCATGTTCCCTTTGCTCTCAGCTTGTAGCTCAGTAGGTCAATGTTATTTACCTGCAATGGTTACTCATAATTAAATTTCCTTGGTTATTTTACATTTATTGTGAAGTTCTTACTATCCATTCACTTTTTCAAAAGACACAGGCTACTCAAAGGCATCTCAGAGGATCCTTTGGGTTTATTTCTAATGTTTTTCCCAGATTGGATTAACAAAAAGTCTATATACCTTTGACAGTCAAAATCAATTACCCAGCCAACACAATAATCTTTGTTTTCCCCTTTTTATTCCAGTGGCAGGAAGTCTGAAATAACCAGGTTTAAGTTTTAGCTGTTAATTAAGTGAATTGTGTTGTGTCATTGGATAGTAAAAACTAGCAAATCCCAGAGTTATGAGGGTTTGAATATGGACAGAATCATAAATAGTGCACCTTTTAAATGTTTGATTTAGTACCAATCTTCACAGTTTATAAAGTGTACAGTCTTGATTTTGGTTTACTATCTTGATACGAAACACTCCAGAAATTTCTACATAGTTGCTTGTATCATCTCATGAGTCAAAGAGCTAATGTGTATACAGTCAATTGCTGATTATATTTCTTCTAACCATACATTAAAGATTGAGATCTAATCACAGAATATATTCATAGACCAACTGGGCCATTTGAGGGACACTTGGGCCAAACTCCATATATCACCTGACCTTCCAAAAGCTATAAATTGCCGTTTTGCAGTTAAATCAGGAATTGGTGTTAGTTCAGAATCAGTGTCACTAACTGAATATTCCGTGTACTTGGCTCTTCTCTGGGCACAATTACCCCAGTTATAGGTCTCTTTGGAGAAAGCCAGCTGGACGGTTTATAGAACATTTCTGTAACATTGGTCAAGATACCTTCATCAAAGTTATTTAAACTTAGAAATTTAGAAATGCTCAAGAATCTCTGACTCTTAGATAATGAGACTAGTTAGATCTCTTTGCATAAAAGAAAAATTCTTAGAGATTTATTTTTATGCTCCATTTCCTTTGGTGCTAAGTACAAATGCTGTTAGTCACAGCCAAGGATCACTGTGGATCAGGTCATTGTACTTGCCATCCTGGTTCTGAAACCTATTTGCATAACTACACCTATTTTGTAGCGCTTAACATGAATGGCGGCCAGGTGGGTATAATTACACGAATACATTTCAGAGCCACAGTGACGGAGCCCTCTGCCACCTCAAAGTTCATCATTTCTGTTAAAAATCATAAAGTCAATTTCAAGACATCACCTACCAACTGTATCTTTGGCTTACAAAGGACAGTAATTCCAGCTTTTCTTCAATCATGCTAACCCTCACTGAAAAGTGTTAATTCCCACTGCCTTGAGGAAGAGAGCAATTTGTTTGCCTTCTGGGAAACAAGTAGGTTGTACATGCAAAGTTTATTCTTTTTTTTTTCTAATTTTTTTATTAACATATAATGTATTATTTGCCCCAGAGTACATGTCTGTGAATCATCAGTCTTACACATTTCACAGCATTTGCCATAGCACATACCCTCCCCAGTGTCCATAACCCTACCCCCCCCCCCACCTCCTAGGTACCCTTAGTTTGTTTCGTGAGTTTAGGAGTCTTTTATGGTTTGTCTCCTTCCCCATCCCATCTTGTTTCATTTCTCTTCCC